>BPTQ01000007.1:185501598-185560071 GCA_019973895.1 Chrysanthemum seticuspe | reverse complement strand
CCCCGTAGGTTTGAAATAAGTAAAAACTTGAATAAATCGGGGCTATGAAAACTCACCTGTTGCAATGATAATGATGATGTAATGGAAATACTGAAATGAGGCGCAACCTCTGACCGTGACTTGAATAATGAAGGGATTTTTATTGCAATTACATAATCAACCTAGAGGTTTATATTTCAAAACCTTAAGATATATAACTAGTAGAGATTGATAAACACATGAACCTTTAGAAATTATTTTGTTTCTTCTTCTTTCTTGCCATGGCTGAATTTTTAGAGTGAAGATGAAGAGGTTTTCTTTCATTTACACCTTGTATTGTGTGTAAACTATGTGTTTTATAATTTTAGAACTCTTGTAAATATTGAAAATATCAAGCATATTGGATAGGTGTCCATTTAATCAATATATTTATTTCTAAAATGATGACAAAAGTGATTTTGGTCGACAAGACCAAAATGAGAAGACATATGATGGATTTTTATTAGTTACATGTGTAATAAGTTGTGTATAATGTGTACTTTGTACATGAAATTAATTATATACTATAGCGTTAGCTAGAAATCGATTTTAACGGAACCAAATGAAGTATATCGAAGTCATGAAAATTATAAAAATGCATTTCTTGCAAGCATTTAGTGAATAAATATTTGTCGAATTGAATTTACGAAAACCGTCGTAAATATTTATACTTAATAATTTATATACAAAATAAATTGAAAACATCGGGTAAACTAACAATATAATTTTTTTTTACAGTCTTAAAATGATTATAAAAATATATTAAGATTATTTTTGAAAGTGTCGGACCAAATATTCAAAATAAATGTTTACGCGATAGCGTTTATTTAATAGGAAAATAAACGTTTCATGAAAATGCGAACCCATGCATAAATTAATATGATGATAATGATGCTAATGATATGTAGACTAAACCTAGTCTATATGAAATGTCCTTAATGATTGTTCATGAATTCGCAGCTAAACCATTAAGGTTACGCGAATTTGATACACGTAAACCTAGTTTACGATAAACGATGAAATAGTGAAGCATGAATAGAAATTTTCTCCGGGAATGAATAGTGTTACGTGAATAGTAATTTTTGAAATACGTTCTCAGAATATTACTTTGACCTCAAAAACGGTGAATAGTAAAATTTTGAATAGTAACCGGTGAATAGTAAATTCCCGAGATGAATAGTGAAATTTTCAAATTTTGTAAAATGACCTGAAATTACGAGTTGTCACATTCGCCCAACCAAAAAGGAATTCAGTCCCTGAATTCAGTCCATGTTAGCTTCTACAGTGTTATCGGTGAAAGATGAGGATATTTGAGTCGCATTGGGTCGTCCAATGTTTTTCTGAATCATACCACGCCCTTCCAAGACGGGCTTTGAATATAAATTTTTTGCCAATTTGAAATTCTAATGGTTTGCGACTTATGGAACATACTTCCAATATTTTGCGTCGTATATCGACGTAGCTTATCTAGCTATATGTTGTTACTTGTAACTGATTCTTGATTTGTACGATTTCTTTGTTGTTTCATGAAATAGTTATGGACTAGTGAGTTGGACTTTCCTGATTCTGGTCCGTAAATATGTGATTGACACCTCAACCATAGTGTGTCTCAATTGGTGTTGTCAATATGTTCATGTAATAACTATTGTTGTATGGCAACTTGTCCGATGAAGAATGATTTGCCTAAACATTTCTAGGAAATCACACATGCCTTGAGTATATTTTCTAATGTTCGAATTGTTCTCTCGCTTTGACCATTGAGATGAGGATAATGGGCAGTGTTAATGTCCAAGTGAATTCCAAAGGAATCTTAAAATGATTGCCAGAGGCCTAAAGTGAATCGAATAGCTTATAATAGGTACAACTGGAATTGATACCACGTGTCTCATGCCAAATTTCAAAATGTCAAGTCTGTCGAAAAGGGCATTATTGAAAAGAATAGTTTATGGGTAACAGTTGTGATTCCTCGCGCTTCTAGTTCTAGCGAATGTCATGACTTGAGTCTTCCTTACCTAAGGTGCTTAGTAGGGCTATAAACGAACTGAACGTTCAGTGAACATTTCATGAACGGTTCGGTAAAAAGTTCGTTTATGTTCGTTTATTTATTAAATGAACGAACATTAACAATATTTTAAGATCGTTTAGTTAAATGAACAAACATGAACAAAAGCCACGTCCGTTTATTTATGTTCGTGAACGTCCGATTATGCGTTCGTTAACGTTCGTTTATGTTCATTTATTTATTTATGTTCGTATATCAAATCTTTTAATTGTATAATTTTTAAATTAGTTTGTTTAAACAAAACGACACTTATAAAACAATATTAGATGCATAATTTAATAATTTTTATGATTGCTTGTCTATGTTCATTTATATTCGATCGTTTATGTTCGTTTAGCGTTCGTTTAGTATCTTAATGAACGAACATAAACGAACATGAACAACTCATTTTCTTAATAAACGAACATGAACAAGAAATTTCGTCCGTTTAAGCGTTCATGTTCGTTTATTTGTCCGGTTTAAATTAAATGAACGAACATGAACAAGGCTCCGTTCATGTTCGTCCGGTTCGTTTACAGCCCTAGTGCTTAGTCTCCATGACTAAAATGTTTATTGTTTGATTATCGAAGTGTTTCCATGCTCTATGTTGTCAAGTCAAAAAACCTTAAATATTTAAGTGATGTGGTGCAGTGATTGATTTCCAAGATTTGTCCCGATATTGAGTGCTTCTAAAATATTTCATCACTTAGATTGTTATCATGCTAGCCAGAAAATAGATATTAGCTCATACCATGTCGAAGAATGTTTGTTCTAATTTCACTTGTAGATGGAGAGTCATAGATTGTCCGATATGTTCAAACCTGTTGCATCTCTTAATATGAAAGTGAGGTTGAAAAGTGGATGATCAAAATGTGTCTTTGAAAAGTCAAAGATTGTCCGATTGTCCGATATTAGCTCAGTTGCATGCAAAATCTTCTGATCCTAAATTTGAGAAACTGGATGATCAAAATGTGTCTTAGAAAAGTCAAATCTCAAAATATGAACAAGAACTTGTAAAAGTTAAACAGGAATATGGTGTCATATTTGATTTACTCAACAAGACTCGTCATGAAGCATCAAAAGAACTTGATCACTATCTTACACACACTAGAGAAGTCATGAATTTTGCTGGAAATATTCGTTCTGAAAATCAAGATTTGATTCACACTATCTTTAAGTTAAGAGAAATGTTAGGAAAGTATGAACTACTTCCTCCTACCGTGATTAAGAGAATCGCACCAGTAACACTTAGTAATCGTGAACCTAGAATCCCTACTGCCAAATCACAAGTTGCTAACGTGCTTCCTTCTACTGAAACAGGAATAGTTGCATCTTTTCCAAACGTCCGCACTTCACAGCCTAGGAGCACTCAATCGAAGAATAGGAAGTTGCGACCTAAGAAAAGATCAATAAGGAATGCTAAAGTAGAAGAACACCCTAGGACTATGAATAAGACTCACGTTGCTTCCACTATAGACATTGCGTCTGGCAAATGTAATAGAAATAGTGATGTAACGAATGCTAAACCTTTAACTACTTTTGACATTCAGTCTGATGCACCTTGTGTTATTTGTCGTAAAAGTATGAATTCTGATTGTCATGACAAATGTGTTGCTAAAGCTATAATCTCTCGTTTACGGAATCCTAAGAATCGGAATACCTCTAGGCCCAATAATCATTCTAAGTCTGTGCTTGGTAGAACTGCCTTCTTTAGATTCTAAGGCAAGCATTGTTGTCCCTGTAGCTCCAGTTTCACCTCCTAAGAATGTAGTACCACCTAGTGCATTCACTAAGACTAAAGAAAATAGTAGTTATAGATGGCAGAAATGGATATATAACACACTAGGATTTAAATGGATGCCTAAAGTTATTGATGTGTGTATGTCTACTATAACTGCTTCGGAACCCTCTAACATTTCGGGTTCCACATCTACTTCTATTCCATCTGTGTCGTCTGTGTGTAATGCAGGTGATACAGATCATTCTCTGGATTGTTGATAGCGGATGATCCCGACACATGACAGGCAAACTTAAATTGTTATCAAAATTTATTGCAAAGTTCATTGGCACTGTCAGATTCGGGAATGATCACTTCGCAGCTATCATGGGCTACGGAGACTATATCAATGGGAACATCAAAATCAGCAGGGTTTACTATGTGGAAGGCCTCGGTCACAATCTGTTTTCAGTAGGTCAATTTTGTTATGGAGATTTGGAGGTTGCTTTACGGGAGAAAACTTGTTTCATTCGTGATCTACAAGGAAATGACCTTATTTCTGGCTCGCGTAATTCTAGTCTTTACACTATCTCTATGCAAGACATGGTTGCTTCATCTCCCATCTTTTTACTTTCAAAGGCAACATCAACAAAATCCTGGCTATGGCACTGTCGTCTCTCACATCTAAACTTTCAAACCATCACCAACCTTGCTCGACACAAACTAGTTGAAGGTCTCCCACGATTTCGGTATTCAAAAGATCACCTTTGCTCAGCCTGTGAACAAGGGAAAAGCACTCGTGCTCATTTTCCTTCAAAGGTGGAACACAGCTCTCAGCATGTGCTTCATCTTCTTCACATGGATTTGTGTGGCCTGATGCACATGCAAACGATCAATGGCAAACGCTACATCTTAGTAATTGTTGATGACTACTCACGATGGACTTGGGTCTACTTTCTTCGAAGCAAAGACCAAGCTCCACAAATGATCATCACCTTTCTCACGAAAATACAGGTTCAGCTCCGAAACACCGTCAGACAAATCAGAACAGACAAAGGAACTGAATTTGTTAACCAAACCCTTCGTGCATTTTATGAGAAAGTGGGAATTCAGCATCAGACATCTATTGCACGTACACCAGAACAAAACGGTGTTGTTGAAAGACGAAACCGAACGTTAGTGGAATCTGCAAGAACAATGTTAATCAATGCTAAACTTCTAGATTACTTGTGGGCAGAAGCTATATCTACTGCATGCTATACTCAAAACCGTTATATGATCACAAAACGTCACAACAAAACACCTTTCGAGCTTGTCCACAACCATAAACCGAATCTCAAACACTTTCATGTATTTGGATCCCTTTGCTATCCGAATAATGATCGTGATGATTTTGGAAAGCTCAAAGCCAAAGCTGACATTGGATTCTTTATTGGATATTGTGAGAATTCTAAAGGTTACCGGATCTGGAATTGTCGTACAAAACAGGTGATGGAAACAATTCATGCTCATTTTGATGAACTTACGGACATGGCTTCTGAGTATAACAGCTTGGAACCCGGTCACAACCGCTTAAACTTCCCTCAACCCCCATCATCAGCTGAACAAAGCCCCCAGCTCACTCGTCAACAAATGGAAAGGTTATTTGCTCCTCTGTTCAGTGACGATATTGATGAACGTGCTCAAGGTGTATCCGCTGTTTCCGCTGCTCAACCTGATAATACTTTTATACCTGATACACCTGCTACAACAACTACTGTTGAAGAAGCACCACCAGTTGACTCCACCACAACAGTTGAACAAACCGCTTCCAACAATGATGAACCGGCTGATGATGTTCTTAATGAAGTACCCCCACCTGCAGATTTTGATCCAAATGCGTTCTTTAACCCGTTTGCTAATGACACTGTTGCACCTGATGTCGCGGAATCATCAACAAACCATTTGAATCCTCAGAATCTGCACATTGTATACCAACATCAACCCTCTACACATCGATGGACAAAAGACCATCCTCTGGCAAATATTATTGGCAACCCGAATCAACCAGTCGTTACGAGACAACGTCTTCACACAGATGGTGAACATTGCATTTATGCACTCACTGTCTGCCAATCTGAGCCTAAAAACATTAAAGACGCAATGACAAAAGACAACTGGATTGAATCCATGCAAGAAGAACTCAACCAATTCAAACGTCTTGAAGTATGGGAACTGGTTGAAAGACCAACAGGGGTCTACGTCATTGGTCTCAAATGGATTTGGAAAAACAAATTGGATGCTGAAGGGAACGTAATCCGAAACAAGTCACGTCTAGTTGCTAAGGGTTATCGTCAGGAAGAGGGAATAGACTTTGAAGAATCTTTTGCTCCGGTTGCTCGTCTTGAGGCTGTTCGGATATTTCTCGCGTTCGCGGCTCATATGAATATGACGGTCTATCAGATGGATGTCAAAACTGCGTTCCTCAATGGACAACTTAAAGAAACTGTTTATGTCAGCCAACCAGATGGATTCGTTGATCCTGAGTTCCCGAACCATGTCTACAAACTCAACAAAGCTCTGTATGGTCTAAAACAAGCTCCTCGGGCATGGTACGATAAGCTATCATCTTTCCTCATTGCCAACAATTTCACCAAAGGTTCGGTCGACCCTACTCTTTTTATACAATATCATGGGGCACATATCTTAATTGTTCAAATTTACGTGGATGACATCATTTTTGGGTCTACACATAAAAAGTTTTCAATCTCTTTTGCAAAACTAATGAAGAAAAATTTTGAAATGTCCATGATGGGTGAACTTACGTTCTTTCTAGGACTACAAGTTCATCAATCACCCCGTGGTATTTTCTTGAGTCAGTCCAAATATGCCCTTGAATTGTTAAACAAATTTGGAATGAAAACCTGTGACACTTATACCACACCAATGACTCATACCAAGAAGCTAGACGCTGATTTACATGGGAAATTAGTTGACCCTACCAAATACCGAAGTATTATTGGGTCTCTCATGTATCTAACAGCTAGCAGACCTAATATTGTATTTGCCGTTTATCTATGCTCCCGTTATCAGTCTCGACCAACTGAAACCCACCTCTCTGAGGCTAAAAGAATCCCCCGATACATCAAGGGAACCATTAACTTGGGGATCTGGTATCCGAAGGATTCTGGTTTTGAACTAATCGCTTTTTCAGACGCTGACCACGCAGGATGCTTAGATTCAAGGAAAAGTACTTCAGGAGCACTACAATTTCTTGGTGATAAACTGGTGTCCTGGCAATCAAAGAAGCAGGATTGTACATCACTGTCATCAACTGAAGCAGAATATGTAGCCATGTCCGCGTGTTGTGCTCAAGTCATATGGATGAGAACACAACTCAAAGACTATGGTTACGTATTTGACAGAATCCCGATGTACTGCGACAATCGGAGTGCCATTGCGATCTCGTGTAACTCAGTTCAGCATTCGAAATCAAAGCACATCGATCTTCGCTATCATTTCATCAAGGACCACGTGGAACAGAGTACAGTTGAATTATACTTCGTGGGTACAGAATACCAATTGGCAGATCTTCTCACCAAAGCCTTGCCTCCCGCTAGGTTTAATGAGTTGGTCCACCGGATTGGTATGAGGTGTTTGACTCAAGAGGAATTGGATGACCTCCTTAAACAGTCTTAAAAACCTGTCAAACACCAAAATATCTTTTGTAAATAATTTTTCAAAAACAAAATACAAAAATATAAAACCTGATAAAACAACAAAAATATTCTTCTAATCTATTTTTCTTTCAACATGGCAAGTACATTTCTTTCGTCAACACTTTAATCTTTCAAAATTCAGTATTTTTCCGATCAAGTGTTGAGGGGGAGAAAATAATCACTTAACTGTTTCAAAACATCTGTGTACTTGCATGTTATCATATCCCGGTTGTTTCTTTTATCAATGGTGGTAAATTTTTCTGGTTCAATGACACTCCTCGGACTAAAATTTATAATCTTTCATTATTTTCTTAAGTCGAGGGGGAGTGTCGTCAAGTTTCTTTCTTAAAATCTTTGTTTGATAACCAAAACGGAAGTTAAATGGCTTTGGATGAAAAAGGAAAAGGTGGAGGGACCAAAACTGTCAAAACTTTAAAGTTATTTTAAATAAAATACCCTACCAACCTCATTAACTTCATCACATTTATTATCTTACCAAACATAATCCACGGTCCATAATCGTTTGACAAATCCGTGTTTCAGATCATCAATTTGTAAGTGATTTCGTGTTTATAACAAGTTTTTAAGCAATGGTTTTGAATTTTTCAAAAATCCAACGGTTTAATCTTGAGATATTATTACTTTTGTGTCTTACGCGTAAGCGCAAGAACACCAAATCATGAAAGGGTGTTTATGGTTAAAAGGGTTGTGTCAAAACGTTCTTAAACCATCAATGATACTTTTTTAATCATCAAAACGCACCCAGAAACACGAATTGAGTGTATTTGAAAACTAGGGTTTATGCGTGGTTTTGGGCGTTTTAAAATATGAATGTTTTTGGTCAAAAATATTGTTGTGTGATGTTGTTATCATATTGAATTAATGATTTCCAGGCCCTATAACAACCCAGAAACACTAATTGATCAAAAATTGGAATTTAGGGTTTAATGTTCTTAAGTTTGGGTATTTTTGATTCACTGAGAATTGGGTGTTAAAACTTGGTTATTAGACTCTCACAACACCTAAGACCTACCAGAAAACGTTTGGTGCAAATCCTATGGTTAGAAATCTTATGCGTAATTCATAAACTTTAGGGTTTTGACTTACGCGTATGACTTTCTACGCGTAACCTGTTTAACATGATTTCATGCCATGATTTTTGTAAAATGAATGTATGTGTTAAGATTGATGATATGATGATCTTATTTCAGGCTTTCTACGCATAAAACTCAGAATCAAGGTCGTTGTTACTCTACGCATAAGGATCACCTTACGCGTAGAAAGTTATGCGTAAGAGAAATTTTACGCGTAACTGTTACGCGTAAGCTTCTACAATGGGACTACGCGTATCCTGTGAAGGATATGCGTAAAGAGTGACTCTACGCATAAGGTCTACTCTTACGAGTAAGCCTTACGCGTAAGGTTTATTATACGCCTACGCGTAAGCTCTACGCATAAGGTCCTCTTTTCCTACGCGTAATATCTCTTACGCGTAAGTAAGACAGGATCCTACGCATAAGCTTGCGTCTACGCGTATACCTCTCCTGTTTACGCATAAGCTACTATTCCTACGCATAAGCCTTGATCAAACCTTCGTTATGAATTGTTACGCGTGCAAACTTGTAAATAAATGAATCATAACGTCATGAAACCAATAATGTCACTAATAAACTTAATCGTTTAATATGTTGTGTTAAATAAGTGATAACATAAACTTTAAAACTTAAAGTTAACTAACTCATGAAATTTTTCACAACAACATTGGACTATTGAACAAACAAGTGACTTTGGACTCGTAACAATCTTTGACACTGTATATTCAATAATTAGACAATAAAAACCTTCTGTTGACTAACATTATGTCTTTTGATATGTTGGTTCTTTTGGCTAATGTTATTTCAGATCACGACATGGCTGCTCAATTGAATGTGGATGCACCAGAAGTTCTCACAATTGCTGACATCTTCCCTAATGGCTATCCGAGAAAGATTGGAAAGAACAACCTTATGGTTGACTTTGAAACCCTCACATGCTCAGAATCTTCTTGTCTCATTGCTGTGGATATTCTTAAGAATCATCCCTACCAGAACATGCTCTCACACTCTGCTATAGTACCGGAGATCTACATTCAACAATTCTGGAATTCAATGCAAAGGATCAAGGGTCAAAGTGCAGTGACTGTGACTATCAATCACAAACAAGTCACCATCAGTCATGCAGACTTACAAGTTGCTCTTCTCATTCCAGAAATCGTGCCAACCGACTTCTATGCAACACCTACTGAGGAGACAGTTCTACAATTCTTGATTGATATTGGCTATGATGAAGCTTCAGGAATTATCTCTAAGCATTCTTATGTGGAGCTTAAGAACATTCCTCAACAGTGGAGAACCCTCTACATCATCATCACCAAATCGGTCTCTGGTCGTGACAGTGGCTATGAGCATCCCAAGCTCATGGAACTGCAAATCTTCTGGTCATTAGTCAACAACAAGGACATCGAAATTGAAGTTCTGATATGGGATGACATGATGACATTTCTCAAAAAGCTTGGCTCAAAGATTCCCTATGTCAGATACACAAAATTGTTGATCCAGAGAGCACTTGGACCTCATCCTGATATCCCCAAGAGGCTCAATGACCCCGACAATCACGACATGTTGACTGAGCCTATCTTATCTGTCAGAATCAAGGAATCGTCAACAAAGAAACAGGGTGTTGTGTTACCTGATCACCTACTGACTGACGAAATCAAGAAGCTTGAAACATACAAAAGGTATCGGGTAGCAGTAAGAGAAGGCAAAGTTGGTCATCTCGATGAAAAGTCTTCTGGAACACCTACTCGGAGAACCAGAAGAGGAAGTGTTGGAAGTGCAGTAAGCACAGAGAGTCTAAGGAAGGTCCCAAAGAGGAAACCTACTCCAAAGAAGAAAGTTCCCTCTCAGGAAGCTGTTCCTATTCCTACACCTGAACCACCAAGAAAGCTACTGGACGAAAGCTCTGAAGATACACAATCAGATGAGGAGGTCCACTACTCTGAATCTGCAACCGAACCACCTCCCTCAGTAGCAAAACCTCCTAGTCCTCCAACTGACCTAGGAAAAAGGAAGACTCCTGTACTTGTGCCATATGAAGAAAGCTCAGAAAGTGATGAAGAGCAACTGGATAAATCCTACAGGAAGAAGTTTAAAATCGTTAGACACCTTCAAAAGGCTAAAGAATTTGAACAAGATCAAATGCGTGGCCCCGGAGGGTCGAGTGGTGGTGTCCACTCTTCACCAGATCCTAATGCGGTTAATCGACCCGATAAGGGAACTTGTGCCACCACTCTTGTCCAACAGCAAAAGCTTGTGGAGGATTCTACTGAGCATGACATTGAGGAACCAGACACTGAGAAATCAGAGAAAGATAAAGCTGATGAAGATGCTGCAGCTCAAGCTAAAGCAGATGAAGAAGCCAGGATTCAGGCTCAGACGGAAGTAAAAGCTAAATCTGGACACAATAGCGAAGGGAATTATGATGATTATCTTCTCAACAGTCCAATTCGTTCCAAGGAGGATACTTCTGCACCTCCAAAGGACTCTGAGCCTCCTCATGTCTCCTCATCATCAGATTCATCATCTCACTCTTCACCACCACCATCTAAAAGATCAACCAAATCAACATCCAAATCAGTGAAGAAGCCAACTCGATCTTGGATTTCTCATGCTCATAAAAGAATTGGGAATGCTGTCAAACAAGTCAGAAAGAAAGACATGCTTTACAGGAAGATGAATTTCTACGCTGATCAGATACAGTATATTCATGATGATATCGACAAGATGCAAGATGAAAGGAAGTATGTCCAGAAGCTCATGAAAGATGATCTTCAAGGGAAAATGGACGATATGATCAAAGGATACACTCACCAGTTCCTTATGGAGGTCGTTCCGAAACTGACAAAGGAGATGTATACCAGACAACTGTATCCAAATCTCTTGCATCTAGCCAAACAAGCCATGAAATCAACTCCGATGAATTTAAGCATCAATCCAGTTGAATCCACAATTTTCTCAGATGATGAATTGGTGAACCGGCTAGTAGCGCAAATGTCGAAACGCTCTGCAACGTTTGCCTTACACGAAGCTAAACTGTTTGAAGCTCTACTGGAATACCAACTCAGGTCCGCATTCCGAGATGAAGCTGTAAGGCCCAAACGTTCAAGAGATGATGAAGACAAAGATCAGGATAAGGATAAAGAGCCCAAACGTACAAAGAAGTCTGATGAATCATCCTCTATTCAGTACTCGATGCAACCTCCACCACAACGGACTCCTGCACAACAAAGGTCACCTCCTCGTTCTTCTACTGATAAACCTCAGGATTCTTCTGAATTACCACCCGAGACTCAGAAAACCGGTGATCACTTTGAGTATACGGGTGGTGACGATGAGGAAGTCCGTGAGCCCCTACAACAACCCACCTCTCCCAAACAAGTTCAGAAACCAGAATCCTCATCTAGGTCTAAACAAAAGAAGAAGAAGGCGCCCATGGTTGACGTTTTATCATGGCTAGATGACGATAAAACAGGGGAATTTGAATGGTTCTCTACACTTGTTAACTCAACTCCCTACCCTGCTGAAGGTCAAGATCTGGTAGACGGTAATACATTGGAGCATGCTAAGATACTGCAAGAAAAATTCCGAGTGAAGAAGATGACGAAATCCGAGTTGAGGCGAATCAAGAATGAAGCTTTTCAACTGTGGAAAGATAGCTCAGAAAGTGCCATCGAGGTCGAATATCACCTTGAAAACATTGCTCGAGCTATGTCTAACAACATGGATTGGCTCAACCCAGAAGCAAACATCGACTTCACCAAACGGGACAACCCTCCATATTACACCGACTGGTCTAAACCTCTACCAACAATTGGCCAACCAGATGAACCTAGGATTCCATTCAGATATTTCTTCAACAAAGACTTGGAATTTCTTCTACACGGTGGCGATGGCTCAAGGAAATACGCTACATCTTTGACACTTCCATTCCCAGCAGCCATATACTCAAACTGCATAGCTATCGAGGAAAGAGCTAATCACTTGTTCTCCAACAAAGTGGAAGCATACGACCGAGATGCAATGTACGGGATTCATCATTGGCCGGAACGCCGAAGAATCTACTACAGAAGCTGCCAGGTTCAGAAGTCTCAACATGCAGTGTTCAGTACTAAGGATATCGTTGCCATCAAACACGTTGATCTTTCGACCAAATGGGACTACACTTTTCTCAAAATATTGTGGTCAAAAGGCAAGATGAACGGGATTATGCATTCTCTGAAGCTGACTTTGAGAATTTGTCTATCAACGACATTGAAGACATGTACCTTGCCAAAGTACAGGGTCGCATGAGACAATTTTCAACTGAAGTACAACGTGAATTCATCAAGTCACTGCTCATCTTCATCAGACGCATAGTCATCAAAGAACGTGTAGAAGATCTCCAGCTCGCCGTTGAATCATATCAGACCCGTGTCAACTTCACTCCACCTCAGCTTGATCTTCCCGACATCAACCAGCTCTCACAATATACACTCATCAGCAAACCATTCGGCGTCGTTTACCGCAGTGAACTTCAACGAAATTGCTTAATGGCGTGTAGTGATCTTCACAAGTTTGGGGATCACACTTTGAAGATGGTTAGGGACGGATTGGCTTATAGGTTGAAGGATATACGTCAAAAGATTGGGTCTCCTAAGCGATGGAATTCTCAGGATTGAAGGGATGTGAGGAGGATCATCAAAATGATTGATGAAAGGTTGTATCGAAGGGATCAGTTAAGAACATTGGAAAGCTTTGTTGGTGGTCGACCCAGGATTAACATCACCGGCTATCAACGCCCTGTTCGCACTCCCGGCAACATCACTGGACTTCCTGGTACCCCTTGAACTGCTTCTTTCATTATAAATTTGGATGTGGAGGAGTACTTCCCCGTATGATTTCCAAAACCTCAACCGTTTATATCATTTGTTGAGGGGGAGTACTTGAGTTAAAACTTTGTTCACAAATTGTTCATAGTGGTCATCTTCCCGCAACACTCGAAATGGTCATATTTATTCTCAACTTTTCAAAAATAACATTTTATATGCCATTTTTGAGGGGGAGAAAATTATGTGATAAGAGATATGTTGTGTAAATGCAAATGAATCTTTGTGTATTAGACTTAACCAACGAATTGACGGTACTAAACTGTTAGTAACTCGAAAAGACTTATCCGGGACGGGTAATAATTTCAAGCTAGTTCGCTAGTAATGTAAACGTGTCTCGCAAAGGACTTGTCCAAGTAGAATGTACCATTCGAGAAACTCTTGGTAGACATGAACTCTGACGGGTATGACAACCTTTCGAGGCTTGTCTACACCTTCAAGGTAGTTATTAGAGCTAGTTTTCACCTAAAAGCTGACAATGTAACTCTTTAACTATGCAACGTAACCGTGTCTCGCGGGGGAGTGTCTATCTTGAGTTGATCAATTCAAAAGTGCGCGCTCTTCCCACACAGTGCAGATTTCCATCAAAACTCTAAAGCACATGTGGAGGGGGAGTATTTCTGCTAAAAGATAAAACTCTCACAGTGGTTCAAACATGTTTTTCATTTACAAACCCCTTGAGAGATTTTCTTGAAAATTGGTTTTATGGCAACATAGGTTAGTCATGGAGTGATAAGGTGACTAAGGTTAGGAATAA
This sequence comes from Chrysanthemum seticuspe, assembly GCA_019973895.1. Taxonomy (NCBI): domain Eukaryota; kingdom Viridiplantae; phylum Streptophyta; class Magnoliopsida; order Asterales; family Asteraceae; genus Chrysanthemum; species Chrysanthemum seticuspe. Next base: position 185,545,878 of record BPTQ01000007.1, on the reverse strand, counting down.
CCGTCCTATGATCCGCCAGAGCTGGAGGGATCTACCCAAGGACATCACAAATAGTTAGTACTTAGAAGTCCTTAGGTACGATTATAAAAAGGAGAAAATGAGAATCGGAGAAAGATGGAGTTGAAGAATTAAAAAGAAATGCAAAGAAAATGGTGAAAAGAAATAGCCCTCCAAATTATTCAACTTAGGGCAGACACCGGGTTCAATTCATATGCTACTGGTTGTCACTTAGTGACGCCGGTATTGAAGATTAAAAGTCGTCATGGACCCAGTGACGCATGCACTATACCTTTTTAGCCACTCAAGTTTCTCTAAAAAGAAGCTTGTTTCATTCTCACAAGGGAACCCTACATAATCTATCGGCTTTCTCTTAGAGATAACTGGTATTGAAGAAGGAGACCCTCTCCCTAGTCTCCCCTCAGGAAAACCAAAACGCACTATTGAGTCTAGAGCCACAAGATTCATCAAAAGATCTCTTAGGTACACTTGACATCAAAAGATCTCTTAGGTACAATCGTGAGGTGATGCTTCGGTGTACCTCAGCGACTCATCTGAACTGTAGATGTACTTCGGTACATCGCGTTATCTCACTTGTGGGACTCCAGTTCAGGAACGGCCTTTGTCAGAATTAGAGTTGTGTTTTCACACTATGCTGTTAACACTCTCGAAGTTCAAACTTGTAAGTGCCGAAATCCGCTTATTACTAACCGTTTTAAATGTTTTCTTCTTATGGAAGCTCCGGAGCAGGATGATCGTACAGATTCTTCTCATGCTCACGCCAACATCATCACTAATGGAAGTTCTATCCAAAAGCAACACAACAGTCAGAATGATTCTTCGTCAAATCAAAGAATCTGCAAAGTTAAATACTTAAAGAACTTCATCAGTACTTAATTCCAACGTCAAAGAGCGTGTGAGCATGTTGAAGAATGACGTGGAGACACTGTAGCGGCGAAGCAGACCTGAGGCAGACTTGATGCAGACAACAACATACTATCACTTTCATCACAAAGAACAATGATCAAAGAACAAAGTTAAAGATGACGTCAAAGCATAACTGTTCAAAGAAAACTATCTCTCTACACTGGGGAGATTGTTCGAATCAAGGCATTCCTTCTCACAAGAAAGAAGAATGTCAGAAGACGTCAAAGCTACTATTACATCAACGCCTTCACCATTTTTCATCACCAACACTTGAGGGGGAGATTGTTGGAATCACTCCTAAACCTTAATTCAAGTGTTAGTTACTCATATGTAATAGGTAGCTTATTATAGCCTTTATGTTTGTTTAAGGTCTAGCTTATGTAGAAGGCCCATAAGCTTAGGCCCATGTCCAATAAGGAAAAGGGAAGGAGTGGGAGTGTTGCCCTAGCTCCTTGCCTATAAATACTCTTGTATAACCCTCACTTGAGGGTTGGTTGTTCAATATTATCTTTCATTCACTCCTTAAGCATAACCGGCCACATTCATACGCGTGTGTTTGTTTGGTTTATTGTTCAATCGCCTTTATCTCTTTCTAGTAAGCATGTATTGTAAAACTAGTGATCTAACAGGTGGGGCTTTGTCTCTTGGTAAGCAACAAAATAAAAGTAAGCAAATGAAAATTCCTCATAATAGCATATGATAATGATCAAATTATTGATTTACATATGTCAATCAATTAAAAATCTGTCCGCAAACTGTGGAAAAACTTTATCTTATCGCTTCCTGTCAAGTAACCACAGTTTAAAACATCTACATAACTTTTTGTACCAAAATTGATTGTAGTATTAAGTTTAGAGAAAAGTACAAAAATAAGCCAAATTTTTTTTAAGTCCCTTTTGTGGTCATTTTTTAACTCAATGTCTAAAATGGTCATGCGCAACCACTCGACTCCGCAACTCCACCCAAAATTCGCCACTGCGCAACCACTCGACTCCGCAGCTCCACCAAAAATTCGCCACATGTCCAAATGAAAGTACAAAAAGTACAAATAATAAAAAAAAAGTACAAAAATTGTAGTTTCATTTGGACACGTGGCGAATTTTGGGTATAGCTGCTGAGTCGAGTGGGTGCGCCTGACCATTTTGGACATTGGGTTAAAATTTTGACCAGAAAAAAAACTTCAAAAAAAATTTTGGCTTATTTTAGTACTTTTCTCTTAAATTTATGCAAGCCGCTTAAATTTTGTGATTGAAAAGACCATAGATGTCATTTATATTGGTCATTATGTCTCTCCAATCTTGTCATATGGATACAAGTTGGCTACCCACCTTAACTTAAATATAGACAAGTACTAACCCCACCTACACACCATCACATTACAATTATGATTTATTTTTTATTTTTAATTACAATCACATTACTTTATGGTCCGTTTAGTTTGTAGATTGGTTTAAGATTAAGATTTGAGTTTGAATTTTGATTAACATATGAATTTTTATTTGATGTAAGAAAGAGAAAAAATATTAAAGTAAGTGAGAGTAAAAAAATTATTATTTTAAATAGAAATAAAAGAAAATTAATTAATTTTTTGCTATAAAATAAATTTTAAAACATGATGAGTGGTTTATAAAAAATAAAGGCCCATATTTTTTGATAAGGACAACAAATGACAGAAAGTATATTTGTAAACCTGGCTTCTTTGAGTGGATTCATGGATAGTATATATATGGCATTCAACCCAATTTTGAGTCCCAACCAATTTTGAGTCCCAACCTATGGCAAACAAATAATTTTGGGTCTCAACCTATGCCAATAGTGCAAAAAACATGAACCAAACCGACCCTTAATTTTTGACAAGCTTTGAGGAGAGTTATTTTACATATCAAACTTTTCTTACATACCAAGGGACTCATCCCCACCATCCATCTAAAAATGAAATCAATGGATGAGATTAAAAGCATTTTATTATTTCGCCTATTTTTTATAATTTAAATATCTCTTAAACCGTTAATCGTTAAGTGAAAATATTTCCACCGTCGCGAAGAGCATTTAATTGTCTTTCTATAGACGGGCACTTTGATATACTTTTGAAAAAAGAAAAAAAATTCGTTTCTTTCACGTTTTTTTGTCTTTTTTTACGTTACTTGAAATTTGCATGAAAATATCATATATGATTAAACACTAATTTGATTATCACATGTGATATTAGTGTTAAATCATATATGATATGTGATATTACATTAATATCAAATGTGATATTACATATCATATATGATATAACACTAATATCACATGTGATATTCAAATTAGTGTTTTATCATATATGATTTTTTAATGCAATTTTCAGTAACGTAAAAAAACGAAAAAACTTAAAAAAAAACCGTGAAAAATACGAAATTTTTTTTTTGTCGAAAGTATATCAAAGTGCCTATCTATAGAAAGATAATTAAATGCTTGTCACAATGATATTTTTTTTTTCGCTTAACGATTAACGGTTTGAAAGTTATTAATATTTAAAAAAATATGATGAAAGTGGGTTTTTTAAAATGTTGGGATTAATCTCATCCATTAGATCAAATAAAATTGGATGGTGGAGATTGATCATTTGGTATGTAAATAATCTTTTATCCTCAAATGATCTTAAATATTTTTTTTTGAAAAAAAAAATAAAGATAAAAAAACATAAACATTATACTTTTAACTATGCATGGTCGGCAAAAAAACATACACGCAATAGTGTCAACCCTATAATAACTTTGATTAAAAATGTTAACAATATCTACGACTAAATTAATATTTTAACTAATATTTTTCTAACTTGTGTCCTAAGGGCATAAATTAAGCACACTAAAAGGATGTCGGGACCCATAGAAAAGTACACATGGATCTACAGAAAAGTATAATTTTTGTGAGTATTTGTCTAACAATATTTAAAATGTGAATCATAAACCACAAGATGTGAGGTTTTGTTTTCTGGGTTCGAAAAATTTTGTAGGACCTATGAAGGGCACATGGCCCAAACATGTCTTGGGACTATTAAGACAAGATTAGGGGGGGAGTTGCCCTTGTGTGGGGTAGTCATTGTTTGGGTGAACCAAAGCATATTTCCCCACCAAAAGCACAAGAAGGAGCCCTCAAATAGACAGCCTTGTTCCCATGTGCATAAATTTAAGAGCAACATTCCAAAATAACAACCCTCTTTGTACTACCTCCCCCTAAAGGCTAAAGCCACCTTTTTTGGGAACAAAAGCAACCATCAACCATTTTACTTCGATCTTGATTGTTATACTAATTAGTTAATGTGCTACATTTCTATTTTAATATTCTAATCTGAAGATAAAAGTACTACAAAATGGGTAAGAAAAATATTATATGGACATTTGTGTCTACTTACAAAGTGAGTTTCTAGATATTAATGTTGTAAGGAAACGGTTACACTTTTTATTAATAAAATTTAAATTATAATAAATAAAATTAACAATAAATAAATAACAAAAATTTAAATAAAAATAGAATATAAGCAGATAAACGATAATTAAATAAAATAATAAAATAGTCAAAAGACTTACTTGATCACCAAATAGAGATCAACAAAGAAGCACTAAAATCCAAGGCACGTGTTTTACATGCTTCCCTTAAAACAAATTCGCTGTTTGTCTAAATCCTTCTTGTTGTCTAAATCCTTTAATTACCAATTTTTTTCCCTTATCAATGGTTCCATCAACAACCATTGTGGTTGTTAGGTAACCATTTGTAGCCCAGTGGTTTACCACCATAAGGTAGAACCACGAGCTATAATGTATCCTTTTTCTAAAATAGAATATATTTCACATTTCATGGCTTCTTTCCATTGAGGCCATCCTGAGGAAGTTACCGTTTCTTTGTAAGAAGTAGGTTCATTTTCAACCATAAAAGAAACAAAACTCGGTCCAAACAATTTCCCGTTTCTTGCCCGTTTGCTTCTTTTTAGTTCAACTTATTCTTCCAGGTTGATCTTGTCTCACATCATGGAGATCATAATCAATCTCTTGTTGTCTCTTATCAGAACAACATTATCATTTTGATGTCTCTCATCATTAAGGACATTATCATTTAGTTGCCTCTCATCATGGACAACTGTATCATCTAGTCTAAATGAACATCCATTTTCCTCGGATAAATAAGGAAACAAAGTTTCAAACAATGAACGTTTTCCTTGATACCATTATCGTATCTTGGTATATATTCAGATTTTTTGAATCATATCCAAATAAATGATAAGCACTACTGTATATTAAATTCAACGGGTTATAAAGAAAAAACTCAACGCATTCTCTCAAGTCACGAACGAGAACTTTAACCCTTTCAGCTTCTATAAATAATTGCATTTAGTATTTTGTAACCTAAAATTTATTCATCCTTCCATTTGTTTAGTGTTGAAGCAATGAATGATTAAGATAATGATAACCAAAAGTTAGACAAAACATTTCATTTTCTTTGATTATGTCATTACTAAACTGAGATACTTTAGAAACCATGTTTTATTTGCAATTATAAATAAAACATTTTTAATTATAAATTGTCATTTCATTGCTTTTACTAAATTTAACAAGTAAAAGCTATAGAAGATAGTGACACTGATAGTGACACAGTAAATGAAGACTTACATGATGTTAATGAAGGAATCCAAAAAGAAAATATAGTGGATGAAGATAGCGAGATTGAAGAGGTTGCTGAAACTGTTTTTGAGAAAGAATCATCTCCTGTTCACATGAAGGACGCTAGTAATGACGATCATACAGAAGCTCAATCTGAGGATCCTTTTAATATATACAGGTTACTTAATAAGAAAAAAGATAATAACGCGGAAGGTTCGAACTCCAATGATTCTCTCAAATATCCGCCTAGTTTCACACCAACGACTGCTTCTGAGAATCAATCCAATGCTTGTAACGAATCGGTTGTAGCCAATGAGGAACACCTACAAAGTGTTTTGGAACAAAAAATAACGTCTGCAAAGAAGAAGAATGTTTTTCTAAGTAACTTGAAAGATGGAAGGGAGGATTCTGTTTGCTCGGGTCACTTTCAAAAAAACAAAGTTCCTCAATCAGGAGGTTCAATACTACAACTTATGGACGAACTGGTAAAGGTGGGACAAGTTATGGGTTATAACATGGAGGGATGTAAAAAAAACATCAAAGTTATCATTGATTCTCAAGGAGTGCAAGAGGTTAATAGATGAATTTTATGTCCCTAAATATTCAAGGCCTTGCCCAAAGGGCCAAGAAAGATTGGGTTAAGGAGTTGTGCATCAATAACAAGGTGAATTTTTTGTCTTTGCAAGAAACAAAAATGGAGGCTATTGAGTTGTTAAATGTTAAAGGGTGTTGGGGTAATTTTGCATTTGATTACAAGTATAGTGCTTCAGTGGGTAATTCGCGGTGGCATTCTATGTATTTGGGATTCTAGCATGTTTTGTAATACTAATTCCACGGTCTCTGATTATTTCATCTTGATCAAAGGAGAATGGGTGTCGAGTGGTAAAAAACTTCTTATTATATCAGTTTACGCCCCACAAGAGTTAAATGAAAAAAAGATGCTATGGGACTACCTGACTCTGGTTATTAATAATTGGAATGGTGGAGTTGTAATAATTAATAATTGGAATGGTGGAGTTGTAATAATGGGCGACTTCAACAAAGTTCGGAAGCAAACTGAAAGACTTGGTACAAAATTTAATGTGCATGGTGCTGATGCTTTCAATTCGTTCATCTCAGCTGCAGCCATGGAGGAGGTTCCTTTAGGTGGATGTTCATTTACGTGGTGTCATAAATCGGCTACAAAAATGAGCAAACTGGACCGTTTTCTTATTTCTGATGGTTTAATAGGATCGTGCCCTAATATCTCAGCAATTACTTTGGATCGTTATTTATCGGATCATAGACCCATCTTAATGCGTGAATCCTCTTTTGACTATGGTCCTATTCCTTTTCGTTTTTTTCATTATTGGTTCGATATAGAGGGATTTGATACTTTTGTGGAAACAACCTGGAATGAAGCGCAAATAACAGATTCTAATGGTATGGCTAAGTTAATGAAAAAGTTGAAGTATATTAAAGAGAAGATTCGTTTGTGGATCAAAGTTAAGAAAGACAATAGTTCAAAAAACCAAAAGGAGAATCTTAAAAAGGAGCTCACTGAGATTGATTTAATTCTTGACAAAAGAGAGGGAAACCCATAATTTCTAAGTAAACGTGCAGAACTTTTCAAATCTTTACATGATTTAAACAAGTTAGAATCGATGAAGATGGCTCAAAAGGCCAAAATTAAGTGGGCTATCGAAGGGGACGAAAACTCAAAATACTTTCATGGTATTTTAAATAAAAAAAGAAGTCAACTTTCTATCCGAGGCATATTTGTTGATGGTATATGGATCGACTCTCCTCAATTGGTGAAAAATGATATTTTCTCCTTTTTTTCTAACCGCTTTGATCAACCTTCATCTTCTCGTTTAGTTTTGGATTCGAATTCCCCATGTAAGTTGGATATTGATCAACATGTTGATTTGGAGAAAGAGGGCGGTTTGGGATTGTGGGGTTGATAAATCCCCAGGTCCAGACGGGTTCACTTTTGGCTTTTACCGTCGATATTGGAGTTTTTTAAAAAAAGATGTGGAGGAGGTTGTTTTCTATTTTTTTTCAACATATATGGGACTTTTCCTAAAGGTGTAAACTCATCTTTTATTGCGTTAATTCCGAAAACTAACGACGCAAAATTGGTGAAAGAGTTTAGACCTATTACTCTTATTGGAAGTCTCTACAAGATTATTGCCAAGATCTTGGGGAATCGTCTTGTGACTGTATTGGGGGACATCGTAAATGAAGTTCAGTCAGCCTGTAACATATTGGTTTTCATAAACACATCACAAATTCAAAATATGGGGTGTATTGTTTGAGTTTTAGAGAGAGAAAGTAGAAGAGTTTTCGGAACTTAGTGAGACAAAGAAAAATAATATTGAAAGCTCCAACCCTTTGCCTTGCTAGGCAAAGGGTATTTATAGGTTCTTACAAGATACGCCCCCTACGGGCTGTGGATTAGGCATACAGTGGGTAAAGACCCGTCCGTCCTCCACAGTGTTACTTAACAAACTACTTACTAACATTAAATGACTACGACTACGAGCTTTCTAACGAATACATATACTTGAGGTGACCGACTCTTTAACTACTGGATTTTTCTAAATCCTAACAATCTTCCCCTAAGGGAGTTCACCTCAATTTACATTGATTACAAACAAATATTACATTTTGGGTGTTCTTGGATTCTTAATTAAGTTCTTTGCTCTGTAGCCCGTAGCCTTTGATTCTTAATGTACCGCATGTTTTGTTATTTCAAGTGGAGGTCTTTAACTGATCCATGTGATGATGAGTTTTGAGCCAGCTTTGAGATCATCAGCCACCATAAATCTCTGACTCATCCTTTGAAGTGTTGCCATCATGTGAAGTTGTGACTTTTGGACCGACATGCTCACATTTTAGATCATGATATCTTCTTATCAGAGTTGAGGAAGCTTTTGTTGATTCATGATATTTGCAGCAGCTTAGCAGAAGCATGGAGCGAAAATATCATAGTCACTTGATGAAGATATGAACTTATCATGATTTCTTTGAGATGAACGTGATGTGTGAGCATGTGGCTATGGATTGGCGCCTCAATTCTGATCAGCTGCAACCGTTGGGCGTTCCTGCAGACAACAATTAGCAATAAAAGGGCATGAAAGTGTCTTTGATCACTTTCGTTGAATTGAGGTACACGGCCCATGGTTCCCCGTTGATCAGTACAAGTACTGCCTGTGATCAGGTAGAATTCCGGAGAATCACCTTGACAGGGTTTCGCAGCTGCTTTAGCCGTTCTCAAACCGGAACGTCTCAAAGAAGACAACACTGAATGAGTGAACGAGCAAATTGAGTTTTACTGATTGATTAAAGAAATGATTTGAAAACAATCGTGTATTGCTTATCAGAAAGAGTTTTTGCAATACAACAAAAGTTTTATAATAGAAATCAATTTTCAATCATAAATACCTTTTGATTTTGAAAATGTAATACACAGTCGATGTGCTATAGATAATAATTTTGAGCACAACGACTGGTTTTTCAAAGGTATCCGTCAACCCATTCATGAACCGAGATTGATTCAAAATATGAATTGCCCCATCGTTTCTATCAAGTTGTCACATGTTTGATCTATTGGATAGATCTCACATGCCACCCACCAACATCTTGTTTGATGTTGGCTCCAGAAGGTTTTCCATCTTCATTGTGAATGTGTTAACACATCACTCAAATGTTCTGGCAATACCCCAAGGATAACGCGTAGGACTCATAAGATATATTCTCACTTTCCACATTGTGTGAAATAGTGAGTCTTCATTGATTGTGTCCTAATGAGATTTATTGATGATCTCGTGGCTCTAGACTCAATAGTGCACTTTGGTTTCCTATGCCGGAGACTAGGGAGAGGGTCTCCTTCTTCAATATCAACAATCTCTAATAGAGGGTCAATAGATTATTTAGGTTCCCGGTGAGAATGAAACAAGCCCTTTTAAGAGGAACTGGAGTAGCTTGGGAAGTTGTAGTGCAATGCGTCACTGGGTCCATGATATCTTGTCTTCAATACCGGTGTTACCTTAGTAACCACCAGTAGCATATAAATTGAACCCGGTTTCTGCCCTAAGGTTGAATTATTGGATGGCTATTTCTTTTCACCCTTTTCACATTAATTTCTTTTTCATTCTTCAACCCGTTCAGTGCTTATCGAGACTTCATTACTAGAACCTTGTTGGGTTTGTTCCAGTACTAGCTCTGTCTTAGTCGGCACTCTTCCCATATTCTCATTTTTCTCCTTTTTCATCATACCTAAGGACTTCTACACTATCTAGTGGATTGTCCCGGGGTAGATCCCTCCAGCTTTGGCGGGATTGTGGGAACGAATACCTAACCTAACCATCCTTATATCTCCATGCATGAATTAAATTTGGTCGGTCTTTTGGTATTGTTCTTCTTCCATAGAAACCAATTGAAAAACATTTGAAAAATCAATCAAGGTACTTGTGATATAGAATCAAAGCGTTTTGTACCTTAATTGATTTTGATATTTTAGAAATGCTCCCCCTCAACATGTGCTTCAAGTATTAGAAATCGTTTTAGCACATGGAGGCAAGAGGAATTTGAAATCTTAGATTAAGAATTAAAGATCCAATATTTGATTAACATCTTCTAAAATGATCATCATCACTTCCCGATCAAATCTAGTATTTTAAATACTTTGGATAAAACAATTTTGGGAAGGATGAGGTTTTCTTATGATTGCTCCCCCTCAATATGTGCATCGAGATTCGAAAGTGTTTTGCACATATTAGAGATAACCTGCACTTAGAGACAAATCAATCATGTTTCAATCCTTTTTGGTTTGAGATAGATGCTCCCCCTAAACATGTGAATGGAAAATTTGAAATCGTTTGGCACAAGTAGGAAGGAGTGCTTGTTATTATCATTATAAAACCACTTATTGAATTATCAGTTTATATCCAATTTAAATCACAAATTCTCCCCCGATCACAATTTTCAAATCCTTTGAGATTTGTGATCTATATTGATTTAAATTGTTTTTGAAAGCTTTTGAGGAGAGTTGTGACTTGCTTTTAAAACATTTAACTGATAAGGATCAAATTCTGAGACTTTAAACTCCAATGATTAAACATGCTTAAGTATCTTATGAAAACACAACATTAGCCTTGGTCTGGATCCAATTGTACAAAAACATTGTTCTTTTTTATTATAAAAAATTAGACCTTGCTCGATTATGTGCCAATTGTTTGAAAAATAACTTTTTGATTTGATTGAAACCATTCTCCCCCTCAATCAAAGACATAAGTTGTTGATTGAGTGTTAGAGATTTTGACAAATGATAAGTCCAGATAATTTTCACAAGTATAATCTGAGTTATTTTCAAAGCAATTTTGTTTTCATTAGATGAAAAATATTTTTCAGAAGAATCGTTAGAAGGAAAAATATTTGGTTTTACACATTGGTTTTTAGAATCAGAGCGAGAGGTTTAAAATTGGATGAAGCATAGCTCTGTTCTTTCTTTAAAAGAAAAATGGGTTACTGCCTGAAATGACAATAAACCATCATTTTTCTCCATCTCATTTTTTTTCTTTTTTTTTAAAGATTATGTACATTCGAACTCCATCTAAAGACCTGTGCCATTCTTTGAGTGACAAATCAAAGTCCGTAGATGTTATCGATGAATTAAAAAATGATGTGAAAATTAATATTTTTTGGGCTTTTTCAAAGATTTTCTAATATTTATGGATTTTAAAATTTTATATTTTTCTGTTTTCTTTTTGTGGGTTTTATAATTTTGTATTTTGTTTTTTGTAAGATATGTAAAAATGATAGATGAAGAAAAGCCTTTACTCCTCGTCTTCCTCTTGAAGACGTTTGAGTGTTTCCGGTTGTAGACTCTTTAGTCCAAGTCGTGGAAGAATGAACTCAAACCGTTCTCTAGGAAGAGCTTTAGTGAAGATGTCTGCCAGCTGATATTCAGTTCTTACAAAATATAGTTCCACCACTCCTTTCTCCACTTGTTCCCTGATGAAGTGATGTCGAATGTCGATATGCTTTGCTCTTGAATGTTGAACGTTGTTGCAGGAAAGAGCAATAGCACTTTGTTATCACAATACAGAGGGATTTTGTTGTATTCAAAGCCATAGTCAGATAATTGGGATCTCATCCATAGGATTTGAGCACAACAAGATGACATGGCTATGTATTCCGCCTCTGTAGAGGATATAGACGCACTCATTTGTTTTTTAGAGGACCAGCTTACAAGCTTTTCTCCCAAGAATTGAGCACCACCTGACGTGCTTCGACGTGTATCTTGACACCCTGCATGGTCTGCATCTGCATATGTTGTTAGTGACATATTGGTGTCCTTCGGATACCAAAGTCCCATGTTAATGGTTCCTTGGAGATACCGAAAGACCCGTTTAACCGCTTCAAGGTGCTTTTTGGTAGGCTTAGCCTGGTATCTAGCACACATGCATACAGCGAACAGAATATTAGGTCTACTGGCTGTGAGGTACATGAGGGATCCAATCATACTTCGATATTTTGTTTGATCAACCACGATCCCTGAGTAGTGCTCATACAGTTTTGTGCGCTCCACCATGGGAGTGTCAACAGGGTCACAAATATCAAATCCAAATTTCTTTAAAATTTCATTTGCATATTTAGATTAATTAATAAAAATGCCTCCGGGATTTTGTGAAATTTGTAAGCCCAAGAAAAATGACATTTGTCCCATCATGGACATTTGAAATTTGGAGCCCATTTCCTTTGAAAAACGGTCACATTCATTTGGGTCGGTCGAGGAAAAAATAATATCATCAACATAGATCTGAACATGAATTAAGTGTTTGCCTGACTTTCTGATGAACAATGTGAGATCAACTGCTCCTTTGCTGAATCTGTTGGTTAAGAGAAACTTTGAGAGTGTATCATACCATGCCCTTGGAGCTTGTTTCAAGCCATAGAGGGCCTTCTTTAAGCTATAGACATGAGTAGGATTTTCTGGGTCCACAAAACCTTCAAGCTGACTGACATATACGATTTCTTTCAGATCTCCATTAAGAAAGTCAGTCTTCACATCCATCTGATAAACCACCATGTTCTTGCTAGCAGCATTAGCTAAGAAGATTCTGATTGCCTCTATATGTGCAACTGGAGCAAATGATTACTCAAAGTCAATACCCTCCTCTTGACGACATCCTTTTGCCTCTATACGTGCAACTGGAGCAAATGATTCCTCAAAGTCAATACCCTCCTCTTGACGACATCCTTTTGCAACAAGTCTTGCCTTGTTCTTCAACACATCACCATGCTCATCAAGTTTTACTTCGAAGACCATTTGAGAGAAATGATCATAACACAGTCAGGAGCAGGTACCAATTCCTAAACATCAAGTCGATCGAACTCATGAATTTTTTATTGCATTGCATTGAACCAGCTGTCCTCAGACATTGCGTTTTTAACATCTTTCGGTTCGACCTTTGATAGGATGGAATTGAAGAAGCACCATAAGGCAACGGTAGCAAGTTGTTTACGAGTGGATACCGGACGAGAAGGATTCCCAATGATATTGTCCAATGGATGATCATGTGTCCATTTTATGAAATGCTCGTGTGGTTGTGGTTGAGGAACTGATGTAGCAGAGTTGGGGTCCCCTGATGAAGATGGTTCAGATGATGGATCAGGGGCAAAAATGTTTTCAAACGGTGCATCTTCTGGAGTGGCAAAGGGGTTATCACCATCATAGTTGGTAGAAACATTTCCATGATGTACACTCAAGGATTGAGGATTTGATGATGATGATGAGTGATCTGCAGCAGGCGCTTCTTGACTTAGTGACACGGAAACTAATGGATTATCTGTGTTGACTGGATTAGGAGTGCCACTGTTGATGGTGTATATTGATCATTGACAAGAGGTTCATAGTATTCATCAAACATCGGATCAAACAATTTCTTCAAATCATCTTCAGAAGAAGGTACATCTGGAACTGCTGGTGAGGGATTCTGTACAAGAGAAGAACTGATAGGACTACAAGATAAATGTTGAGATGCGGGTCCTGAACTAGATTGTCCAGGAGCCATTTGCTCAGACAGCTCATCGAACGTGACGTGAATAGTTTCCACGATATTTCGGGTTCTTTTGTTGTAGATTCGGTAACCCTTCCAGTTTGGTACATAACCAATAAAAACTCCAATGTCCGCCTTAGCTCTCAACTTACCTAAATCTTGATCATCATTCGTTGGATAGCATAAAGCACCAAATACACGAAGGAAAGAAAGATCTGGGTTTCGGTTATGGACCAGTTCATATGGAGTTTTTCCATGAGTGGTGTGGATAAGGGAACGGTTTTGGGTATAGCAAGCAGTGGAAATGGCTTCAGCCCAGAGAAACATTGGAACTTTTGAGTAGATTAGCATAGTTCTTGCAGCTTCCACAAGAGTCCGATTTCGTCTTTCAACTACACCGTTTTTTTAGGGAGTACGTGGAACACTTCTTTGATGGCTGATTCCAATGCTTTCATAAAACTGACTTAGTTCTTTGTTAACAAACACAGTTCCATTGTCTGTTCGGATAATTCTGACAGTTTTATTAAGTCGAACATGCAGCTGTTTGATAAGTTTGATGATGACATCTGGAGTTTCATCCTTTGATCTCAAAAACTTAACCCAAATAAACGAGAGTAGTCATCAACCACGACTAGCATATATCTCTTCCCGTTTATAGTTTGCACTCTCATGGGTCCGCACAAATCCATATGAAGAATATGAAAAACTTCCATAATTTGAGTTTGCAGGTTTGGGTTTATGGGCGTATTTCTTGCTTTTTCCGAATTGGCATGCTGAACAAAGATGATCTTTCTCATATTTCAATCTGGGTAAACCTCTTACGAGGTCCTTTCTAGACAAATCATTTATGGTTCCGAAGTTCAAATGATTGAGACGATGATGCCATAACCATGTCTTTGTTTTCGAAGCCTTTGACAACAAGCAGATTGGAAAGGACTTCATCATGTCTTCGATATAGATGCTGTAAAGATTGGTTCCACGGGTTCCCTTTAAGAGTTCAACACCATCTAGTTCTCTAACGAAACAAGTATGTTTTCTAAAGGCCACTTCTAGATCAGAATCACAGAATTGACCAACCGAGAACAAATTATGACCAAGACCTTCAACATAATAGACCCGGGAAACTACACTGTCACCAACAACATAGTCTCCGTAACCCATATGTGCCCCAAAGTGGCCGTTCTCGAATCTAACAGTCCCGATGAATTTACTCACGAACTTCATGAGCCGTGAGCGATCTCCAGTCATATGCTTGGAACAGCCTGAGTCCAAATACTACAGAACGATTTGTATGACCTGCAGTTGAACACAGACAAGTATGGATGACTGGATAATTTGGATCCCCATGCAAGAATGGGTTCCATTTGGTTAGTAAACGAGATTGGAACACCCACATCAGAAGCAGAATCAATAATATCATTAAAGGTAAATGCAGGACTAGTAGTGAAAGTATATCTATTAAAGGTATAGGTCTACCAGTAGGCATCCATTTCCTAATGGGCATTGATCTGGATAATTTAGGGCGCAATTCATTAAGATTGAATTTACTACCAGTAGGTATCCATTGATAACCTACATTACTAAATTTTCTTCCTATTGGTTTCCAATGTTTTTTTAACCTTTTTTCACCTTGATTTTCTGACATCCTTAACCTGTTTAGCAATTCTAACTGTTTCGACTGGAGACTTAGCAACATATTTTACTTCATTCACAGTACATTCAAGATAAGTACTGTTGGATCGATGTACTCTAACCAAACTAACTTTATGTAGCTTGTAAGGGCTTAGCAACTTCGGATAAATCCTAAGTCACTAACAATGAAACACTGAATTAACTCTATTAAGTATGCGGAATTTACTTGAATAAAGCTAAGAAGAATTAACTTTTACTTTAACGATTATATTAAAACTCTGAACCTGCTTGATACACAGATTCACTAACAATCCCTAACAACTCTAATATCGAACTTGATAAACTCTAATACTCTCTAATAATGCACGTATATTCACATCTCTAATGCCAATCTAGGGGTCCTTTTATAGGCATAAGGATAACCCTAGTCGGTTTACAACTCTATTCCTTGTACGTCAAGTAATACTAAACTAAACTTAGAACATTCTAGAATTACATTATAATCCTTAACGATTTTGCATAGCAGTCCTTTAACCATGCAATACTTTGATGAATGAGCAGTACTTTGACTTTCTTCTTTAGCAGTACTTTGACTCTTCAACACTTTGACTCTTCAGCAGTACTTTGACTCTTCAGTAATTTATATCCCAACAATCCTCCCCTAACTTGAATTCTACTTGCTTGATTTCAAGTTCCTTTGTATATTTGACTTTAACATCTTTTTCTTCAAGGAAAGATTGTGTCTTTATCTTCAGATTTTATTTTTGTACTTTCTATGCTTGTATCATTATCATCAAAGTAATCTTTATCAGTAATCCTTTACAGCAACAATCAGCAAGCTCCATCTTTTCAGCAACATATGGCAATTTGTACATCAGTTCATTAAGTTTCAGTCTATTCTCATCACTTCCAGGTGTGTAAACTCCTGTGAGAGGTGAATCATTGAAATTTTAATAGATTTTGATGTCTTTTTACCAAAGCCATTAACTCTGGAGTAGCCAATGTTTAGATGAATAAGATCATGGTACATTGATAACCATATGATTTTTAGCAAATCATCAGCTATCAACGGATTTGTTTTGTCTTTACCAAAAGCCATACCCTTTTGGACTAGTTAGTTCTTGCAACCATGGTGAACTAATTACCATATAAATGGTTTTTCCACAGCCTTTACCACAAGCCATTTTTCTTGTGGGCTAGCCAACTCTTCATATTTGCTGATATGGTGAGTTGATTACCATACAACTTATTAGCAAGTTGTCAACTATATAACGGATTTGAGATATCTTTACCAGAGCCGTTTGCTCATGGATTAGCCAATCCTTTTGTTAAACATGGTGGACTGATAACCTATTATTGTAACCATCTCAAAAACCATTTGTTGTTGTTAACTTTTGTTTCAAAATATTTTTCACTTAACAAAAGTTTTATTTTTAAAAACATTTACTGGTTATGTGCTGCAAGCAGTACTTTGGTTAAAGTACTGTTTGTCCAGCAGTACTTTGAATAAAGTACTTATTTTTCAAAAAAATTATACAATTAAGTATCATACCAGTACTTATGTTTCATCATCAGCCATAGTTGTCCATCTAATATATAACTCAATAATCATTAGGGTTGTTTCATTCTCTTCTTCGACTTCCATTCCATGATCCAGCATCATTCTCATAAGATCACTAGTCAAAGGATATCTTCTTTCAGCTAACATATGGATCATAGTTCCATCTTCCAATTCCATAGCATGCACTCCTAATTCTTCAAAGAATCTCCAGCTTGTAATCTCCCAAACTTCTTGATTTAGCCAGATTTCTTCAGTGCTTGTCTCCTCAGTTTCCCAGATAGTTGTCAGATCTCCTAGCAATACTAAGCCAACTCCAGTTGATGGAATATGTTCAAAGTATTCTTGCACTAATTGATATAGTTGAAACAGATATGCTCTATCTATTATGTGCACTATATCCCATAGAAAATTGAATACTCTAAAACTTTCATCCTCCCTATGGAACATCAAATAATTTCCATCCTTTGATTCTACTACTTCAAATGTAGTTATCTTGGACTTCTTAACTGCAGCATCTTTGGATTTAGGATTCTCAAAGTCGACAACTCTTATGTAATTTCTCAGCTCATCAACTGTATCTGATCTTAACTCAATCTTCTTTGATGGTTGTTCAGCTTCAGTTGTTTTTTTTCTTATTAAGCTTCTTTTACTATCATCCTCTTTTTGCTTATCATCTTCTTTAAAATAAATAATACTATCAACTGGCTTTTGATAAGCTTCTCTAACAGCATTATATAAATCTTTCATCTCTAAATAGTTCAGCTTCTGTAATCCAGTATACCCTTGACCTTTTAGATAAGCCATCATGGCATTTCTTTCTTTAGCCTTATTCATTGGTCTTCTAGGTATAGCAACTGACTTTTCTGATATAGCAGCTTCAGGTTCCTTCACTGGTTGAGCAATCTCAACATCAAATTTAGCTTGAAGCTCCCTAGCAGCTGCTTCATTCTTAGCCACTTCAATAGCTCTTATTTATGCTAAAGTCAGCTTTATCTTCTTCTTTGTTTCCACCAGTTTGCCTTTGCCTTTGTATTTTGGATCTAAAACTGGTTGAGAAGCTTGAGGTTGTTCTTCAACAACTCCTGGAATACTAACACCTCTTGGTCTTGATAGATTTTCCAAAATTTGAGCAACTGTCTCATCATCACTTGCAGTGTGCTCGACCATAGGTGTATCAGCTTCCTCTTTATGTAAAACTGTGGAAGGACCAGCTTCTTCATCAAAATTAAGTGTCCTTGGTGTAATCAGCTCTTGTCTATGTGTTCCTTGAAGAGCAGTACCTTGATCAGCAGCAACTTGATCACCAGTACTTTGTACACCAGTACTTTGAACTCCAGTTCCTTCAGGCTTAGTACTTTCAATATTTACTTGTGCTTCAGTACCTTGAGGTTCATCTTCTTTTTCTTCATAAAACTCAGCATCTTCTTTCAAATTATCTTGCTCCAGATTCCTCCCCAATTGGATAGAAGATTGCTGTTGAACCTTTTTGCCTGTAGAAGATTTTTTAAACTTCCTTCCTTTCTTCTTTTGAGACTTTACCCACAACCTGTGATGTTGAACCAGAGGCCATACAAATTTCTTCAATCTTTTAAATTTTGTGTTCAACTTCATAAGTTGTGCAGCTAGAGCTTCAGTAGTTTTCTTCAGTCTCACTAACTCCCTTGTCAAGACATAATTATCCAGAATCAATCCCTCAGGAGGTATTACGCCTGCATCTCCTTCAGATGACGGTGGGTTAATTTCTGGTTTTGACTCAACATATTCATTATGTTGTGGAGATGGTGTAGGTGAAGCTGCAGTACCTTCTTGTGCAGCAGTACCTTGTGAAGAAGCAGTATGTTGAGAAGCAGTACCTTGAGTTGATGTAGTACCTTCTCATTCTTCACTTGCAGCAGCTTCATCTCTAACTGCCTGAGCAATCTCCATCATTGAAGCAGTTAAAGGAGTGTTCCTTCCCGAAAACTTGTCACTCTTCCTAGCCATGAAGGTGAATATCTTTGCAGGTTGTACCACAACAGGTAATAAGCTTGAAGGCTTTGGTACATCATGAAGTTGTTTATTCAATAAAACTTGAATAAATCTTGGATACATAAACCAGGGAGATCCATTAGAAATGTGAGATAGCATACCATCTAGAATGAGTCTTGAAAAGTTGAAGATACGATTTGTGGCCAATACCACCAAAGCAGATGCTATATTAGATCCAAATTGCTCCCATGAAGTACTCTTAGAACTAATACAATGAAGCAAGACATGTACCAAGTACTTCCAATGTGGACTAAACAAGGGTTTCTTGAATGTTGTTTCAGTTAAGGACCCTTCATATCCAATGTCTCTTAAAGTATCCCAAAGAAGCTGTTTATCAAAATGGATAGCTCCTTCTTCATCATCAAACAATAGAACTTCTCGAATTGAAGCTTCACGAACTTTCAAAATCCTTCCTGCAACTTTAGCCTGTATATATGACTCATCATTCTCCATGTGAGTTCTAGCAGTCACCCAAAACTGTTGAATCCATGGCTCAATAACATCTGGTTCCACCAAAAGTGCATAACTGATTGAAGATCCAGTGAGAAAATCAATAATGTCATGGAATGCGACATTAGCTTCAGTTTTATCCAAATTAGCCACCATGTTGTGTTTAGAAACTGTATTGCGATTCGCCATTTTTTGGTGTTTACAAAAGTAAGTGATTCGATGAATAGTAAATGTGAAAGAGAGAGAAAGATGGAAAAGATTGATAAGTATAAAGATGAGAGGGAAAATCGGAGGGTAGTTATCTATAGGTGAGATTTGAAAACTCACAGCCCATAATAACAAAGTTACCGTTATTTGAATTTTAACCCATCTTTTGACCGTTGGAACAGTACGTTGATAAGACAAGCAGTGCTTTCCACGTGCCCAGTACTTTCCAAAACAGTACTTTCAGAGCAGTACTTTCATAAAACCAAAAAAGCAGTACTTTTCCATTCTCTTCTCTGCAATGGCAAAAACTCCAAATAGGCATTGGATTGCCTCCCCTCAAGCAATGCATAGGACTGTCTAACTAACTAATCAGTCCTCCCCTTAAATATAGCTTAGTAATTAATCATACCAATACTCACCACCAAGTGATTGAATCTTGAAACATCAAATCCTTTTGTGAGTAGATCAGCTACATTGTCATCTGTGTGAACCTTGAAAACATTAATGAGCCTATGCTCATAACAATCTCTGGTAAAGTGATGCCTTTGCTACTAAACATGTTGCTCTTTCAGAAGAGAGAAGACTCTTCATATCCAGACTGTACACATCATTGGTTCTTGGTACTCTCAGTACTACCAAGTTATCATCAACAAGCTTGAATTTAGGGGAAAGAATGAGACATTCTGTGTCAGTGAATAGCAAAGGGTGCTTCTTGTCACAGATCTGAGAGACTGACAAAAGGTTGAATTTGAGCTCCTTCACATAGCGAACATTTTAAAAATCTATGCTTCCTGCCTTGATGGTTCCTTTTCCAGTTATTCTTCCTCCACTAGCATCATTCCCAAATGCAACTCTTCCTCCACTAGCATCATTCCCAAATGCAACTCTTCCTCCACAATAAGATCTAAAATCTGACAAAATCTCTTTGTCTCCTGTCATGCTTCCAGAGCAACCACTATCCACAATTAGATGATCTTTAAGCTCCTCTTCTGGGTTGCCCTATACAAAGATAAAAGAGTTAGTTAATTTTAGGAACCCAAGCCATTACTGACTTGTGTTCCCCTTATGGAGTTACATACTTGAATTCTTTAAGTATGTAATTCCCACTATCTTTAAGCATGATCAATTATCTTTGGTTGTTCCAAAACTTGTGTTGGTTTTTCAATAAAAATCTCTTTTTCATCCAAATTCTCTTTATTGTTTTTAACATAAATCTCTGTTTCACCCACACTTGCTGAAAGTACTGTTTGTTCCCCATCAGTACTTTCTTTTTTAACCCAACATGTTTTAACTTTTGGTGTAGAGTGCTTTGAACTAGATACCTTGATTGGGTGAAAATCTAGCAGTACTTTGAGAAGATACTCGTGATTTTGAAAAAGATCTTCTTTGGTGAGGGTACCTATGGTCTTGTGAGAAATTGTTGTGGTTAACCCTATGTGAATGATTCCAGACTGGTTTATTCTCCCTTGGTTTTTGGTTGGCAGTTCTGGTCTTTGGGAATTTGCTTAAGTAATCTGAGTGAAAGTCATAGTCCTTAATCAGATGATCAGGACTATAACAAACAAAACACAATTTTTGACCCGTACTCCCAAAAAAATCTTCCTTTAGGTCTATGATTAAAAGTATCCTGTCTTTTTGGTAAATGATGAAAACTGTTTTGACCAAAATTATCCCAAAAAGGGACTGCATGATAACCTTTGTTTTTCTTATATTCAGGAGGTGTTTGACTAATTGATTCCTCATTACTAGATGTGTCTACCTAGTTAATGAGTTAATCATCACTAGTTGTTATATCCTCAAAATCAAGTTGGTCTTCATCACTAGGTGGGTTTTCTTCTATGCTACTAAAGTCCATACCAAAACCTAGGCCAGTTTTAATGTGTGCTCTTTTCTATTTTTCAACAAAACTGACATGTGAAAGGCCAGATTGTCCCCAAGCAGCAAACTTTTCTAGAAACTCACCCCTTTCTTTAGTCATCTTTTCTAATTCAGCAACCTTACATCATAACTTCCATTCACTTAGTTTTAATTGGTAATCCTGTTGCTCATATTTTTCTGCCCATGCCATCTCATTATTTTCATGTGTTATTATTTTGGCTTCCATTGACTCTAAAGTAATTTGATAACCAGCTACCTCAGACCTAGCCCTTCTACAATTATCTCTTTCAGTTACATAATCAGTAAGCACCTTTTGATAAAAATCATGACACTTAGAGCATACCTCAGAGATAGGGGTGAACTTGGTGAAGTAGCGACCATAGCAAGCAGAACAGGTTCATCTTTATTCTCCATGCTCCAATCAAAGCTTCCTAGACCATCTCTGGATTCCAAAGCAGCAAGTCCAGGTTCCTCATCAAAGGCTGTGCTCCAATCAAACTCTTCCACTGATTCTTCCACTGCTACCATACAATAGGTTACTGGTTCATCATCAAACTCAGCACTCCAGTCAACCTCTGATAGATTTTCTTGAGTAACCAAAGCTTTTGTTTCAGTTATAGGGATTTCCTTTAGTTCAAGCTTAGGTTTCTCAGTCATCCTGTTTGCCTGATATTTAGCAAACTTGCATTCCCTTGCAAAGTGTCCAGTCTTTTGACAGTTAAAGCATTCAATCTTTGACTTGTCAAAGGTGATACCCTGTTTGGGTTTGAAGTCAATAGCTCTTCCTGTTTTCTTCATGAACTTTTTGATTCTTGCAGTGATCATAGCAACTTGCCACCTTATATCAATTTCTTCAAGATCATCCTCTTCAATTTGTGACAAATCCTCTTCATAGGTAACAGGTAGAGTGGCTTGCTGAGCAAAGAATGAACATATAACTTCATCAGAATGGGTGGTGTTTGTTGGTGCTGAGCTGGGGGTAGGATATGTAACAGTACTTTGAGCAACAGTACTTTGAGTAGGGTAAGCAGTACTTTTAGTGGAAGTACTGCCTCTCTTTTCAGAAGACACAAAAGCAATACTGTGAGATTTTGAGCTTGGTTGGCCATTCATCTCATGCTCATACACCTTTAAGTGGTTGTAAAGATCATCAAAGTCTATAACATCCAATCCAGGTTGTCCTCTGATCATAGTAGCAATCACATGCCATGTAGATGGCAAACTCCTTAAGAACATCAGATTTGCATCTTCAACAGATACCTCTGCTTTGTATAACTCCAGCATACTAAGAAGATTCTGGAATCTGTCATAGGCAGCATCAAGACCTTCTCTTTCACCAACAGTGAATGTTTCAAACTGTTGCTTCAACAGATTTCTGTGTATCTTCTTGGAAGCATCATTACCTCCAAACCTTGTTTTGAGAGCAGTCCATAGTTGTTTAGCATCCTTAGCATCATGAAACTTGAGTAGGTGACCATCAGGTATAGCCGACAATAAGATGTTGAGAGCCTTTTCTTGATTCCTTATTGTAGCTGCTGGCAAGACAGCCTTAGGTGGTTTAGGTTGTCCAGGAACTTCAATAGGATCTGCAACAACTTCATTACCATTGACAATTACATTCCACAATGCATGGTCTATAATAGCGATGTACTCCCTCATCTTCATGCTCCAAAGATCATACTCTCCCTTCTTGATGATAGGAATTCTGAGTAAGGTGATGGATGGGGGTGGTGCAGCTTCAGTTGACATCTTTAGGGTTTGTTGTTAACTAGGTTTTAAGGGTTTCTTCTTAATCAAAGTTTCCACACAAGCTCTGATACCACTTGTTGGATCGATGTACTCTAACCAAACTAACTTGATGTAGCTTGTAAGGGCTTAGCAACTTCGGATAAATCCTAAGTCACTAACAATGAAACACTGAATTAACTCTATTAAGTATGCGGAATTTACTTGAATAAAGCTAAGAAGAATTAACTTTTACTTTAACGATTATATTAAAACTCTGAACCTGCTTGATACACAGATTCACTAACAATCCCTAACAACTCTAATATCGAACTTGATAAACTCTAATACTCTCTAATATTGCACGTACACTCACATCTCTAATGCCAATCTAGGGGTCCTTTTATAGGCATAAGGATAACCCTAGTCGGTTTACAACTCTATTCCTTATACATCATGTAATACTAAACTAAATTTAGAACATTCTAGAATTACATTATAATCCTTAACGATTTTGCATAGCAGTCCTTTAACCATGCAATACTTTGATGAACGAGCAGTACTTTGACTTTCTTCTTTAGCAGTACTTTGACTCTTCAGCACTTTGACTCTTCAGCAGTACTTTGACTCTTCAGTACTTTATATCCCAACAAGTACCAGAAACCAAACATTCATTACATGTTTTGAAAATCATAGCAGAATCTGAATTAATTACAGTACGCTTATAGCTAATAGTAGAATCAACACGATTCGTCTTATTAAACTCAAACTTATTGTTCCTAGGATGGTCTTCTACTTCCTTCCTTTGATCACTCTTAGCTTGCGAGGTCCTATCTTGCTTTGTATTGCCTGGAGGCTTTGATCTGCTTGCCTTAGTGTCATTGATTACTCCTGTAGAGGGAATGATGGGAACATTAGTTGGTTTCACTACTTTCTGCATTCCTAGTCTAGAAGTACTGGGATCTAAAGTACTAGGAGGCACATCAAAGGACACTTTCTTGGCTTTGGGCATAGAGCAAGGCATAACTACTCTATCTTTCATAGTACCAAATTTAGGACATATAGTTATTAGGCATTTTAACAGCTCCTGAGATCGTTTGGCATATAAACATGCATCCTTAATCACACTATCAAGTGGCTTCTCTATTTTATCCTCTTCAACAATCTCACAGAGACATTCTAGACTATCCTTAAGGTATGAAAAGTATGTTTGAAGTGCAAGTTCATTATTCCTAAGATGAGGTAGAATGTACTTCACAGTCATAGCATATTTTGCACAAGCAGGCACCTTTGGTGCAATAATCTCACAATTTGAGATTGGCATTTTCCCTTTTACCTGACTCTTCAGATTCTCAATTTCATTTTGCAAAGAAGCTACCTTTTCGTTTTTCTTGTCACGAGTGACTTTAATTGATTCATATAACTCTTTGAAATGCAATTTAACCTATTCATTTTCTGCTAGAAAACATTCATTTTCATGTTGCAACGTATTAATGATGTTTTGAAGATGAAAGTTCTGAGAGTTCTGAGAATCTAAAGGAGGGGGCATTTGGAAGCCAGTCATATCATTATTATCACTCTTTAATTGTGAGATTTGGATTTTCAATCGTTAGATCGTGTTACAATGAGCTCGAATCTGTTCATCACGTTTATTGATTTCAAAAACTGTATCAAACTCAGGAGCATCCGAGGATGTCTTGGCGTTTGAGGTTTTAACATTTTCTTTTAGATGTTGATATTTTAATTGCAAAGCAAAATGTTCAACTTCCAATTTAGAAAAATGTTTGACCAAGTTATCATGATCATCTTGTTCTATTTTCTCATACAATTTTGAATTTTTGGACTCAAGCTCAATGACACGATCATGGAAAACTTTCAGGGCAACAGATAATTCATGAAATTGAGAAGCAGTGATGGAATAATTTGTAACAATATACAACACATCCTGAGCAACACATCTAGAAATCAAGTTATCATTTAAGATATGCAGATTTTTCCTCTCAATTTCATTGCTTTTAAGCTCATGTTCATAATCTTTGACCTCAATTTCCATTTCATTGAACACCTTTTTCATTTCTTTAATCTTTGTATCAATGCCCTTTTGAAGACTCTCAAATTGTTCTTTTAGTATTTTAAAGAAAGGCATGACCTCAGTTAAATAACACTCTTTAGTTTTCTCAAAACCCCTTTCCCCTTCAGTAATCCTTGTGGGTGTAATTCTCTTCTTACATGTTTTCTCAAAGTCAACAAATAGTTGATAAACTACGTATAGGCTGATTAAGGTATTGCTTTGAGTCGAAAGGGTTCTGGGCACTAAATGCATAGGTGTATTTGGGGGATACACAGTGGCTGGAGGCATTTTCTTACAGAGAGGATTCTTCTTAATCAGGTTATTGATTTTTTGTTTATCCAAATCTTTTTTCCAGAATACTTGCTCAGGAGTTAATTGAGTTTGAGGTTTAAACTTATTCAAGGCTATCCAATTTTCTTTAGTGTAATCATGGGGTTTAAACGTTATATTATGCTTTGTACACTTAGGATCATTTAACGTCTTTGCCATTTTCTCCCTAGAGGCATCTTCTAATTTTCTATCCTCTTCAGTGCTTCCTATACATGATGGTGTTTTCCTAGGCTTAAGAATCTCATTACCATCATAGACTACCTTTTGTGCAGCTCTAGCTACTTTTCCATACTCGGGATTGGGTACCTCTACAAGGGGAATACTATGCTTATCACTTAAGACTCTATGCTTAGTGATCATGTGAATGGTGTTCCCTTATATGTACAGTTTGTTCTCAAGTTTGTTTTTCAAAGTTTTTAGGTTGGAAAAGTTATTTAAAAGTTTTGATTCCTTAGCAGTAAACTCCTGTTTAAGAACCTTTACATTTTCTTGAAGTTCTTGCTTTTGCTTAACAATTTTATTGAGCTTTTCTTGTAAGGAGTTTAACTCTTGTTTCAACATTTCTTCCCTAAAGTTACTTTTTCTGATAAATGTACGCATTTGGAAACCCATTTCCTGCTTACGGTTAGTCAATTCAAACTTAGCACGTTGTTCATATATAGCAACTTGTTCCTTATAGGCATTTAGTTCAGAGGTTATAGAGTCAACAGGGGCACATGCAGTGTATTCATAAAAAATATAGTCATCATTGACTGCAGAAGATGCATCGCTTGGTACAATTTCACTTTCATTTTGCTTCACATATTGATCATATGGTACAACATTGCTATTACCCATATTTTCAATATCTGATTCAATAATTTCAGTTGGTTGTACCTTGTCGTGTATCTTTTGCACATCAACTTCATCGTATAGTTTTAATGCCTCTGATATGATTGATTCCTTGGAAGGACTGGCATGTTGTGGTGAAGGAGCCTTTGGAGAGACCATTGGTGAGATACTAGCCTTGAAGATGGTCTGGGCAGTAGGTTCATCATCGACATCATAATCAAATGCATCACAGTCTGCAACTTGAAATGCATTGGGATTGTTGTGTCCCATACCCTGCACTGACTGTTCATCCACATCTGCATCGTAAGTTTTGGCATTTCCCTCAGCAAGAAACAACAATTCTTCCTCATCCAATACTGCTCCATTATCTTGAGCTTGTACCAGCAGCATTTTGTCCCAGAAGTACTCTGCATTTTGTAGACGTTTAGGAGAAGTGCAGTTCCTTGCAATGTGTCCTTCTCCACTACAGTTGTAACACTTGATTGGCTTCCCTTGACCCTGAGCCATGTTCCTTCCTCGATTCTGATTACCCACATATCCTCCACCTACACCAGCATTTCCATAACCCGCTCCTGCCATTCCTTGTTCATTCTGTCTTCCTTGCACATTTTGCACCACTACCTTTCCTTGTTTGAAAGTAGCATGATTGTGGAGATTGGAAGCTATTCTGAGATGACTGTTGGTGTGTGGAGCGAAGTTCAAGTTTTGCTTAACCATTAGAGCCAATTGATTGACAAGTTGTTCCATGAATGTGTCTAAATCTGGAGGCTTATATCCTGGATCGGGAATGAGTTTGTGATTACCATTTCCAGTTGGTATGACTTGTGATGCTTTGGTGGTTAATCCTACATTAGTGTAGAATGCAGTTGAATCATTTGACGAGCTTGCGTCTCCAGAATTGGTCTTGAACTTTTCCAAGATCATTCGTTCAAACACAACATGTTTCTCATTTTGCAGCAAATAAGCATACAATTGCTCATAATTTGTGTTCCTCAATCCCTTGTTTAGTTTGAGTGCAGTGACAAATTTGTGCCATTCGGGATTCATGTTGTTCACAAACTTTGAATTGAGCTGGATATTTGGCATAGTCATTTTGATATTCCTCATGTCATTCACAAGCTTGTGGAATCTCACGTAATATTCAGTAACAGTTTCCCCTGGATTCATTTTAAAGTTCTCAAAGTCATCATACAGCTAAGACTCCCTGTCTTCTTTAGTCAATTCAGAACCAGAGAGAAGCATCTTAACATTGTCCCATACAGCCTTTGCTTTAGTGTTGTGATTGATCAACTTGTAAATGTCCTTAGGTAAACCCTGAAGTATAATGTTTGAAGCCCTGATGTCTACATCGTATCTTTTCTTATCCTTATCATTAAGCTCATCATACATCTTTGGTCTATCCAATCCAAATATAACCGAACCATCAGCAGCTGTTTCAAGGATGTCTCTGGTAGTCTCAACTTGATATGGTCCTTCATTAATTGACTTAAGGATATTAACCCCATTTTCTTTTCCTAAGCAATACAGTCTGATTCGTTGAGCCCAAGAGTCATCATCAGTTCGATCCAGCACGGGAGGACGAGTGTCAGATCCTGCAGCTTGAACATCATCAGCAACTGAAGAAGTGATTGTAGACATGATTACAGATTCAACTGGATTTTACTACTCTATGATTAAACCGGGAAATAGATTCTTTCACGGGATTTCACTGAATCAAGAGAAAACCGTAAAACGTAACACGAAAAAACTACAAGTCTCAATAGACAAGTCGCACTTTCAGACAAATCGCACCTTCAGTCAAATCGCTTCTTTAGACAAATCGCACTTTTAGTCAAATCGCACCCTAGACAAGTCTCAATAGACAAGTCGCACTTTCAGACAAAATGCACCTTCAGTCAAATCGCTTCTTTAGACAAGTCGCTTCTAACCAATTGCACTCAGGACAAATCGCACCTTGATTACCAAATCGCTTAAATGACAAATCGCTTAGCGGACAAATCGCACTCAAGACAAATCACACTCTGGACAAATCGCACTCTGAGTAAGACAAATCGCTTCAATAAACGATCCAAACAAAAGGACAAATCGCATCGACTATGAGACAAATCGCATAGAAGAAACAAAGTACAAGACACAAATCGCACTTTAGAAATATTCAAAAACACCACTTTTTCAATCCAAAAACCACCCAACTACGATGATTCAAGCCTTCTAAACCAAAACCTAAACACTTATAATGATTCTAAACACAAAAGTACAATCAAAATTCAAACTTAAACACTAGAAATGATCCAAATGATGCAAACTACTCTAAAATCATTCAAACCCAAAAACCTTATGAAAACCACTAGAAATCCAAGAACATGAAAGATGAGTGATCAAACCATGGCTCTTGATACCATTTGTAACATATTGGTTTTCATAAACACATCACAAATTCAAAATATGGGGCGTATGGTTTGAGTTTTATAGAGAGAAAGTAGAAGAGTTTTGAGAACTTAGTGAGACAAAGAAAAATGATATTGAAAGCTCCAACCCTTTGCCTTGCTAGGCAAAGGGTATTTATAGGTTCTTACAAGACACGCCCCCTACGGGCTGTGGATTAGGCATACAGTGGGTAAAGATCCGTCCGTCCTCCACGGTGTTACTTAACAAACTACTTACTAACATTAAATGACTACGACTACGAGCTTTCTAACGAATACATATACTTGAGGTGACCGACTCTTTAACTACTGGATTTTTCTAAATCCTAACACAGCCTTTGTAGCAAATAGACCAATTCTCGACAGTCCATTCATGTTAAATGAAATTTTCGAATGGTGTAAGAAGAAGAGGAAACAATCTATGATCTTTAAGGTAGACTTTGAAAAGGCTTACGATTCGGTTCGATGGGACTACTTGGACGACGTCTTGAAAAACTTTGGTTTTGGTGATAGGTGGCGAGGATGGATACAAAGTTGTCTAATATCGTCCAGAGGCACGGTTATTATGAATGGAAGCCCTACTCATGAATTCCAGTTTCATAGAGGTCTCAAGCAGGGCGATCCTCTCTCTCCTTTCTTATTTATTTTGATTATGGAAAGTCTTCATATCTCGGTTCAAAGAGTTGTAGATGCAGGTTTGTTTAAAGGTATATCCATTGGTTCGTCCCTTCGTCTTTTACACCTGTTCTACGCGGATGACGTTGTTTTCTTGGGCCATTGGAGTGATTCTAATATTGACACTATAGTTCGAATGTTGGATTGCTTTTATTGTTCTTCGGGCTTGTGCATTAATATGACTAAAAGTAAAATCATGGGTATTTCAGTGTCTAGTGATATAGTTGAACAAGCAGCTTCCAAGATTGGATGTGCGACGCTTAAACCTTTGTTCTCTTATTTAGGGTCGACAGTTGGTGATCTCATGTCTCCTATTAAATCTTGGGATGACATCATGAATACCTTGTTGCTCGTTTATCAAAACGGAAGATGAAGAATTTATCTATTGGCGGTGGATTAACACTTCTTAAGTCGATTTTAGTCTCGATTCCTATTTAATACTTGTCACTGTTTAAAGCACCCTCAAAGGTCCTTCAAAGAATGGAATCCATTCGTTGCCATTTTTTCAATGGCATTGAGACTGATAGTAAGAAGCAAACATGGATCAAGTGGAACAAAGTGTTGGCATCCAAAGAGAAAGGTGGCTTAGGTGTGTCGAGTCTTTATGCGTTGAATAGAGCTCTTATGTTCAAATGGGTGTGGCGTTTTCGTACCCAAGGGCCGTCATTATGGTCAAAGGTCATTAAATGGATCCATGGCGAAGATGGGAAGCTTGACATGCATGTTAATAACTCCCATCCATCCATTTGGTTGGATATCGTTCGTGAAGTGAAGAAATTGAAGAATATTGGCATTGATCTTCTTAGCTTTATTCACAGAAAGTTGGGAAATGGTACTGTTACATCGTTTTGGGAGGACGTGTGGAGAGGAGACGCAAATCTTAAATCTCTTTATCCTATATTGTTTGCTTTGGAATCAAATAAGTCCATTACAGTTGCAGCTAAGTTGTCTCACGATAGTTTATGGTCTTCTTTTCGTAGAGACATAAGAGGAGGCGTCGAACAAGCTCAGCTTTCCCAACTGGTCGCGGACATGGAAGGCATTTCCCTTATTGACACGAGGGACATGTGGGTTTGGTCTATGGATGGCGCAGGTGAGTTTTCCGTTGCTTCTGTTAGAAGGGTGATCGACGATCATTTGTTACCAGTTATTTCATCTAAAACTAAATGGGTTAATATGGTTCCCATTAAAACTAACATTCATGACTGGAAAGTTAGATTAGACGGTCTTCCCACGAGACTGAACCTCTCCAAACGCGACATGGATATTGAGTCTCTATCTTGCCCTTTATGTGATAATGCGGTGGAATCATCGAGCCATATTTTCTTTGCTTGCCATATAGCCAGAGAGTTGTTTCGAAAGATCACTTGTTGGTGGGACATTAATTTTTTTGAGATATCTTCGCATGAGGAGTGGATGGATTGGTTTTCAAATCTCCGTCTCCTATCTAAGCATAAAAAGCTTTTTGAAGGAGTTTGCTACGTTATGTGGTGGCATATTTTGAACTTTCGCAACAAGAGTGTTTTTGGTGCAACTATTCCTTCGAAGGCTTCTATTTTCGAAGACATTGTGGCATCTTCTTTTCATTGGTGTAAACATAGATGTAAGGCATCTTTTAGTTGGTTAGATTGGCTTAAAAACCCTCACTTATTATCTTGTAATTTCTAGCTTCTTTGCTAGTTTTTTTTTAATAAAATTCAACCGTTAAAAAAAAAAAAAAAAAAAAAAGTAATAGAAATTAAATTATGCATTTTTCTTGATAGTTTGCACTTTTACTTGACTAAGGTGGTGTTTGTTTTTTAAGAGGCTCTGAATCTGAATCTGAACCGCACATCTGAATCTGAATCTGAGGCGTAAATGTCTGAATCTGACCGCATCTGAACGGGAAAAAAAAACTCATGTTTGAACAACACATTTGCTTGCTCGTACTATTTTTTTTGGGTCTTTTTTTGTGACAGCAAGAGGCAACAAGAGGCATTCAGACACCCCTCTCAAGTCTAGACCATTAAGATCTTACTGCCTCTGAACGCGTCTGAACGAGAAAAAAAAAACAAACGGTCTGAACGACCAAAATGTCTGACCGCGTCTGAACGGTTCAGATTAAGAGGCTGTTAAGAGCCTCTTAACGAAAAACAAACGCCACCTAAGTGAAGAAACGGGTTAATAGTCCTTTAATGGCTCACACCATTTTTTTTATACACCACATTGTAATGCACATTGTATAACACTATAATGCATAAATGTGGTGTATGTATAAAAAAAATTATGTGAGTGGTGTTCAATACTCCAGTGGCACTTGATTGCTTCATTTCAATCTTACCAACAACAAAATGTAATGTATTCCGTATATCACTATTAGCTAATTTTTAATCCCTTTAAATTTATATTTATCCAGCGTAAAACTCAAGCTATATCCAAAAACATAGAAGAGAAGGTACCAACTTGAAAAACAGTAGTGGTTGATAATTCGTTACTAGTGTAAAAAATAGAGAAAATTTCTGAAACGAACACTTTCCCCTACTACTTTACACATATAAACCTCGCCCATACAATTTTCTAAAATGAACATTTCAATATTAGACGTTAGATTTGTAGCGTAATACGTTTTAAACCGTACACGTGTACACCAATTCTCTGGGCGTGGTCCAGGCGAGAAGTTTGGGCGTGATGCGTGTTCTGGGCGTGCCCTGGGCGAGGAGTGACCTGGGCGAGCCCTGGGCGTGGCATGAGGCGTGCCCTGGGCGTGGCATGAGCAGCTGGGCGTGGAACCTGGGTGGCATGGGCGTGGAGCTTGAGTTATCAAGCGAGTGAGCTGGGCGTGCCCTAGGCGTGTCCTGGGCGTGGCATGAGCAGCTGGGCGTGAACCTGGGCGTGGCATGCCCTGGGCGTGGGCCTGAGGAGATGTCTGGGCGTGGGCCTGAGGAGTTAAGGCGAGTGTCTGGGCGAGGAAAGGTGAGCTAGGCGAGGAGTTAAGGCGAGTGCATGGATACGGGAAGAACTTGAGCATGGATACGGGAAGAACTTGAGCCCATTGTTCAGCTAATGGAGCTCTACCCCGAAGTTAAATATGTTTGGGAAGTATGGCTGTGAAGAAACGCTCGGAGTTAGTGCAGTTGATGGCGGGATTATTTCTGGTAGCCATTGTTCCACAGTTGAGAGATTGTATGCATGGGAGAAGAAGCTATACCAAGAGGTTAAGGTAAACGATTAATAATTTATTATGTG
Source organism: Chrysanthemum seticuspe (assembly GCA_019973895.1). Lineage (NCBI taxonomy): Eukaryota > Viridiplantae > Streptophyta > Magnoliopsida > Asterales > Asteraceae > Chrysanthemum > Chrysanthemum seticuspe. The sequence continues at coordinate 185,513,233 of BPTQ01000007.1, read as the reverse complement.
AAATTACCATTATCTCCTTTATTTGGATGTGCACGTTTAGTATGCTACAATGATTTTATTATACTCATGGTTTAGGTGGCTGCGAATACATGCTACAATAATTTTATTATATTCATGCTACAATAATTTTAGAATGTGAACCCTTTCATATTACATGAATTACTAGATTATTTGGTCTTGGTTTGCGTTTGCAACTAGTTTGGTATAGGCTATGATTGTGATATCTGTGATTGTGACATCTTATATTTGTCTTGGTATGTGGGACAATGGAAAGTGACATGTTTTGGTCATTCTCGTAAACTATAGGAAAAATGTTCAGTTTAGTAATATAAGTGTTTATATGGTTCACTTTGGTAATTTGCTTTAAAAAATATATTACTTCTCACTATATTTTGACATATTAAAAGTTATCTTTCAATGACGTCGTTTAGAAACCGGTTGCACATAAGTTTATCACTATCAAACAACAAAAACATCTTATCACCGATGTTTAAACATGAAGCATTAATGCTTTGATTTTTATTTATATTTTTGACAAAAACAGAAGTTTTAATAGTTGTATACATAAATGAAAGCATTAATGGTTTGTGCCGTCCCAAAAAAAAATAGAAAAAATAAATGGTTTGAGGGTTTTTTTATTTTTTTATTTTTTTATTATTTATTTATTTATTTATATTATTATTATTATATACTACCTCCGTCCCAAAATTATTGTCCCTGTTTGATTTTTTCGGTCTTTTCTTTTCAACTTTGACCTTAAATATTTTTATTTGTGTTATACAATAATTGATAAAAATTATACCAATGAAAACACATTTAAAAACCCAATCAATTCATATATATTGCATCAAATATTATATAACACAAACAAAAATACTCAAGGTCAAAGTTGTAATAGAAAGACCGAAAAAGTCAAAAGAGGACTATAATTTTGGGACGGAGGGAGTATATATTTTTTAATTTAGAAAGTAGTGAATTTACTTATGCTTATTTTAGTTCTTGACAGATTTCTCCACCGAATTGAATTTTATCTAGATGTGTATTATGCACGTTTCAAAGTATGCATTTGATTTGTGGCTACATCAGTTTAAACAATGTTTTCAACTTCTATTACGTTGACTATGGTATAAAATTTGAAGTTGATGCATGTGTGTAATTGATGGGATTTAATACTCATAACAATTATATATAATCAAATAACATCATCAAAGCATGCAGCGGAAGTAAATAAGAATAATATATGTAAGTAATTAACCAAACAAGAAAGTGCGTACCTTTTAGCAATTCTAGAATCAAACGATGATTAGAACAAGAACAAAACCCAAAACCATAACTTTAGGGTTTATTAAATTCGACCCAACCAAAAGTCGACCACCAAGATTACAAGCTCAAGTGTGCTTGTCCTTCGTTCTTGTACACACGTACTATTAGCGATTTGATGTGAAAAGCTAGTTTCTTGAATCACAAATAAAACCAAACACTTGTTTCTTTGAGTTAAGCAAAATCGAACACCCTTGTGGTGAGGGTATACGACCGGCCACACAAAGAGGGAGAGAGGAGAAGAGAAATTAGGTATATTGGTGATCCAAGGGTACGAGAATAATGAATACAAGGGTTTGTATATATACATTCTTAAAACTTGGTGACCAAGAAATCCCACCTCCTTGGGTTGGGTAGCCCACGACCGGCCAAGCAATCCCAAAGGGATTCCGGATCCTTCTTGTCCACTAATTTAATTCTTAGTCCTCGTAGTTTATATTTAACGACCGTTAACTAAACCTCGTTAAATATTTAACTATCGTTATGTTTTATTTCGTGACTAATAATTAATAATAACATTTTATATATTAATTATTAACATCAACTCTCATACGTAATGTGTGCAATCCCGAAGTCTCGAGTTCGAATCCGGACATACATATATTTAAATATCCATAAAACCTTTCAGCTCCCACTTGGATATTACTAAATATAGTAATGACATCAGTTAGTCTAGCTTTCACACGCCAATCCCCCCATATCAAATCGAGTATGGTCTCCTGGAAAAAACCATTTAATGATTCATCATTTTTACTTATCCTTTTGTTACTAATACTACATTAACTATGAATATGGATAAAGTCATTTCATAAGTTAATATTCTGTTTCTCGTTGTATTCGATTGAACAAGATTACCAAATCATCTGAACGTATTCCAGATAGATCTTGGGTATGGCCATACAAACATCTTGTCAACCCTACGAGGGGCCCAAATATAGTATTATACTTTGAAACAAATTCAAAGGAACAAATTCTCTTGACTACAAACATAACTCATGAACTTTGCAACACTTCCGAAAATAGCCCTTATAACTACCAGTTACGGATAGTGTTAGACTATCTTACACAAATGCACTACATTCATATCAGTTATCTGGTATCTCAAGTCTGAGGATAAACACTTCATGATATACTTAATGACAAAGATCCATAAAGTATCATCATGTAAAGTTGGGATGAGTCCTATATTCAATTCATTGAATATCATGTGAATCTGGTATGTCCCACGCATCAATATACTTTAAAAGTATATTCTACCAAAACTCAGATTTGTCTTAATTCAATGACATTCCCACATCATTGATCGACAACAGACTATTTAGAATAACATAAGTTATTCACGGATTAAACATGCAAATATAGGATATAATATTAAGAAAATGAAAAATAAACATAACCAATATTTTATTTCATTTAAACAATATTTGTTCAAAACATCCCTTATCCAAATACTAAATATATCAATGCATGATAATACTGGTTAATGAATTATGTCTCAAGTAATGACAATCATACTTGTTGACAAGGCATAATTTCAACTAACTTTGATCTATCGGAATTTTGAGAATACTTATCTTAAGAATTCAACTAGTGAAGTTCTTGTATGTGTGCATTCAAAATATCTTGATATTGCCACATAATATTTCATAAAGTGTGTGACATCCTCAAGCACCAATTTATGACAATCAAACTTTCAAACATTTTTAAAGTTTAAAGTATTCTTATTCTTTATTGTATAATGCAACTATGCTCTTAGTTGAGCACAACTAGTTCACATGGCCATTTACAAGGATGAAATCCTCCCATGACTAGTATTGAGTGTCATCTCAATTAAACCAGCATCATTGTATACAAACAACAATATGCTCTTTAAAATCTCCGTAAACTTCAATATCTATAGTGTAATGTTTGATGTCTTCCAAACTTTCAAGTTCGTTGGCTATGACAATTACGCAACAATTGCTGTATTGCTCATCAGTAGAATTTTGAGAGCAAATCCAGGCTGAGGAATGTAATTCTAGATTCAAACATATTCTATTAGAATATTCACTACACTAGTTATCTAATAACTTCATTAGATATCAATGTTGTCAAATCATCTTGCATTCAAGCATGATACAACAGTAACATGATGTACATGAAAAATCCTTATGTCAAACAAAGATTTATTTCATGTTCTACATATCTATTTTCCAAATGATATATCATGTTCTATTAGACTCATTTATTTTTCCGCACATGTTTATTAACAATAAACATACACTCCAAGGTTGTATGTCTTATTTTCTAAATCTTTCAAGTGAAGTTCCATTCCAAACTAAAACTTAACATTTAGCTTAAATGGAATGTTACTACCCACAACATATAAGATTTAAAGAAAATAAACACAATACTCCCACTAGCTTTCAGGAATACTTAGAAATTATCTTATTTTAATTTTTAAACCAAAACTTGGATTTAATAGTTAAACATAAGAATCATCTTCTAGATGCATGCATATATCCATTCATGGATTCTTGCAGTTTGTACATTTCCAATGATTATGTGAATTCATAAAACTCATTTGTATTACTTATCGTCCTCGCAAAAGCAATCACACAAGAAAGAGTTTTAATATCCAATTGTCATTTTTCATATCAATGAAAATAAGTGTTGAAACAAACACAGACCTTGATAGATCTTGAGCTCGTGGATCGTTATGTATGCCTATGTAATCACAAGCACAATAAAAGACAATCTCTACTACTAATGTTTATCAGCGGAATATAAACACAAGTAACAAATAACTAAGAACTTCTTGATCCTCTATGGATCTTTATATTAACTAAAACTGAATTTTTCCAATCGGTCCATAACTCTTTCTAATGTGTTCCTTTTATAGACAAGGAACCCTAAACAATATCGCTAAACCGATTTCCAAGAAACGTATAATCATAAAACTAATAAAGATATACACAATCACTTCCTAATAAAGCTCATGTATATCCACACTAAATAAACTAAACACGGAATAAACACTTCCGCAGAAACAAAACTAATAACTATTATACTTCGGTAGAATAAGTCTTCGGCAGAATCCACTTCACTTCAGTAGAAACACTTCAGCATTAATATCAGCATAATCCAGACTTCACATAATTCCCAACAATCCTCCCCTAAACTGGAATTTGACTTGTTAAGTTCCAGTTTCTTTATAGATCTTACAGCACCAGAGGATTGTACTTGAACATCAACAGCAAAGAATCCAAAGAACATCTCTATGATGTAGAAACTCTAAAACTCCATATCTTTGCAGCAACACAGGACAAGAGGTACATCAAAACAGATTAGTTTCATACTATTCTCATCACATCCAGGTGTGTTAACTCCTGTGAGAGGTGAATCATTGAAAATAAATGGATTTGATGTCTCTTTACCAATAGCCATCACTACTGGAGTAGCCATATGTTTAAGTTCGTAAACTATGGTACACTCATAACCATCTGATTTATTGGCAAACCAGCAACCATATAAACGGATTTGAAATGTCTTTACCTGTAGCCGTTTGCTCAGGACTAGTCAATTCTTAGAATTGGTGAATTGAGAACCAAATATGGAATGCCACTGCCTTTACCACAAGCCATATACATGTGGGCTAGCCAATTCTTGGATTCCAAATAGGAATAAACCATGGTGAATTGAAAACCATACAACACTCAGCAATAAAGCATAGGTGGTTGCATACCCTATGATTTTTAGCAAACCATTACAGCTATCAACAGATTTGATGTGTCTTTACCAAAGCTGTACCCTTTGGACTAGCTAACTCTTTGACATACACAAAGTATATCAGGTGAGTCAATAACCAAAAAATATACAACAAACCTGCAAGAAAAGTTAGATAAAACCAAAAGCATTTTTTTTTTTTTTTTTTAACTAATAAACAAAGAAAACAAAGATTACAAAATGTTACAATCAAGATGAACCTGTATGTAATAGAAGTTGATTCTTAATCAAACCAACACATTGAGTAGCATGAAGGTCATCATTGCCAACCGGATTAGGAGGCACTTCCAACTTGTGTCTCAGCAACCTTTCTATAAAAGTATCAGATAAAGGATAAAGCCTATCTGATAGCATACACAAAATCATCCCACACGTAGTCTGTACTACATGAACACAAGGCAGAGGATAAAATCTCCAACTCTCAATCTCCCATTTATGAGAATTCTTCCAAATAGAATACCCTTTACCATTTGGAGAATCAGAATCAAACATAACCTGAAGATCACCCAACAAATATAAACCAGAACCAGTTGTTGAATGAAACTTATAATACTGAATGACATGTTCATACAGCATCTTCAAATCATGTCTATTCACCAAATGAAGAATATCCTTTAAGAAGTTAAACTCAAGAACAGTATTATCCAGCCTATAAACAGTGTTAAGCTTTCCAGCTGTCCAATTAACCAAAACCACATGAGTACCTTCAGGAAAAGCTTCAATAGATCCAACCTCAATAAATGTAGATTCATCATCCTTGAGATCAAAATCAGTATTCCTTGAAGCATGTTTCTTAGCCAATCTATCAGAACTTCTTGTAACCAAGCTCTGCTGCTCCATATCAACAATGTTATCAGTATCAAGCTGTAGATCAGTCTCCTGAATCAGAGAATCACTTAGCTCCACACTTGACAACAATTCAGAAGAAACCAAAGAAGATTCAGCAGAAACACCCATATCAGAAGAAGGAGTAGCATCAGAAGTTGTATCAGAAGGAACAACTGGAGAAATTACCGAAGGCAAAACAGTATCAAAATTATCCACAATTTCAACTGTTTTCTGTCTCTTGGCTGTAGGAACATCAGTCATTGAAGAAGAAATAGAACCAGAAGAAGAAAACTTCATAACCATATGATACTTTCTAATCAAAGCATCATCAGACAAAGCCATAATTTGCTTCATTGTCATACCAGAATTATACATAGCAGCATTCTTCACAACTCTCCTCATATAATTCCTCTTCTGAGCAACAGTCATAGGTTTTTCTCTTTTGGCTTTATTTCTTTGATCAATAAGAGCTCTTCTCTTTGCAGCAGATTCTTTCTTCCTTTGATTACCAATTGCCACCATTTTATCCACAAAATTATCATCATTAAAAGATTCTCCTAAGATAAGTTTTGCAAGATTAGGATCAGAAGCACCTTGAGAAATATAACCATCCCATTGATCATCAGTAATCGTAGGAAAGAATGCATCAAGCTCTAATTTCCTTTCAGGAGACAAATCAGAAGCATACTGATCTTGAAGAAATTTAGCCACTATACGACTCTTCTGCATATTCTCATAATCAGCAAACAATCTGGCCTGAGCTTGATTTTGTTCTTCAGTCACTATTCCAGATTTCAGTAGATCAGCAATCACAGGTTCCTGTCCTTTCTCAGAGGATGTCTCAGCAGAACCAATTTCAGCAGAATCAATGTGAGCTTCAGAAGGAACAATTAAACCCACATAAGAAGAAATAGGTTGAGAAAATTCCTCAACAGGTGTAGAGAAAACTTCAGATGGATCATTCAACTTATACATTCTCCCAGCAATAAAAACCTCTTCATCATCTGCTGAAGGTGAAAGATTTGAATGTTCTGGTATAGATGAAGTTTGACCATCAGTAGTAACCTCTTTCACTAGACCATCAGTAGATGCATCCTCCATATGTAGCTCCTTTGAAGGGTCAGCAGATACCTTATCCAAAGATTGTCTTCTTCTTTTGCTAGTATATAGAATAGGTTCCTTGCTAGACTCCTTTCTTCGTGAAGATTTAGCAATAGGAGAAGAAACATCAGATGTAAGTGCCACATCAGCCAATATCTCAAGAGATTCATGAAGATTCTCTTCATCCTCCTTCTCAGAAGAAATCAAACTACTCTTGTTACCTTTCTGACTTAGTAATTCCTCCAAGTGCTCAACTTTAGTCTCCAATTCCATAATCTTATTACCAAGAGTAGACTTGGTTTCTGCAAGTTCTTTCTTAAGACCAGTCACCTCACCTGTAAGCTTGTTCATTAGAGTATATAATGAGGTAAGTGTAATAGGATCCTCATCAGCATCAGGTGTTTGTTCAGTTGAAATTGGATCTTCTGTAGACTGTGCAGGAGCAACATTAACCTGATCATCATTAGAGCATCCTTCACCAAATGGAGTCCTAACAGGACTTGGTGTAGGCAATCTATCAGTATCATCCTGAACTTCATCAATAGTAACTTGGACTTCATCAATAGGAACTTGTATAATTGCAGGACTAGGACATGATCTAGGTGAAGGTATAGATGCCTCAGCAACAACAGGAGGACCCTCATCACCATCTACTGAAAGATTTTCATCAGTAGGAATGGAAGAAGGTAAACCAACATTAAGCTCATTAGCAGTCTCATTCTCCTGAGGTAACATGGCAGCTAACAAAGGAAAATGTGTCCCTTCAAATTTAGTCCTCATTGTAGCAAATAACTTAGGAGTCAAAACACTTATGGGATGAAAAGCTTGGGTTTGTGTAGAAACATTCAAGATTATCTGTAAGAACCTAGGGTACATCAAAAACTTACCCTTTTTCCTAGTTATATTTTCTACCATATTATCAAAGATATACTTAGAGAAATTATAAGTCAAACCCTTAGATAAACAAACAATACCACATCCCATTTGTGTTGAAAACTGATCCCATCCTCCAGACTTATTGCTCATACACTGTAGCAAAGTATGAACCAAAAACCTCCACATAGGACAAAGCTTATTTTTCAGCCACATATCTGTCCTCGTACTTTGATATCCAATTGCTCTAAGCCCTTCAAGTACCATCGTAGAATCAGAATGATAAATTCCATTCTCATCATCCAAGCGAAGTTGTCTTCGGATCAATTCCTCTGTCACCACATATACTTGACCATCAACACTTGCAACTATCTCAGTATCACCTCTCTTTTCTGCCGACGCCCAAAATTGAGTAATCAAAGTTTCATATATAGCATTTGGAGAATGCGATAATGCATACAAAATCTTTGATCTTAGTAAGAAAGAAATCATCGGTCTGTACAGCTCATCTCCTCGAGCAGTTCCAAGAAAAGCAACCTTATTATGATCATGTTTAAATTGAAGTGCCATGAGAGACTTTGAAGATTAGGGTTAAGATGTTGCACAAAAGGGAGTGTTTTTAATGAGAGTAATAATCGAATCACTTAATGTGTAGCGAAAATATGCCGTAGAGAATAAATAGAAATTTCCCAAATTTGGTCAAAGTTGACCAAAGCTGACGTGGATTTCTACTTTTAATCGGATTCACTGATAACTTCGGTAGAAACGAAAACCATTCTACTGAAGTAGAATAATCAGCAGAAACAGATGACTTACTCAAGAAGCTTCAGTAAATATCTTTTTACTGTTTCACCCACACGCATTAATTCTCTTATCACTTGAACCCGTCTATAAAACAATCCCAATGCACATTGACTTCCTCATCAAAAATCCCCAAATAATATTTCAAACCCTAATTCCTTCAATACTTCAAAATTAACCATAATCAACATGAGTACCAAACCTAAGATCATAGATCTCACAACAACATCCTCATCATCATCCTCATCATCAAGTGAAGATACCAATCCACGGTTTCACTATTTTCCAAAACCATATCCACTACCAAAGAAGTCACCCTTTCTCTCCTCATCAGAAGATGAAAGTGTTGAGAAACCAAGTATATCTGCTGAAGATTCTGATGAATCCTATAATGAGGGAACATCTTACTCCCAACCCTCAGCACCTAGGCCTCAGCGAAGGCCACGAGCCAAAAATCCACCACTTCCTATGGGAAGAAAGGTGGTGCTTGGTCTCTCTGCATCATATTTTGGTGCATCATCACATATCGTATCGAGGAACGGAAAAAGGAAAATGATGTAAGTTGATGTATGATTGAAAGAGTAGATGATGCATAATTGAAAATCTTTCCTTCTCATCTCTCTACCACAATCAGCTTCAGCTTCTTCGTTTTCATCAATCCATCCTCTCCATTTTGATCCTTAGCATCTGTTAGGGTTGGTTATGCTTATCACAAAGGCATAGCCAGCATTTAGTGCCAAAAGATGTGAGCAGTCATGCTCATCGTGCTCATCTTAGATGTTGGAACAGATGATATGTAATAGATTAGGACTATTGGATTATGTAGATGCTTTTGATGTTGCCAGTACTCTGTAATCTGTAAGCTGTAAACAATTTCTTGAATGAATGAATGATCTATTTGCTTCTGTATTACTTTTGATTGAATCATATAACTTCAGTACTTCAACTTCAGAGGAAACAAATAATCACACTTCAGCACAATGAATTCAGTGGAAACAAGCTTAAGCTTTCTAGACCATATCTCAACTGATCAGAGACAACCATTCTACAAAACAAATGAACACAGAGAAACACACAAACCAACAAAGAAACACACTAAAATTACATTAGCAGGTTAGAGTTAGTTAAAATCAACCAAATATACAAAATTACATAGCAAAATGCAAAGTTATACACAAATCCTCCCCTGAGGCATATGCCTCCCCTGAGGCCTATGCCTCCCCTTAAACTTTGCAGTTAAGGGTTAAGCATGCCAATATGGACCACAAGGTGTTGAAACCTTGGTCCTTCAAAAGCCTTTGTTAACAAATCTGCCACATTATCATCAGTATGAATTTTGACCACATTTATCAAATTTTTATCATATGCATCTCTTATAAAGTGGTGCCTGATTTCAATATGTTTTGTTCGACAGTGAAAAACTGGATTTTTAACAATGCATATGGTACTTTGATTATCAATAAAAATTGTTGTGTTCATGAAATTATACCCATAATCCAACAACTGATTTTGAATCCAAAGAACCCATCCACAGCAATTAGCAGCAGCCACATACTCTGCTTCAGTAGATGAGGTAGCCACAATAGTTTGTTTCTTGCATTGCCAAGAAATCAATCTCTTTCCAAGGAATTGGCAACCTCCAGTGGTGGACCTCCTATCCAGATTAGCACCAGCATAGTCACTATCACTATAAGCTTCCAACTTAAAAGGAGACTCTTTTGGGTACCAAAGACCTAGAAAAGGTTGGCCTTTAAGGTACTTAAAGATCTTCTTCACAGCATTGAGATGGGAAGTCAGTGGAGTAACTTGATGTCGCGAACAAACACTCACAGCAAATGTAATATCAGGCCTGGAAGCTGTTAAATACATCAAAGACCCAATCATAGACCTGTACAAATGAACATTCACAGGTGGATCAGCTTCATTGTTGGTCTTTGTCTTTGGAGCTTCATAAGGTGTAGTAGCAGTCCTTACACCCTCCATACCAAACTTCTTCAAGATGTCCCTCACATATTTGTCCTGACTGATAAAGATCCCATCAGGTTTCTGCTGAACTTGAAGACCCAAAAAGAAAGTCAACTCTCCCATTGCACTCATCTGAAACTCTCCCTTCATAAGCTCCTCAAACTCCCTGCACCAAGCTTCCTTTGTGGATCCAAATATAATATCATCCACATAGACTTGCACAAGAATAATGTCAGTGGAATTCTTCTTTAGGAAAAGAGTCTTATCTATTGCACCTCTTCTGTAACCATGCTTCAGCAGAAATGTAGAGAGCCTAGCATACCAGGCTCTGGGTGCCTGATGCAGTCCATAGAGAGCTTTGACCACCTTATAAACATGATTTGGATGATCTGGATCTTCAAATCCTTTAGGTTGAGTGACATACACCTCTTCTTCAATTTCACCATACAAGAATGCTCCTTTAACATCCATTTGATAGACCATAAAGCCCATATAGGATGCATAAGCTAAGAAAATTCGTATAGCCTCAACTCTTGCTACTGGTGCAAACACTTCATCATAATCGATTCCCTCCTCTTGTCTATAACCCTGTGCAACTAATCTGGCTTTGTTCTTAATGACAACACCCCGAGAATCTCTCTTATTCTTCAGTATCCATTTTGTCCCAATAGCATACTTACCATCAGGTAGTGGTACCAATATCCAAACCTGCTGATTTTGAAATTGTTGCATCTCATCCTGCATAGCTTCAAGCCAACTTGAGTCTTCAAGAGCCTGAGTAACACTGGTTGGTTCCACTTGTGAGAGAAAACAAGCAAACAGACAATGTTGATAGTCTGTGTGATTGTCTCTCTGCTGATTTGATACGTAGGATATACCCGAAATACCAGATAGTTTACCTACAATTTCCTCGTAAGAACATACCACTTTAACTTCTTCTCCACATACAGTGAGTTGGATTTCCTAAACTTCTAGGTCTAGT
>BPTQ01000007.1:185478130-185501588 GCA_019973895.1 Chrysanthemum seticuspe | reverse complement strand
CTTAAAACTTCTTCCAAGTTTACTTCGTGAGCCGTCTTTGAAGTTAAGACGACTTTCATCAAGACAAAGAGGAGTGGAGAGGTTAAGCCGACTTTCTGTACTACTGTGATGAGGATAAAGATGATTTCACAGTTGTCTGGAACCTCTTGGAATATGTTCCAAAGGTTTTGGAAGTCTAGAACCAGTAGTAGTTGGATTTCGTCCGTAGAAATTGTGTGGTGGAAGGATACTATGACTGAAACTTGGATGATACTGATTAGAACTAAGGAGTTAACTACAGTTGTGGTGGTGATGATGTTCCTAGTTGTTACAAGTAGGTGTCAGATTATATTAACCACTAGGATTACGTGGACAATCTTGTTCTCCATGACACCTGTCCATATTTAGAACTTGCCACAGTACCTCTTGTTCTAACAGGTGCATTAGGATCACCAATTATATTAGACTGTGGATGAACATTGTTGATCCTTGTAGTAGTGGTGGTGTTGACATCAATTGAGGAATCAAGATTAGTCATAGTAGGTTCAAAGTCAGTATCATAGGAAGGTGGTGTGTTAAAGATGCCTGCTTTAGGTTGATGATGACCAAGATCTGAAGGTTTTGGAAACCTTGTATAAGGTTCTCCAAGGTCTGTTGACACTTTAGTAGAAATAGGAGTAGTGTCATCATGTCTTTCAGCCGAATTGGAGAGGTGAGGAGAAACAGAACTACTTTCAGCAGAATTGAAGTTTCTGCCGAGTGCTTCATTTGAACCTTCTTCAAAATTCCTCTCAGCATCTAAATTGGCTGCATACTCTTGTTTCTTCAGTCTAGCAAGGTCCTCAGCATAATAGAGTTCATCTTCACCCACATCAGTATAACCTTTAGAAGTGTCACCTACAAAATTGTTAGGAGAGAAGGAAGGTACTACAATGGGTTGTTCATCATCAGACCCACTGTCAGAATGAGCATCCAAAGTGTCTGCATTAGTATTTGGAGATGCTTCAGAATCTGCATTTTGATTAGCCTTATGTCTAGCATAACCCAAGTAATCAGTCAAGTAGTCAAGATCAAATGACCAAACATGACCCTGGCCTTGAACATTAGGCTTGTCTTCAAGATACCTCAGATTCAATGTCTCCTCAATTTTCTTTGCAGATACATTGTAAACTCTGTATGCCTTACTATGAGCAGAATACCCCACAATGTAACCATCATCAGCTTTCTCATCAAATTTGCCCAAAGGATCACTGGTATTCAAAATTGTCACTTGGCAGCCAAACGGTTTAAGGTAATGAATAACAGGAACTTTCCCAAAAAGAAGTTCATATGGTGTTTTAAGATGTGGTCTAGTAATGGACACTCTATTTAGAACATAACAAGCTGTACCAACAGCCTCAGTCCAAAACATGGTAGGAAGTTTAGAGTCTGCTAGCATTGATCTTGCAGCCTCAATTAAGGTTCTATTTTTTCTTTCTGCCACCCCATTTTGTTGAGGGGTTCTTGGAGTGCTATAGTCCCTTTTGATTCCCTTTAACCTGCAGAGTTCTATCAGAATGGCATTTTTGAACTCTGTACCATTATCACACCTAATTCCTTTCACCTTTTTGTTCAACTGATTCTCAATAAGGGTAATGAAGTCTTTCAATACTTCAGATGTCTCATCTTTGGTCCTTAGAAAGAATACCCAACAAAATTTGCTAAATCCATCAGTGATCACCAGACAAAAATATTTATGATCAATGCTTCTCACTTTAGTTGGACCAAACAGATCCATATGAAGCAGCTGAAGAGGTTCAGAAATAATGGTTACTGCTGTAACAGGAATACCTTTGTATGAGGCTCTGTGCTGCTTTCCTTTGTTGCACGCAACACAGTTATGATCATTGGTGAATACTTTGGCAGGAAGACCTTGAACAAGGCCCAGTTTTGAAAGCTGGTTAATGGTCTTAAAATTGACATGGGCCATCCTTCTGTGCCATTTGGTGGACTCATTCACAGATGCTTTAGCCACCAAACATGTTAAGTCACCTGCTGGTTTAACATTATTTAAGTTGAATGTATACAGATTGTGACTACGAGGAACCTTCAGCAGAATTGAAGTTTCTTCTGGGAGTTTGAAGTCTTTAGACAGCACAAGACATTCATCCTCTGTGAAGAGTACTTTGTTCTTAGTGTCACAGATTTGTGAAACTAAAAACAAATTGAAGTGTTGAAGTTCCTTGACATAGTAAACATTCTCAAAATCCAGCTGAGGTGTTTTGATGGTCCCTTTTCCTGTAATTCGTCCATCACTTCCTCCAAAGGTTACATTGCCTCCTCCTTCAATGGGTATAAAGTTATGCATCATGTCCCTGTTTCCTGACATACTTCTAGAACAACCACTGTCAACAATTCCAACATCTTTATGCTTAAGGGGATGATCCTACAACAACAACAAAAATATACAGATAATTAGTACACTATGGAGGCTCAAGTCATTGCTGACTTGAACCTGCCTTGTGGATCATATGAGTTGTGCCAAGTAGAAGTATAAGATCCACTATTGTTCTTGGGTTTCCAATGAAACTTAGGTCTTTGTTTATTCCAAGAACAACCTGCTGAGGTCTTGACAGCAGTATCCCAGTACCCTCTCCCATCAGTCATAGGGTTTACATATCTAGGCCAAAAACCATTTTTAAAATATTCACTGGTTGGTTGAACATATGGTTTTCCAAATGATCTTCTCCAAGGAAAAGAAGTATTTTTATTAGCAGCTTGTGGAACATAAGGTGGTATATCATTAACATTGGTCCACATAGGTCTAATATTTCTAGAATCACCACACCTACTCATTCTTTGCTCATGATAATCACAATCCTTAATTAAATGAGATTTACTTCCACACACAAAACATTTCTTCTGAAGAGAAGATTTATTCAAACCAAAAGAAGTATTCTTACAAGCAGAAGTATTCAAACCAAAACCATGAAAAGAATTGTTTTTAACAGTATTATTATGCAAAGAATTAAAAAGCAAGTCTTCAGAGGCAACTGTCTTGGAAGGGCATTCCTTGGCAGCAACTCTGTCATGCTTATTGGTAGTCTTGGGTGCAGGCAGGGGTGAAGACTTGGGAAGGTCAGACTTGGGAAGGTCAGACTTGTCATTTGAATCACACTCTGTAGACCCTTGCTTGGAGGACTTGTCACTGTTAACACAAGAGACAAAGTCATTAGTAGAAGTATTAGGGTCTGGCAAGTCTTTTGACTTTTTGCCATACAGATGGTGTGATCCATCAAAGTCATTAATAGTGGAAAGGTCAATGGGCATATGCTCACCTCTAATTGGTCCACGTACGGCATGTAGGTCACCTTCTTTCACAAAATTAGCTAGGCCTGCTGGTGTAGATCTACGTGTGTCATCCCTAGCTTCTAAGCCTACATATTTCTTAAAACCTAAAGCCACTGTAGAATTGGGAGCTTGACTGCTATAAATGAGACTAGCCAACTTATTACCATTCATCATCCAGTCATTATTCCTAGCAATTTCCTCCTTAAGTTTCTCCTTAAGCTCTAGATTTTCTGACTCTACATCTGCTCTTAACTTCTCAGACCATTTTAATTCATTTGTAGCACATTCGAGATCTCTTTCTAAAACACCTATTTTCTCATCATAAGCTATTTCATTCTTCTGAAACCAAACCTTTTGTCTTTCTAGTGTTTTTAAAGCTTGTTTATAAGCTTCTACTTCCACATAGCATTCATTATATTTAGGTTCCATAATATCATAAGCTTGTTTGAGTTCATTATAACGCTCACTACAACCAAACACACAGTTTTGTACCTGAGAGATGCCCATCAAGGCAATCTGTTCATGCCTATCCTCTGAAGTACAGCTTGCAATCAACCCAACATTATCAGGAACATCATTATCAGACTCCTCATGTTGCTTCCAGTACACATTGCTATCAAGAGTGACCAATGCAGTTGATCCCTTTGAAGTTCCTGCATCCTTCTGATACTGCTGATAAGTAGAGTATCTTGTCTCATCACCAGCTTTCCTGTCTTTGCATTCTCTAGAAAAGTGACCTATCTGTTGGCATGTGAAGCATTTAACCTTCCTTTTATCAAACCTCGCTGGATCACGTCCTTTGAATCCAAACCGTCTGCCAGCTTTGCGCTCAAAGGTCTTGATATCCATGGAAAGCATGGCCACTTGCCACCTCAGCTTCATCTCTTCAAACTCAAGTGGGTCCACTTGATCAAAATCTTCATAGGCTAGATCCTGCTGAGGATCATAATCAGCAAAGAAAGATCCAAGAACATCTTCCATAATACCACTGGATCTAGGAAGAGAACTTGATGAAGGAGCAGCATTAGATGATGATGGATATGGACTTGGACCATAGCTAGACTTTGGAGTAGAGGCTCCAACAAATGCAGTATGACTAGCAGTAGAAGATGATCGAAAAGGGCTTCTAACATCATGTTCAAGAGCTTTAAGTTTGTTATACAGCTCATCAAAAGTCATCATGTCCAAACCACCTTTAGCTTTTAAAGCTATGCTTACATGTAGCCAGGATGGAGGTAATGACCTCAGAAACTTAGAGTTACAGTCATCATTATCCGGCTTTGCCTGTAGCTGATTCAACTGACTTAAGATCTTGTGAAACTTATCATAGCCCTTGTGAATTCCTTCCTCTTCAGAGATCTGAAAGTCCTGAAACTGTTGTCTTAGCATGGACTTCTTTAGTCTTCTAGACTCCTCATTCCCACCGAACTTCGCCTTAATTGCTAACCAGATATCCTTGGCATCTTGCATGAAGTGAAAATCACTCAAGTGATCCTCAGGAATAGCTTGCAGAAGAATAGTTCTGACCTTTGTTTCTCTCTGAACTGCCAGCAACTCTTCAGCAGTTTTGGGAGGAACATTCATCATATTACCAGCAGCATCCGTGGTAGTCCTCTTCAAACTGTTCCCCTTCAAAATTACCTGCCATAGATTCCAATCAATGTTGGAGATCCAGTTTTGCATCTTCATAGCCCAAAGATCATATTCCTCCCTTTTAAGGTAAGGAAACTTAGCATTGCTATTAGACAGACTTAGTTGCTGCAGATGGGTGGAGTTTTGGTTGTTGGTGAGTTCAGTATCAGCATCTGAACCAGGCATGATGTTTTTGTTATGGTTGTATGGGTGTTTAGAAAAAGCTTGTCCTTAGTATCGTAGAGACTCTCACGAGGCTTTGATACCACTTGTTGAAACAAACACAGACCTTGATAGATCTTGAGCTCGTGGATCGTTATGTATGCCTATGTAATCACAAGCACAATAAAAGACAATCTCTACTACTAATGTTTATCAGCGGAATATAAACACAAGTAACAAATAACTAAGAACTTCTTGATCCTCTATGGATCTTTATATTAACTAAAACTGAATTTTTCGAATCGGTCCATAACTCTTTCTAATGTGTTCCTTTTATAGACAAGGAACCCTAAACAATATCGCTAAACCGTTTTCCAAGAAACGTATAATCATAAAACTAATAAAGATATACACAATCACTTCCTAATAAAGCTCATGTATATCCACACTAAATAAACTAAACACGGAATAAACACTTCCGCAGAAACAAAACTAATAACTATTATACTTCGGTAGAATAAGTCTTTGGCAGAATCCACTTCACTTCAGTAGAAACACTTCAGCATTAATATCAGCATAATCCAGACTTCACATAATTCCCAACAATAAGTATGACAATTATAATCATTATATATTTAATGTGCCAATGAAAGAATATTCAATCACAGTTAATTGCTTAAGTGTGATTAATAATCTTGTCACAAGTCATGCATTAAACACATGTACAATATTGTCCATATGATTTCTACACAAAGATTTAAACCACTAGGGTTTTCCTTCCTTTGAAGAAACTCATATTTATTAAGATAAACCAAGTTTCAGAGTTGATTATCTTTATGGACAGCATCTTAACATTCATAGTATGAATAATTTACCACAATTCAATATTAGGTAAATGCATTATCATGATTAACAGGTTTACCATGATCCTGCAACTCATATATCTCAGCACATCAATCAATTATCTGAGAATCCTTGCGGATCTATGAATGAGAATTCCATCATCTTGAGGTCTATCAAATTTTTCCTCATCATGATATTTACTAGTGTATTTTAGAAGATTATGTGTTTTGTAATTGTAATTTAATCTCTTCAAGATCTAAACAAAACTCCCACTTGCTTTTGTAATTTAAAGACTATCTATAAATACTTTAGCAATTAGAACAACACTAAATTGTTTTCTTGTGGGATATTACAAATCACATTAACAGTTTGTAAATCTTGTTCGTTAATAACCTACTCCATAAGTAGTTTTAACAAATCAGAACTTCAATATAAGACTCAATGTGATTCATCACATTCCATACTAAAATGGTGTCTTATTAATCTTCTAGATTTTGAGTTAAGTATATCCAATCAATACTCAATTTTCTAACCTTGATAACTTTTGGAAGAAAAGAAGATATTGTTATCTTGAATCAAACAATATAACAAATGTTTGATTCTTCTAACTGAACATTCCATATACATACAATATTTCATTAGAATTAATATTGTAAGATAATCTAACAATATTTAAGATAAAAATATTTCTTTTGGCCTACCTATTTACCAATTAAGTCAACTTAATGGTATAATAGAATATCCAAGCCAATTGCATGTTTTTATAACATAAGTATTCTTTGACCAAGTCAAAAGACATAACAGTTATAGTATCTTACTTTATATTATAAGTCTTTAAAAGACTTCATGTTTGTGAGTTTATACAGAAACACATAACCATGTATAATTTAAAGATATTATGAACACCACGCCATGGTTTCAATTAATTAATTTTCAAGTTAATAAACTATTTATGTCATTCCAAGAATACACAAATATTTGAAGTAGCATTAGATTACTTTATTTTAATTATGTCATCCGTTGAAGTGTCCAACTTAAGAAACTGCAAATCATCCACGCCTGATTCCACGACAAGTGGTGATTTACCTTGAGATTACAATCTAGCCAAGATCTCACTTAACCTAAAATGTAACTTCAAGTGTTTCTATAATTTTAATGACATAAGACATAAAAGTAGTCTATGCTATAATCTTGACACATGTTCTTTAAGCAAGACAATCTTATTAGAACGTTAATCTCTTACCTTACGATCAAGAGAATCCATTAATCATATTTGTATGTGTTGTTCCTTTGCACACAATAAATACTTCTCTCACTTGTGCATAGAACAACATCATATAGTATATAAAACCATGACATTCGTTTGTTTATGTGAGCAATATGATAGTGTCATAGATATATAAGCATTACAAGTAGATGTAGGAGCACTTAATTTATCAAGGAAACGCTCATGACTATCCTTGAAAATATGAATGTCTACATTTTTGAACGCAATGTATTATTTCAAGAAAATCTAGAAATAATATGAGTTATTACCAAGATAATAACTTGTAACTCCCACTGAATTAGCCAACGTTACAATAATGTCTTATTCAGTAATACACCATACTCCCACTGGATTTGAAAACATCGTAAGTGTTTCATTAACCAGTGAAAATAGTGTGCTATTACGTTGTAACTCCTTTCAAAGACTATTCGTAACAATTACTTAGGTACTAAAAGAGTGTATTCTACTCTGTAGATGATGGATCATCCATCATACTATTAACTTGAAAAATTGAGCATGCAATTTCTTCCATAATAGGTCTACTATCCCCACAATGGTGTGTAGCACCTTTAATTGGTCAAAGCAAAACAGCTAGATAAAATATACTAGTTTGTCTTTTACCAATTTTGCGGTAATTAGTCTAGCTTCTAATTTAATAACTCATAAAATGTCAAACATGTTTTCTAGTTGACCAAAATGTCATATAAGAATTCAATTACCAACAGAGGGTAATGAAATCTCTTAAGGAAAATATGGTGTGCAATTTTCTTAACTATTAATGTTGCTATGAGTTATATAGTAGAATTTAGACAATTCTAATGTTCCTAACATACCTTTCTCAATCATGAAAAGGAACACGATTGAGTCTCACTCTTCTTCCATGGAAAAGAGTTTATGTTTGTCTTTTAGTAAATTTTTCTTGATCAAACATTTGTTTGAAAACAGAACTAGATCAATTTACCAAAGCCCAAACCATATTTACGGTTTAATGTTGCATTAATACAATCAAAAGAATTAACAAAATTCAATTTTAGTATTTTCGATAATTAAATCTTTCAAGAAAATAAAATACCCTTTGGTCAATATTCATATTAACCATAGTATTTTCCTTGAATTTTGGATCCTCATTATCATAGTTCCACCACATCAGTTGATCTGCTAGTGGTGAAAGTATAGAATAGGTAATCGTTGAAAAACGATAATTGACAAACCAGTTTCCAATTCTAAAAATTATGGGATTTACAATTTTGCCAAAACAATTAATGCAAAATGTAAGCATGTTTTATCCCATCTTATGCCTTAAGTCATAGGTCTCACTAACTAACTTAATTAAGTTGTCTAATTTCAAAATTGCAAATCATTAAGCTGAGGTCTTACACAACAAAATAATTCACCTTGTTATTGTAATCTAGATCAAGGTCTCACATAACTAAATTACAACTTCAAGTGTTTCATATCATTAGATGGCATAAACTTAAATTTAAAGGGTACAATTTATTGATGTGTAATCAAAACTTATGTATAAAGAAGCATGCATACAACTTTATAATACAAAATTTTCGAAAAAAAAACTAACTTGTATTTTGATTGCTAAGATTAAATTCTACAAAGTTTTAATCGATGCGTTGAGAAACTTACAACTTTGCACTAAGATGCTTCGTACATAGAATGGTTATACTAGGTAGCTCCAATCGAACTCACAGAGGGCACAGGACCAGGTAAGCGCTGAAGCATAACCTTAGACATCCTTTCAGTGTGACTGTGCGCACTTCTTTTAACCCCTTTTTAGTTTGTTCTAGTGGATGAGCCGTTCTAACCATTTAGTACAGTCGCATCAATCGATTAAAAGTTCAAGAATAATTCTTAGATAACAAATCAGTTTCGCCATTATTTAGTCCATTTAATTTTCTATTCATAAAAAACCCTTTTTGCTTACTAACATGTCAAACAATTATATAAACAAAAAAGCATATTAATAAAAATTAAACACACTCAAATAATATAAACATATAACTATACAATTTAACATATGTAAAAACAATTAGCCACATGCATAATTATTTCGATAAACGCTAATAAACAATTATAGGCGTAAATAAATGCATACATTAACTAGGGCTTTCAACTACAAGGTAGATGAGCCACATACATCGACAAGTCGATTGCGTAAGCCAAAGTAAATAATATACCAATTAGCACGTAACGGATTTTTATTAGTTATAATTGAGGTCTTCCCCAATTCAATAATTATCAAATAAATGGAACATGTGTGTATCAACTAAACAATTTATTACAAACAATACTCCATGGCAAAACATGCATGTTCCACCATGGATTCCGCATAACAATTATCACCCAAGATACGCATATTACATGGCACATAACAATTATTCATTAATTAACCACATAAATTTAGCATGCAATCCTAGGGTTTCTACAAGTTTTACAAAATTAAAACCTAATTAAATAAAATAAGGGTAATCAACCCTATAATAAAAAATTAGGGTTTCGAATTCAAAACCCTAGAAACCATAAAAAGCATGCATATAATCAAAAAGATCCAATTTTATGTGTTTCGGTAATTAATTACATCATATTAACGGCTCGTGATGCCACTGTTGGGATTTAATACTCATAACAATTATATATAATCAAATAACATCATAAAAGCATGCAACGGAAGTAAATAGGAATAATATATTTAAGTAATTAACCGAACAAGAAAGTGCGTACCTTTTAGCAATTCAAGAATCAAACGATGATTAGAACAAGAACAAAACCCAAAACCCTAACTTTAGGGTTTATTAAATTCGACCCAACCAAAAGTCGACCACCAAGATTACAAGCTCAAGTGTGCTTGTCCTTCGTTCTTGTACACACGTACTATTAGCGATTTGATGTGAAAAGCTAGTTTCTTGAATCACAAATAAAACCAAACACTTGTTTCTTTGAGTTAAGCAAAATCGAACACCCTTGTGGTGAGGGTATACGACCGGCCACACAAAGAGGGAGAGAGGAGAAGAGAAATTAGGTATATTGGTGATCCAAGGTTAGGAGAATAATGAATACAAGGGTTTGTATATATACATTCTCAAAACTTGGTGACCAAGAAATCCCACCTCCTTGGGTTGGGTAGCCCACAACCGGCCAAGCAATCCCAAAGGGATTCCGGATCCTTCTTGTCCACTAATTTCATTCTTAGTCCTCGTAGTTTATATTTAACGACCACTAACTAAACCTCGTTAAATATTTAACTATCGTTATGTTTTATTTCGTGACTAATAATTAATAATAACATTTTATATATTAATTATTAACATCAACTCTCATACGTAATGTGTGCAATCCCGAAGTCTCGAGTTCGAATCCGGACATACATATATTTAAATATCCATAAAACCTTTCAGTAATCACTTTATATGCCCGGATAGCATTAATTATTTTTATTAAACATATATGTAGTGCAAAAGTTGATTTAAAATATAAACTCCGTAAATGACATAATGTTTAAAGATAAATAGTTAACGTAAAATGTCATTTGTAAATAATCCGGAATCAACATAACTAACTTACGTGTATTGTTTAAAAGTTGAAAAGGTAAATAACTTAAGTGTAATGTTATGCTCTTTGTGTTTGTACATTGTCATAAAAGTACAATCACAAAAAACATAACATTATCTCTCATGTTCAAGTGAACATGAGAGGACCCATATCCTATTTATATTGGTACAAAAAACATATTTGTAGACTACATTTGTACTATCTTCGTCATAATCTTATTGTCCATCTTTCTTTTTTGGGTTGTCCCAAAAATATTATCTACTATTAAAAATAGAAGTTGAAATTGTTTAAGTTTACCATATTAACCCAAATCAAAATTCTTATTTACAAAAATTAATGAAAGCATCTTCTTCACTCTTTCGACATAACCTTCAGGAAGGGTCTTTGTAATAGAAGGAACTCAAAATGTCATTGCCACATGTAAATTCAGATTACAAAAAAATATAGGTAACCCGTACATTTAAAAAAAAAGGTACCATGTGAATGACAATAAGGTATGAAACATATCTGGGTTGAATCGGGTCATTTTAGTTTTCTCCAAAACAAATTTCTTTGATGAGAAATGTCTTGAATGTATAGCCAAACACCTTTGAATAAAAATGCTAAAAGTTAAGATTTAAGATTATTTGAGAACAAAATATTATTTACATACCAAGGGATCAATCTCCACCATTCATTTTTATTTGATCTAATGGATTAGATTAATCCCAACATTTTAAAAAACCCACTTTCATCCTCTTTTTTTTTTTTTAAATATTAATAACTTTCAAACCGTTAATCGTTAAGTGGAATAAAAAATATCATTGCGACGAGCATTTAATTATCTTTGTATAGATAGGCACTTTGATATACTTTCGACAAAAAAAGAAAATTTCGTATTTTTCACATTTTTTTTAAAGGTTTTTTCGTTTTTTTACGTTACTGAAATTTGCATTAAAAAATCATATATGATAAAACACTAATTTGAATATCACATGTAATATTAGTGTTATATCATATATGATATTAGTGTTATATCATATATGATATGTAATATCACATGTGATATTAGTTTAATACCACATGTGATATTAGTGTAATATCACATGTGATATCACATATCATATATGATTTTTTTCATGCATATTTCAAGTAACGTAAAAAAAGACGAAAAAACGTGAAAAAATCGAATTTTTTTTCTTTTTTCAAAAGTATATCAAAGTGCCCGTCTATAGAAAGATAATTAAATGCTCTTCGCGACGGTGTAAATATTTTCACTTAACGATTAACGGTTTAAGAGATATTTAAATTATAAAAAATAGGTGAAATAATAAAATGCTTTTAATCTCATCCATTGATTTCTTTTTAGATGAATGGTGAAGATGAGTCCCTTGGTATGTAAGAAAAATTTGGTATATAAAATAACTCTCCTCAAAAGTTAATTACTTTAAATTGTTCATGTCTGACTTAAAAAAACTTGTTTGGCACCTGATTGTCTTTGTATGGTGTGTAACCCTCAAGATATCTATTTAATAACATGAGTGTGGACATACACAAAATTAAATAATCAAACAGAAGTTTCAAGCAGCGTATCCTAAACACTAAAACACGTGTTTTCTCTTTCTTCTTTGAACTACACCATCACCATCATTATAGAGAAAATAAAGACGTCTCAAACCTTAAAAAAAATCTTTACTCAAATTTTAGATAAATCTTTAGTCAATCAATCAAACAAACTTAGATTGCTACTAACCTTATAACTATAGAAACATAAAAAAAGCTTCAACGAAATTTATAAGAAACCAAATTAAAATCGAATCCACCCAATCAAATATGCATTCATAAGCAACAATTGATACATTACTAATCTTCATGATCAACAATTTTATGACACTTTCGCTTTCTTGTTGCAACAAAAAAAAACTAAACTTTACGCTCTTTGGCCACCATTCTTTATTCTCAACCAACACTTTACGGTAACAACTATTTTTCATAAATTAATGTTTTAAGTTTGGTGTTGTTATAACACAACAAATATACCAACAGTCTAAATAATGAGTAAAGATGTTCATTAACATGAATAATACCTTATTCCACTTGAGATATATTTTTTCTGTCAAGTTTCATCTTTCAAGACTGGTGAAAATAAAGTTTAGTTATAAGAGGACTCAAATAAAAGTTTCATCTTGCGTCTAAAGATATATTGACAGTTTGACCCATTAGAGATTGAAAATGACCCAGTTGATTCATTCATACCTTATACCTTATGTTAAAATGATACTGAGTCCAAACCACCATCATCAACTCCATTTGATTGTAAAATGGAGATATGGAACAATTTCTGTAAATACACTTATTATACGATGTGTGAGTTGATAATAGAGTTGGCTATCTCTGTGGCATCCATAAAATATTATAGTCCATGAGTAAAATATTACTAAACATATATAATTACAGACACCAAAACCTAAAACAGTAATACAAAATATCGTTAGAGAATGTGATAACATATTGCAAATGTTAACGTCTTTGAATAAAACACATTACACATTGAACCGAGTGTGTTCAGAGCACACATTTTCTTAAAATATGTCCATACTACATTTCTTTAGAGCGTTAAGATATGAATAATTCTAAGAAAGCTTACCAATCCATATTGTAACATATAATACGTACATGAGCTGCCAAATCCCCAATGAATATTGTAAAATTAGGAGCACCATCTGCACGTTTTTCACCAACACCAAAAGAAGTTCAACCTGAAGTTCTGCTCAACGTTGGGCATAAGAGCAACAATATATATATATCTGTAGATGCTTGAATATCCCTCTATTATCCTCAAACCTGGCATACAAATGTTAAATTTTCAATATTTTTAAACACCTTAGTGTCAAAAGAGTTTCTGTTTTCGAAAGATACGGATGACCTAAGTCTACCTAAAAGACTCCAAGTTACAAGATAAAGTTTAACTTTTCAGCTAACAGATTGTTAATATCGGTTACATGCCTATCGAGTGCCATCAATCTTCTGTAGCAAAAAGTCAAGACCTTTTTGTTTAGTTTCTTACATATTTTGTAGAGATATGTGAATGATCGAGGTTGCAAAATGGGTGTGTTAGATATAATTATGAAACTATATTATGACAATATGTATATGAAACTTCTTTGTGTCATAAATATTTTATAATGTATTATGCATTTGAATACATTTCAAATGGCTTTCACCCGTTATCCTCCTCTATGCGGTTGCAATCACCTAAGTTGTGCAGGGGTATTCTTCATGACTTGAGTATAAATACAATCACTGATAAAACAATTTGAAAAAATTGTTGGAAAAGAAATACAAATGAGTAGTTGTTGGCACACTTATTTGGATAGCAAAAAGTCCAAATGTAGCAATATTACTATTAGAAATTCCAGTTTAATATAAAAAAATAATTAAGTTATTCTTGTTGACTGGACTTGATTTTTGAGATCATGTATATAACAAAGAAAATGGTTACATCGATCACTTATATTAGTAAAATGTCAAACACGATCTAGGAGATTGGAAAATGGTACTGGAATAAAGCACAATGATCACATACCGTTATTCAGAAACCATATCTTCTTTGTTTAAGATCTGAAAAACGGATTGCAGATATTCTATTTGATGATGCCAGAGACCTCTGAAAATTGCAAAGTACATGCTACATATTACCATTATGTTGAAAACCATTTTGTATTCATCTGAAATGAATTGGACTAAAATTTTCTCGATTTGCATTCGCTATATGAATTATAGATAAAAATACATATCTACTTTTCTCTTTTATAAAAAACTTAAGTTTAATGTTGCAGATTTTTAATGACATCCCAAGTTAGACCAATATACAACAATTTTCTTTTTTGAAAGAAATTTAATAATGGATTGTACTTACTATTATTTTCATCTTATGAAGCTCACTTGTATCAATCTGCTTTCTGTCAGGGCCCAACTCAACCACTCTGACTCTTGTTGCAAGGTTTAATGAGCTAAGAGTCTCATGGAGGTCATGTTGAGAGGGACTAATTTGGATGAACATAAATTGAAAAAGCGCAGATCAGATAAACCAACCTCCCTGAGTTGTAAACCATCTCTGGTATAGCAGACAAACCTACAAACTTCAAAGTGGGAATCACCAGTCTAAAAGAGAAGATATAGCATAGAGTCAAAAATTTTACAAAATTAACTTAACCAAGAATAACACTATATAAAGTAAAAGGCAAGATAAGATAAAAAAATATCAAAAAGGATTTAAACAAATAGTGATGCACTAATGCTTACTATGAAAGGAAAGAGCCAAGATATCCATTTACCCTTTGTCGAGCAGCAACTGTTGCCGGACCCGCAAGAGATGGTATTCAAAAGAACCCTTCAGCCAAAAGTTTGTATAAACATCATTCAGAAAATCATTTATGAGTTTAATAATATACATAAAGCAAAGTTGTTGTTTATAAAGTTACCTCATCTGAAACATTTGAGAGGGCTCTATAAAGACCAATCTGCACAGGTATTATGGCTAGGGTCGGCAAGCATCAGGTGAAAAGTATAAAAAAATCACAATCTTGAATGTTTTGCTGATATGCCTAATAGTGCAATAACAATATATTACTAATAGCTTGAAGCGAATAATAAAGTAACTGGTCCATAACATTAAATCTAGCAGTTTCAAGATCAAGTCGTTCCTGCAAATCCATGAAATTTGTATTAAGAAAAATGAGTGCTAAATGATTTTATTCCATGGGTTCCTAAAAGCATATATTATGCTGATATTAAGAAATTTGTTGAGAGGTAAACCTACTCATTTCAGAATTCAATATATAATGTGAAAGAAGTTGCTAATTTCTTAAAATTTCTTTTTGTAAGTAAAGAATTAGCCTTAAATTTCAACATCACTTTTGAAAGTCATAATTTGCATCATTGTCGGTCACTGGAATATGAATTACAGAAGAACATGACAACTTATCACTTGATCACCAGCATACCATGCATGTATAGCCTTTATTTGAGGTTGCAAAGATCGCATTGCCATTGCAGATTCCACCTACATAGTAGGTTAAGATATTAATGTTGTCGTAGGGTTTTTATTCAACCACTATTAGACAATTAGGAAGCAAATTTCTTAGAAACAAACATGCTTCTTTGAAAGAGGAAATGTTACAGCCTTCATAAGAACAGTTAGATCAGTCCCAGATAGATCTTATGAGCCTTAATGAACTGATAGTAAACCTGTGTAATCACAAGCAAACTATAGAGAACCTCTATTAAACTTATGCCCAGGCGGAATATGAACACAAGAGTTAAGAAGACAATAAACACAAAATACTTGATCCTCTATGGATCTATATTGATTCACTAATAATATTATTGAAAAGTGTACATCAACCCTAGCCGCAGGTTTCTTTTATACTATAAGAAACCCTAATTCTGCAGCTTACAAAATACGTAAAAGATATGCATTATCTTTTCCTAAAATAACTCATGCATATCCTAACTAATTACTAATAATACGGATACTACTATCCGCAGAAAAAACTATCTATCAGCAGTAACTGCACTATCAGCAGAAACATAAATAAATATTAGCAGTAACCTTTATCAGTAGGAACCATACTGTTACAATAATTCCTAACAAGAACCATCCAAAACTGTACTATAAATCACCCATTTTGCCACATTACCCACTGTGCCCAACCCTTTTGGCACTTCAATATTTTATGTAAAGGTGTTAAGACAAACCTGACTGGGCTCAAATAATGACTTAGTCTTCACCAATTATATGCAAATGGGTAGAAAGTCACATCTTCTACCAAACAAACAAATGCTTTAAAATGGTTTAACACTTGACAAAGTTAGATATACTCACTTCAGTTATGTGTTTCGAATCTTCTACTTGCAAAGCATTTGTTGTGGCTTGATTTTGATCTCCAATTTCCAAGCTTGGGGTTACATATCCAATGTTTAGGACTTATTTAAGAGGTATTTGGGATTGCCTACTATACACCTAGACCTAGTAGTAGTAATAATGTTTTATACATGTTGTCGTTCAATAAGAAAATTATATTGCTATATAACTTTTGAGTAGGTAATTTTAAATTGAGCTACAACCTTTCCAGCCTAATATCACAAACTATTATAAACTTAAATTCTAACGAAGTACATAGTGTTAATACAAATAAGCCGTAAAAACGTTTATTTATATTTTAAGATCTTCTAATGTTTTGTCGATAACAAACGTAAAATCATTTTAACGAAACAA
The DNA here is from genome assembly GCA_019973895.1 of Chrysanthemum seticuspe. Classification (NCBI taxonomy): domain Eukaryota; kingdom Viridiplantae; phylum Streptophyta; class Magnoliopsida; order Asterales; family Asteraceae; genus Chrysanthemum; species Chrysanthemum seticuspe. Next base: position 185,484,555 of record BPTQ01000007.1, on the reverse strand, counting down.
ATAAAATACGTAAATGGTTTGAGCCAATAGTTATCTAACACACTTACGTTTTCACATAAAACACTAAAACAAGTATAAGTGATTTTATGATTTAATAATACATATGTACAACAACTAGTGTTTACATATTGGGTAAATATATACATAACTAGTATGTATAATAATGGTAATACAATTGGGTAGAAACTTAAGTATTTGACCCATTAACCAAATACATTAAATGTAGTTGGGTACAACCCAAAGTCCATGACCCATACCCATGGCACTTGACCCATAACCCATTGCATGACATCATGCTTAAGTCATACATGGTTTAAATCCATGGCCCATAGTTTTAATCCATGAACCATGGACTAGATGCATTGCATCTTAGAGATACATTGTATCTACTTTGATACCATGATCCATAACCCATGACCCATGACCCAAAACCCATGGGCAAAAGGGAGCGTCCCACGGATCCCTAGTATTACACTGGAAGGATCCCTCAAGTGAGGGATCCGTGGGATCTGTGGAACAATAGATACTTTTCTTCTATAAATAGTGAGTCATTTCTTCTTTTTGGGTAACTACTCCAACATACTTTCCCCAAGTATTGTAACCTTCTAACCACTGATCCTAAGGGATCTTTCTATGTAGTTTGTCTTTTGTTTTTGTGTGATTCTCTAGGTTCCTCTTAAAGGCGAGATCATCACTTCTTGAAGTCGAGCAAGCTCAAGTCCATGAGTTGCCATGCTTCGTCATCATCAAGACTACTGAGGTTATCTTGTTGATAGTTCTTTCTTCCTCCATAGAAGTGTTGTGTCGAAGGCATTAGTGAAGGATGCCGAAAGAGTCAAGACGAAAGCATTAGTGAAAGGTGCTTAACGTCCGTGTTAAAAGCATTAGTGAAGAATGCTAAAAGAGTCAAGACGAAGGCATTAGTGAAAGGTGCCAAGCATTCATGTCAAGGGCATTAGTGAAGGATGCCAAGGTCGTATAATCAATGAGGTGCATCGTTATACAAATAGTGATAGTTTGTTTCTAAGGATGTTGATATCCTTGATGGTGTTGTAATAAGGAGTGGGTCTCCTTTGGGGTTAGGTGTTGTGTAGTATTGGGTAGTAGTTCCTCCATTGTAATGGAACTCGGTACTTAGCCTAGTACCGGATAAAGGGTAGGCGACGTTGTGGTAGGTGTGGTTCTCCTTGGTGAAAGAACCCGGTGGTTAGCCTAGTACCAGAAAAAGAGTAGGCAACATTGTGAAGGCTTCTCCGCCATAAGGAATTGGTGTCGTGTAGTAATTACGAACTCTCGAGTAGGTGACTCGGGGAGTGGAGTAAGGCAAGGAAGGTGTCCTTGTAGCCGAACCACTATAAATAATCGTGTCGTGTTTATGTGCTTCTTACTCTTTATCTTTCATTAGACATTTATATATCTATCTATCAATGTCCAACATACACATCTAAATAGATTGACATAAGTCGATCTAAATATTTTAAAACGAAGTTTTAATTGGTAAAACTATTCAACCCCCCCTTCTAGATTTTCACAATCGGTATCAGAGCTTCGTTACCAAGTTCTTTAGAGTATGTTGTACTTTAAAAACTTGATACGATCCATGTATGTTTGAAAACTACAAAGAAGGATTCTTTAAGTCATGTTGTACTTCTAGAAACATTAAAGGAATTGTTTTTAACAGAATTATTATGCAAAGATTTAAAGGACAAGTCTTCAGAGGAAACTGTCTTGGAAGTTGATTCCTCAGCAGCTACCCTAGAAGGCTTGTAGATAGATTTGGGTGCAGGCTTGGGTGTAGACTCAGGTGAGGGCTTGGGAAGGTCTGACTTATCACTTGAATCACAGCTGGAAGTAGACCCTTGATTCCATGAATTGTCACTGTCAGAGAAAGAGACAAAGTCATAAGATGAAGCATCGGTGTCTGGCAAGTCTTTTGACTTTTTGCCATACAGATGGTGTGATCCATCAAAGTCAACAGTAATGGACAGGTCAGTGGGCATGAATTCACCTCTAATAGGTCCAGGGACAGCATGTAAATCACATTCTTTTTTAAAATTTGCTAAGCCTGCAGGTGTAGATTTACGCCCATCTTGCCTAGCTTTCAATCCTACATACTTTTGAAAACCTAAACCTATTCCAGAGTTCACTGACTGACTACTATAGAGTTCTCTAGCTAGATTGTCATCTGATATTAACCATTGTTTATGTCTAGCTATTTCCTCAGCTAGTTTCTCTTTAAGCTCTAGGTTCTCAGCAATAGCATCAGTTTTTTCCTTTTCAGTGCGTTTTAAGTTAATGTTTGCAATATCTAGATCAAATTGTAACCCCTTTATCTTTTCTTCATAAGCTATCTGATTCTTTTGAAACCATACATTTTGTCTTTCTAATGTTTTTAACGAAAGTTTATAAGCTTCATTGTCAACATAGCATTCATTGTATTTAGGTTTCATAGTATCATAAGCTTCTTTAAGTTCATTGTATCTTTCACTACAACCAAATATACAGTTGTATACCTGAGAAAGTCCCATCAAGGCAAATTGATCATGCCTATCTTCTGAAGTACATCTTGCCAGCAATCCAAGCTTCTCTGTATCAGCAGCTTCCTCATTCACAGGTTCATGTGCAGCCCAGTTGACCTGTTCATCCAAGGTGACAAGAGCTGCTGAAGTTCTAGCTTCCTTCTGATTCTGCTGATAGGAATTGTAGTTAGCTCCCTCTCCACTCTTCCTATCTTTGCATTCCCTTGAGAAATGACCCATCTGGTGACAAGAGAAACACTTGACCTTTCTCCTGTCAAAACGAGCTGGATCCTTTCCCTTGAAGCCAAACTTTCTTCCTGACCTCTCCTCAAACCTTTTGATATCTACTGAAAGCATGGCCACCTGCCATTTCAGCTTCATCTCCTCCATATCAAGTGGGTCCACCTGCTCAAAATCTTCATAGACAAGGTGCTGCTGAGTATCATAATCAGCAACAAATGAATGAAGAACATCCTCCAAAATACTGCCAGTTTTAGCTTGAGGGCATGATGGAGTGGGACGACTGTAAGATGATGATGGTAAGTAAGATGGACTAGGAGCATGTATCATTATATTAAAGTGAAATGTCCCAACAAAGGCTATATGACCAGAAGAGGATGCACGGTAGAGAGATCTGACATCAGGTTCAAGAGATTTGAGTTTGTTGTACAGCTCATCAAAAGTGAGCATGTCCAACCCACCTTTAGCCTTTAGGGCTATACTACCATGTAACCATGATGGAGGCAAAGATCGTAGGAACTTTGAATTGCAATCATCATTGTCAGGTTTTGCATTCAGCTGGTTTAGCTGACTCAAAATCTTATGAAACCTGTCGTATCCCTTGTGGATACCTTCTTCTTCTGAGATATTGAACTCTTGAAAGTGTTGTCTCAGCATGGACTTCCTCATTCTCCTGGACTCTTAGCGCCATCCATATGTCCTTTGCATCATCCATGTGGTGAAAATCACCCAAGTGATCTTCAGGAATAGCTTGAAGAAGGATGGTTCTTACTTTGTGCTCTCTTTGCACAGCTAGAATCTCTTCAGCAGTTTTGGGAGGAGCAATGGTAAACTTACCATCAAGATCTGGGATAGTCTTCTTCAGACTGTTTCCTTTCTTCACAATCTCCCAAAGATTCCAATCAATATTGGAGATCCAGTTCTGCATCTTCATTGTCCACAGATCATACACTTCCTTTTTTAGATAAGGAAACTTACCATTACTGTTGGAAAGACTAAGTTGCTGCATAGAGTTGGTGTTCTTGATGTTGTTGTTGGTGACTTCGGATTCATCATCAGTTCCAGTGTAACACCCCAACCCGACAAGGGTAAAGATATCACAATACGGTTTCATATCAGAACTTTAATAACTAAACAAAAGCGAAAACCTTACAAAAATATTCAAAAAGAAAACATAAATAGCTAAAACTTCAAAATAAATCTAAGATCTCTATAGTAAAGTCTTGCTCTCAGCTCTACTCTCAAACCCAGATCAGCTATCCCATAAGCTTATCTTGAACGCTTAATACCTGCCGCAGGAAAAGAAAAGTGCGGCTGAGCTTACAAAGCCCAGTGAACAGATATAACGAAACAAAAGCTAAACAAAACTAATATACGAATAACGAAGATAAAATGAAATAATAACGAAGGATCTTTTAGGATTCTGCGGAAGCACAAATATACAGAAATCCAAACAACCACATAACAGTTAAACCATTTACTTATAAACCAAACGAAGAGTCTAATGACTAACAAAACAGTTACCAACAAATAAACATGGCATTCAACAAATTAATTAACCTTCACTTAACACATTTAAAACATTAAAGCAACAGCGGAAATAGCAGTCCAAAACATGGCAGTCTCACAAACAAATAGAAACATAGTAGACAAACTCTAACTAAATAAGCAAAAGACATAGCATAGCAATTATCAAGTTAACAGACCAGGCATCATAGATTGAATCATTTCCCAGATCAAATATTAGCATAAGCAGAACTTAACATGGCAGGTCACATAGGCAATAAAACACTAACGTATAAACAAAGTTTCCCAAAATTAACTGAACAAATTATACATACGAAACTTATAGAATACTCACTTTCATACTAGCACATTCATCTCACAGATTAACGAATCCATATAACGATAAACTAACATAATATCAGATGACAGCATGCGAATCATATTTTAACATATTAATCATATCTTAGCATAGCAGACGGTAGTCACATAAACATACAAAAGCATAAACACATATAATAGCATATAATAAGCCTTGCACATAATCATAAACATTTGAACATACAAAATCATAATCAGAATACTTATCAAAGAAATAACAAATACAGATTTAGTTAACTACCTCGAGCCCAGAACATATCATATCAGAAACATCATACATATATAGAGAAAATAATTTGGAGTAGCTAGCTCCCAGAAGTTGTGAAGACGCGTATTGCACACGACATCATTCACCAGACAAATCATATCGGATAACAGATCAGATCTAGGATGCATCCATACAGAGGGAAGAATTACTGACCTTAAGACTCACTCCACTAACTCCCACCACCTTGTCGAAGTCAGCTGTAGAACTTATAACATCCCAAAGAAGGATCAGTCTCAAAGGTGTGTTCGAGACTATGGTGAACAACCTAGCTATATGAAATTAGTTTGATTGAATTGATCGAACAATTCCAAATTATTGGAGCCTATTTAGGATTCAATAATTGTTTCTTTGTGACTCGTTAGAAATAATTCATGCGCCTTAAATGAATTGTTTCGATTTTTCTTTGAAATAATTATTTTGAGATTTAGACGAATAATACGTCTATGAGATTATGTTGAGATTCTATAAGCTTGAAAAGAGATTTGAGAATTAAGCATTTGAGATTTTGAGAAAAAGACTTTAGCATGGAGATTACGGTTAGATCCTTAGGAAAATATCCGAGTTCCTATAGGATCAGCCAAATGTTAACTATTGGAACATGCTGTTCATTAGATTTGTACCTTATGTTATGAAAGGTATTTGATTATATTGTCTAGAAGACAGGATCGTCATGAAACTGAAGTGGAACGTCATGAAACTGAAATAGAAATCGTCATGAAACTGAGAAACTGAAGAAAGTCATGAAACGTCGAATGTCATGAAAGTATAGAAGTCATGAAACTATAGAAGTCGTGAAAGTATAGGGTTGTCGCTGCAATGTAGAAGTATAAGAATGTAAGCAATGAAAAGAGAGTTAACGAAATTCCATGCCTATAAGACAGAATGAAATTCTGTGAACACAATAGCATGTTTATAAGACTGGAAAAGTCATTTCCAGTGAGTACAAAAGGAAGAAACAGTCATGAGAATACAAATAATCCTAAAGGTTACGGTAACGATACTTGGGAGAAGACTAACACACTAAACAACGAATAGACTTGAATACGAAATACCTTGGTACGCTATAGACTAAACTTGAAATACAATCCTTCTGAAACTATACACATTGACTACTTGGAATAATATAAACTTATACTTGGAATACTATACTCTATAACTATACAAGGAATGACTTGGTACACAAACTTATTCTGAATGCAATATTAACTTGAAAACAGACTGGACTCAATCAAACTGTGGGCTCGGTTTATAAAGTGATCAGTACCCCCAAGGTACAGGCATAGTCACTACGTGGAGACTATACTGAGATCCCGTCATCTCACTACAAGACGGTGCAGGGAATAGACAATAAACAATACTCGAGTCAACCATAATATAATGGATATATACAGACACCCCGCATACCTACGTAGGATCTAGACTAGACAATAGGCTATACTAAACAGACCACTTACTACAGCACACGTTATGCGCAGAAGTGTTGAAGACCCTCGATCGATGAGGTTTAATAAAAG
>BPTQ01000007.1:185123770-185457822 GCA_019973895.1 Chrysanthemum seticuspe | reverse complement strand
AAAACGTAAACATCTTCAATAAACATATAATAACTCAGCATGCAAACAGAAGTATTGGCAAATACGGAATCATAAACAAAATTCATAAGACAGAATTAACAGATAAGGTTTAGTCATCCACCACGACCCAGAAACATAACAGATCATAGCATATCATAAGTAACCATTGTATTCGGAGGGGTGACCTCGGAATACCATATATAATATGAGGGGAGACCTCAAGTAACCAATGGAGTAGCTAGCTCCCAGAATTTTGTGAAGACGCGTATTGCACACGACATCATTCACCAGAAACATATCAGATAACAGATAACAGATCTAGGATGCATCCATACGCCCCTTCCTACATATACAAAATATGCTCCACCATCCAGGGACGTGGCAGAACATCACTCTACTGCCCTAGAGTCATATCAGAGGTGCATCACTGATACGGACATGGAACCCCCATGACTAGTTAAATATTTGGCTCGGGTATCAACCCATCTTAGGTCAAACAGATTGTCATAAATGACACAGATCATAATTCATCATAAAGGTCAAACAGATAACACAGCAGATAGTTCATATCAAAAGTTCATATTCAGATACTCAGAAATCAGAGATTATATCATAATCACATATCATACTTCATAATCAGAAATTCAACATTAAATGTTCACAATTCAGAAGTTCATAATCAAATATAGCAGGGTTCAACAAATGTGCATATCGGAGTCTTCGTAACACTAGTTCAAATCAGATATTGCATGGTTCAATAAAACAGAAGTTCAGATAAGCTACAGATCAAACTATCAGAAAAGGGTTCATAGCAATGGCATCGGAAACCCTAATAAGTAAATTAGGAAAGCTAACGAAAAGAACATCATAAGGAACCTTTACTGAAAAGGTCAGAATATCTGTACGATAACACAAGTGTCTTAAAGTAAGACAGAATATCCGTACCTTAACGCGAATGAGAGGAAAGCAAATGAATGAACGAACACGAAGATACGACGCCACGTCTTCTTCAATGAATCTACACGGATTACGATTCGTATAATACTTATTAGTTCCTTTTATAAGCTTCTTATGCCTTTGTAAGTGTGTTACCTATTGATATCATATTTTATCTTTCAGTTTCTTAAACTCATATTCGGACAAGACTTTAGCGATTTTTATAAAATACTTACTTAGCTCAAATGAAATCAAGCAAAATCCCAGGGGTTCCCATATGATTTAAAAGAGTCTCCAAAAATTGGTGGGTTCTATCTCTATGCCAAATGGCCTATGGAAAATCACAAGTCCAGACCTATCCAGAAAGTAATTAGAAAATACACCTTAAAAGTTTACACTTATTGGACCTGTTTAGACACCTTGGAAAAATTCCCAAAACTCCCAGAAATTCATTTATGTCATAAATATCACTCCTGTAAAAGGAGAGCTCCCAATTCCTTATGGTTTGAAAATGAAAAATCAAACAATACAACTAAATTTCAGACCCGTTTTCTCAGCTTTGACACTTGATTTTGTAAAATTCAAAAATACGACTTAGACAACTCCAAATTCGACCAAACCACTTGGAAAACTTAACTAAGACATAAAATAAACTTTTCCCACAAAAACCCAGGTTATTGCACTTATAAAATTGGATCTATAACACACACAAATTCGACATATGATGCTGTCCAGTTTTAGGGTTTATTAAAACCACTATAATCACATGTTTAGACCATTAATTACACTTAGGGTTCCATTCCAATTAGGGTTTCGAATTTATTAGGCATGATAACATTTATATATGTGGTTCGGTTCTTTTATAGCTCGACTTAACCATGATCCGATTCAATAATACATATTACATACATGTTCTTTAATACTTATAAGGTTCAAATCATTAGGGTTTGTGTTGTTTGGTTTCATACGGCTCGACACAAGGAAAAAGAAAACACAAGTCGACTAAAACAAACAAGCTACAACATATTAACTTAAGGTGCATCAAAGGAAGACGAGAAACACGTTATACCTTAGCTTGGTTGAAGCAAAATCTCGACACCAAGGTTGCTAGGGTTCGGCCGAGTAGGAGAAAAGAAAAGAAAGAGAGGCAAAAACTAAACTAGGGTTTCACTTTTGAGTTTATGTGTTATATTTATAGTAGTAGCATTTTCGGTTTGGGCTTGAGGAGGGGGGTATGGGCTCGGCTTGGTCCAACCGAACACAAAACAAACGCCACCTTGTGGGCTTCTTGGACTCTCGGCTTGGCAAGAAAAGAAACGAGCCCATCTTGGTTCCCAAATAACGAAAACAAGGCCCAAACTTTTACGCGAGACATTTACATCTTTCGTCGTACCAAAATGATCACGTAACATATTCGTTAAGTTTTTATTATTCGTAAGTTAGTTTTTAATTTTCGTTAAATGATATAAATGTGTTTTTACGTATTTAATAAATGTTCGATTTCAAGGGTATTTTAGTCTCTTAACACGTTTCATATTTTTAGGGTTTTACAGATGAGGTTAAGTATGATTCGCAGTTCTTCCCTGATTTCTATTGCAATATCCATAGTGGATTGACAATGTTCACAATGTAAGTGATGTGGGTAATGAGTGCGGAAGTTTTTCGGGTTATTTTGATTTGAGAGATGTGGAAGTTGTGGTGGAAAAGTTGGAAAATACGGATCAAAATCCGGAATGTTTGGAAGTGGTGGTGGAAAAGAACCTAGATATTCTTGTAACACAATGGGAGCTAAAGGTGGTGAGGTTTCAAGGTCTTTGAAGATTGTGTTTGGAGTAGTAGGAGGTGTCAAAAAGACTAGTTCTTTTTGCTTGGTTTGTTGAGATTTTGTTGGAGTCTTAATGAGTTCTAAAAGAGTGACCTTAGGTGGTGATTTGATGGGTGATGAAGTTGGTGTACTTGTTGGTGATGAAGGAGGTGCTATAATGGAAGCATTTTGTGGTGAATGAGTGGTTGGTGATGAACCATTTGATGATGGTTTTGTTAAGCAACAAGGCCGGATGCTAATCCGTGCGGATTTTCTAGATTTTGGTTGTGGCATTTTGGAAGGTGGGAGGACAAAATTTTGGATTTCTTGAAAGGGATTGTTTGCACTAGGTGATTCATCTATGTTGCAAGATCTTTTGGATGACATGATGATGTTTGTTTGCGAGGTTGAGAGTGATGAATATGCAAGCATTTTGGGAATCCTATTTATAAAAAAATAATGCATTGTAATGAATGCTTGACCCAAAATGTGGATTAAAATCTAATGAATAGATATGAATTTAAGGCATGTGATCATGAGAACACAAGCATTAAGTAACATACTCCAAAAAAATGATAAAAAAATGATGAAAATATTGAAGTTTTCATCCAAAGTGAGAAAAATTGAAGATAAAATTAGCTTCTGTCTCACGGATCCCACGGATCCTTCCCTTGAGGGAACCGTCTACCATTAAGGTTAGGATCCGTGGTACTGGTGACTCAGGCAGCTCAAAATTTTCCTTTTGGAAACATTTGTGCCTAGTGTGTTCCTATATGCAAACCATTTGGAGTTGCGGTTATCTCGACTCCTAAAAAGAAAAGAAAAATAAACTAGAAGTGAAAAATCACACTATTATGTGAGATAACCCGAGTGCTCCTAATTCATTGTTGCTTAAATGAATGTACCAGAAAACACATATTAGTTATGTGTCTTCTTTAGCATTAAAAAGACATTAGATGCAATAAAAACGGGTTTTTACTTTGTATTAATAATGAAAAAGCGATTTGTCCTAGACGTGAGAAATGGCTTTTATGAAAGTGATACGGGAATAGGTATCCTTTTAGAAAACATTTGTAAAAGAGATTTCTTTGTGTGAATAAAACGTTTATTCTTGAAAAAAAAATAGGTATGCAGTTACGTGTTTGCAAAAGATACTTATCTTGAAAAAATAAGAGAAAACTATGAAAGTACGAGTTATAAGTAAAAACTTTTGGAAAATTCTCGTATTGCTTGTGAGTTGTTCCCGCTACAACGGTTTGGTGAGGACGTCGGCTATGTTGTCTTCGGATGCTACCTTCTCAATAGAGATGTTCCCCTTTTGAACATTGTCTCTTAAGAAGTTATGACGAATCTCTATATGCTTGGTGCGAGAATGCAGTACTGGATTCTTTCTTAAGTCGATGGCACTTTTGTTGTCACATAGAATGGCTATGTCACTTAGATGAATGTCGTAGTCAACTACGATTGTTTCATCCATAGTGCTTGTTGGCATGCTTTGCCAGCGGAGACATATTCGGCTTTGGTTGTTGATATGGCCAATGCCGTTTGCTTCTTTAAGAACCAAGATGTTAAACAATATCCCATAAAAGTACATACCCCACTAGTACTTTTTCAGTCAACATGATCACCTGCATGGTCAGAATCTGTATATACGATTGTTTCTACCGCCGTACCCTTAGGATACTACAATCCTAATTGAGTCGTACCCTTAATGTACCTAAAAATTATTTTGACGGCTTCTAGTGTGATGTTTTAGGATCTTATTGAAACCTAGCACATAGACAAACACTAAACATGATATCCGGCCGACTAGCCATGAGGTAGAGAAGACTACCAATCATGCAACGATATTTTGTGTTATTAATGGATTCGCCGTCTTCATCTTTTGTGAGTTTAGTGTCGGATGACATTGGTGTCCTTATGGGTTTTGACTCTTCTAAACCAAATTTCTTTAACATCTCCTTAATGTATTTAGATTGATTAAAGAAGATACCATCTTCTACTTGTTTGATTTGTAGACCTATGTAGTTAATGACCGAAATTTATGTGTTTCGGTCAAGGACCGAGATATGAAATTTTTGGAATTTCGGTGGGATTTGGGTGGTATTTCGGTAATTTTATTATTATAAGTCTTATATAGTTATTAAGAGTGCAAGATACAACATAAATAATCAAATCACAAGTCTTGAAAATCTTCCTCCGAATCCACATCAATCAAGCCATCTACATCAGTCTTGTATTTGTGTTTGAGGGATTTATAGAAGCATGAGAGGATGGAGTTGTTGGACCATTGTCACCATCCATCTTTACAGAAGAGAAGAAAAGATCAGCTGTTTGATTTCTTGAAACGAGAATTAGGTTTCTTGTATTAATAAGTGGGTTTATTGTATAATAAGTGGGTTTTATTGGGTTGGGGTTTTTTTAAGTTTGAGCCCAAAAAAATGGACTGGTAAAACCACTAATCCCACCGAAATTTGCAAGTCAACTTTTCGGTCAATTTCGCCGAATATTTCGGAAACGAAATTTGAAACGAAATTTGGAGAGAAATTTTTTGGAACATCCGAAATCTGAAATACCACTGGTATACCAGTAGTATACCACCGAAATTGACTACACAGTTGTAGACCAATAAAGAAACTAAGTTCTCCCATCATACTCATCTCGAACTCGTCATGCATGATTTTAGAGAAATCATCACACATGTCTTGACAAGTAGATCTGAATATAATATCATCTACATATATTTGAACAATGATTATATGTGACTCTCTTTTCTTAGTAAAAAGTGTGTTATCAACTAACCCCATGGTGTAGTTGTGTTTGATTAAGAATGACTTAAGTCTATCAGACCAAGCTTTTGAAGCTTGTTTAAGACCGTAAAGGGCTTTCTTTAACTTATACACATGTTTAGGTTTTTCAAAATCGATGAAGCCCGGAGGTTGAGCTACATATACTTCTTCATTAATAAAACCATTTAGAAAAGAACTTTTAACATCAATTTGATAAAGCTTAAGATCATTAGCACAAGCATAAGCAAGAAGTATTCTTATAGACTCTAATCTAGCCAAGGGTGCATAGGTCTCATCAAAGTCTATTCCTTCTTGTTGATTATACCCTTGGGCAACGAGTCTAGCTTTGTTTCTAGACACTACACCGTTTGCATCTAACTTGTTTTTATATACCCATTTGGTTCCTATTATGGTTTGATTACTAGGTGGAGGGACGAGTGTCCAAACATCGTTAGAAACAAATTGATTTAACTCTTCTTGCATAGCCATTACCCAACTTTCATCTTTTATGGCTTCTTGTGTATTCTTAGGTTTTATGGTTGAGACAAAACAAAATAAGCTACTTTGGTTTTGGACTTGAGACCTTAAGGTTCTTTCGTTTAACTTTCATATGACCTTATCTACGGGGTGATCTTTAGACTCTTTAATATTTTTGATTTCATCATTTAAAGGTTCTTCTTCTTCATTTGTCTTTTTCTTTATTACAATAGCTTCACTCTCGACAATCTCGTCATCGACAAGAGGTGGAGTAGGTTTGGGTGGACTCTCATCAAATTTTACGTTTAATGACTCTTCAACCTTCATTGTTTCTTTATTTAATATGACGTAAGCTTTGCTATTATGAGAGTAACCTAAAAAGATACCTTCGGTTGATTTAGGATCAAATTTTGTAAGGTAATCTTTAGTGTTAAGTAGAAAACATTTGCTACGAAAGACTCTAAAGTGATCTAACGTAGGCTTTTTGCCTCGAAGTAACTCGTATGGAGTTTTACCTAAAAATGGTCTAATTAAGACTCGATTAAGTATGTACGTCGAAGTATCAACGGCATTGCACCAAAACTTTTGAGGTATGGATTGCTCATTTATCATGGTGTGACTCATTTCTTATAGGGTTCTATTCTTTCTTTCAACTACCCCATTCGATTGTGGAGTGCGAGGAGCCGAGAAGTTGTGAGTAATACCATTAGCGTCACAAAAGGCTCAAAATTGCACTTCATTATCGAAATCCCTACCATGATCCGTTCTAATAGACACTATAGGACTTCCTAATTGTCTTTGGATTTTCTTACTCAATATTTCAAAGTGATTGAATGTTTCAGTTTTGTTCTTTAAAAATTTAGTCCATGTGTACCTAGAGTAATCATCCACTATAACCAAAGTGTAGTAGTTACCTCCATAACTTTGGATAGCGGATGGACCAAATAAATCCATGTGTAGTAACTCTAGACATTTAGTTGTAGAGACTATGTTTTTAGCTTTGTGACTAGCATGTACTTGTTTTCCTACGTTACAAGCATCACAAAAGTGATGTTCATATTTTAATTTTGGTAGATCTCTTACTAGATCTTTGGATGATAGCAATTGAAGAAGTCGCATATTGGCATGACCCAATCTTCGATGCCATAAGGTCGAAGTATCAATCATAGAAGTAAGACAAAGTTTGTCTTTAGGTTCATTACCAATTTTAATGACATAGACTCCATGTTTCCTAATTCCTCTACCTATGGTGATACTGTTTTTCAATATCTTACTACCGGTTTCGTTAAAAAGTACGTTGCACTTTTTATCACATATTTGTCCTATACTTAAGAGGTTGAAGTTTAGGTTTTCTACGTGACACACATCGTTAATGGTTAGAGATTTTTTAGAAATCGTACCTTTACCGATGATTTTTCTTTTGCTATTTCCAAATACCACATTTCCTCCATTGAAGGATTCATATGTGGAGAATAAATCCTTGTTGCCGGTCATGTGCCTCGTGCACCCGCTATCCTTGATCTACTCATCCGGATCTAGGTCGACCTTTAAGCACACCTAAGAAAACAATTAACTCAAAAGTTTGGTCCCCATTTGTTCATGGGTCCATAAGTGTTAAACATTCCATTCATGTTAGACATATATGGATAAGGTGAGTATGCGTTCCATGGTGCAAAGTTTTGAAATGGAAAGCCATTTTGCATATTCGGATTCCATCCCATTTGATGGTTACTTCTCGGATAAACATTATTAGGTCTCCTAGATGTGTTCGGTTTTGAAAATGATGGACCTTTGTTTCTTGTAAAACTTTGATTATGACTTGGAGGTGGTTGTCTAATGGTAACATGAGTTGATTTCTTCTTATTAACAATAACAAAATCAGTTCTAGATGAGGAAGCTATATTATTACCACTGTTTGTTTTAGCAGACCCACGGATCCCTGGCAGTACACTAGCCGGTTCCCTTTTTGTGGGATCCGTGGGATCCGTGAGTACAGTGGTTTGTTTTTCTATTGCTTTTACGAATTGTGTTCCTTTGTTTTCACTAGCTGACGCATCAAGTTCTTGAAAGCCTAAACCTTTTTGGTTGTTTCCTATTTTAACACTATCCAATATCATATTTAAGGTATTAGTGTTCATTCTAGCAATCTTAGAGTCTAGATTATCAACTAGTGTTTGAAGTTGAACGCAAAGTTCACATTCACCACTTGCTATCTTCCCTTTTTCTAGACGTTTTAATTTTTCCTTTAACTCTATGACTTCTTTTTCTAAACGTTGGTTTTGGTTCTTAAAAAATTTGTTTTTGTTGATTACTTTTGAACTAATTTTGCAAAGTTTATCATATTCATTATGCAAAGAGTCATCATCTAATGATGATCTACTATAGTATTCGTGACGTACCTCGTCATTTTCCATGAGACAAATTTCCTCGTCCTCCTCCTCGCTCATTCCCCACGAACCGCTCCCGAATGCTTTTTGATCATCACGTTTGGGACACTTACTAATAAAGTGGTTTGGGTCCCCACATTTAAAGCAAGCGCGATCATCCCTTGCCTTCTCGTCCTCTTTGCTTTTCCAGAATCCTTTCTTGTTGTCATACGGTTGTTTGACATATCTTCCCTTTCTTCTAAAGAACTTTTTGAAGTCCCTTACCGCCATGGCATACTCCTTGTCATCACTATCCGAAGAGGACTTCTCTTCATCGCCTGAGACCTTCTTGGCTTTAAGGGCAAGAGATTTGTGCTTCTCTTTCACTTTTGAGGCTTCGGAATCTTTATCAAGGACAAGCTCATAGACCTTTAAATTGCCTATGAGTTCATCAAAGGTGAGGATTGTCAAGTCTTTTGATTCTCCGATTGCCGTCACCTTAGATCTCCACTTGGATGGAAGTGCCCTTAGATATTTCCTAACATGATTACGGCTAGAGAAAGATTCATCTAGTGCTTGTAAAGATGTAATTATAGTATTAAAGTTAGCAAAAGAATGATCTATAGTTTCCTCATCCGATATTGAAAATTGTTCATATTGTTGAACAAATAAATCTATTTTATTGTTTTTCATTTGTTGATTACCTTGATGAGTTACAACTAAAGAATTCCAAATTTCTTTAGAGGTTTTAAGCATGGAGATTCTTTCGAATTCCTTTTTGGGTAACACATTATATAAAACCATTTTAGCTTCACTATTTTTGGAAAGCTTTTTCTTAATATCATCAGTGAGTTTATCATGAGGTATGTTAACTAAAATTCCATTTTCTTCTTTTGCAGTGGCTTCAAAATCACCTTCAACAATGATGTACCAAAAATCAATATCTTTAGACTTCACATACGTTTCGAATCTATTTTTCCAATATATAAAACAATTAGCTTCAAGTAGTAGAGGTCGTTGCATGGATTGCCCTTCCTTGTAATTTTCAGAACCCATAATGATCGAAAAGTTTTTAAAATACGGTTTACTTTAAAACTTTTATAAACTTAGCTCTTGATGCCAATTGTGGAAAACTAGAAGGGGGGTTGAATAGTTTTACCGATTTTAAGTTAGTTTCTAAAAAATTTAGATTTGATGTTATGTGAAATCTTATGGATGAAGAGAAATTATAGATCTAAGAGTAATGCAAGTAAAGAAAGTAAAGTAAGGGATAAAAATGACACAACCGATTTATAGTGGTTCGACTACAAGGACACCTTCCTTGCCCAACTTCACTCCCCGAGTCACCTACTCGAGAGTTCAAGAACTATGGCAATAAATGCCTTCAACTTGGCGGAGAAGCCTTCACAACGTTGCTTACACCTTTTTCCGGTACAAAGCTAGATACCGAGTCCGTAACACGGAGGACCAAACCAACACTACTATTACATAACAAATATGTAAAATATGAAATACAAGATCTTTGCTAGCAAAATCTTGTGGAGGAACAAATCAAACAAGGACCCCTTGCTTGGATGACTTGTAGAATGCTCGTGATCTCGCCTTAGAGAAGGACCTATATGAGAATCACAAATAGAAGAAAGAAGAACAACTCTCTAGATCAAGTGATCTTTAGAAGAGTGTAAGAATATATGAGAGAGTTAGTAAGAAGTGGGGTGAGTAAAAATGAATAAATGGCTCTCTAATTATAGGCAAATCTTGCCACTGTTGCACGGATCCCACGGATCCCTTGCTTAAGGGATCCGTCTAGTGTAACTCCAGGGATCCGTGGGACGCTCCTCTTTGCCCATGGGTTTTTGGGTTATGGGTCATGGGTTATGGTTTGGTCCATGGTTATTATTTATTTAGATACAATGTATCTAATAGATGCAATGCATCTAGTCAATGGATCATGGGTTAAAACCATGGGTCATGGATATGCTTCCATGGGTATGGGTTGTGGTTTTTACCAATCCTAATAAACTATTGCAAAAAAAAAAAAAAATAAATAAATAAATAAATAAAATAAAAAAATTTATTTCAACAATTTGTATTAAATGACTATATGTAAATGCTTTACAATAGGCACGTGAAGATGATGTATTCTCAAAATTGCTTTTTGTTTTTGCTTTACAATAGGCACAACAAAAAAAAATTATACAACATGTGCGATACACGTGCTATTGGTCGAATAATTAACTATTTTTTTGTAACGTTGATGCACTTGTTTGTGTATGACGGTATTTAGATTGCTATTAGAGAGAGGTTGTATTGTATTTATTTCAGGGCAAATGATAAATCTGTAACACCCCAACCCGACAAGGGTCCGAGTGTCACATTATGGGGTCAAATCAGAACATACATGCAAGCGAAAGACTTACAAAACCAAGTCATGAAACCATAATCCAGAATACAACCCAAAAGATTTCAATTACAAATGAACAACAGAAAATCAAAATACAAAAGTCTAGACTCATAAGTCCCCAAGAACAGGGTAACTCTAGGGCCAGTCTCTAACCGCTCCTACTCTCGACTCTCAATCCCAGCATCCCGCTAAAAATACCTGCCGCCAGAGAAAAGAACGTGCCGCTGAGCTTAAAAAGCTCAGTGAACAGATATAAACAATACGGTAACAATATAATCAAAATGAGAATGGATCAAATCATGTCAACACAAAGAAAGGAAAAGAGCCTGCTGAGAACATGTCAGACGAAACAGAATACGAAACGCATATGAGACAAGTACTGAAACAAAGCACATAACAAATATCATAAGATCGGAGTGCACTGCCCAGTGCCTAAGCATGCCACATGAATAGGCCAAATAATCATATCACAATACATATCATAAATCATATACCGTCAAATCCAAAGTTGTACATGGAGTAGCTAGCTCAGAATGTACCAGAATGTGATGGGGTGTAGGAACACACACCAACCAATCACCAGATACATATACATATACAAATTCCCTAGGATGCATCTATACGCTCCCTGCAAAAACATATCATAATGGCCCAAGAGATCTCATACAAACATAACAAAAGGGGAACGCCGAGGACTAATCACACCGCCCCAGATAGTGTCATGCCATCGGTGCCTCAATGACATGGCCATGGTACCTCCATGGCTAGGGATACAGATACAGAAGCTGGGCAATACAAGAGCAATAATAATCATATCAAATCAATCATATCAAATACTAAACTGAAGCATATCATATCGAATACTGAACTGAATCATATCAAATGGATAACCAACGAATATCAGAATGAGATAGCAAATCAAATATTAAAACGGATATCAAGACAGATATGAATTAGATAACAGAACGAATATCAATAGCTATAACTGTAAACCATATCAATGGATGCCCTTACTGAAAAAGGACGGAATATCTATACTAATATTTATGAACAAAGAATGTTTTAGAAGGGGAGACTGAATATCCGTACCTTAGAAAATGAAAGGAAATGAAAATGTGGGCACGAAGAAATAACGTCACGTCTTCCTCAACGAATCTAAACGGATTACGGTTCGTATAATACTTATTAGCTCATTTAAGACATAGCGGATTTATTCCTTATATAAATCGTATTAATATTTTTAGAGTTATTAAGCATATTCTCATTTTTAGTAATTGACCGAAATAAATAATTTAGGGTAATAATTATTAATTATCCAAACTTAGAGGTTACAAATGATAAATGGTAAATTTAAAGGTTTTATATGACAATATAGCAAAGTTAGAGGTCAAATATGATAGATTCCAAAGATTAGGGTCAAAAGTGACAACTTGACAAAGTTCAGGGTTTGCATGCGCCTATAACTAAAGTCTAAGGTTTAAAATGTAAAATAACTAAAGATTTTAATTAACATGACAATTCATAATACGCTTAAATGAAAAGAAAAAAAATGCTTCAATATATTTTATCGATCCATATTTAAGCTTGCTCGCGGTTCATATGGCTAACATTTACGACCAAGTAATGACGTAATATGATTAACCCCCGACTCAACTATCCCGACACCCTTTTTATGTACCGTATAACTTATCCGTTAATCCCGCGAGCACCCTCAAACATACCCCCACAAGCCCATTACTAGACAATGCATCCATGCATTCATAAAACTTCATTCAACTCAGATTGTCACATGCATTCATAATTAGTGAAATATAAGTGGAGCGTTTAAAATTTCTCAAGCAGTGAGCATGTTTTACACCCGATTCATAACGACTTCAATAATTTTTTTTAACATTATATGATTAACATAATTTACTCATAAGTGTATTATAGCATTAGTTGTACCTCTATTTGAAACACGGATGAATCCGAACGAACTTGAATATGAACGCCAAACCACCCGAACCAAACTTGATACGAACATATAAACCACAACTCGAACGAACCAGAACAAGAGCAAGGTTAACGCGGGACACGATGAGCCTAAAACTCAACCGCGAACCGTTTGATCTTAACTCGAGCAGACTTCCAAGCTCTAGAGACGGTACAAGAACACACAGCCAGAAACGATCAATGCCAAGGTGACTAAACCTCGTACGCGAACAAAATGAAGCTTAACCGCACACAAGCTAGAACACCAAATGAAAGCCTTGCGTGAACCCAAGCTAGTTCTTGCTGGTCTACGACCCTCGTATAATGACTGACAGAATTTTTATTCGGATGTTATTTAGGTTTTGTTGTTTTTCTGAAAATAGTGATATGTCGATGTATATAAGAACGTATTATCTTAAACTAACTTGTCGAACAAAACGGGATTTGAGAGTGTGGAGGATCGAGTCTTCAGTGAGCAAGAAATCCACATACTATAATTATATTTGAATTCGATGTATAAGCACTAATAGTTGTAGTCTAACTGGGGTGGAAATAGCTTTAATAAGTTTAGTCGTTAAGACGTTAAATGCCTTTTAGATTGTATGGTCAACCAACTTAAGTTATATCTTTATTGCATCATATTCTTACCAACTTGTAAAAAAAAAAAAAAAAAAAAAAAAAAACAAGTTACTAAATAAGCTTTATTTTGTTTTTAAATGTATATCAGTATATGCAAATGCGTACTCATACTAACAATGTTATTATTATTACTTTCATTATTATTATTGCTAACATCTTTTAGTTTTAGTTTAGGGTGTTATAATTCTTCCCCTCAAAAAAAAATTTCGGCGGCGAAATTGAAATAGGAAAGTCGAATAAATACGTACTGAATCAAAAATGAATACGAATAATAACTGTCTGACAGTGTAACACCTCTAAAAAATGGTTTGCAGTGGAAGAAAAGGTTTTTGGGATGCTACTCAGTTGGATCATAACACCAAGTGAAAAATATAGATTTTTCTTTATTGTAGTAAAACAAAGTTTACAAAGTTGAATTGTTGCGGAAAATGGCCCTTTTGTAAAATGTGGTCCCCATAAGTAAATCAAAGTCATATATGACCATGCCATGCCGATGTCCAAGCGCCTCCAATGTTTAGCTATCGCCTTTTTAATACCTGAGATAAACATGCTTAAAAAGATCAACACAACGGTTGAGTGATATTCATAGGTTTAGTAAATGGTTGAACACAAGTTAAAGATGATAATTGCTTCGAAGACAATTACCATAGAAAAACAGAGATTATTATGCACTAAGCTCATGACACCAATACTAACTGCATACACCTAATTACTGGTGTAAGTAATAAAATTGCCCCTGGATGTAATAGCCAATTACATAGAGATAAGCAAATATGGTGCGCCCCGGTTATTTCCGATAACCGAGTCGGGGTCGTCAATTCCTACAGTACTATCCACAATATTTGCGTTCACTCGCAAGTGATTAATGGTTCATGATGAAGGAGACTTTTGGCTGGCAACTTAGGCTATAATAATAATAATCAGGCAAGCATACCTTTTAAGAAAAGACTTGTGTTCTAGTTTTTAGCATGTATCTCCCCCAAAGAGTTTATAAAACAGTTAAAAGAGTAAAAGTGGGGCTATGAACTCACCTTAGTGAAGCAATCCGAAATAGCGTAAAGTCAAATGGTAGGAGCATACAGTATTGTCACGCGACCTATAATAGTTTGGCAAGTCTTAGTTTATATGTTTATGTTTGACTCGATAGTGTTTAAGTACGTTAAGAGTTTGTGTTGTTGTTGCTTGAGTGGCAGCGTTTAAGTTTGAAAAATAGTTTTCAAAGGTTTGTGTGCATATCGGCTTATGGTAGTGCATGAATGGAAATATATCTAAAATTAGCGAGGCTTTGATTAGATGATGACTGAATGAGAATGTATGAAAGATAAAACGTATGATGAGACGTGGTTCAGGTATATGTATAGATAGCGAGTATCAAGTCGAATAGGTCTTTGGTTCGTCGATAACCAACATACAGCGTACAGAAAGTAGTTACGTATGATTAGGGGGACGAGTTCGGATTATAATAGTACATCGTTAAAAGTATATACATTTGTATATTTTCATACAAGTATAATAGGTCTTAGTTAATAATTGAAAGTATGTAAAATCAGTAAACATGGTTGTAAAAGAATATTTATACTTATAGGTAATAAGCATAAGGTTTTTAGAAAAATCGGTCATGACCCGTGTATACATTTTAGAGGTATGTTTTGATAAAATACTAAGACGTTATAAAATAGTTTCGTTTAGTGTGAGTATAACATTTATACAAGATATCGTTTAATGTTTTAAAAGTTAAGTTTTGTATATAGTTTACAGTTGTTATTACCTTTATAAGGTACGTCGTTTTAGGAATAATAATTAAAAGTAGTTTGAATATACATACGTCTTTATGATTTAGAAAAACATGTGATATTAATTAAAAAGCTTTAGGATGGTAGACTAGTTCTTATAAGCTTTGGGTTCATAAAATAGGTTGTGTCGAACATATATTTAGTTGAATTGTAAAGACGTTTGTTTGAGTAGTAAATTACGTAGTCGATGTCAAACAAGTAAACAAGAGGTAGTCGTAAGAAGAAGCGTCGGACGAGGCATAAAACTTGACGATTGAAACGATAGTTAAATGCGATGACGTTCGGTCGAGGGATACTTTAAGTGACTTGGTTTGACATATTTCACACGGACGACTTGTGGGCTGAATGACAATTAAACGGACCCTAGATATCACTAGAGTAGGCTGCGGCCCAAGAAAATACCACAAGATGGGCTTTGACCCAATGACATAGACAACACCTTAACGTCACTAAAACAAGTAGCAGGTCATGCTATTTGATACAAAGGGAGAGAAATCAGAGTCTAAGCCTAGAGCTTCGATTAGTCACTCTCGATCTCGAAAGATGACTCAAACGTTGGACTCGTGTCTAGGCCGTTGGTTGGGTACGACATAGCAACCACCCGACCCCTTCAAATACTATAGTGTATGACCAAAACTAACCGAACCTATGGGTTCAGTCGTGACTCACAAGCACACGCTTAGTTTTTGTTACCCCAATAAAACTTCACTACCCAACTTAATCAAACCTGAAACCCGACGAGAAAATTCTACATCAACTCGTGACCCACTTGGGGTTGGAAAAAGATAACCAAAACCAATACGCCCTCGATGGGCTGTACCACATCAAGCCATACGCACCCTAGTCGAGTTCGAAGAAGAGAATAGAGTTTGACTGATCACAATAACACAATGCCACTGTGGAGGACCTTTTTATCGCAAGAAACTTGGTCAAGACCGATACCAACCGAAATCATACGAAAAGGAAAGAACACTAAATAAAATGAGCACTTTCAATCTTTGTTTTAATTTCTGGAATTCATTATTAGTTACCACACAAGGTTAACAACACAACAAGAACCAACACACAATTCCAAGAACAGATTCTTGGGTCGATCGATGCATATGACTCAAACAATATTTCAATTTGTAGAATCAAATTAAACATTAACCTTATTATCATGTTAACATTGAATATTACAAGAAGGAAAATCAAAGAAACCTTTACATGAAGAGGTGAGTGAAATCGATTGAAGGGGGCCAAAGGAAGACAATGAAAATCCGAATACCAGCCATCCCAATCCGAATCTGAAAAGTTACCCACCAAGACTTCGAACAACTCCTGAATCCTTGATACCACGAATATGTTTATGTGATTGGATTTTTGAGATGTGTCTTGTGGGTTTGCTCTATGATTTGACAACCTTAAATAAGGAATAAGAAGGAAGGCGTGACCATGCTTTCTTCATGGATTCTTGTGAACATCTGATTTGAGCAAATGTCGACATCTCCTCTATCTTCAAAGCAATTTCGTGACCCATGCGGGAAGAAGAGAAAGGAAGATGGTGACAAATGATGCCTCTGAGCCTATATCTTGGGCAGATCGACTCACGTTGGGAGAGGGCAAGGAAGACAAAACAAGGATGCACCTATATTTGATCTTGCGTTGAGGTGATGGGGAAGAAAAGCAAATATGCAGTATACCATTTTTATTACCCCTTTGGTGGTTTGACCTAGATGAAAAAGAAAGATGATAACCTGGGAAAATGGTGTTTGTGCTTAGTTTATGGAAACGAGGAAGGTGGGGAAAAGAAAAAGAATAACACTTTCTTTCCGAGTTTTATTTTTGGGGTGAAAGGGAAAGGTTTGGATTGCTAATTAAAATAAGGGGTTATCTAAATACATCAACATGATGAGTCAATCATTGACTTAATTATAAAAAATACATAAAATAATTTTTGGGATATGATTACTTTCATTAATGTACATTAATGAACCAAAAAAAGCATTCAATGTAAATAATCCCATTCTAGGTGTACATGCTTTCTCATTTTTTTTTATTTTTTATTTATTACTTTTGTCATATATATATATATACATATAATTATTTTTTACTTTTGTCAGATACATATACTTACATATAAGTGAACAAATAATACAAATTTTATTAAAAATGAATAATTAAAAATACAACATAAATAACGTTACATAATTACTTTGTTAGGTCAATATTTTCCGGAATACGATAATAATATTCGCGAAACACATTTTGATGACTAACATATGTGTCCTCCCATCGAGATGCATTTTCATTTTGATGACTAACATAGTAAATTACACCAAAATTACTCTCCTAATTTTCTTCTCAAATTGAGATGAAATGGAGTGAAGTTGATTTTAAAGCCTTTTTTTGCTTACATCCTCCTCTTTTCATTCCAACTTGGGAACACAACATTAAAAAAAAAAAAAAAAAAAAAAAAAAAAAAAAAAAAAAAAAAAAATCTTATTTCTCTCCTCTTTACTTAAATCTATTTTTTTTTTTAAATTTCGATTAAAAAAAAAGTGTATAAAAACTTTATCCATTTTTTTATAAAAATTATGAATTAAAAAAACTATTCTAAGTAGATTTTAAGAAAAAAAGCGAATTTGGTCCAGTTTGGGGGACCAAATGTGTAATTTTTTTATCAAAGGTGACCTGGTAACCTATTACCAACCGGTCATATTAGCTAGATCGGAATTTATTTGAAAGTATGTTAGCTAGCTTTGACACTTAACAAAGTACATTGCGTAAATGTGTTTTTTTGAAAAAGTACGTTGCATATTTTTAGCTTTCACCCTTAAATGTATTATGTGTACCTCATACAATATAAACTATACCGTAGATGATAATGTATCTTCGCGTAAAATACTATCCCGGATTCCGTAAAACATAACAATTATATTTTCATGAGCGTTTTCAAAAGTATTTTGCATGGTACTGTTATTGTTTACAATTTAGATAATATCAGTTTTGCCGGTATTTATTTGGTATCGAAACGCGTGTGGCTTTGTTTATCAAGATAACCTCTCATTGTTGTGTTTTGTTTATCAGTAATTGTCAGAAAATAAATAATTTGTATTTTCTGTTAAAATAAATAATAGTACTAATAAAATAATAGTGTGAAAAATTACGGGTGGTTACAGAAAGTCTCGGGCTCCTCAACAAAAGATAGATCATTTCAAATCTGATCTAGCGGATATGAAACATATGCGGAGTGGATGATAACTACATGAAACATAATCATGAATACAAAACAAATACGAAGGTAAAGCCAAACGATAGAAAACTTCATAAATAATTTTCAATTTCAAACGAACCATGGAAAACGTACACATTATTCAAAAACATGAAACGAGTATCAAAACGCATAACGGAATGGGCATAATATCCGCATAATTGGAAATAACAGAGATAAAGGAAAACCATAAAGCGCAGACTCACTTCCGTCAAGCCGAATCTCCAAATGAATCAACGAAATGTACTAACGACCATAATCACATAACGAATATCAAACTGTCTCCAACCGCATAACGAAACAAATGAAGGAAAAAAATGAATCCCAAAAACTCTATCTTCCACCAATCTCAGGGCAATAATGGACTCGATGCCCTAGAAAAACACACAGAGCGGATGAATACTTCTCATCATCTCTTCTCTGATACGACGACCTAGGAGCACGCTGAACTGCAGACCACCAATACGACCAAACTCCTTGTAGTAGTTTCTCCGCCTATTTGAAATACGCCCGTCATAGTTCTTCTACCCATACGCCTTCTGAGTGCTTGCTAGTTGAATCTTGTCTCCGTCTTTGCTCCTCTTGTTGTTCTGTTCAGCTATTTCCTGCAGCATCTTGATGTTTCCAGCTGCGTCGCAATACTCCAATGATCTTCTCGACATGAGCAAATCTGTCTTCAAATTAACTGGAGCGGCAACTGTACCAAACGAATACGGCTTCTTCACGAACCTCCCTAACTCAACCATTATTGTAGCAACTCAGGATCCGAATCACCATCTTTGATTCTACGAGTAGTCACCATCTTCGATTCGACAAACAAAACCCGTGAAAACAAAAAGATGAAATCAAATGTAGAAGGAGGAAGATCAAATCAGCGAAGGCAAAGGAATATCAAAATCAAATCTGAACGAAAAGGTCCAACCAAACGAAATAGGTCAAAACAAACGGAAGCCTAATGTCTACCTAAATCCTCACAGGTCATTCCTAAGGTTCAACAAGACGAAACCTAAGCTCTGAAACCATGATTGTAACACCCCAACCCGACAAGGGTCCGAGTGTCACATTATGGGGTCAAATCACAACATACATGCAAGCGGAAGACTTACAAAACCAAGTCATGAAACCATAATCCAGAATACAACCCAAAATATTTCAATTACAAATGAACAACATAAAATCAAAATACAAAAGTCTAGACTCATAAGTCCCCAAGAACAAGGTAACTCTAGGGTCAGTCTCGAACCGCTCCTACTCTTGACTCTCAATCCTAGCATCCCGCTAAAAATACCTGCCTCCAGAGAAAAGAAAGTGCCGCTGAGCTTAAAAAGCTCAGTGAACAGATATAAACAATACGGTAACAATATAATCAAAATGAGAATGGATCAAATCATGTCAACACAAAGAAAGGAAAAGAGTATGTTGAGAACATGTCAGACGAAACAGAATACGAAACGCATATGAGACAAGTACTGAAACAAAGCACATAACAAATATCATAAGATCGGAGTGCACTGCCTAGTGCCTAAGCATGCCACATGCATAGGCCAAATAATCATATCACAATACATATCACAAATCATATACCGTCAAATCCAAAGTTGTACATGGAGTAGCTAGCTCACAATGTACCATAATGTGATGGGGTGTAGGAACACACACCAACCAATCACCAGATACAGATACAGATACAAATTCCCTAGGGTGCATCCATACGCACCTTGCAAAACATATCATAATGGCCCAAGAGATCTCATACAAACATAACAAAAGGGGAACGCCGGGGACTAATCACACCGCCCCAGATAGTGTCATGCCATCGGTGCCTCAATGACATGGCCATGGTACCTCCATGGCTAGGGATACAGATACAGAAGCTGGGCAATACAAGAGCAATCATAATCATATCAAATCAATCATATCAAATACTAAACTGAAGCATATCATATCGAATACTGAACTGAATCATATCAAATGGATAACCAACGAATATTAGAATGAGATAGCAAATCAAATATCAAAACGGATATGAATCAGATAACAAAACGAATATCAATAGCTATAACTGTAAACCATACCAATGGATGCCCTTACTGAAAAAGGACGGAATATTTGTACTAATATTTACGAACAAAGAATGTTTTAGAAGGGGAGACTGAATATCCGTACCTTAGAAAATGAAAGCAAATGAAAATGTGAGCACGAAGAAATAACTTCACGTCTTCCTCAACGAATCTACACGGATTACGGTTCGTATAATACTTATTAGCTCATTTAAGTCATAGCGGATTTATTGCTTATATAAATCGTATTAATATTTTTAGAGTTATTAAGCATATTCTTATTTTTAGTAATTGACCGAAATAAATACTTTAGGGTAATAATTATTAATTATCCAAACTTAGAGGTTACAAATGATAAATGGTAAATTTAAAGGTTTTATATGACAATATAGCAAAGTTAGAGGTCAAATATGATAGATTCCGAAGATTAGGGTCAAAAGTGACAACTAGACAAAGTTCAGGGTTTGCATGCGCCCATAACTAAAGTCTAAGGTTTAAAATGTAAAATAACTAAAGATTTTAATTAACATGACAATTCATAATACGCTTAAATGAAAAGAAACAAAATTCTTCAATATATTTTATCGATCCATATTTAAGCTTGCTCGCGATCCATATGGCTAACATTTACGACCAAGTAATCACGTAATATGATTAACCCCCGACTCAGCTATCCCGACACTCTTTTTATGTACCGTATAACTTATCCGTTAATCCCGCGAGCACCCTCAAACATACCCCCACAAGCCGACAATGCATCCATGCATTCATAAAACTTCATTCAACTCAGTTTGTCACATGCATTCATAATTAGTGAAATATAAGTGGAGCGTTTAAAATTTCTCAAGCAGTGAGCATGTTTTACACCCAATTCATAACGACTTCAATCATAGTTTTTAACATTATATGATTAACATAATTTACTCATAAGTGTATTATAGCATTAGTTGTACCTCTATTTGAAACACGGATGAATCCGAACGAACTTGAATATGGACGCCAAATTAACCACCCGAACCAAACTTGATACGAACATATAAACCACAACTCGAACGAACCAGAACAAGAGCAAGGTTAACGCGGGACACGATGAGCCTAAAACTCAACCGCGAACCATTTGATCTTAACTCGAGCAGACTTCCAAGCTCTAGAGACGGTACAAGAACACACAGCCAGAAACGATCAATGCCAAGGTGACTAAACCTCCTACGCGAACAAAATGAAGCTTAACCGCACTCAAGCTAGAACACCAAATGAAAGCCTTGCGTGAACCCAAGCTAGTTCTTGCTGGTCTACGACCCTCGTATAATGACTGACAGAATTTTAATTCGGATGTTATTTAGGTTTTGTTGTTTTTCTGAAAATAGTGATATGCCGATGTATATAAGAGCGTATTATCTTAAACTAACTTGTCCAACAAAACGGGATTTGAGAGTGTGGAGGACCGAGTCTTCAGTGAGCAAGAAATCCACATACTTAATTATATTTGAATTCGATGTATAAGTACTAATAGTTGGAGTCTAACTGGAGTGGAAATAGCTTTAATAAGTTTAGTCGTTAAGACGTTAAATGCCTTTTAGATTATATGGTCAACCAACTTAAGTTATATCTTTATTGCATCATATTCTTACCAACTTGTACAAAAAAAAAAAAAAAAAAAAAAAAAAAAAAAAAAAAAAGTTACTAAATAAGCTTTATTTTGTTTTTAAATGTATATCAGTATATGCAAATACGTACTCATACTAACAATGTTATTATTATTACTTTTATTATTATTATTGCTAACATATTTTAGTTTTAGTTTAGGGTGTTATAAATCTGTTGTATTTAAATTAGTTTACTTTTATTTAAAGTTTCAATTAACATAAACCGGAATTGTTAGTATAAGATAATTTATAAGTTTTTTTATTTATTTATTTTTTTATTATTATAAAAGATTAGGATATTAATGGTAATGCATTGTGCATAGAGGGGTTGGTTTAAATCCAATGTATAAATGAAGGTTTTAAATTGCAATATTAGATATCTTCCTAGATACTGTATTTCCCATTTATGCATGGAAGAAGATGTAAAGGCTGCATTAACACCCGAAATAAATGTTCCAATGCCTCTTGAGTGTTTTTTTTGTGATTATTTGTGCAAATTGTGAGTTACATTTTAATTATATATACTTACTTAACCCTAATCTCAACACACAACTATCCACAATTTTAACCCTAATCTTAAAATGTCTTCCACACCTAATATCGATGAAATGAAAGCTGCTACTGAAACCGGTAAGCTTATTGATGCCTTCAGGTTGTTGATCACTCATGACAAAGCAGAGGAAGTAAGTTTTATTGCGCGTATGGGAGAAGAGAGTAGCCAGCTGAGGGCAGTGGTTGACAAAAAGGAACAAACAATCGATGAGACGGCTAGGTTATTTACTCGTTTCAACGTTGTTGCAGCTACTGGCCATGATGCCCTTCGTGAGATACAATTGAAGGATCGAAGGAAGATTGATTTGTTGGCTCAACTATTGGTGCTATGTCGTCAGAGTTTGTTGGAGAAGGAGGAGCTTTTGGAGAGGTTGGATGAAGCTGAAGACTCTGAAGACGAAGATTAGGATATTTTGGAACTTGTCTTTTGTTATTTGATGCATGTATGATGGTTTTATGAAAGTTTTATTTGACTGGTACAATGTTATAACAATACTGTTAATGGAAGAAATCGATCAATGATCAATCTAATGATTTTAAGTTTTAATCCTTTATTACTTTTAAGAATTTATTTATTTTTATTTATTTATTTTTTTTTATTAGAAATGGGTAAAGTAGTGTGCGTTTGACTTCCGTATCTCACACATATCTCTCTCTCACACTCGCTCAAAACACACAGTTAGATTCAAACATCAGATTTAGGGTTTTCAATCCAACGCAAAATCAATCAAAATAAATGTTAAGCAATCAAATATTTTTTAGGGCTATTATAAAGGACTTGATTCTTTGCTGATTGAGCCTAATATCTCAGGTTTTCGATTTGAATATGATAGAATGAAAGGGTGAATGTTAAAATGTTATAATTTATTGCAAGTTAGTTACTTTAGGATGTTTATTGATTTATAAATGATATTGTGTTATGTTAGTTTCGATTCAATCTGAAAAATCAAGTATATGTTTTAATTATCATACTAAATTTGGAAGAGATTGAAGATTTTTATAATAGTGGTTAGAACAATGTTGGGTTATTGAAAGCTAAAAGAGGAACTATTTAATGTTTCAATCTAAGCAGTAATTATACTTGCAGGTTCAAGAATATTGCTCTAAAGTTGGTTCATTGGTGATCATTTAGATTTCGTTGACACTGGTGATTCTTGCTAGAAGAAAGTATGGATTGAACTTTGAGATGGGTCCTTATGTTGGTAAGGCATACTTTGAATTGTTGTGTGTAATGAATATAAGAATGTTCATAGGTTGTGCATTCAGTTTGAAAGAAACAAATCGAAAATTTTGAAAGAAATGGTGAGTTATTTGGTGCAAAAGAAGATTTGTTGTTTGCAAATAGCAATGTACAAAAATCAACTAATATTTAACAGATGCGCAAAATAACCCGAGGCGGGACAAATTTTATTTAGCTTAAATCTTGCAAAAATTGGTTTTTAGTTAGACTATGTAGCATTAAATAGTATAAGAAATTAGTCATTTCCATAGGAAAAGTAGTTGTTTGATGATTTATGGCTCATTAGTTGAGGTAATAACGATTATGTGTTATACATGCAGTATGGGGAGGTGAATATCGGTGGGCCGTTAGTTGATGCAAAAGTTGCGGGTGTTGAGGATATTGTGATGATATGAGAGTTGGTGAGTAAGAAGAATGGGAAATTTGCGCATACTGTCATAGAGACTACATGTATGAAGAAGCGGTTTGATTTGATTTGAAGTATATATAATCATAAATATGTCTTTGTGGATTAAAATTCGTACTTATTTTTTAAAATTTTGTAGGTCTAGCGAATCCAGCACAAATTATAATGATGTTTTATGATGAAGTTCAGATTTGTAATGATGTTAAGCTTGACGGGGTTGTCACTTTAGTAGACGCGAAGAATGAGAATATTCGTCAATGAGGCAATGGAGCAAATTGCTTACGCTTATCGCATAATAGTCAATAAGGTATGGAGTTTATTAACTATTGAATTTTCAGAGTTTATGCTGATTGACTTGGTATTATGATAACAATAGATGGGTTATGATTTATTAAAGTTGAGCAAACAACATACGATACATCTTGTTGTTTAAGCATTATTCATTTGAAAAACTTAGAGAATAACATACCAAACTTCAAGACACAACTTTAGGAAAAATACTTGTAAAAAAAACTACTTGAACACTTGGTTTTACGTATCAATATTCTTTCCACTATTATTGCTCTTCATAGTCGCTGCCATAAGGAAACTCTATCTCTTCATAACTTGCATGATTGTTAGGATATATAACCTGCAATGGTTCCACATCTGCTGCTATTGGTGTTGCTAATGACAATTCCATTTTTTTTATGTGGTTAGCTTTGAAAAGCCTTTGTCTCAATTTTTTCATGTTTTTTGTAATTGGTAATTCTGGATTTTCCTCTATCCGTCTTTTTTCTTCCTGCAGTTTTGTAATTATCTCTTGCATATTTTCATTAGTTTTTGAACCACCATGCTTGCCCTATAATGAAAACAAATTTGGAAATCATAATATATAAAGCATATAAATATGTACTATAAAAATCATAGTTAAATATTAATGTTTGTGACTTAAAATATGTATATATTAGCAAATAGGGAAAACCATTATTATAATATTTAAACCATTGTTTAATTTGAAATACTGATACTTGCAGATCAACGTTTTTCTCTTAAAATAGGCTTGTCGTATGAAATTCAGAATCAAAAGTTAGGGTCAATTGATTGCTAACCTGAAAATAGTTAATCAACCTTTCTAAACTGAGAAGTTTTCGATATGGCCAACATTGAATTCCAACCGATCGACAATGCACTTTAAAAACAGACAAACCAACATTAAAGTATTTTGCAGCTCGGTGTAAGGGTACATGAAAGTAGTGCGAGATGACCTCCCTACTGAATGACATAGGTTTAGAATGCAGATAGCTGATTTTTGTGTGATAATAAAGAAGTTGATATGTGTATGTTGCTGAGAAAAGTTGCTTTTTAAATGTCTGATCAAGCTTTTGAACTTACTTGAAGTTAATAAAGGATATGTAACTCCTAATCAACCATAAAATCAATTTATTAGATATTTATGTGAACCTTTGTGCATATTATTAATATTGTCTGCAATAATACTACTTGATGAGTGTTCAGTTATGTTTTTAGGTTATTTCATAAGTCAGAAATCAATGCTCTATGAATAAGTATTGGAGTTCAAAATTTATTATGTGTCTTTTAACATGGAAATATAGATAATGGATACCTGTTAAGAGTTGGAACAATATTATAAAGCTTAGGAGTGTTTGTGGCAAATAATCAAGTAATAATAAATAACTGTGGTGAACTATGCATAGGTGTTGGCATTCAAATTTTATTATGTGGCTCTGAATATGGAAACACAAATAATGCATATCTAAAATAAAATGTACGCCTTTATTATATTTAATGTTTGAACATTACAAAGACATGCTACGATAGGTTACTGAAAGTTTCTTTGAAAACAATGTTACATGTGCAGTACTTAAGTCTAGGGTCTTTGTCTTCAATCATTAGTATCTTAAGGCCGTCAAGATTGGTAACTCTAGATAGCGCCACATAAAGCTGACCATGTGTGAACACATGAGTAGGCAAATAGAGGCCAACGTAGTTAAGTGATTGGCCCTGACTTTTGTTGTTAGTCATCGCATAACATGCCCTTACAGGGAATTGTCGCCGTTTTAGGATAAATGGCCATTTGGATTGCGCTGATGTTAGTATAATCCTGTGTATAATGACATTGTCTGCTATCTTAGCGTGAATAACAAATTGGCCTAAATCTCTGATGAGCAATATTGTTCCATTACACAGACCTTTGCTTGGATTGATATTACGCAAGAGCATAATGGGTAATTCCTTTTTTAAGTGAATTTCATATGGGGGCATCTCCGGGAAAATTTAAGGAATTTAGAAATTCAATCGGGTACAGGTCATGCTGATCTAGGTTTTCTGTAGATGCCTTGCAAACTTCATCTGCGCTGTTGTATGTAACAGAGTCCCCTGTTAATTGTTTAAACATATACTCATTGATAGCATCAGCATCATCATTCCGAGGAGTTAGGATTGCCCTTTCTTTGAGCTACACATCATCAGTCTGTCTTGTTGTAAAATCAGGGTATGTCTCTGCCACAATCTTCTCGATAGGACAATCCCATGATTCAATTAGGAATATTTCAGGAATGTCGATCCAAGTTGGCTCGTCCTCCTCTTCTTTTCATTTTGCTGGCAAATTGCCATCCCCCACAGCCAAGACCCATCTATTGAAATCCTGTTTTTGAGTATCAAGCAGTCCATTTTCACTATACTCATTGACACACATACTGCGTGTAAGGGTAAATACCTTGCAATGCTTCCACAATTCAGACTGGTTTATACATGATTGAACAATGAATGGTCTGCTTGCTTTTGGTATAACTGGCGGCACTTGACGAAAGTCACCTCCCAGCAAGACTGTCACGCCTCCAAATATTCGATCTCTACTGTCAAGGTCATGATATCCTAAGATATCTCTCAGCGTCTTGTCCAATGCCTCAAAAGCATATTTTTGAGTCATTGGAGCTTCATCCCAGATAATAAGTTTAACTTGTTGCATGAGTTCTGCCATATGCGTGTTTTGTTTTATGCCGCATGTGCTGTTTTCTAATAATTCAAGTGGTATAACAAAATGGCTATGTGTCGTTCTCCCGCCTGGTAGCAACAATGAAGCAATCCCTATACAATTTAAGGGTATTAATCAGTTGTGTATTTTTTTAAATATTCAAGTTAGTTGTTTGTTTAAATTTAGTATAAATATATACCTGAAGATGCGACGGCAAGAACTATCTTACATTCTGAACTCAACCTTGAGATGATAGTTTTGTATAAAAACGTCTTTCCGGTTCCTCCTGGTCCGTACACAAAGTAAAATTTCCCTTTTTTACCATTCACAGATTCAATAACCTCCTCATAGATTAAACGTTGTTCGGGATTTAACAATGAATGGAGTTGTTGATGTTGAATCTTACTCTTCTTCATATCATAATCCAGCGCTTCTCTTATGAGATGATTGTCCATGTTGGTTAGTAACATTGGGTCTGGCAGTGGTAGATCTTGAAAATCTCCTAAAGATCTTCCATACCTATTTAACAACTCTTGTATTTCAACCAAACAATAGTTCTGAAGTTGTTCATCTGTGAACTCCAAGTCAGGGTAATCGAACATTTTCCTTTTCTTGTGTAGGATATCCTCTGATAAAAACTGCCAGTTTTCTTCCCATAATTTTAAAGGTCTGCTGACATCACAAAACAATAAAATTGTCACAAATATGTCACGTAGTTGTGGTCCGAACATCCATACACTTGCTTCGGATATAGCATGCGTCCATTCTGTGTCATCATTTAAAAGGCCATATGCAAAACAGGCTTCCTTGAACATGGAACATAATCCGTCATTAACAGTCATGAGTTCCTCAAAAGAGCGAGGTCCTCTGACAATGTTCAACAACATTCGAAGATAGTATCGTTCTCCAGATGCCGGGTGCGAGTAAATAATCCTCCCAATGCTTTTATGTTTCTTTCGTTCTTTCCACATTTTGTCTATCTGATGCCACACATAATGGGCAGGTATCTCAGAATACGTGTATTTATTCGCTTTTGTATCACGCCTGTTTAATTCAAACCAATCAGTGAACATGGTTATATTGATGCCTTCCCTTTGAATTAGGGCTGGTAAGCTTTCTGAGTCACGAAGTGTGATTGCATGCTGATTTGGCAGGTGGTAATTGAGTTTAATGACTGATGGATCTGAGTAATGGATGTCATAGGAAAACAAATGCCACACCGCCTCACATGGAGCTAAAAAACGACAATTCAAATAATTCTTTATTTCGTCCACCTCCAAAATCTGGATGTCTGCCTGATCACCATTATTTTTTACATTTTCTTGTATAACAATTGTGGCTCTATCGGGACCTTTATTCAAGTACTTGAATAAGTACTTAATTTCCTTTGATCTGTTGCACCATTCTACGTTGATGTGGGCCTGGTATTTCAGAAGGAGATAACGGTTGTGAGGAACCACATAGCTGTTGTCATATTTGAATTTTCCTTTTATTTGGTAAGCTTTATTAGCCCTCCGACGATAAATAGCATAACCATCACTATCAACCATTGTTTCAGCAACAAAAGGTTTAAGAAAATGTTTTGAGCATTTACCCTCAACTGTACATGGTGCGTATTTAGCATCTTTACCGCAAGGACCATGTAACATAAATTCAGTTAACACTTTATACCCATCTGGATCATTTACTCGACATGGTATCTCTGCTGTAATTATATCATTTATCTAAGACGGGGTTTTGCATTTCAACTCTTCTTCTAGCCATAGTAGGATGTGAGCATGAGGTAGCCCACGTTTTTGAAATTCTATGACATGTACAACTGAAAGAAAATTGAGAAACGAATAAGATAATGCATAAATTTGTTATAAAAGAGTAGACATATTTCCATTATTAGCTAAGGTGCATTACCTCCCCGCGACTTGCCAAAAATATGGTGTTTTGTAAGATCATTTAACAATTCAGTAAGATTAAGCTGGAATACGCGCGTGGCCACTTCTGGACGGTCATGTGCTTTTTGTCCCGAAATGTGCTTTAAAATTTCTGAAATCTCAGGCCATTTTGTATTAGCAGTGAAAGTGATGAACAGGTCTGGGTTTCCATAGGTTCGACATATAGCCATTGCATTTTGGTAGTTTTGCATCATATACATTGGTCCACATACAAATTTTTTTGGTAGGACGATTTGTTTTCCCAACCCTGCTGCATTTGTATCACCTCTTGTTACAGCGTCACACAGGTTGTGATATAGATCTACGTGTAACGTATCTTGATTTTGCCTAGTCCATGTAAGCCTTTGCTCCTCGACAGCTGCGTATGCGTCAACCAAAAACTGTTGGAATAATCGCCCACCTCTAACCAATGTAGTGCCTTGATTATTTCGCTGTTATATGATTTATGAGTAGTACTCTTTCATTGTAACAAAAGGCCTTTTGGTTTTGCGTACACCTTTGTTGTTGTGATACGGTATCTTTTCATGAAACCCGTCCTCTCCATATGGAAATAATAATGGATATTAGAGGGCCATGTATTCCGGATGCAACTCAGAAATACGTTTCAGCCTTTCCTCCTTGTTTCTTACAACAATATCTCTTGTGGGAATACCATCACCAAAATCTTTAGTAATCAGAGCTGCAATTTCTGGTAAGGTTGGGGCGTTATATTGCCGAGATGCACCTCGACCACTTAGGAGATGTAGTTCAAAGTGGGCTGAATTATGGGACTCAGACCAATCCAGGCCATTTGAAATGCCTTGGTGATTGGATTTGTTTGATTGAACATTTGCATCAGGCTTGCTACTATATTTTCATCCACGACTTCTCCACTATCTTTGCTTATAAAAGCTCCCATTCGGTTCTTAATTTCATTTCCAGTGTAAAAAAAGTATAGCTGCACATATTGATTGGTGCAAAACCGTCAAGTTTTCTCACGCAAGCTGGTCACTTGTGAATGACCAACCGTAAGGAACTTAAAACAGCTCAAACACCAAATGCAATTTAGATCAGGAGAATATAGTGGATTCCCGGGTCGTTAAGTCCCACGGAGGATGACTGGTGTTTAACACAATCAGATGTCGAATAATCACTAAGGATAGTGATCAGTAAGGATTTTGAGTTATTTATACCTAAAGAAAAGATTAATAAATTACAGCGACTTAAATGCAAATAAAAGGAAATTAAAAAGTTAAAATATATTAAATAAACGCTATCACTATTTTTAAACTGATGTTTTTGATTTTATGTTTTTATAAAACTGAATTAAAAACTACGTGACATACAAATAAAAACGTGAAACTTACACAATATTAATCCTAAAAATATGAAAATGATATTTTTACAAACCTAATGATAAAAGAAAATTTTTAGAAAAAGAAAATTATTTTTATAACTATTTATCTAATTATTATTAATTAAAAACTAATTTTAACTATTAAATAATAACCTAAATTACAAGAAAATAGGAAATAAACCTAGAAAAATAAAATTAAGACTTGGAAAAATCTAAAATAACAAAAGAGAATTTTCAAAACTATTTTTATATTTTTCTGAATATTTTTGTATTTTCTATGAATTTTAAACTATTTAAAACTAATTAAATTACTAAAAATTACAAAATAAACTATGAAAAATCTGGAAAAATAATTTTTTTACTTTTTATATTTATCTTAACTTAAGAAAAATGAAAATTATTTTTTTGAACTTTTTCTGATTTAATTACAATAAAAGCTAATTAAAATGACTTAAAAACTGTTTTTAATTAAGAAAAATAGCAAACTGTTATGGACAATTATGAAAATTTCAGGAAAAGTCTAATTTAATATCCTGAATCTAAGAAAAATAGAAAAACATGGGCTTGTGTGAAGAAATATGAGACTGCTATTGTAAGTGCTTATAGATAAGCACTTTGAATAAGCAAGTGAGAACCAAGGACCACCAAACCTTCACAGAAGCTATATTATACTAAAAGAACTCAAAAGCAACCAGTTACAACAAGCTTAAACCTCTGGAATACAAATTGATCAGATTTGGCTTATTTGAGATTAGTGCTAAAAACAGTTTTACTCACTACTTTTAAGCCAAAGATTAAGCTACCCAATAAGCTGAAATTCAAAACAAAAAGTTGGAACCTCAAGAAGACCTGGTTGGCTACTTGTAAACCAAAACTGAGGCCAAGAGAAGCTCTACTGAGCTTGGGACAAACCTTGCAATAAGCTGAGAAAACTCAGCTTTGACTGAGTTTATGAACAGGGCACATAAGCCCTGTTTGACAAGCTCAAATGGAGCTTAAGAAAAATTTATAAAATTCAACAAAAATCTTAATAAGTAACTTGACCAGTTGAAGTTCTCAATCCCAAAGTTTTACTTGATTTGACCCAGTAATGAATCTGTTAAAAATCACCCAAGATGGGCTTAAACTGGTTTTTTGCAAATTTTTGACTTTTGACAGTTATGCTAATTTTGACTTTTGAGAACTTTGGATCCAATTTGTGGAATGAACTTGAAGTATTATGATGAAATGAAGCTACTGCAAGTTATTTCTATATAAACTTAACACAAAACAAGACTTTGCTTTGTCAAAATCACAACAGATAAGCTAATGAGACAGATTTAGTTTGATTTTGACTTTGAGAGCTTGCAGGCACACTTTTATGACATATATGAGTATAATAGAGTTAAACAAGCATGAACCAACAGGTTCTAACTACTGAGCAATCAGCAACACAGTTTTGCTGCATAATCCAAACACCCTTATATTGACTGATTTGTAATTTTAATGAAGCTAACTACTGCACTAGCTGATGCTATAGATCAAACTAAGTTTGCTTAACCTAAACACAACTTAATTAAGCAGGCTTGAACTATAAATGACCACAAATTCAAGTTATTCAGTGAACTTTGAAAATAACTTACAAAGAGTCCCAGCCACAATGGCTTGAAAACAGTGATCCAATGAACCTCTAACCTATTCCAACCCCTAACCTAGCTCTTATTCAACCCAAATCCAGCTTGCATCAATCCCATTCCATTTCCAACCTGTTTGAACCAAATTTGCTTCACAGTTGACTTTCTTTGACCATACACCAAATATACTTAAAACTGAATTCCAAGCTTACAATAAGCTATGTTAAGCTTAAATAAACTTGTTTGGATTTAAAATTAAGCTATTTGAAGCTTGGTAACAAGAGTTTGACACTAAATGATGCAACAATAATTATGAAAATATGAAACTGATGTAGAAACTTGAATTAACACTTGAAAACAGTTTTAATACACTTACACAACTTAATTTGATATATTGAAACAAAGGATTACAACTTAAAGCTTAATTAAAGACATAGAGATAAAATACGAAATACATAAAAATAAAAAACTAAAGACTGCCTTCTATCTTGCTTCTTCCTCTCTTTTTATACATTAGAAAGCTTCCACGTGTCCTTCTGAGTGAATCCCACCTCTAATTTTGACCAATGGGTGAGTTTTGAGCATTTTGGCCGTTTTTATCATTTTGACGGGAAAGCCTGTTTTTTTGACTGTAGGCTCTGAAATAGCTAGGGGGGTGGCATTTATTGTGATGGGTTTGTGATGATGAGGGGGGTGGTTTGTGGAGAAAAGGTGATGGGAGAGGGGCTGAAAGTTGCAGTCAAGTTGGGGAAGACAGGTGTACAGTGGTGGGCGGGGTTTTTGCAGCTTTTGACTTTGGTTGACCTGGCAGTCCAAAAAGGGAGGTCAAGGGGTCACAATGGGTCATGACAGGGGGTCAAATCTATTTTGACAAGGCTTAGGTTTATAATTATGACAAGGACCAAACTTGTAATTCTGATTTTTGAAGGACCAATCCTGCCAATTTCCCAAAGTTGTCACAAGGACTAAAACTGACAATCTTCAATAGTACAAGGACCAATTTTGACACTTTCAATTTTCCAAGGACTATTTGTGACAATTTCAAAACTTGAGGGACCTATTCTGCCATTTGACAAAAGATTTATTCAAGGACCATTTTTGACAACTTAGAATATTTCAGGGACCTTGAATAACATTTTTCTTTATTTTGTT
This sequence comes from Chrysanthemum seticuspe, assembly GCA_019973895.1. Taxonomy (NCBI): domain Eukaryota; kingdom Viridiplantae; phylum Streptophyta; class Magnoliopsida; order Asterales; family Asteraceae; genus Chrysanthemum; species Chrysanthemum seticuspe. Next base: position 185,424,459 of record BPTQ01000007.1, on the reverse strand, counting down.
TTACCAGGGACTGTTTTTGACTACTTTTGAAACTTGGGGGACTAAAACTGCCAATTATGCAAACTTGATACGTTTTTCACCAGATTTTGATATTTTTGCATTTAAAACACATAAAACACTTATTTGTGATATTTTTATCATTTTGATGCATTTCTGAGTGTTTTCAGATGTTTTTGCAGTCTAATTTGTACAAAAATGATGAGTATTTAGACACTCATCAATCCCCCACACTAAGATATTGCTAGTTGGTATGTGCTAAAACACATACCTTTTCATTATCAAAATAGACCCAAAATAACCAAGAAAGAGCCGTTTATTGCTAATATTTGTGGTTTTCTTGAGTTTGTGCTTGTGCAGGTATGGATATGTAAAAACACGCAAAAAGAAGCCAAAACCGAAGAAAACCGAGCACGAGAGAGAGAAGAGCACATAAGCCGATGCCGGGATGCTATTTTATGGGATTCGGATGCTCAAAAGTCATTTTACAGAGTTCTAGATAAAGATTGGGAGATTTCACGTTAAACCCGTCATTGTATCACATTTTCACAATTCACCCTTTCACTTTCCCATTTTACCATTTTCACCCCTCACCTTTCATTTATCCCATTTACCCAAGTCACCCTTGCACTTTCATAAATTACATTTTTGGTCCTTGGTGTTTACACTTTACAAGTATAATCCTTAAACTAAAAACCTTAGTCCAAAACCAATCCTATATCACATAACTCTCGGCCCAAAACTCAACCAACCCAATACCTTATACCCGTTTTTAATACCTTGACCCGTATCCTACCACTTACCCGAACTTTACCCCGGTCAACCAAACTACTAACCCGGTCAACAAACCATTTGATAAATATTAAACAATCCCAAACACCCCGCGCCCAAAACAGGTCTTCTTCCCCAACCAAACACCACCATTCACCCACACCCAAACATACAACTTCGTACTAAGCATCTCCCCAAGTTCTAGAACCCTCTGACAACGTGTCAGAGGGTGTGTGTCATTGGAGTGCCCACGTGGCTGTTTCAAGCTCTCCCATTGGTCTACACACCTCATCAAGGGATTTGGAAGGCAGTGATTGGTTGATGTGACAATGCAACGAATTTGTGGCTGTGATTAGACTTCTAGGCTCTTCCAAAGGCATCCCAAGGCTCATCTCAGCTATAAAACGACCTCTTGGCTCACATTGTTTTTCGTCCAATTTCTCAAGTCTTAGAGGAATTTTTGACCTTTTATTTTCTTGTCATTTAATTGTTTTAATAGTGTAACCAGCTCATTTTAATTGTTATTTCAATTTAAGGTTTTGTATGTTCAAAAGTTATTAATGAGAATTTTAGTTTGATTTGTCTTTTCATCTTGTCCTTAATTTCTGAGTTTACCAGTTATAAGCTCATTTCATTCTGTTTTATAAGCTCTTATAAACTGTTACATTTTCTGTGAGTGTGTTTTAGTCTAAAAACCTGCTTCAATCCTCAGTTTTAGAAAAAGTCAATAAAAGTCAAACATCTTAGTCAAAATGTTTTTGGATTAACCTCTGTTCTAAAATCATTTTATAGCTGAGTTTTAAGTGGTTTTGAGTTTCTGAATTCAGTTGTGGGCAATACTAGTTGATATCTTCTTAGTTAATTGCATTTTGAATTATTGAAGGAGTGTTTGGATTGCTTGTTTAAAATGTGCTAGAGGTCAGACTACTGTGTTAGTTTGGTTGTTTTATGCTTGCCTTAGTTAGTTGAATTCATATCTGTCACCATTTTGCCTCAGTCTTCATCATAAGTCAAAATTACTTGGTATCTGATCTATATGCATAACTGTTGAAAACTAGCTATTGATTTCATCACACATAGGTTTAGAACTTGTTAAACAAGGTTGTTAAAGTTTCATTTCATCATTATTCATCCATTTCAGTCTTTCATTTGCATTTGAATCTCAAGAAAGTCAACCTAGTCATTGTTTTAAAAAGTCAAAACTGTTTGAAAAGCCATTTTGTGCAAAACTTGCAGCAAATGCACAAGGTTTAATTCAGCTTTTCATGGTCTCATTTTTGGTTTAGTCATAGTCTGCTAGGTGGTCGTGAGGACTGCATTTCTGTTTTTCACTAAAGCTTCTCTGATTAGCAGTTACAGTAGCTTAAAGTAGGTACCTGCTTATCTGTTTTGCTGCATCAGCCCACTGTTCCATTTATACCATTTTGTTTTGATCTCTAATGTCTTCAATACTAGTCCTTATTAGCTGAAACTTTGGATATGCAATCTCAAGTTGGTTGTCTTGAGAACCATACTTTTTGTTTTCACTATAGCTTATTGGATAAGCCTGCACAACTGCTTAAACAGTAGGGTCAGATTGCTTATTTGCTTGAGTGACAGTTGGCTCAATCATTGGTAAACTGATCTTTAGCAGTTAGGAGTAGTTGCTAATAGTTGCCTTAGAGTATTTTCAGTTTTATCTAGCTTCTGTATTGGATTGGTGTAGTATAGTGCATATTTGCTTATTAATAAGTAGCTTATTTAGGTTCAGTTACATAGCAGCTCTTATTTCTTCCACTTAAGCCCATGTTTTTATATTTTTCATAGCTTTAGAATAACATTTTAGAATTTCCCTGAATTTTTCATGATTTTTGGCTACTGTTCACTATTTTTCTAGATTTAAAACAGTTTTTAATCATTTTTAAATAGCGTTAATTGCAATTAATTAGGAAAAAGTTCCAAAAAATAATTTTTCAAGTTTCCTAGTTTAAGATAAATATAAAAAGCATAAAAAATATTTTTCCCTATTTTTCCCCTTTTATTTGGTGTTTTTCGTAATTTAAATTAGTTTTAAATAGATTTAAATTCATAGAAAATAGAATAATAATCAGAAAATAAAAAAAATAGTTTTGAAAAGTCTTTTATGTTATTTTAGATTTTTGAAAAGTAATTCCATAATTTTCCCTTTCATTTTCATAATTTTTAGTATTTTATTTAGTTTTAATAGTTAATAATTAGTTTTTAATTCTTAAATAAATCAAGAAAATTCCTAAAAATTAGTTTTAATTCATTTATAGTTTTCTAATATCATTTTTAGTATAAAAGTAATTTTAGGTTATTTTTAGGATTTAAATTAGACGTAATTGCATTTTATTCGCGTTTCGTTTTAATTCCGTATTTGCGTTTTAGTATTGATTTGCGTAGTTTGCCATAATTCTTAGTTTTCCCCATAGATTTTAATTCCATTTATGCTTTCCTGATCCCGTAGTTTAGATAACCTCAAATTATACCCTTCTCATATTCAAATCCCGATAATCGCGACGTGAGTTGGAAATTCCATTCAACCCTCGTTCGGAACGATCTCGGTGCTCAAACCTAATACGTTTGAGTTACCCACATACTACACACTTCTCATCTATTATTGGTTTGTCTGAACTGTTTTAAGTTTCTTACGGTTAGTCATTCACAAGTGGCTAGCTTGTGTGAGTTAAACTTGACGTTTCGGGCGCATCAATTTTTGGCGCCGCTGCCGGGGAGGGCTTGTAGCGAGTTTTCGTATTCCGTCTCGAATCGTGTGTATTTGAAGATCCTTCCTCGTGAAGTTATCGTTGATATTTGTACTTATCCCTTTTATAAAAACCCAAAAAGATTTTCCTTTTCAAAATATGTTTTCTAAAACCCAAAAATAATCATCTTTATCCTCTAAACCGATAATTCTTTCCTTTTATCCCTCTATATGTTTAATTCTAATGGCGGACACGCGTACGATGTCAGAACTGCTCCAAGTACCCACCGAGGGTTACGAAGATGCTATCGTTGTACCGGAGATTCTGTCCGAAAATTTCGAGATACAAACCGGTTTAATTCAACTAGTTATGTCAAAACCATTCTATGGTTTTGAGAGGGACGATCCCTATGCTCACATCCGATGTTTTGATAATCTAATTTCGACTATAAAATATAAGGATGTCCCTCATGACACAATTAAGTTGATGTTATTCTCATTTTCTCTCGAGGGGGCAGCCCGAAATTGGCTCGATAAAGAACCCCCTCGATAGATCACTGCTTGGGGAGATCTCGTTTCAAAATTTATAAATCGTTTCTTTCCTTATTCTAAAACGATAAACCTTAAAAACGAAATTACAAACTTCCAGCAGCGTTTTGATGAAAGTTTTGGTGAGGCATGGAATCGATTCAAAAATCTCCTACGAAAATGCCCACATCATGGTTTTTTGGAATTACTCCAGATCGATATATTCTACAATGCTTTAACGCAAACCGATCAAGATTCACTTAATACAGCCGCCGGTGGCAATATCTTGTATCGTACCCCAAGGGATATATTGACGATCATCGAGAACAAATCGAAAGTTCCGACATCAAGAAATAAACCGGTTAAGATGGCTGAGCTTACCAATGATATTCGATGCATGAAGGAAAAACCAGAGCCCGTTGATACTGTTTCCAAAAGATGTGATTATTGTGGTGGTCCCCATCCTTTTTACGATTGTCAAGCCTCCGATGACGATGTCTACAATACTACAACAACCCAATATTGCAAGACTTTCGTTTTCGATGATGATGAGGACTCCATTCAAATGAAAGAATATTATGAGAGTTTGTCGGCTGAAGCCCCTCCCGTTTTCGAGCTTTTCATTTCCGACTCTTCCCCTTCACTCACGCCGGTTGAGAGAAGTGACGTCATTTTGGAAGAGGTCGATGATTCTATTTCTTCGATAATTGTTGAACCCGTTGATTCTCTCATAATGGGGGATGAGCATCTTAGTACTATTCCGGAAACGGAAGTGTCTAGTGTTGAGATCCTTATCCCAAGCCCAAGAGAGTCTGGGGTTGTTGATATTTGTGATGAGCCTTCTCTTGATATTTCAAATGATCATGTTGAGATGTTCTCCGATTCCGATGATGATTCTTATGGAGACATCGATTTTGTCGACGATTTACCTTCTGAGCCCATTGATATTGAAGAAGTAAATGATTTCATGCCAGAAGAAGAAGAGATTGAGCCTGATGATATTGAGATCGAGGATGAAGCATTACGTCAAACATTGTCAAATGTTTATCTTCTCATTGCTAAGATTGAAGCCTTGAACGATAATTCAAGTTCGCATCCTATCTCCGTTAAAGATAGTGATTTCTCTCCCGAGCTTGAGACTTTCCGATTTGATGAAGAGATTAGTGGCAATCCCACTATTGATGTTTATCCTCCGATTCTTGAACGATTCTACTTCGATGTTGATATGAACAAAGTTTTTAACGAGATTTCCAATACTCCGACAAATGACCCGATCATTGAGGATGCTATTGATGACCCAATACCACCGGGTATTGAGGATGTTGTTATGAATGATCCCGAGGGGGATATGGTTGTTGTTGATGGTTCTCTTGACTCTCCTTCTTCTAATGAGTCCACCATCACTTATCCCGTTGAGCCCGCATGTGAAGACAAGATCTTTAAACCCGGGATATTTGACATAGATGAGCTTTATGCTAAAACAGACATTCTAGATAAGGATCCTCCGATGGATGCCTTCATTTGTGAGCCTACACATCTTATTCCTTACCATGAGCTCCCGTCTTTCTTGGAGTTTTCTCATTGTGATCCGTCATCCCTTCGTCCACCTGCTAAACCACCGGATGATGGATCATTCTTTCATGTTATCCCTTATGTGTTGATGCCCGACATTTTCTTTCCCACCCATCCCACCCAGTCTCATTCTTTCAAGAATGAGGACACCGTTTTTGACCCTGGTATCTCTACCACTTTCTTCCCCAAGGACAAATGAATTCGGGGACGAGTCAGGCTAGCGACTCGGTGATCAAAAACAGTAGCGCTTCGTGGGAGGCACCCCATGCTTATCCTTCTCTCTTCTTACTATTTTCTAATAAGTGACGCGAAGGGGTTAGACTCTTCGATTTCTCGTGTTTGGTTGTTTGTGATGTTGTGTGTAGGATGTTCCCGATATGAAGACTCTCGTGCTCGAAGTTTGTCTTTTCTCCACTCGAGTTTCATGATCGATGCTGATGGAAATCCGATATCCTAATCTTATCGACTAACGTTTATCTTCTAGCATACTTAATAAACGGCTTTTAGATTTTCGTGATACCCTTGCTTTAAACATTGAGGACAATGTTTCGTTCTAGTCTGGGGTAGGGTAATCTTCGATTTGATTTGACCGCACTTGCTTATTTCTGTCACGTTTCTCTCGTAACCCCGTTTTTCCTTAGAAATTAAAAAAAATTGTGCAAAAATGAGCAAAACTTAAAATTTTTGTAAGCTTTTGTTAAGTCTTTTTGATTGAAAAGTTTTGCTAGTCTCTTAGACAAGAAGCTATAAAATGCGAATTCTAGCTCACAAGGCCAAGATTTTGCAAGTTTCCCTGAGTGACTTTAAATATGCATGACTTGATTTCATTAGACGAAGCATTTGCTAAGTTAATATATGTTTTGACACCTTGTTGACTTTCCGCTGGTGAGAGTAGGAATAGAATTCTGACTTGACCGGGCGTGTTGAGCCCTAGCTTGTTCCCTTAACCATAGATAATCTAAAAATTATCGGCTAAGCATCTGCGGATCTCATTATTTGGGATTTTAAATTTGCAGAGATCGAGAAATGATAGAGTTATTTATGAGTTTAGATGCTAAGCGTGGAGTAGTTGGTTCTCTTTAGAGCCCATCGAAGGTACTTATGGCTTTTTGTTCCCACAAAATTGTTTCACCCCATATCTGTCTAAATAATTAGAGATGTCGAGTTTTTGGCGATAGTTAGTTCTTTATCTTCTTAAAAGAATCTTTGTTTTAAAAATTGGGTACACATCAAGGATCCGTAATAAATAAATGAGTAATCAGTGATAAGTGAAAAAGTAATAAGTAAAGTTGTGAGCTGCGGTGTCGAGATCGGACCCTTGGATCTTTAGCCGGGATTGAATGAGGTCTTAGCCTAGCCAGCCGGGATCCTCATCTCATGAAGCCTATAGTCTTGGAATTACCCCGTGAAGCTCCGTGGTTCACAGCTCATATAAATAAAAGTAAAAGTTCATGTGTTAAAAAAAAAAAAAAAAAAAAAAAAAATGATGTTGAAAAATGTTGAAAAAAAAAATCAAAAGTATAAGTGAATAAAAATTCCTTGATGTGGACCTCATTTTTACGACAATGGTTCTTGAGAGAAGATGGATAACTAATTATCGACTTAGCTTTATATCTTTATCGGAATAAAAGTTATCGAAACGAGAATTTGAAGAAATTCATTTCTCACACAAAAATAAAAAAAATCTAGAAGAAAATAGGAAAATGGGAACAAAAGGTATTTACACAAGTAACTTCCATGGGTAGTGTTAGCATCTAGAGTCGTATGTAACAATGATTTCGGTTTTACGCTTAGTTTGGGACTTGTGAAAAATCAGGGACGATGTATTCTATCCGTATGGTCACTTCACGCTGTGTTGTGTTTTCTACTCCGTGATCCTAACGTGTCGTTTGAAAAATGTTTGAGTTATTGATCGACATGAAAGTTCAACAAACCGTCATTCATAATCGGAATGTGCTTAATCGTAATATCTACTTGTGAATTAAAAGGTAAACGGGGCGTTTTTAGAATTAGGGGTTTCTTAATCTCTTTTGAGGAATCTTTGCTACCTCTTTTCTTATTATTGGTTTGTCTGATCTGTTTTAAGTTTCTTACGGTTAGTCATTCACAAGTGGCTAGCTTGTGTGAGATAACTTGACGGTTTGGACATACCAATTTAAGTTTCTTCATAGGTTTAGTAGAAAGAGATTGAAATCCTTGGTTTTAGAAGCGTGAGTTGATTGCATTGCGTGAGGACACGACAATGGTTTCGTCTGAGGTATTTTGGTATGTGCTAAAACACATACCTTTTCATTATCAAAATAGACCCAAAATAACCAAGAAAGAGCCTTTTATTGCTAATATTTGTGGTTTTCTTGAGTTTGTGCTTGTGCAGGTATGGATATGTAAAAACACGCAAAAAGAAGCCAAAACCGAAGAAAACCGAGCACGAGAGAGAGAAGAGCACATAAGCCAATGCCGGGATGCTATTTTATGGGATTCGGATGCTCAAAAGTCATTTTACGGAGTTCTAGATAAAGATTGGGAGATTTCACGTTAAACCCGTCATTGTATCACATTTTCACAATTCACCCTTTCACTTTCCCATTTTACCATTTTCACCCCTCACCTTTCATTTATCCCATTTACCCAAGTCACCCTTGCACTTTCATACATTACATTTTTGGTCCTTGGTGTTTACACTTTACAAGTATAATCCTTAAACTAAAAACCTTAGTCCAAAACCAATCCTATATCACATAACTCTCGGCCCAAAACTCAACCAACCCAATACCTTATACCCGTTTTTAATACCTTGACCCGTATCCTACCACTTACCCGAACTTTACCCCGGTCAACCAAACTACTAACCCGGTCAACAAACCATTTGATAAATATTAAACAATCCCAAACACCCCGCGCCCAAAACAGGTCTTCTTCCCCAACCAAACACCACCATTCACCCACACCCAAACATACAACTTCGTACTAAGCATCTCCCCAAGTTCTAGAACCCTCTGACAACGTGTCAGAGGGTGTGTGTCATTGGAGTGCCCACGTGGCTGTTTCAAGCTCTCCCATTGGTCTACACACCTCATCAAGGGATTTGGAAGGCAGTGATTGGTTGATGTGACAATGCAACGAATTTGTGGCTGTGATTAGACTTCTAGGCTCTTCCAAAGGCATCCCAAGGCTCATCTCAGCTATAAAACGACCTCTTGGCTCACATTGTTTTTCGTCCAATTTCTCAAGTCTTAGAGGAATTTTTGACCTTTTATTTTCTTGTCATTTAATTGTTTTAATAGTGTAACCAGCTCATTTTAATTGTTATTTCAATTTAAGGTTTTGTATGTTCAAAAGTTATTAATGAGAATTTTAGTTTGATTTGTCTTTTCATCTTGTCCTTAATTTCTGAGTTTACCAGTTATAAGCTCATTTCATTCTGTTTTATAAGCTCTTATAAACTGTTACATTTTCTGTGAGTGTGTTTTAGTCTAAAAACCTGCTTCAATCCTCAGTTTTAGAAAAAGTCAATAAAAGTCAAACATCTTAGTCAAAATGTTTTTGGATTAACCTCTGTTCTAAAATCATTTTATAGCTGAGTTTTAAGTGGTTTTGAGTTTCTGAATTCAGTTGTGGGCAATACTAGTTGATATCTTCTTAGTTAATTGCATTTTGAATTATTGAAGGAGTGCTTGGATTGCTTGTTTAAAATGTGCTAGAGGTCAGACTACTGTGTTAGTTTGGTTGTTTTATGCTTGCCTTAGTTAGTTGAATTCATATCTGTCACCATTTTGCCTCAGTCTTCATCATAAGTCAAAATTACTTGGTATCTGATCTATATGCATAACTGTTGAAAACTAGCTATTGATTTCATCACACATAGGTTTAGAACTTGTTAAACAAGGTTGTTAAAGTTTCATTTCATCATTATTCATCCATTTCAGTCTTTCATTTGCATTTGAATCTCAAGAAAGTCAACCTAGTCATTGTTTTAAAAAGTTAAAACTGTTTGAAAAGCCATTTTGTGCAGAACTTGCAGCAAATGCACAAGGTTTAATTCAGCTTTTCATGGTCTCATTTTTGGTTTAGTCATAGTCTGCTAGGTTGTCGTGAGGACTGCATTTATGTTTTTCACTAAAGCTTCTCTGATTAGCAGTTACAGTAGCTTAAAGTAGGTACCTGCTTATCTGTTTTGCTGCATCAGCCCACTGTTCCATTTATACCATTTTGTTTTGATCTCTAATGTCTTCAATACTAGTCCTTATTAGCTGAAACTTTGGATATGCAATCTCAAGTTGGTTGTCTTGAGAACCATACTTTTTGTTTTCACTATAGCTTATTGGATAAGCCTGCACAACTGCTTAAATAGTAGGGTCAGATTGCTTATTTGCTTGAGTGACAGTTGGCTTAATCATTGGTAAACTGATCTTTAGCAGTTAGGAGTAGTTGCTAATAGTTGCCTTAGAGTATTTTCAGTTTTATCTAGCTTCTGTATTGGATTGGTGTAGTATAGTGCTTATTTGCTTATTAATAAGTAGCTTATTTAGGTTCAGTTACATAGCAGCTCTTATTTCTTCCACTTAAGCCCATGTTTTTATATTTTTCATAGCTTTAGAATAACATTTTAGAATTTCCCTGAATTTTTCATGATTTTTGGCTACTGTTCACTATTTTTCTAGATTTAAAACAGTTTTTAATCATTTTTAAATAGCTTTAATTGCAATTAATTAGGAAAAAGTTCCAAAAAATAATTTTTCAAGTTTCCTAGTTTAAGATAAATATAAAAAGCATAAAAAATATTTTTCCCTATTTTTCCCCTTTTATTTGGTATTTTTCGTAATTTAAATTAGTTTTAAATAGATTTAAATTCATAGAAAATAGAATAATAATCAGAAAATAAAAAAAATAGTTTTGAAAAGTCTTTTATGTTATTTTAGATTTTTGAAAAGTAATTCCATAATTTTCCCTTTCATTTTCATAATTTTTAGTATTTTATTTAGTTTTAATAGTTAATAATTAGTTTTTAATTCTTAAATAAATCAAGAAAATTCCTAAAAATTAGTTTTAATTCATTTATAGTTTTCTAATATCATTTTTAGTATAAAAGTAATTTTAGGTTATTTTTAGGATTTAAATTAGACGTAATTGCATTTTATTCGCGTTTCGTTTTAATTCCGTATTTGCGTTTTAGTATTGATTTGCGTAGTTTGCCATAATTCTTAGTTTTCCCCATAGATTTTAGTTCCATTTATGCTTTCCTGATCCCGTAGTTTAGATAACCTCAAATTATACCCTTCTCTTATTCAAATCCCGATAATCGCGACGTGAGTTGGAAATTCCATTCAACCCTCGTTCGGAACGATCTCGGTGCTCAAACCTAATACGTTTGAGTTACCCACATACTACACACGTCTCATCTATTATTGGTTTGTCTGAACTGTTTTAAGTTTCTTACGGTTAGTCATTCACAAGTGGCTAGCTTGTGTGAGATAACTTGACGGTTTGGACATATCACTAGTCCCTAGCAATGTTTTGAGAAAAATTTAATGGATTTCATCTCTTTAACAAAAGCCATTACTTCTGGAGTAGCCAAATGTTTCAGTTCAAGTAAGAACCTTGGTACACCGATAACCAAATGATTTTGAGCAAATCACCAGCTTCCAACGGATTTGATTTGTCTTTACCAGAAGCCGTTTGCTTCTGGACTAGCCAACTCTTAGATAATATATCTTTGGTGAGTCGATTACCAATTATGGTTTTTCCACTGCCTTTACCACAAGCCATAAACTTGCGGGCTAGCCAACTCTTCACTTTTAAGGATATGGTGAGCTGAATACCATACAATTTTGGGCAAATTGCAAGCCGTCAACAGATTTGAGATATCTTTACCAAGAGCCGTTTGCTCCTGGATTAGCCAATCCTTTTGTTTATTAGACAAGGCGGACTGATAACCATAAGATGAGTAAGTGCAAAACACTTACTCCCAAAAAAAAATTTTTGGCCAAAAATGGGGGAATTATGCGGTATAATTACATGATAAAATTCGAGAGAATTCCCCCCACACTTAGAAATGAATATTGCCCTCAATCTTCAAAGTACCGGCGGTTATGCCGAAACATATAACGTAAAAGGGAAATACTACGGCCATTATTTAGCAAGGATTTTTTTTTTTTTTTTTTTTTTTTTTTTTTTTTTTTTTTTTATTTTACTCTTATATATACACAACATGTGGGGCAACTCCCCCACACTAGGGTGGTACACACGGGTGAAAACCCATGTTTAGCTACTGTTTTTGATTACCGAGTCGCTAGCTTGACTCGATCCCCGCATTTATTGGTTCATGGGGAAAGTTTGTAGATCCGGGACAATCACAGGAGGAATGTCCTCTCCAAAATAATGCTTTAATCGATGACCATTCACTTTAAAATTTGGACCATCGGGCTGAGATAACTCAATGGTGCCATAAGGATAAACCTTAGTGATAGTGAATGGTCCAGACCAGCGGGATTTTAGTTTTCCCGAGAAAATCTTCAATCTTGAATTGAAGAGAAGGACTCGATCACCAACGTTGAAAACGCGGTTTTTGATTTTTGATTCATGAATCTTCTTTGTCTTTTCTTTATAGATCAAAGAGTTCTCGTATGCTTGATCACGGAGTTCATTTAATTCATTCATTTGAACTTTTCGGTGATCACCAGCTGTCTGAATATCGAAGTTGGCATATTTCAAGGCCCAGTATGCCTTGTGCTCAAGCTCAACAGGTAGATGACATGCCTTTCCGTACACAAGCTTGTATGGAGTACCCGATGGGTGTTTTATAAGCTGTACGGAAGGCCCAGAGTGCGTCATCTAGCTTATCCGACCAAGAGGCACGGTTTTCGCCAACCGTCCTCTCCAGAATTCTTTTAATCCCCCGGTTGGAAACTTCCACTTGCCCACTAGTTTGGGGGTGGTACGCAGTAGAGAGACGGTGAGTTACACCATACTTCTGCATGACTCTTTCAAATTGGTCATTGCAGAAATGCGTACCACGATCACTGATTATAGCTCGTGGAGTTCCAAACCTAGCAAAGAGAGATTTCAAGAATTTCACAACAACTCGGGCATCGTTGGTAGGTAAAGCCTTAGCTTCAACCCATTTTGACAAATAGTCAACGGCCACGAGTATGTACTTATTACCGCGAGAAGAAGGAAATGGCCCCATAAAGTCAATGCCCCAGATGTCAAAGATCTCACACACTTGAATGGCGTTTTGCGGCATTTCATTTCTTTGTGAGATATTCCCGTGACGTTGACAAGCGTCACAGGCTTTGACAAATTCGTGGGCATCCTTGTAAATCGTGGGCCAAAAGAATCCGGAATCAAACACCTTCTTGGCGGTGTAGTTGGGGCTATGATGTCCCCCAGTAGATCCAGAATGGCAAGCCTTGAGAATGTCAATAGCTTCCTGACCATACACACATCGCCTGATGACTTGATCCGCGCAGATTTTGAACAAGTAGGGGTCGTCCCAGAAGTAATGTTTAACATCTTTGAAGAATTTGTTCTTCTGCTGGGTTGACATCCCTTTCACTATGAAGTTACCCGCATGGTAATTTGCGAAGTCAGCAAACCATGGGGTAGTAGAGTTTCCACGAAAAGAAACCGCATTGAGTGTCTCGAGAGGAAATGTTTCATTTTTTTCCTTAGTCTCGAAAACATCTTGGTGAGGGTTTTCTAATCTGGACAGATGATCAGCAGCCAGGTTCTCAGCTCCTTTTTTATCACGTATAATGATATCAAATTCTTGCAGGAGGAGAACCCAACGGAGCAATCTCGGCTTTGCATCTTGTTTTGCAAATAGATATTTGAGAGCCGAGTGATCCGTATACACCACGCATTTGGTCAATATAAGGTATGGCCGAAATTTCTCAAACGCATACACCACAGCTAATAATTCTTTCTCTGTAGTGGTGTAATGGGTTTGAGCTTCAGTCATAGTCTTACTTGCGTAGTGGATAGGCTGAAAATGCTTGGTTTTGCGTTGCCCCAAGACTGCACCGATAGCAAAATCACTTGCATCGCACATGAGCTCAAAGGGTAAATCCCAGTCGGGGGCAACTAGAATGGGTGCTTCCGTAAGCTTTTTCTTTAATGTTTCAAAAGCTTCGATGCACTCAGGAGAGAAGATAAAAGGAGCTTCTTTTTCAAGAAGATGGGTCATAGGCCGAGTGATTTTAGAAAAATCCTGCATGAATCTACGATAAAACCCGGCATGACCAAGAAAACTCCTAATACCTTTGACGGTAGTAGGATGAGGCAGTTTAGCAATAACATCAACTTTTGCTCTATCGACCTCAATCCCGTTTTTTGAAATCTTATGGCCAAGGACTATGCCTTCTTTGACCATAAAGTGGCTCTTCTCCCAATTTAGACAGAGATTGGTGTCTTCACACCGTTTTAGCATTTTATCTAAATGGGAGAGACATGTCTGAAATGAGTCCCCAATGACCGAGAAGTCATCCATAAACACCTCCAATGTTTCCCCGATCATGTCGTGGAATATGGCCATCATACATCGTTGGAACGTGCCAGGAGCATTACATAAGCCAAAAGGCATACGTTTGTAGGCAAAAGTTCCGTATGGGCAGGTGAATGTGGTCTTCTCTTGATCCTGTGGATCAATGGGGATCTGAAAGTAACCCGAGAAACCATCAAGGAAACAATAGTATTCGTTTCCTGCTAATCTCTCAAGCATCTGGTCCATGAAGGGTAGAGGAAAATGGTCTTTACGGGTGGCTTCATTCAACTTACGATAGTCAATACATACACGCCATCCCGTAACCAGTCGAGTTGGAATTAACTCGTTTTCTTCATTCGTGACAACAGTTATGCCACCCTTTTTTGGAACACAGTGAATTGGGCTAACCCAAGGACTATCTGAGATTGGGTAAATCAATCCTGCATCAAGAAGTTTGATAACCTCCTGTTTGATAACATCATGGATTTTTGGATTTACTCTTCTCTGATGTTGAACTGCTGGTTTGAAGTCATCCTCCATCAAGATTTTGTGAGTACAAAATTCAGGGTTGATACCCTTAATGTCGGAGAGTTTCCAAGCAATTGCTTGCTTGTGTGACTTCAATACCTTTATGAGAGCAGTTTTTTCATCTTTACTCAAATCTTTAGCAATAATGACAGGCAATTTATCATCACCCTCAAGAAATGCATACTCGAGATGAGGCGGTAAGTCCTTAAGTTCGACTTCAGGAAATTCTTCAGTTTTCTCAACTGACTTGACTTCCTTGTTATGAAGCTCGACGGGAGGGAGTGGAGGAGAAGTGTCCTGATTTAACAACTTCTCAAGAATAAGAATATCTCCCTCCGGATTAATCTCATGGTGATTAATCTCTTCTGGAATTGCATCACTAGTGTGAGGGGTTGATGAGTGATCATCTTTAAGCAATTTCTCAATGAGAAGTATGTCCCCCTCGATGTCAATTGGAGCGTGATCAATTTCCCATGGAACAGAATCACTAGCCAAGTATGCTTCAATCTCTTCCAAGATGAAGTCGCTTCCCTCAAACGTAGTGAGAGAAGGAGTAGAATTGGCTATGATAGGTTGAGAAGATGTGGTGGGATCCCCACTCACAGAATTATGAGAATAACCAAGAACTTCTTGAGAGTACTCCTCAGAAGCAACATCAATGATATCTATTCGGTTAACCGACTCAGAATCATAGTTTGCGGAGTACCTCGAAGTTTGATCAAGGTTAAAGGTGACAGCTTCATTACCAACACGTAATGTGATTTCTTGCTCAAATACATCAATGAGAGCACGGCCCGTTCTTAGGAATCCTCTTCCAACAATGAGAGGAACCCGTGGATCAGCATCGAAATCAACAACTACAAAGTCAGCTGGAAAATGGAACTTTCCTACTTTCACAAATACGTCCTCGGCAATTCCAAGAGGACGGGATATTGTATGATCTGCAAGCTCGAGAGTCATGCATGTAGGAGTAAGGTCCGGAAGAGAAAGTTTCTTCCATACTGAATGAGGCATCAGGTTTATGCTTGCACCAAGATCGGCTAAGGCAAAGCATTCAACCATTCCTGGAAATACACAAGGTAAGAGGAACTTTCCAGGATCTCCAAGCTTCTCGGGAAGCTTCTTCAAGATAACTGCAGAGCAGTTCTCGTTCAGAGGAGTTTTAGCCATTTCAAACAGCTTTTCCTTGTTGCTTAACATGTGTTTGAGAGTTGATGCAAACTTGGGCATCAACATGATAGCATCCGCAAAGCTTATGTCAAAATGAAGTTCTTGGAAAATTTGAAAGAATTTTTCCATTTGTTGACTGGCTTTCTCGCGGAGCTTTTGCTCATGTAAACGTGATGGGTAAGGAATAGAAGATTTGGATTTGGTATTTTCAATGGGAGCTACAGGAGGTTCAAAAACAACTCCTGGATTGGATTTGGGTTTCGGGACAACCTGAGGATGGACATTGTTGGTACTTCCGTTATTAGTAGGAAGTTCCTTGTCCTTTGTCGCCTCAGGTTCACTTTCCACTACCTTCGGGGGAGAAGAAGAAGAGGTAGTAGGAATAGCGGGTCCATCATATGAAGTACCACTTCTGGTTGTGATCGCCTTTGCATCGCCCCTCGGATTAGCGATCGTGTTGCTAGGTAAAGTACCTGAGCCCGAGGGTCGATCATTTAAAGACTTCTTTAATTCAGCGATCTGACTGACCAACAACCTGTTTGTCTCCTCTTGAGTCTTCATGAATTGCTTTAAAAGCTCATCAGATGTTGATACAGGAGGAGGTGGAGGGATAATTTGGGGCCGTATGTTCTGATTATAGCCAGAATTCCCTTGATTAGGATTCATATTTCCCTGAAATTGATTCCCTCTATTGAAAGTGTTGTGATTAAGGTTTCCTTGATGTTGGAAACCTTGATTGGGTCCGGGATAGAAATTACCTTGGTTTTGATAACCTTGGTTCATTCTAGGTTGGTTCTGATTCCGGTTAGGATTCTGGTTAAAACCGGGTGGTGCCTGATAAGTATTAGCTCGGTAGTTTGGTTCATTTTGAGGACGGTATTGATTACCTCCTTGATTTGAAGTACCGGCTATAGCATTAGCTTCAAACGGACTACCATCGGTGGCAGTACAGTTGTAGTATGCATGAGGACCACCACAAGTAACACAAACTTCAACTTTCTTCACTTCACCATATGATGGTGTCTGTGTGAAAGTGACTTTCTTTTGGTTAGCAAGAACCAAAGCCTGAACAATATCTGTGAGTTTGTCAATCTTAGCATCGGTGCTAGATGTACTCACGGGAGATGAAGTAGAAGGCCCAGCATTAGACTGAGTCTGATATGTCTTTGTGCGGAAAGGGCGGACCAGGGACTTGTTTTCAATGATTTGCAAGGCTTCTTTTGTGGTCTTGCTCAAGAAATTACCTCCCGCGGAGGCATTTAGAGAGTCTTGATTAGTCTGGTTCAGACCATTGTAGAAAGTATCCATTTGCATTAACTCGGTAAAACCATGATGCGGACACTTGCGGAGCAAGTCTTTGTAACGATCCCATGCCTCCCCGAATGATTCCTCAAATCTCTGAGAGAATTTCATTATCTCATTCTTAAGACTTGTAGTTCGGGATGGAGGATAGAATTCGTTAACAAACTTTGTGACTAGATCTTCCCATGTCTCAATGGAACGAGGGGGTTGTTTCTCAAGCCAATTCCGGGCTTGTCCCTCTAGAGAAAATGGGAACAGAAGAAGCTTGATAGCTTCATGTGGGACATTCTTGTACTTGATGGTAGATGCAATCTTGTTAAACCATTGAATGTGTGCATGAGGATCATCCCGCTCAAAACCATAGAATTGGCTTTGGGTTACCAGATTAAGTAACCCGGTTTTGAGCTCAAAAGTATCAGCCACGATGGCTGGGACAACAATAGCATCTTCGTAACCCTCGATGGGTGCTTGGAGAAGCTCATTCATCGGCTTGTCTTCTGCCATTACGGCAGGTGGTGGTGGTGGTAAACGTTCCTCAGTCACGGCTGAAGGAGCAGAACATCCTCTACGTCTACGAGGAATATTTGCAAGCTCTGACAGTGGACTTGTAGAACTGGAAGAACGAGTGCGCATGCACTAAGTATAAAAATCAGTTTTCAAAACAAATGCGAGGCAAAACGACAAGTGAACTTAACCAATAATCACAAATGAAATGGCTTCTTTGAAAAAGGTACACCAAATCACAAGGACACAAAGGCAAGTTTTAAATCTGTTGTTCGGGAACTTATTATGGTCACACCCCCAGTTAGTAGGTGTACTGCCTTGATTTGCGGTGGTTGATTTTTATGTATATATTAAGTACCACTGAAAAGACGTAGGTATAGATATGTGCTGATGGTTTAAAAACTTTTCGACAATATTTTTGGTATCGTCTCGTTTAACCAAATCGTATTTCTTTAAGAATCACCTTAAAAGAAACACAAGCTAGAAAACGTTACGATTGTTTTGTTGTTTTATATTTTGTTTGGTGTTGTTAACACTTTAGGAAAAGTGTTAATGAACTTTTTGATTTTGTTATAACTTTACAAAAAACTGTTTTTACAAAAGGTGGTATATGTGCAAGTACGGGTCTGAAAAATGCTTAGAACACGCTTACAGCCTCCCCGGCAGCGGCGCCAAAATTTGATTGGTACAAAACCGTCAAGTTTTCTCACGCAAGCTGGTCACTTGTGAATGACCAACCGTAAGGAACTTAAAACAGCTCAAACACCAAATGCAATTTAGATCAGGAGAATACAGTGGATTCCCGGGTCGTTAAGTCCCACGGAGGATGACTGGTGTTTAACACAATCAGATGTCGAATAATCACTAAGGATAGTGATCAGTAAGGATTTTGAGTTATTTATACCTAAAGAAAAGATTAATAAATTACAGCGACTTAAATGCAAATTAAAGGAAATTAAAAAGTTAAAATATATTAAATAAACGCTATCACTATTTTTAAACTGATGTTTTTGATTTTATGTTTTTATAAAACTGAATTAAAAACTACGTGACGTACAAATAAAAACGTGAAACTTACACAATATTAATCCTAAAAATATGAAAATGATATTTTTACAAACCTAATGATAAAAGAAAATTTTTAGAAAAAGAAAATTATTTTTATAACTATTTATCTAATTATTATTAATTAAAAACTAATTTTAACTATTAAATAATAACCTAAATTACAACAAAATAGGAAATAAACCTAGAAAAATAAAATTAAGACTTGGAAAAATCTAAAATAACAAAAGAGAATTTTCAAAACTATTTTTACATTTTTCTGATTATTTTTGTATTTTCTATGAATTTTAAACTATTTAAAACTAATTAAATTACTAAAAATTACAAAATAAACTATGAAAAATCTGGAAAAATAATTTTTTTACTTTTTATATTTATCTTAACCTAAGAAAAATGAAAAATTATTTTTTTGAACTTTTTCTGATTTAATTGCAATAAAAGCTAATTAAAATGACTTAAAAACTGTTTTTAATTAAGAAAAATAGCAAACTGTTATGGAAAATTATGAAAATTTCAGGAAAAGTCTAATTTAATATCCCGAATCTAAGAAAAATAGAAAAACATGGGCTTGTGTGAAGAAATATGGGACTGCTATTGTAAGTGCTTATAGATAAGCACTTTGAATAAGCAAGTGAGAACCAAGGACCACCAAACCTTCACAGAAGCTATATTATACTAAAAGAACTCAAAAGCAACCAGTTACAACAAGCTTAAACCTCTGGAATACAAATTGATCAGATTTGGCTTATTTGAGATTAGTGCTAAAAACAGTTTTACTCACTACTTTTAAGCCAAAGATTAAGCTACCCAATAAGCTGAAATTCAAAACAAAAAGTTGGAACCTCAAGAAAACCTGGTTGGCTACTTGTAAACCAAAACTGAGGCCAAGAGAAGCTCTACTGAGCTTGGGACAAACCTTGCAATAAGCTGAGAAAACTCAGCTTTGACTGAGTTTATGAACAGGGCACATAAGCCCTGTTTGACAAGCTCAAATGGAGCTTAAGAAAAATTTCTAAAATTCAACAAAAATCTTAATAAGTAACTTGACCAGTTGAAGTTCTTAATCCCAAAGTTTTACTTGATTTGACCCAGTAATGAATCTGTTAAAAATCACCCAAGATGGGCTTAAACTGGTTTTTTGCAAATTTTTGACTTTTGACAGTTATGCTAATTTTGACTTTTGTGAACTTTGGATCCAATTTGTGGAATGAACTTGAAGTATTATGATGAAATGAAGCTACTGCAAGTTATTTCTATATAAACTTAACACAAAACAAGACTTTGCTTTGTCAAAATCACAACAGATAAGCTAATGAGACAGATTTAGTTTGATTTTGACTTTGAGAGCTTGCAGGCACACTTTTATGACATATATGAGTATAATAGAGTTAAACAAGCATGAACCAACAGATTCTAACTACTGAGCAATCAGCAACACAGTTTTGCTGCATAATCCAAACACCCTTATATTGACTGATTTGTAATTTTAATGAAGCTAACTACTGCACTAGCTGATGCTATAGATCAAACTAAGTTTGCTTAACCTAAACACAACTTAATTAAGCAGGCTTGAACTATAAATGACCACAAATTCAAGTTATGCAGTGAACTTTGAAAATAACTTACAAAGAGTCCCAGCCACAATGGCTTGAAAACAGTGATCCAATGAACCTCTAACCTATTCCAACCCCTAACCTAGCTCTTATTCAACCCAAATCCAGCTTGCATCAATCCCATTCCATTTCCAACCTGTTTGAACCAAATTTGCTTCACAGTTGACTTTCTTTGACCATACACCAAATATACTTAAAACTGAATTCCAAGCTTACAATAAGCTATGTTAAGCTTAAATAAACTTGTTTAGATTTAAAATTAAGCTATTTGAAGCTTGGTAACAAGAGTTTGACACTAAATGATGCAACAGTAATTATGAAAATATGAAACTGATGTAGAAACTTGAATTAACACTTGAAAACAGTTTTAATACACTTACACAACTTAATTTGATATATTGAAACAAAGGATTACAACTTAAAGCTTAATTAAAGACATAGAGATAAAATACGAAATACATAAAAATAAAAAACTAAAGACTGCCTTCTATCTTGCTTCTTCCTCTCTTTTTATACATTAGAAAGCTTCCACGTGTCCTTCTGAGTGAATCCCACCTCTAATTTTGACCAATGGGTGAGTTTTGAGCATTTTGGCCGTTTTTATCATTTTAGCGGGAAAGCCTGTTTTTTTGACTGTAGGCTCTGAAATAGCTAGGGGGGGGGGTGGCATTTATTGTGATGGGTTTGTGATGATGAGGGGGGTGGTTTGTGGAGAAAAGGTGATGGGAGAGGGGCTGAAAGTTGCAGTCAAGTTGGGGAAGACAGGTGTACAGTGGTGGGCGGGGTTTTTGCAGCTTTTGACTTTGGTTGACCTGGCAGTCCAAAAAGGGAGGTCAAGGGGTCACAATGGGTCATGACAGGGGGTCAAATCTATTTTGACAAGGCTTAGGTTTATAATTATGACAAGGACCAAACTTGTAATTCTGATTTTTGAAGGACCAATCCTGCCAATTTCCCAAAGTTGTCACAAGGACTAAAACTGACAACCTTCAATAGTACAAGGACCAATTTTGACACTTTCAATTTTCCAAGGACTATTTGTGACAATTTCAAAACTTGAGGGACCTATTCTGCCATTTGACAAAAGATTTATTCAAGGACCATTTTTGACAACTTAGAATATTTCAGGGACCTTGAATAACATTTTTCTTTATTTTGTTTTACCAGGGACTGTTTTTGACTACTTTTGAAACTTGGGGGACTAAAACTGCCAATTATGCAAACTTGATACGTTTTTCACCAGATTTTGATATTTTTGCATTTAAAACACATAAAACACTTATTTGTGATATTTTTATCATTTTGATGCATTTCTGAGTGTTTTCAGATGTTTTTGCAGTCTAATTTGTACAAAAATGATGAGTATTTAGACACTCATCACATATTTAGGCTGAGTGCCCTATTTAGGCAGTAGAGAACCTATTCGATGATAGCTTTGGCCATTTACTCTAAAGGTATATGGACCCCTGCCTGTGTTAATTGAATGGTCTATTCTTGCTCCAAAAGATGTGTAACAAAACATACCATTATATACCCTGATATGATCTTTGAAACTTGAACTTGCAGGATTCCTATAGTCCATAAGCTCATTAAGAGGTGAAGGTGTTTGATTATATATCGGAAGAAGCAGCTTTCCCCCTTGGCAGCAAATAGAGAAAGTTGGGTTGACAACGGTTTTTGTTAGGTTAACTCTTTCCTGGTACCACATAACCGCCTTGCAATTTTGACATTCAAATGTTGGAGGGCCAATATCATGGTACACCACAGGAATACCTTGCAAATAAAGGTAAATATCATGGAGAAGAACAACATTATAATACGTTAACTAACAGGACGCAACACTTATAAAATGTTTAATTACCTGCACATGCATGTGCAGCTCCATGTGGGATTTTTTTGCTGCACGATGAGAGAGTGTTCCTGTAGGAATAACCATTACGCTAATATTTAATATTATGAAATCGATTAACTGCCAAATTTAATATTAATTACCTGCCGATCTTCTTTTTTTATAGACAAAGGGATTTTTGGAAGTTGAAGCTATTTGGTTCGGTGGCAGGTCTGTGAAAGTGCCTACCGAGCGTGATTCTTGTCCTAACAAATTATGTTGAGAATGCAAATCAGGTATGCATTATTGGAAATTTTTTGTAATTGCATAATGTAAGCCAAGTTTTATAAACAGCATGTACCTGTAAATGGTCCAACAATTTGTGACATCCGTAAACCACAGAAACTCTGCATCTTTCCACTTCCATTGATAATTGTTGTTGAATGAATAAACAAATTTTTGTTCAATATGTCTGACAGGGATGGAATTTCAGAATGTTCAACGTGCGACCCTGCAACGCAAAGACAAATATAGCTTTAATCATATACATAATCGCCAGGTATGTAAACTTGTAAAATTCAAATGTACCTGTATCCATTTATTCTTTGAAGGACCTGATTCACTTTTGCAACACATTACCTTGCAGATTTGTCAAGATATAGAATGAAGAAGTCTATTAGATCACCTATTAGGATTCTACTGTTTAACTGATGCAATAAGTGTGGTGTACAATGAAAAGGCAGCTACTTATAGATCATGGTAAGTGTCTACATGTATTCTAGATTCTTATTGAGCTTTTAATAATGATACTGAGTTTTATAATAACTACACCCTAATGCATTTTATTTACAAACTCTCTAAATGCAAATTACTCTTCACTGTTATAATGTAATGTAGGAATGAATGTATTTAAGAAATGAATCCATAAGAATTGTTTATAAGACAACTGTTACGGTTAAAGGAATGAATTTACATGGAAATTAAACAAATGTATTATAGGACATAAAACTATATAAATAGAAAGAGTATTGGAAACCCATATAGTAATTAATAATAAACCGCGATGAAATATCATATGTAAACATTCAGAATTTTTTGTTTGCCAACTCCAATCATCACCTAACATTGGTAACTACTTTAAGTACCATAACCACAAATCTTTATATATCATAATCTAACATTCAATATCTAATTTGTTGGGGATGGTCCAAAGAAAATTTCAGCCAATCTTGTTCAATATAGTCAGTAGCATAACCATCTTCAATATCTTGATCATCCAATTTATTCTTATAAGATGGATTATGTAGACATGATACTTTTGCAGCTTGTGCTATTGGCATGTGGTAGTATTGTGATACCATTTCCATATTGAACTCCATGAATTTACTGGATGAATATGGAAATAAGGTATTGTTGGACTTTTAAAGGCAATGGTAACCCAATGGCATTCAATATAGTTCAACAGTTTTTGTAACTGTTATCTTTCCATAAACAATATTAATTAGGTATTCAAAATGAATCATGTAACTGATTTTATGCAGTTAATTGAACCTTTATGCATCTGTGCATTGATGGATACACATCAATCTAATGTTTAAGATATGTTGGTAAATAATTGTGAAAGTTTAATGAGCGCATGAGAATATTGTTTACAGAAGCACATTACAAAATTACATATTGGACTCCATTACTTAGATATTTGGTTACAATAATGTTTACAACATGGAAGTACAAAAACTCTAACGAATTGAGTTTAACTACGTAGAGATTCAATTACACGCATAGCATAGGAAATAATATACATATATATTGTTACATTATTGGTAATTTGCTCTAAATCTATATAGACTATGCTTGTGTTAATTGGATGATCTATTAATCGTTAACAGGCATTTCCATTTGATATCTCGTGGAAAGTGTCCATATCACAGCAGGCTCATATTTGATGTACCTGAAATCAAATCAAGCACAAAAGAAACAATATTTTGCATGACACGTATGTAGAATAAATTATCAAAGCAAAATAAAATCTGATGCAACGAAACGCAAGAGTTTTGTGTCTTCCAAACAACAAAACCAAAGGATCCCAAAAACAGTTTTAATCCAGTGTATTATTCATGGCATAATTGCATATTTTGAAAATGCTTCTTGGGGTACAGCCGGCTCAGGTTCATTCTGAGTCTTCCTCGATAAACCAAACCACAAAATATACAAATAGGGTTGTATGAATATGCGGCAAAATATAAACCTACAGCTGACCAAATCTGGTACACAACATGTGCTCACCGTCTTGTTTTCTTCCTGTCAGTTGGGGTGTCGTCCTCACCATCTTGGTCACCATCTACAGATATAAGCTCAATATCCGCCTCTAAATGTTCAATCTCCGCCCTGCAAACAATTAAACCATGTTTGTCATGTTAACTTTGCTGCATAAGTAATAGGTTTAAGGCAAAAATGTTAAAATGTTTTGTATTTTTTTTGTCACAAAAGGGCATATGTTTTGATGACCTCTTTTTTTTCTTATCATCTGTAGGGGTGGACTTGATCAACCGTTTAAACGATTAGGCCGATGTTGCAGTCGTCTTTTTAATTACATTGAGGGTCTCATCATCTTGCCCATCAGCCGTAGGCATCAGTTCATCATCTCCTTCTGAATCTTCAGGGTCTACCCTGGAAATGACAAAACCGTGTTTATCAGGTACACTTTTTTTTGTATTAGTAAGAGACCTTAAAGAAACGAATATTGCTATTATATGATATTTTTGTGAGACAAATATTACATGCTTTGATTACCTATTTTTGTTCTTATCCTCTTTAGGTTTGGGCGGTGTAACGACGGATGGAGCTGGGGTGGATGGCTTAGATGATGTGACTGCACATACAGTTTCATTATCAATGGTGCTTGAGCTTCCAGTTTCAATTGACGGATGAGGTGAGTCCACCACCCAACACGTAAAACTCTCAAATGTCCCATACTCATAATAGGTATGACTTTTGATTTCAAATAGGTGTGTTGTGCCAATGAGATCGAGTATGGGAGATGGCAAGTTGGCGTGATCATCAAACTCTGTATAGCAAGTCATGAGTAATGGGGTACGGGAAATGGGGTGTAAATAAACAGTAAAATTATAGATGTACCTCTTCATCATCTGTCAATCATGCTGAAGCTGGAAACTTGATCAATTCAACTAAGGGCTCATCAAAAAGGACCACCACAGTACGTTCGGTATCATCCGAGATACCAAGTTCAAGGCGATACCTGCAAAGAGCATGTCGCAGATAGTAAGTCTCAATGTCAATAATTATATATATTATATACAAATGCCTAAAATATAAATTACAAACATAATAGTACCTTATCACAGGGTATTCAACCGGGCTTTCACATGAATCACACCAAAAACGCCCACCTTTCCTAGTAGCTCCTTTTTTGCAGTTGTCACCTCCACAGGATGGAAAATTCCATCCCTTTCTAGTACGCACATCATCAATCCTGGCCTTACATAGGAAAGTTGCAGACTGTGTAGAAATAAAATAGATCAATATTATGCAATTTAAGGAGTCTACATAGACGACGGGGGAAAAAAAAGACACACATCATTTTTCTGATTGCGGGCCTACATGAGCAGCTTCTCGATTGTCCCATCTTTTGGTTCAGAGATGTGTGCACCCAAAGATGCTTTTGAAGACCCAACACTGCTAACAAACAGGTAACGATCTTGATAAGTTTGATAACAGTATGAACCTTATCAATAATAAATTTTATATTCAAACAATTTCCTACCCGATGTCTTTTTTCAATGCGTTGATTGCAGGGATGTCAATATAATCTAGTATCTGTGTGGCTGAACTAATCGATAAATAGAGCTTATCTGAGAGGTAAAATTAAAAACCAAATTAGCATGATAAAGGTGTCTAATATGGAAAAGGTAAATAGTCCAAGCCAACTCACTGTTATAATGCTTTGCAGATGTGGACGTCACCATAACATCGCACACGCATGTATGTTTTGCTTTCTTTTCAATCAACATATCAGCAAGCCCTCCCCATAGAGTCACCCGTATTGATTGGCCACTTCTCGCACGGGGAAAAAATAAACAAACGGTTAGTTCCTTAACACATATTGGCAAAAAAAAAGTTATCAATTTGACAACATCAATTGTAAATAACATAAATACGAACCTATGATTGGCCAGGTAGAAATCAATGTTTTTTGAGCCTGCTTTCGTATGGTTCATCCTTCCAACATTCGTCACATAACCTGCAACATCTAAGAGGTAACAATTTTTATGGCAACAATATTTAAGGCCAATTTAATTGAACAAACCCACAAAATAGTAAATTACCAATGAGATATTTGTTCTCCGTAGGCTGGATATGATCAAAATCCACTAGCTGAAAAGGATGCCTGACAAACCCTTCAGATACAACCAAGGATTTTCTTATTGACGTTGATCCATCAAACTCTAGCATAAAGGTATCATCCTTCCTAACTCGAAATTCTTCCTTGTTATGCATGACAACAAAATTTTTAACAGTGTATACACCCCCCTCTTTTAACCTCAAGAAATTGTGAGCTACGGTTGCCTTGGCGGTACAATAGATAACATTACCCTGCAACAAAACCATGTTAAAAGTTGTCGTTAAATAATACAGATATTTTATTATCCTTTATTATCTATTCTTATAACTCAGGTTTTTTGGGGAGATATATATCAATATACCTTTGCATCAGACACCAAGAAATCAGTGCTCAAGTATCGGCCGGTTGTAGCATTTACATCCCACATTCTACACAACAACACCACAATGGTACCAGTTGCATCCAACTTCAATTCGTTAAGGAACAATTCACCCTTTGGGCCTCCAACTTCTGTAGCCATGATAATACACGTAATGGACCTTTTTATTTTTATTCCTATTGGTCTCACTAACAATGTATGGACAGGCAATGGGCTTCATGCCTCATTTATGCAGTCTCCATTTAAGAGAGATGTAATTGATAAGTGGTTCGAATTCTTTAAGGGTGCATAACTGCAGCCCTTTTGTGTTCCATAACTGCAGATTTCATTTGCAGCATTCAAGACGATTTATCATAAGCATTCAAGATGAGTTTATCATATACTAAATGAACATTTATAGTTATTGGTGTGCAATGCATTGGTTGTACCGTACTTTGATTAGTGCACAAATCCTCTCCCACTTTAAACCATTAATGAAAAATTGTATTTATTGGTGTGCAATGCATATGTTGTACCGTACATGATTTTGTGCACAAACCCTCTTTCACATTAAATTAAGGGGTTCAACTATTAGGTATAATAGATAATTTTACTTATGATAACATTATATTTGTTATCAACAAAACACAAAGAGATCGCTAAATATTAATAAACGTTTTTATGGTTTATTTGTATTTATATACTGATGACGTATAGTCTGGAGTCGGGTCATGAACCCGACCACAGTCCACTACTTTCAAGACCGGCACGAATTGGGCCAATATCAATAAACGTTTGGGCTCACGAAAGCCCAAGCCCAAATCTATTTACGGAATAGATATCCGATATCTTCTAAAATAAGGAGATAATCATTCCCAACCGACTTAGGCGGGATACGCCGAAGGTTGGGGAACACGGAACCAACAAGGATTCCGTGCGTATATAAGGGGAATTATATTCCTCGTTTAAGGTACGATCTCATAACCCTAAAACTCCTTAAACCCTAAACCGATTACTCACTCTCACGCCGGAGGATAATCGTGGGAGACAATCCCACGGTAAGCCTAACGGTGTTTCTTGTCTCTTAGTGCGCAGGTCTCAAGCAGCAATTCTCAATTGGTACGAGAACCGGAGCTCCAAATCAGGAACGTCCAACTTTTGTATCAACAAGTGGCGCCATCCGTGGGACCCTACACTAAGAACCGACACTAGAATGACAAAGCACGGCAATCAGCGATCGCAGTCAGACCTTATGGGGAAGAAGGCGCAGAGTGGACTAATCCCTAAGCAGACCCCTGGGACAACCAGCGCTGCTAAAAAGGGATCAGGTCAAGACTTGATCTTCCCTCTGGTGGAACCGCACTCGGGAACAACCCAAGCCACTACAACCACCACGAGTGGAGTAGACCCACTGCGCACCGTCTTTACTACTCCCTTCCAATCAGTGCTAGAAACTGACCTGACAAAGGTACCGGAGGCACCAGGCCGGGATAAGTGTAGCAACCCGTAAATTTTCATAAGGTAAAATGACTATTTTACCCTTTGACTTCTTAAAAGTTGATTTTGACTTTTTACTATTTGACTTTTACCGTAACATAAAAGCAAATACTGTAACTGGTAGTAACCAGCAATTTCCCAAGTTAAATAATTCAATCTGTTTTGAATTATTACACTCTGAACATTTTTGTTCACATTTGACTATAAATAATTATTTAAAGTTGTGACTTTAATAATTACGAAAGTTTAATTGTGTAAACTTTCCTCGCGGTCAACACAAGACTACGATAAGTCTAGGTGTTCAAAATACTCTATTTTTATCAATAGTGATATTTTATATGAACTATTGCCACTTCGTTATTTTTACGTAAATATTTTACTCTTTACGTAATACGCGTGCTCGAACCTACGTTATTAGGTTTTAACAACATAGACGCACCCAAATAGACTTATCACACTTTTAATATACCTAGTTGGAGTATATTAATAAGTTTAAACATTTTCATAAGTATTATATTTTTATGTTACCCGGTTTTAAGTTTTGCGAATTAAGGGCTTAACATTAGTAATTACTGAGACCAAACTATACATTAAAAGTTACAGTAATACTTATCAACTAAAAAAAAAAAAACACAAATTATCACCTCTTCATGATAGGTGGCGTTTGATGGTGCATCACAAGGACACATGGCCTTTGATGATGCCTCCTTATTCCAAAAGAGTACACATAATCCATTTTTATTAATGTAGACACATGTACTTCTAAAAGGATAAGAGCTTATTCTAAACTTCATATCAAAGAAAACTTAAAAACTAAGAAAGAAAAGCTAAGAGAATTCTCTCTTTTCTTCTCCTCTTTGCCGTACAATATAAACCACCAAAAATATCACCTCATTTGATATAACAAATCTCAAAATTCATCTCTTCCTCCCTCTTGCTGCCGTGAATACCAAGACCCAAAACACCATCATCTATTTTAATTCAAGCTTCAAGTTGTACATGAAAGATTGAAGGTTCAAGATGTTACAACTAGTCCAAGTATTGTTTTGGTGATTCCATGGCTCGTTTAAGAGTTAATCAAGGGTTCAAGGGCTGAATATAAGAGTATTATTGGGTGATTATAAAGGGTTAGAATCAAGTGGTGAAAAGGTTCAAGAGAAGTATTGAAGATTAGAGGTGATTAAGATTGATGTGTAGTTGGGATTCTTGTGTTAATCCAACCAAATCCTTTGTAAGGTTTGAGTTTATTTTCATATTCATTCAATATGGTTGTAATAATCTCTATATTATTGGATGTAATTGGATATAAGTAGTATATGTAATATGGCATGATTGATGTTGTACATGAAGTTTTGTATCATGAAAAGAAGCTAAAACAAGCCTTAAGTAGGTTTTGTAAGTTAAAATCTGGAACAGGCCCAAAGATTGATTAAACTGATCCTCTCAGTAAACTCTGAGGTTAATACAGTAAGATAGGCTTGTAGAGCTATGTCTTATGGTCGTTTCGACGGGTGGCGCACCTCATAACTCATCCCGATGAGTAAATGAGAGCCAAAATGGTAAAACATGTCAAAATCTGCACACCAGACTTAATTTGGGAAAAGCCCATGGTTCTACTCATTTCTGGAAGTCGACTCAGTTTTATGAAATGTAGCTAAGACATAAAATTGAAGTTTGGCGAAAGCCGTGTGTCAAAACAAGTTGTAGAACTCAACTTATGGTCGTTTTGGCAGGGCTAAATGTGCAGCCAAACTTTCTGCAATGAAATATAAGTAATTACTTGTTATTAGACAATTGATATAAGTAAAATTTGGACTTTGGACTTGATTAAGCTTAAGAAGCTGTTAGAGGAAGTAAAAAATAAAGCTTGGGCTTTTGAATCACTTAAAAAGGATTTATGGTTAGAAAGTTATGGCTAAAAGAAGATGGCTAGATGAAAACTTGATATTGAATCAAAAGTTTGCTGAAACGATTTTAAAACGTGATTTAAACCCTTTTCTGCTTCGAATCAGCAAAAGTGTAAAACACGAAAGTTGCTCGGAATGAAATTTTCTTCAAAAACTCGGGAGCACGTAAGCTGAAAATGAAAGAAAAGTCTTAAAAATAGCAAATACTAAATGGACCTGTTGCGACTAGAAAACAACCATGGTCATGGAAACTTAGTGTATTTTGATCCTTTGAGGCCGAAACGAAGCCAAGGTTAAGCCAAGGCTGTTGTCTTAAGGTCTTTAAACTTATACATAACCATAGTAATGACCTTGAATATCATCTCAAGTTGTTTAAATATAATTTAGCCGCATGGCTAGTTTGGACTTAATGGTCGAGTCTTGTTTAAAAACTTGGTTCATTGGGATTGGACTTTGCTAGACTTTGGCAAACTAAGAAATAACCATATGACATGTTAAATTACTTCACGACACACAACTCATATTATCACACAAGTTCCTCAATAGTCTTTGACGAAACACGACACATGCATTATACAACATTTGTCTCGTCAAATACTTACTTATAAATGATAAGTACTACAATAGTAGGGAATTTCATTATCATAAAGAGGCCTCTTCGGAGTGTCGTATCGACGAGTTGTGGATTTACGATTTAAAGTGTCCTGGCTCCTCATACGTTCACTACACGACCTCTTGATTTTGATAGCCCGAACGATGGTACGAGGTTATTTATAAAAGGGCTATAAGCCAAACAACATTTAAGGGATACATCAACTTAAGATTCATGTACAACATCATAAGCCAACAAACTACATATACTTGTACACTTATATCGTACACCATACTAAAATGCGAATACTATGCTTTCGTAGGTAACCGTTAAAGATCGTGATCTTGTCATACTCTACCGTTGATAAACATTATATCGTTACACTCCGCTGCTGATCACTACTGTGAGTTTCATAGCCCCAACTTTTGATTAACTGTTTTATAAACTCTTTGGGGGAGATACATGCTACTGCTTTTACTATATGCTAAAATGCTTTATTATGGACAATTACTTGTAAACTGAATGCCTTGACTGTATTATTGCAAACCACTAAGTTGTTTATGCCAAAAGTCCCCAACATCATGGACCACTAATCACTGGGAGTGAGCGCAAATATTGTGGATAGGCCTATCGGAATTGACGCACCCGTCTATGTTATCGGAAATAACAAGGCGCACATTATTTGAGGTTACCTAGGTATATGGCAAATACCTACCCGGGGCAAGTTATTATCTATATATATCGCCCGGTGATATATATACAACAGTCAGTCGTGAGTGCCATGAGCTTAGAGCAATAATAACTTTCAAGAAGATAATTGTACACATTGCAATTATACTATAAACTATATTGTCCACTATTGTTTTCAAACCTATGAGGTTTTTATCGTTTGTATTGACCGGTTAAGCAATCAAACGCACTATGGGCGTAGCCTACTACTTTGATAAACTTGATATCTTGTGATCAACTGTTTTGCTTACAAATCTATGAACTCACTCAACCATTGTGTTGACACTTTTTAGCATGTTATCTCAGGTTCGAAAGGAATTAGCTGGCATGGCATGTGAAGGCGCACGGAAAATATTTTGAAGACAATGCATATATTATCATTTGAAAAACTTTACAACTTTTATGTTGTACTTTTTATACTTGTACAAACTTGTGGGACCGGTTTGTAAACTCTGATATTTTAATCGAATGATAATTTATTTCAAAACGTCTCATTTAGAGTTGTTTTCTGTAACTTGTGTTGTGAACTATGAAGTAATACCCCGGTGACACAATCTTCCGCTGCGATAATTTTGGGGGTGTTACAGATTGGTATCAGAGCTTCAGTTATAGAGAACCAGGTTGCATTTAAACCTAGACTATAGCTGCCTCTTATGTTTAAGCCGTAACACTCATTGTTGTCTTCAACATTCCGTGCGCCATGCCTACTGCTTATCACAATACCGTATTCTTTATATAAAGACTGTTTATATAAATGATTGACAATGATTGACTAAACATAGCTACATATGCCTATTCCAAGGCATTATGGCACAACTAGATATCCCCGATCACATACGTTTGTGATCTACAAAACTTTTTTAGACATTGTGGTTGATACAATGGTCTCATTACTATTAAGACATTGTAAGTATGCAATGGTCTTTCTTATATCTGAAACATCGTGAGATACACATTTGACTTAGACATATCTCAGACATCGTGAGATACACAGTTGACTTAGAAATATCTCAGACATCTTAAGATACACAATTGGCCTAAATATATCTCAGACATTAAGAGATACACAATAGTTTTATCTATTTCTCAAACATTGTGTATGCACAATGGTCTCGCTGGTCTTTCTCAAACATTGTGAGAAAACTACTTCATAACTATGAACTCACCGACTCTTATGAAAGTTATGTTGATTCTCTCTGATTATTTTACTCCTCATCTTCGAAGATGAGTGAGAACATTCATTCCATACTCTTGGAACACTTACGAAGTCTCATAATACACCACCTTGTAACTCATCGATTAAGTATGAGTGTTGTGTCGGAAATTCTTAAGTAGGATGATTTGGAATGTCCTTATTTAAATGGACTGGGACGCCTTTTCATTTAAATAAAGAAATTGCAAATCGCCGAACCATAAGTTTATGATTTCTTACTTGCATAAATTGGGACGCTTCTTTATGTAAGTAATGAGTTATAAATGAGTGGGCTTATTTGTATCCGATATGACATGAGTATGAACTCGGACTCGAAAATCACTAGTATTCTTTGAAAAGATCTAGAAAACACGATAGTGTTTTACCACTCAACAAAAATCTTAAGACCTCATTTGAACAACCTAAGTTCATTCTTAAGATATCAGTTTTGATATTACAAATCCTCACAAACATGGATTGTTTGTTGAGTGAACGAAATTGGTTAAAGATAATTGAAACCCGGCCTGATTGAATCAGATGTTTCAAGAACATAATTGAAACCCGATCTGATAGAATCAGATGTTTCAAGAACATAGTTGAAACCTGATCTGATAGAATCAGATGTCTCAAGAACATAGTTGAAACCTGACCTGATTGAATCAGATGTTTCAAGAACATAATTAAAACCCGATCTGATAGAATCAGATGTTTCAAGAACATTGTTGAAACCTGATCTGATAGAATCAGATGTCTCAAGAACATAGTTGAAACCTGACCTGATAGAATCAGATGTTTCAAGAACATAATTGAAACCCGACCTGATGGAATCAGATGTTTCAAGGACATAATTCGGATGCCATGGACTTGATTATGCACGAGTCGCATAAGTCAAAGTACTCTATATTATTGAGCTAACGAGCTTGTTACACTCTTGAACTAATGGATTTAGTTTAGTCTCAAACTAACAAACTGGGTATGATGTCCCATTATCCATCACATAAGCTTTCCCACAAGCTTCTCCTATTGGTTGGCCATTATTTTGAGAACATAATTTCTAGAAAGGTTCTCACTTTCCACATCCCATCGCTGTTTGTTAATGTGGTTATTTTGCTATTGTTAGATACTTGAGCAGTCTAAGCTCGCATAACTTGATCCACTAGGTTACGAGACATGTGAATTGTTTCATCCAGTGTGAGTGATCAAACGAAGCTACATTCTCTTGAATACTGAATGGAAGTTCTGAGATGAACTTTTCCCATAACTTCTCATTGGTTGAGACCATCACTGGGCACACTATTGCCAACTCTTGAAAGCGACGAATTTAAGTTGTGATATCAACAACACTTTCAACAAGGAAACTTCATCTCCATTTCTTGCACCTCTTCCGAGGATAATACTTCTTGATTACATTTTCTTCAACTTAGTCCAAGCAATCTAGTGAGTATTCTCAATAACTAATAGATTGAGCAATAACATTTTACCCTGACAAAGCATTGTCCAGGAGCATGCTTGCAGCATATTTGACTTTGCAATCTTTAGCACAATTGCTGATTAGAATTTCTGAGCTTGCCGCTTACGAAATCCTTGTAAGGAATCTAGTACAACATTCACTTCTTGGCCCTGCAATATTAGGTCACACATATCCCAAGAAAGGTTATAAGATGTAAGCGTTAACTTTCAAAATATCATACTAGGATTAAGGTTTTGTTGAAAGCCTCGTTGTGGTAAGGTATGATTCGTTTGGGGAAATTAGAAAAAAACCAAACTTAAGAAATATTGGACCTTATACGATAGTAGTAAGAATTGGCCTGGTAGCCTTCAGACTCGAGCTACTACCCGAACTTGGCAGTGTACACGCCACCTTTTGTGTGTGCATTTTGAAGAAGTGCCATACTGATGAGACACTCCCTATTTCTCTCGAAGGAATCCAGATTGATTTACGTTTGATCTTATCGGAAAATCTACTGAGATCACAGACCACGAGGTCAAATGACTTAAGAAAAGTCGCATTCCTATTTTCAACACTCAATGGAACTCTAGAAGAGGTCCTGAATTCACGTAGGAACGTGAAGATGAACTCAAATTTACCGTTAGTAGGTAACACTCACTGAACTTTGTGACGAAGTTCCATTACAGAAGTACCCCCACCTCTTCTCGGGAACATCATTAACTCATAACACAAACTAAATCATGAGGACATGATTTCCGTAACGGGTGGAGGCTGTAGCAACCCGTAAATTTTCATAAGGTAAAATGACTATTTTACCCTTTGACTTCTTAAAAGTTGATTTTGACTTTTTACTATTTGACTTTTACCGTAACATAAAAGCAAATACTGTAACTGGTAGTAACCAGCAATTTCCCAAGTTAAATAATTCAATCTGTTTTGAATTATTACACTCTGAACATTTTTGTTCACATTTGACTATAAATAATTATTTAAAGTTGTGACTTTAATAATTACGAAAGTTTAATTGTGTAAACTTTCCTCGCGGTCAACACAAGACTACGATAAGTCTAGGTGTTCAAAATACTCTATTTTTATCAATAGTGATATTTTATATGAACTATTGCCACTTCGTTATTTTTACGTAAATATTTTACTCTTTACGTAATACGCGTGCTCGAACCTACGTTATTAGGTTTTAACAACATAGACGCACCCAAATAGACTTATCACACTTTTAATATACCTAGTTGGAGTATATTAATAAGTTTAAACATTTTCATAAGTATTATATTTTTATGTTACCCGGTTTTAAGTTTTGCGAATTAAGGGCTTAACATTAGTAATTACTGAGACCAAACTATACATTAAAAGTTACAGTAATACTTATCAACTAAAAAAAAAAAACACAAATTATCACCTCTTCATGATAGGTGGCGTTTGATGGTGCATCACAAGGACACATGGCCTTTGATGATGCCTCCTTATTCCAAAAGAGTACACATAATCCATTTTTATTAATGTAGACACATGTACTTCTAAAAGGATAAGAGCTTATTCTAAACTTCATATCAAAGAAAACTTAAGAACTAAGAAAGAAAAGCTAAGAGAATTCTCTCTTTTCTTCTCCTCTTTGCCGTACAATATAAACCACCAAAAATATCACCTCATTTGATATAACAAATCTCAAAATTCATCTCTTCCTCCCTCTTGCTGCCGTGAATACCAAGACCCAAAACACCATCATCTATTTTAATTCAAGCTTCAAGTTGTACATGAAAGATTGAAGGTTCAAGATGTTACAACTAGTCCAAGTATTGTTTTGGTGATTCCATGGCTCGTTTAAGAGTTAATCAAGGGTTCAAGGGCTGAATATAAGAGTATTATTGGGTGATTATAAAGGGTTAGAATCAAGTGGTGAAAAGGTTCAAGAGAAGTATTGAAGATTAGAGGTGATTAAGATTGATGTGTAGTTGGGATTCTTGTGTTAATCCAACCAAATCCTTTGTAAGGTTTGAGTTTATTTTCATATTCATTCAATATGGTTGTAATAATCTCTATATTATTGGATGTAATTGGATATAAGTAGTATATGTAATATGGCATGATTGATGTTGTACATGAAGTTTTGTATCATGAAAAGAAGCTAAAACAAGCCTTAAGTAGGTTTTGTAAGTTAAAATCTGGAACAGGCCCAAAGATTGATTAAACAGATCCTCTCAGTAAACTCTGAGGTTAATACAGTAAGATAGGCTTGTAGAGCTATGTCTTATGGTCGTTTCGACGGGTGGCGCACCTCATAACTCATCCCGATGAGTAAATGAGAGCCAAAATGGTAAAACATGTCAAAATCTGCACACCAGACTTAATTTGGGAAAAGCCCATGGTTCTACTCATTTCTGGAAGTCGACTCAGTTTTATGAAATGTAGCTAAGACATAAAATTAAAGTTTGGCGAAAGCCGTGTGTCAAAACAAGTTGTAGAACTCAACTTATGGTCGTTTTGGCAGGGCTAAATGTGCAGCCAAACTTTCTGCAATGAAATATAAGTAATTACTTGTTATTAGACAATTGATATAAGTAAAATTTGGACTTTGGACTTAATTAAGCTTAAGAAGCTGTTAGAGGAAGTAAAAACTAAAGCTTGGGCTTTTGAATCACTTAAAAAGGATTTATGGTTAGAAAGTTATGGCTAAAAGAAGATGGCTAGATGAAAACTTGATATTGAATCAAAAGTTTGCTGAAACGATTTTAAAACGTGATTTAAACCCTTTTCTGCTTCGAATCAGCAAAAGTGTAAAACACGAAAGTTGCTCGGAATGAAATTTTCTTCAAAAACTCGGGAGCACGTAAGCTGAAAATGAAAGAAAAGTCTTAAAAATAGCAAATACTAAATGGACCTGTTGCGACTAGAAAACAACCATGGTCAT
Source organism: Chrysanthemum seticuspe (assembly GCA_019973895.1). Classification (NCBI taxonomy): domain Eukaryota; kingdom Viridiplantae; phylum Streptophyta; class Magnoliopsida; order Asterales; family Asteraceae; genus Chrysanthemum; species Chrysanthemum seticuspe. The sequence continues at coordinate 185,387,381 of BPTQ01000007.1, read as the reverse complement.
GGAAACTTAGTGTATTTTGATCCTTTGAGGCCGAAACGAAGCCAAGGTTAAGCCAAGGCTGTTGTCTTAAGGTCTTTAAACTTATACATAACCATAGTAATGACCTTGAATATCATCTCAAGTTGTTTAAATATAATTTAGCCGCATGGCTAGTTTGGACTTAATGGTCGAGTCTTGTTTAAAAACTTGGTTCATTGGGATTGGACTTTGCTAGACTTTGGCAAACTAAGAAATAACCATATGACATGTTAAATTACTTCACGACACACAACTCATATTATCACACAAGTTCCTCAATAGTCTTTGACGAAACACGACACATGCATTATACAACATTTGTCTCGTCAAATACTTACTTATAAATGATAAGTACTACAATAGTAGGGAATTTCATTATCATAAAGAGGCCTCTTCGGAGTGTCGTATCGACGAGTTGTGGATTTACGATTTAAAGTGTCCTGGCTCCTCATACGTTCACTACACGACCTCTTGATTTTGATAGCCCGAACGATGGTACGAGGTTATTTATAAAAGGGCTATAAGCCAAACAACATTTAAGGGATACATCAACTTAAGATTCATGTACAACATCATAAGCCAACAAACTACATATACTTGTACACTTATATCGTACACCATACTAAAATGCGAATACTATGCTTTCGTAGGTAACCGTTAAAGATCGTGATCTTGTCATACTCTACCGTTGATAAACATTATATCGTTACACTCCGCTGCTGATCACTACTGTGAGTTTCATAGCCCCAACTTTTGATTAACTGTTTTATAAACTCTTTGGGGGAGATACATGCTACTGCTTTTACTATATGCTAAAATGCTTTATTATGGACAATTACTTGTAAACTGAATGCCTTGACTGTATTATTGCAAACCACTAAGTTGTTTATGCCAAAAGTCCCCAACATCATGGACCACTAATCACTGGGAGTGAGCGCAAATATTGTGGATAGGCCTATCGGAATTGACGCACCCGTCTATGTTATCGGAAATAACAAGGCGCACATTATTTGAGGTTACCTAGGTATATGGCAAATACCTACCCGGGGCAAGTTATTATCTATATATATCGCCCGGTGATATATATACAACAGTCAGTCGTGAGTGCCATGAGCTTAGAGCAATAATAACTTTCAAGAAGATAATTGTACACATTGCAATTATACTATAAACTATATTGTCCACTATTGTTTTCAAACCTATGAGGTTTTTATCGTTTGTATTGACCGGTTAAGCAATCAAACGCACTATGGGCGTAGCCTACTACTTTGATAAACTTGATATCTTGTGATCAACTGTTTTGCTTACAAATCTATGAACTCACTCAACCATTGTGTTGACACTTTTTAGCATGTTATCTCAGGTTCGAAAGGAATTAGCTGGCATGGCATGTGAAGGCGCACGGAAAATATTTTGAAGACAATGCATATATTATCATTTGAAAAACTTTACAACTTTTATGTTGTACTTTTTATACTTGTACAAACTTGTGGGACCGGTTTGTAAACTCTGATATTTTAATCGAATGATAATTTATTTCAAAACGTCTCATTTAGAGTTGTTTTCTGTAACTTGTGTTGTGAACTATGAAGTAATACCCCGGTGACACAATCTTCCGCTGCGATAATTTTGGGGGTGTTACAATAAGGGTAAAGCAGCAGAAACAAACGCACTCACCCTCGAGGGAGTCGCGCCGGAACTAGCACCAGAAGTTTTCGTATCCCAAAACTACGAAACATTAACTGCCCTCATGCAAGAGGAAGAGAAAAAGAGATCAGGTCGGAACTTGAAGGCCCGACTCAACTTCGATTCTGAATACGAAACTTCCCCACTGCGCTATCAGAAAGAAAAGCGCGGGAGAGATAGCGGCCGACCCCCAGTATTCAACAGAATAGGGAGGAGAATTGAGGAGGATGAGACATCTCACTCGCAGCACCTGAGTGATAGTGATAGAGAAGAACGACGCGCCAGCGTATACGCTAGATTGGGTAGCCGCAAAGTACGTGACAGGCTGGGGCGAAAGCATTCCCCAAGTGAAAGTCCTTCAGATCCAGACTACGAGTCAGACTCTGAGGACAGCCGGCGCAAGCGCCGTAAGAAGGTAAATTCATCTTCTGACAACTCCTCGGACAACGAGGATAGTGATACAGGGCATTGGAAATCCAGAAGCAGACGCGATAGCCAAGAGGAAGACATGTCTCTCCCATGGCGCCGTCAGAAAGTGGATGCGTTCACCAAACGCATTAGTGATTTCTCTGAGAACAAGAAAAGGCGCATGCCTGCAAATGTTAAAACCTATGATGGGACAGGTGATCCTGACGATCACCTAAAAATTTTTGAATCAGCCGCGACCATTGAAAACTGGCCACAACCAGTTTGGTGCCACATGTTTAATTCCACACTGGTGGGAAGCGCGTGGAACTGGTTCAACAAACTCCCACGAAGGAGCGTGAATGGTTTTGAAGAGTTAAGAAAGGCGTTCCGCCTAAATTTTACTCAACGCAAAAAGTGTGCTAAAAATCCTGTCGAACTCGCCAGGGTAAAACAGAACCAGGGAGAATCCACGAGCGCATTCATGGAACGCTTCAAAGATGAATGCATGCAGGTTAAAGCATGCCCTGAAGTCTTAAAGATCTCGGGCTTCATGAATGGGATTAATAACCCAGAACTCATCAAGAGGTTAAACGACAAGATCCCGGAGACCTTTGATGAACTCATGAAGCGCTCTCGGTCTTTTGTCCAGGGAGAAGCCGCCGCGGCGGATAGCAAAAAGAACCATTCTAGTTACCGGTCATAGGAACAACCTGGGAGACAATCCAACGACCGAGGTAACAACCGTAATAGGAGCTATCGCAGCCAGAGGAGCGGCAGAGACAGAGATAATGACAGGTATACTCCCCTGATCAAAACCCCAAAGGAAATACTCGCAGCAGAAGGAGCGAATTTCCCAAGACCGCCGCAGATGCGCACACCAGAAGATCGGCGCACTGGAAATGGATACTGTGACTACCACGCGCAAAAGGGTCACACCACTAACGAGTGTGTCCAGCTGCGCCAACTCATCGACAAGATGGTCAAGGAGGGCAGATTGGACCACCTAGTTAAAAACATTAAGGAGGGAAGAGATAAGCAAAAGAATGGAAGCAAGAAGGAGACACCCAAAGATAAGGCCGACACAATCTACATGATACAGACGTGGCAACGAACCACTAGACAAAAGGTCAGCCAGGAGTTTTCCCGAAGAAGTGAAATCTCTTTCCCTACCTTAACTGCGGACAACGCAGCAGCAGAGCCCCTCACCATCGAAATCAGTGCGGGTGGTCACGACATACACCGCATGTACATCGATGGTGGAGCATCGGCAAATATCATGTATGATCATTGCTTTAGAAGACTACGACCTGAAATACGTAGTCAGTTAAATCCGGTCAACACAGCACTCACCGGTTTCACAGGTGAAAAAATATGGCCCATGGGACAGCTGCGATTACTAGTCAGCGTTGGCAACGCGGACCACTCTACGACAACCTGGATGGATTTCATGGTGATCAAATCCCCCTCGTCATACAATGGCATTATTGGGAGACCAGGGATATCAGCCATGCGCGCGGTGCCATCAACAGCGCACGGGATGCTTAAATTCCCAGTAGAAGGGGGCATTGTCACTCTCTACAATGCCACGGTACCAAACAAAGAATGTAACACGGTTACACGCGAAATGGAACCAATCCCGAAACAGTGCGCGGCCAAAGTCCCCAACTTGAAGGTCGCAATTCACCCAGAATACCCAGACCAGGAAATAACCATTGGAGGGTCATTGTCGGACAACGGCAAAGCAGCTGTGTGTGCGCTCCTGCAAAAGAACGTGGATATTTTCGCGTGGGAGCCAAAACACATGACTGGAGTACCACGCTCGATCACAGAGCATAAACTTAGAATCCGACAAGGATACTCGCCGATACGCCAGAAGAAGCGTGGCCAAGCTCCAGAGAGGGCGCAGGCAATCCTGGCAGAGGTACAGAAATTGGTAAATGCGGGAATTATGCGTGAAGTCTATTACCACGACTGGCTTTCTAATCCAGTAATGGTCAAAAAAAGCGATGGTAGCTGGCGAATGTGTGTAGACTTCACCGACCTTAATAAAGCATGCCCACAGGACTGCTATCCATTACCAGAGATAGATTGGAAAATAGAGTCCTTGTGTGGGTACCCGTTGAAGTGTTTTCTTGACGCGTACAAGGGGTATCACCAGATACAAATGGCCCAGGAAGACGAGGAAAAGACAGCTTTCCACACAAGCCAAGGCGTGTACTGTTACACAAAAATGCCGTTTGGCTTGAAGAATGCGGGTGCCACCTATCAACGGTTGGTAGACAATGCCTTTGAAAAACAGGTGGGCCGCAACCTGGAAGTCTATGTGGATGACCTGGTCATAAAAAGTCATACTGAAGATGAACTTGTGCGCGACATAGAAGAAACATTCAAGACTCTACGAGAGATCAACATGAAGCTAAATCCTAAGAAATGCACCTTCGGCGCTACTGAAGGCATGTTCTTAGGGTACTTGATAGAACCTGATGGCATAAAACCTTGTCCAGAAAAGACAAAGGCAGTAATAGAGCTTCCCTCACCACGCACGCTGAAGGAAGTCCAATCCCTCAATTGAAAAATGGCTGGCCTCAACAGGTTCCTGTCTAAATCAGCAGAAAAGTCATTGCCTCTTTTCAAAACACTCAAGAAGTGTATAAAAAAGGGTGACTTTCGGTGGACGACGGAGGCGGAAGAAGCCTTCACCACACTCAAACAGCATCTAGCAACACTCCCAACACTCGTGGCACCCCGACCAGGGGAAGAGCTGATCATGTATTTATCAGCAACTCATGGGGCAGTCAGCGCAGTGCTACTAACAGATAGGGACTCGGTGCAAACCCCTATCTATTTTGTAAGCAAAGCGCTTAAGAAGACGGAGATGAACTATAGTGCCATGGAAAAGCTGGTCTTGGCATTAGTGTTTGCCGCCAAGCGACTGCGCCGATACTTTCAAGCGCACCCGATAGCGGTAATCACAGATCAAGCCATCAAGCAGATCATCTCCAAACCCGATGCGTCAGGACGACTCCAGAAGTGGAGTGTATTGCTAGGCGAACATAATATCTCTTACAGACCACGTACCGCAATAAAAGGACAAGTTCTGGCGGACTTCATCATCGAGAAGCCAGATACTGACGAAGTACTTACACCAAGCGAGAAAGCACTACAAGATCCATGGATTTTGTTTACAGACGGGTCCTCATGCGTGGATGGCTCAGGAGCTGGCCTTATTCTCACAAACCCAGAGGGAATGGAATTCACTTACGCACTGCGTTTTGAATTTACCTCGACAAACAATGAGGCAGAATATGAAGCCCTGATCGCTGGACTACGCATTGCAGCTCGAATGGGTGTACGTAACTTGGAAGCAAATGTGGACTCCCGACTAGTGGCCAACCATGTGTTGGGTGAATACGTGGCCAAAGAAGAAAATATGATTCAGTATCTTGAGAAGACTAAGACACTGATCAAAGGCTTTGACAGATTTACTATCAAGCAAGTCCCTAGAGGAGAAAATCGCAAAGCAGATGCACTGAGCAAGATCGCCTCGACAAGCTTCGCACACTTATCAAAGCAAGTGCTGGTGGAAACACTGAAAAGCAAGTCAATATCGGAGATGGAAGTCTCCGCAGTCATAGAGGAGGATGGTCCTACATGGATGACACCGATTGCAGAATTCTTAAGCAAAGGTACATTACCCCAAGAACAGACAGAAGCTCGCAGAATACGGCGCACAGCGCAGAGATTCGAATTGCGCGACAACATACTGTATCGACGTTCTTTCCTCCAACCATGGCTTCGATGCGTCGGCCCCTTACAAGCAAATTATGTGCTGCGCGAAATCCATGAAGGTTCATGTAGCATGCACGCAGGACCACGGTCCGTTGTAGCACGCGCCATGCGATCGGGATACTACTGGCCAACCATGCATAAAGATGCGCGGGATTTGATAAGGAAGTGCAATGATTGCCAAGTCCACAGACCCGTACCGCGCCAACCACAGCATGAGTTAACGCCAATCACGGCGCCGTGGCCATTCTACAAATGGGGCATTGATATCGCAGGTCCTTTTCCAATAGCAGCAGGCGGTCTCAAGTTTCTCATAGTAGCTATAGACTACTTCACCAAGTGGATCGAGGCAAAAGCAGTGGCGACAATTACTGGCAACCAGGTGAAACGCTTTGTCTGGGACAACATAGTATGCCGCTTCGGATTACCTGGAGAAATCATCTCGGATAATGGGAAACAATTCTGTGACAACCCCTTCAAAGATTGGTGCGAAAAGTTACACATCACCCAACACTTTGCGTCGGTTACGCACCCACAAACCAATGGTTTAGTCGATCGCGCAAATCGAAGTCTGGGTGAAGGAATCAAAGCACGCTTGGACAAGCACAAAGGAAGGTGGGTCGAAGAACTTTCACATGTACTATGGGCGCACCGCACCTCAGTTAAAACCAGCACGGGGGATACCCCCTTCTCTCTAGTATACGGGACAGAAGCCGTTATACCAACTGAGATCGGCATGCCAACTATCCGCACTGCGGAGATCAATGTGACTACAAACGACGACGAAAGACGTGTCGACTTGGACCTACTGGAAGAAAGACGCGAACGCGCAGCCATACGGGAGGCAAGGTCAAAGTCAAAGATGAAAGGATACTATGATGCCAAGGTACGCAGTGTTTCATTCAGACCAGGCGACTTTGTCTACCGCGCCAACGAGGCAAGCCACGCTGAAGATACAGGTAAGCTGGGACCAAAGTGGGAAGGACCTTATGAGGTTACTGAAGCAACGGGCACAGGCGCGTACCGGCTACGAGGTTTGGATGGTCGTGACCTACCGCGCACATGGAATATCAGCAACCTCAAGAGGTGCTACCTATAAGAATAGCTACGGCACAGCGCACAGACGCTTTGCACTTTCAGTGCTCAATAAACATTCATGTACTCAGTTTTTTATTTTTCATATTTACTGTTTTCTTTGTTATTTCTTGATAAACTTGCAAGTATTAATAAAAATGTCGCGGTTTCTAGCTAACTCCGCGACACATTTTAAGTTGTTATCTCCATATACTGTATGTCTTAACAATTTTTTATTTTGCCCACGATGGCGTGCATGCACTACGAATAAACCCACGATGGTAAAAGGATAAGTTAACCTACTAACTAACTTGTTGAGTAAGAGGGTTGCAAACCCATCAACACCGGATCACGCATCCTTGTTAAACACCTTGTTCTCAAGACGTTGGAATAAGATATGTGCGCACCCCACGACGGGTGCGCAGCAATGCACACGTGCATGTTTAACAACTTTGGAACCAAGACACTTGCTTCCTTAATACGATATTTACAGTACGCTGTGAATCATAACATACACGATTATGCTTAAATACTTAGAATTATTTTCCAAGTATACTATAATTTTCATACACGACTATGAATTTCCTACATTTGCAGTGGCTTACACGCTTGTTTCTTCATACATACAAAGACAAACAGATAGGCTTACATTACACTTTTTATATCCACAGCGACAAAAAGACCTTTATTTATAACTACGAGTTATTACAAAAGATAGCTACACGCTATTACAACGCCTAAGTGACGAAGTGCCAACATGACTTGTTGCATCTTTAACTTCGCTGATACTCTTAAATACATCTGCATCCTGATGCGACACGGTGGCCACACTGACTGGCACTCCATCAGACCTTGGCAAGTGGGCTGCACCAACCCCACACAAGATAGCTTTACCCGCAATACCTTTTTTCTTAGCAAGGCGGGTCGCATGCGCTTCCAAGACCTCCTGCAAAGATACCTCTTTTTCTAAAGCAAAGGGATTCTGACTATCCCTAGGTCGCGCAAACACAGGTACCTGAAGCTGCGACTCATGGGGTTTCAAATAATAGTCCGGCTGTGTGGCGGCATCCTCAGCACGATGACGTGCCAATGTCAACCCTGCCATAATAACACTTATCGGATAATCTTGGTCGCGCTCAAGCTCCGAAATCATTGGGAGCTCTAAGTCTTTCATTCTCTGCATGGCAGCGACCAAATGATCATATGATTCCGCATCATAACCCGGTACCTTATCAATAGGTGCTGTCAACAGTTCTGCCTCATGGAGTTTTTCAACTGCCTCTGATTTACCACGCTCTAGAGCGCACTGCACAACCTCTCCGAAGGCAGTCACCACCTCTGGCGATTCCAGGGTGCTAAGGGCAGCTAGGCGAAGACCGTGGCCTATGAGCCACCTGCGTTCCGCTATGGTAGACATGAGCTGAGGATATAACTCCTCGTCGTACTCGATGCTCATCTTACGCAGCTTAGCCTCCTGCACCTCCAATGACCAGCTCACAGTGGCCCCAAGCTCCCCCAACTGTGCAAACAAACTTTCCTTGCCCTGCTCTAGATGTTTAAGAGCCCAGCGGCACATAGACTTGTACCTGGCAGCCTCAGCGCGATCCTGACTTATTTGACACATTAGTGCCATCTTGTCCTCGGCCTGTTTTTGCGCATATGCGCTGAGCTCACTAGCCTCTGCACGGGCGCCATCCAGTTGCGCTTGGGTACTTGCCAGCTGCGCCTCCAACAGAGCTATTGTTTGGTCCTTCTTTGAACTTTGGTCCTCCCCACCAGATACTCGATCTTTCAGCTTCACAATTAACGAAGCCTGATGAGCGGAGACTTGAACCAATTCTTCAACTAATTGATCCAGGGGCACATCTGCATCAGCTTGGTTTTCGTTATCCTGGCTCTGCGGCTCAGAATGTGCTGACTGTATCGGACTCGCCTTGGGAGGTGACTCTATGACCTGCTCCACCCTGCGAATGATGACCAGCGCAATGTTAGAATCACAACTAGCACGTTCACCAACTAATAGAAATCATACATGTATGGTTTTACTTACTTTGGCTCCGCGTCCTCAGCAGACGGGTGCGACGACGCTTCATCAGTGGAGGACAACTCCACAGTTTGAATCACGGGACGTTTCTTCCTTGACGGACCCGCACCATCATTTCTTCGGGTCCTTTTGCGACTAAGCGCAGCCTCTTCTTCTTCCTCCTCTTCAGGATGCGCCACAGCTAAGGGCGCTGACTGCGCTACCAGCGAAGTTGCTTCAGGGTTGGGACGGCTCTGCAGAGGCGTTGCCTCCACTGCAACCGAGGAACTGGTCCCGGTTTCCCCCGCATTCAGCTCAATGGTGCGCCCTGCGGTAGCAGCTAAAATAGGCTCCTCATCTTCCCTCAATGATCTTACTCCTGTCCTTACTGCAACAGGCTTTGCTAGCTGTACGACAGTGAACAGATCCATCTCTGCGCAAGATAAAAACATATATACAAACAGGTTATATAGTGCGCAACATGTACGGAAGATTGTTCTTACAATATTTACACATTGAAGTACGGAGGAATAAGTACCCACCCTGGCCATTGGCGTCTAAGAATATAGGGATCTCATCTTCAGGGCCATAATAATTACGGCTGATTCCCATGTGCACCAAAAATCCCTCAGGATATGCACTGATGGGGATGCGGTTTGCATTTATCAGTTCCGCATCCTCGATGTTATAAGACCCAGGCACTGGGTACTCATCCCTCTGTAGCGTTCCCTTGGTATAAAAATCATAATTCCAGGGAAAACATGTATCATCTACCCAGAAGAAGTATTCCCTCCAATTCCTAAGTGCATCTAACTTATCTGTATAGCACTGTAATCTACCAGCGCGTTTTGAAAAGGAAACCCACCCATGCGCCCATGTGGTGTGATAAAAGGCGCGGAATAGGTGGATGGTAGGGTTAATCCCCAACAGACGGCAATTTACCTCAAAATTGGTAATTTTAGCCGCGCCGATACAATGCAGCTGCGATATGTGTAACGTATAATAGTTTAACACATCGCAGAGAAAGCGTGACAGGGGCACACGTTGATTCGCAAATTCGAATAACCGTGTGTATACACCCACTTTCCCTTCGGGGAAATCCGCAATCGTGGCTCGCGCATCCGGAACCACTGGATGCACGTCCCGGGGTATAAAGTAATCTGAGGAAAATTCCATCAGATCGATCAAATTAAGGTCGGAGGTAAAGTCAGACAACTGTTTAACCATGATGATATACTTTTTTGCTATATCGCACGCGCGATTACCTTTGTGGTTGGTTACTTTTGGGATGGTAGCTCTTAAACTGCTTTAGAAATGGTGGATGGCGTTTTTTACTGTGAGGAATCCGGTGAAAATGAATGGCCAGGTTATATACTTCTCCTCTTTCACACGATTGGCGACACGTGGATTCCACTAGTCTTCATTGTGTGGTCGAGATGGCTTGATGTGACAACGGGGCAGTAACTTTCCCCCGATTAACGAGGCATTGACTATTCACATGGATGTCTCGATACATTGCACCTCCGGGTAGGTGTATGGTCTCTTTCGTACGTTTCGTACGTTTTTTATTTTATGATTACGGTCGTTAGTCTAGCATCCGCAGTTACGCACTGCGCATACTAGACTGGGGGGACATGATGACGTATAGTCTGGAGTCGGGTCATGAACCCGACCACAGTCCACTACTTTCAAGACCGGCACGAATTGGGCCAATATCAATAAACGTTTGGGCTCACGAAAGCCCAAGCCCAAATCTATTTACGGAATAGATATCCGATATCTTCTAAAATAAGGAGATAATCATTCCCAACCGACTTAGGCGGGATACGCCGAAGGTTGGGGAACACGGAACCAACAAGGATTCCGTGCGTATATAAGGGGAATTATATTCCTCGTTTAAGGTACGATCTCATAACCCTAAAACTCCTTAAACCCTAAACCGATTACTCACTCTCACGCCGGAGGATAATCGTGGGAGACAATCCCACGGTAAGCCTAACGGTGTTTCTTGTCTCTTAGTGCGCAGGTCTCAAGCAGCAATTCTCAATTGGTACGAGAACCGGAGCTCCAAATCAGGAACGTCCAACTTTTGTATCAACACATACCAAATTAAAAAAAACCAATTAAAACACCCCTTACTAAAAAGTATAATAAAACTTTCACAATATACAATTTAAACAAGCTACAACATAATCCAAAATATAAAATAATCAAACATAATAATTAATGTTATTTTTAAAATACCATAAAAGGAAAAGTAAATGCTATTATACACATTATACAAATTAATAAAACACACAAAGCTTCATACAAGCTAACAAGTTGATGGTACATATAGTTTTGAAAATCGGACCAAACCAACGGGTTCAACCGAGAACCGGTGTCGCCACCGGTTCGGCTAACCAATAAAAGTCATCCAAAAACGAACCAGAGATGACCCGTTGAAGCCGATACAAACTGGTGAATCAGGTCTTATCGAGATCTATTTTTCTGGTTAATCGTCACCCGGTACCCACCGCCGCAGCGCACGGGTACCCTTCTATACTATATATAAAGAAATAACCAAAAAGTAAAAGGTGAAAAATTGAAACTAAAAAAAAAGAAATGTGGAAAACATATATTTCAAAAGGAAACTATTAATACATATCGAAAACAGGGTTGACCCGGGACACTTCAAACCCGGCGGGTTGAGCCGGTTTAATTTGACCCGTTTTGACCCAACCCGTCGAGTTGACTAGGTTTAAATCGACCCGTTTTTCGACCGTAACGGTTCAACCGGTTGAACCACCCGGGTCGAACCAGGTTTCAAAAAATTATGTTTAATCCCCAAATCTTCAAAATTTTATTATTTTTTGTATATCACCAATAAACTTTTTTTCTAACACAAAATGATCTGTCTCTATAAAATCTCGTTGCTATGCACGGGTACTCGTCTACTTTTATCAAAATTAATAAAAAAAAAATACATTCTTTTTAAAATAACATATCTTGCAAACGGTAAATCTTCAAACTAAAAAAAATATTTCATCACGACGAGAATTAAATTATCTTTCTATTAGATATTCACTTCTCTATATTTTCGACAAACTTATTTTTATCAAAAATTCCGACAAGAAAAATCACATATGATTTTCAAAAATCACATGTGATTTGTAAAAGTTAAATCATATATGGTTTTTTCAAATAATATATGATTTTTACAAATCACATATGATTAGCAAAAATTATATGTGATTTGTGAAAATCGAATCACATGTGATTTCACAAATCAGATATGATTTTTCTAGGCGAAAATTTAAAAAAAAAAAAAAAAAAAAAAAAAAACTTTAAAAATATATAAAAGTGCATATTTATAGAAAGATAATTTAATTCTCGTCGCGATTGTGTGATTTTTTTCGCGTAACGATTAACGGTTTGAGAGATAGTTAATTTTAAAAAAAAAATGAATTTTTATTTATTTATTTAGAAAAATGAATGACTATGATTAGTTAATTAGATTTATGGTAAATTTGAGATCAATATTAAACTTTTGCCATGAGAATATTTGGCCATATTTTTCCATACATTTGTGTAAAGATGAGTTAAACAAATCTCATTACCTTACTTGCCGTGTTTGAGTGTGTAGAGAAATGTTTGCATTTCATGATTGATCAGCGTGTTTATCTATATTTTTTGCAATTTGTCCGATGTTCATTAAAAGGCTAACAAACATGCTTTGATCTTCTGAATTATTTTAAGTAAGCTTGTAAACTGTAAGTTGTGTGCTTAAATTTTCTCAAGTCATTACGTTGTGTTTTGGCAGCGGCTAATTGAGGGAATAAAACAACTTGGTATATTTTGTTGGTAAAACTTAAGAGTTGTGATTTAGAAATTTGTTGAGGTTTATTATTTGTCGAGCTAGTCAAAATAAAAGTTAGTCAAAATAAAAGTTGTATGTTTGAGTATATCATACCACGATCCTCATAATATGTATAAGAGTGAGGTTATTTTGCATACCAAATAATCCTCACATATCAAGGGACACATCCCAACCATTGATTCAAATTTAATTAATGGCTTAGATTAAAACACACTATCCACTAAAATAAAGCGGAGGTGTATAATAGTCAATTCACAACAAAGACTAAAACACGCGCCTCTCTCTTCATTTCTCACATTCACTGCACCTACCAAACACACACTAAAAACACACACTACTCACACATTTTCACCGATCAAAAACCACCGCAAAAAACATCAAAAACTATAAAAATCACCGGAGAAGATGGAAGATACCGACGCTGAAACAATCGCATTAAAAGAACTGTGAAAAAAAGGAAGCACGAGCAAACAACCGGCCAAAAAACCGGCCAAAAAACCGGTTTCAGGTATAATCTTACACTCTAAACAACTATTTCAATATCTACAACTGTTATTTATGATTATATGATGTTTTTAACTGTTTATAGTGATTATGATGAAGAAATGTGCAAATAGAAGTTAGGTTTTAACAGTTTAGAAGCTAGGTTTGCAAGATTAGAACTGTTTATAGATTTTTTGTTATGATTAAGAGTTAGGTTTTAACAGTTTAGAAGCTAGGTTTGCGAGATTAGAAGTGTTTATCGAAGGCGTCTTATGCGGCTTAGCCGCATAAGACGCCTTCGACTTTGGCTTCGCCAAAGACATCTTATGCGGCTAAACCTTTGGCTCAGCTGCGGAAGGTGCCTTTGGCTTCGCCAAAGGCATCTTATGCGGCTAAACCTTTGGCTCAACTGTGGAAGCTTTGACGACTGCAAAAGGATTCAACAAAACATTCGCTGCAGCTAAGTAAAAGGATTAGCCGCAGAAGGTGCCTTTGGCTTCGCTAAAGGCATCTTATGCGGCTAAACCTTTGACTCAGCTGTGGAAGCTTTGACGAATGCAAAAGGATTCAACAAAGCATTCGCTGCAGCTATGTAAAAGAATTAGCCACAAAAGATGCCTTTGGCTTCGCCAAAGGCATCTTATGCGGCTAAACCTTTGGCTCAGCCGCGGAAGGTGCCTTTGTCAAAATGCTAAAGCATCTTATGCGGCTAAACATTTGGCTTAGCTACAGAACATGCCTTTGGCTTCGCCAAAGGAATCTTATGTGGCTAAGCCTTTTGCTTAGCCGCATAAGACGCTTTAGCATTTTGACAAAGGAATTAGCTGTGACTGATGCACAAAATGCTTTGTGGGGATATATGATAATTTAAAATAAGCTTTTAAATCTGTTTTTTATTCTATATCAGATATGATATAACAAACATTTACTTTTTAAATAGCCTTTTAAATATGTGATAACTTAAAAATTTCCTTAGAAACAAAGGATTTTGCTTAGATACAGGCATAGCCTTTGGAAAAAACTTTAAATCATTAACATTTGCTTAGCCAAAGGCATAGCATTCAACATTTCTGAACACAAATACATGTTTGTAACATATTTTGTATCTACCAAAAATTTTATGTTAAATATCACATATGATATAATAAAAGATGTATTCAACTTTGTGAATTGACTGGGGTGCAGATAAGCAAAGGCTTCAGCAAAGGCTTAGCCACAGGCATAGCCTTCGGAAGAATTTGACAAAAATGAACAATTATTATGTAGCTAAAAAAAATTTATGTTGAATATCAAATATGATATTATAAAGAATTTTGGTAATATACAGGCATAGCATCTAAATTTGCAAAAAAAGATATGCCTGCACCTAATCCTTTGAGTAAAACTGTCAGGATATTAAGTAATTGTTCATTGTTGATGATGTAGGAGATAAAGAAAATGATGACGGAGAAGATGATGTAGGGCATCTAATCTCTAAATTGCCACTACTAAAAACAACTGCTGAAGAGAATAGCCCTGCTAAAGGTATGTATCATGTTATTAAAGAAACACGTTATGTACTGAGAATATTTCAATTAATAAATCACAAATGATATAATATAAAATTGTTTTGCAGATAAAACAAAAACAGTAGCTCAAAGATTGAATGAATTACAGAGAAATGCTAAGAAGAAAAAAGCAAAGCTAGAAAAGCAAAAGAAGAATGAAGCAGATAAGAAAAAAACTAAAAATCAAAAAGAAAAAGACACTTCAGCAAAGAAACAAATGAAACGTCCACAAAAAAGAAAAGCATCAGAAATACAAAGTACTCCGAAAAGATTTACTAGAGGTGATGCTAGGAGAATTGAAGAGGAAAGAGATGCTGATAAAAGTGATGATGAGGATACTGAGACAGTAGAAGAGACTGAAGTGGAAGAGACTGAAGAGGATATCGAAGAAGAAAATGATCGACAATTGGTTGTAAAAGAAACCAAAAAGAGAAAAAAGCAAAAAGTTGTTGAGAAGGAGGTTGAAGATCAGGAAGATAAAAAGAAGCTTAAGGTGAAAAAGGAGAAAACAAAAACAAAACATTACCCAACATGTACAACAAGGTCATCACCAAAACCTCTCTATGAAGCGATGATCGGTTTATCAAATGAGAGAAAGAAATGCTTGAAAGAGATGGGATTTGAGAGGTTCATAAACTTCCCTATTGTAGAACTTCCTGCTGCATTGGTGTACCATGTAATTGATAAATTCCATCCACCTAACATGGAATTGAGATTACAAAAAGGTTCAATAAAGGTAACAAGGCAAAAAATTCATGATACGCTAGGTGTGCCGATGGGGAGAAGAAAGCTGGAAGATCTGGAGGAAAGATTTGATGATGACGCTTTCGTTAGAGAATGGGAAGAACAGTATGCTCATCTTGGACGAATTACACCACCTGCTGTAGCCTTCGAGATATCGAGCACAACTGAAGCAGATTTCATGTTCAAGATGAATTTCTTAACTTTGTTTGCAAGCACCATGGGCACTTTGGAGAGTGCAGGAAAAGTGCCCACAAAAATCCTCAGACACGTGAAAGAAGATGATGATATCTCCGATATCGATTGGTGCAACTACATAATGGAATGCTTGCAGATCCATAAGCTAAACTAGGCCCAAGTCAAGTCGGGTAGCAACTTCTATTATGGTCCTATAACATTCTTATGTGTAAGTTATTTTACATTAAACTTATCAACTATAATTCACTCATATAAAAAATCATCTAACAGAATTTTAATTGTATTTTTGTGTATAAAAAAGCTGCTATACTTGGACTCAACAAACTACCCGACCTTCCAAGTTATGCGTCACCGCCCAGCCCTCAGAAGTTGGAACACTCCAACAATGAGGAAAAGAATAAACATGGAAATGAGAGACTGTTGCTTGGGGACGTTAGAGCATCACGGAGAGTACGATCCTGATGAGGAGCAAATCGGCCCGAATTTGTACAAGGGAGCAGACATATACTATGAACCGTTGCCTCCCAGAAAGCCAGTGGAAAGAGAGGTAATTTTATTGAATTCATTTATAAAAATGTTGTTATAAAAAATTATGTTATGATATATTTTACTTATTATTAAAAAAGCATGTTTAAAAGAGTTAACAGAAAACAATACCTTAAGCTTAGGCGCAAGCATAGCCTTCGGCTAAAGCCGAAGGCTATGCCAGCGACTAAGCCTTCAGCAGGCTAACATTCAGTTGTGCTTACAAAAATATCATATATGATAAAACACTAAGATGAATATCACATTTGATATTAGTGTTAAATCATATATGATATGTAATATCATATGTGATATTACACTAATATCACATGTGATATTACATATCATATATGATATTTTAAAAAATCATATATGATTTTGCATATAAAATAAAAAACTAAACTGAAATACTTACTTTACAGGAGTTTTATGAAAAAATTGATGAGAAATTTGAAATAATCTCAAAAGAAAAAATAGAGTTGGTTGAGACAATGAGAGAGGGATTGAAGAAGTTCAGGGGGGACAAGGTGATGTTGACCTTGTGCAAGAAGTAAAAGAGATTGTTCAACAAGATCGATTTTGATATAGAAAGTGAGGCTGAGGATGGTGATAGTGATAGTGATAGTGAGGCTGAGGATCAAGAAAAAACAAATGAAGGAAAAATTGTAGTTGAAAAAGAGAATGAAAGTGAGAGCGAAAGTGAGGATGAGGAACAAGAAGAAGATAATATATTTGGATGTGAGAGCGAAAGTGAACAGGAGGATGAAAGCAAGAATGTAGTTGAAAAGGAGGTTAAGAGCAAAGATGAAATACCAGAACTACCAAAAATACCAGAAATAATACCAGTACAGAAGGAACTCAAAGTTGCAAACAAAGAAACAACTCCAACTGAAACACAAAAAGAACCTGAGAAAGAAACAGAAATACCAGTAGTGAAGGTGAGTGTGATGGAAAAGCAAACTGAAGTTCCAGTAATGAAGGTGAGTGAGAGTGAGAAGGATAAACAAACTGAAGTTCAAGTAGCGGAAGAAAACCCGATTGAAAACTCGATTGAAGTTGCAAAGGAAATTGGAACACCAACTGTGGAGGTAGCACCAGGTTATAAGTTGAGAGTAGCAACACCAGATGATTTTTGGAATCCAGAAAACTTTGATAATCTCGTGAGTCAAGCAGAACAACAATATGCAGAAAACATGGGAAAACAGATAAGAGTGATAAAAAAGAGATTGCTGGGACAACAGAGATGATAAGTGACCCAAAAGAGATTGCTGGGACAACGGAGATGAGTGGTCCAAAAGAAATTCAAGGGTCAAAAGAAAAAATGACAAGAGGAATAATAAGAAAGTCAATGTCGCCACAACCTGAGAAAATGACAAGAGGAAAGATAAGAAAATCATTGACGCCACCATCTTTTAGTCTTGGTATAAGCCCAATGGCAACAGAAGCTGTTGTTGAGACTGAAACAGCATCAAAACTGGAAGAAAAGAAAGAAAAAAGGGTGAGAGACATTGAGGCCGAGACTGAAACAAAATCAAAACAAGAAGAACAACATCTAGCAAAAAGATTAAAAAAACCATCACGTTTTCTGGTATCACCATACATGAACAGAAAAACTGTAATCCACACTCCACCACAACCAGATGAAGTGATGATAACGGACGCGTTATTTTCAATGGAAGGAAATCCAATGTAAGTCTGCTACTTCTTTTTTAAAATCATACAAAAAATAATAATATTGTGATAAATAATATGTATATGATTTAAATTTTGTGTAGTGACTTTGTGTTTGAACCAAGTGTCAAGGGAGCCCCTACCATAAGAGATAACATGCAAACACTGGCACCACAATTGAAGGTGGAAGCTAGTGTTATTGAAAGTTTGCTTCTATTTTGAACTATGAAGAAATGGTGACCAATGGTGGAAGCAAGATGAAGTATTACTTCCACACAGGAATGTTGGTAATTAGATAAACATTTAGATACTAATTACTAATCTGTTTGTTAACAGTTATATGATATTGTTGATTTTTGAC
Source organism: Chrysanthemum seticuspe (assembly GCA_019973895.1). Classification (NCBI taxonomy): domain Eukaryota; kingdom Viridiplantae; phylum Streptophyta; class Magnoliopsida; order Asterales; family Asteraceae; genus Chrysanthemum; species Chrysanthemum seticuspe. Next base: position 185,369,001 of record BPTQ01000007.1, on the reverse strand, counting down.
AACAGACAAGCCAAATGGTAGAGTTGCCGAAGAAAGATGAAGCTAAGCAATATAAAGCTTTCTTTGATTGCATGACAAGCGAGTTTGAAGACAACCCAAATGACATGTCATTGCAACATGTAGAAATGGTAACAACTTACTTTACTTATTATGAAGAAAGAGATTCGACTTTTATTTGAGTGAAAATGAATATAATTTTCTTTCAATTTCTACATGCCTTCTTCCCAGTAATCGCTCATGAATACTTCTATCTGGTTGTATTCAATCTAGCCAAAGGAACTTCAGCAATCATTGACAACTCCAACTCTGGGCAGACATATGACACCAAATACAAGAAAGAATGCGATGTTTTGGTAAGTCACTCAAACTAGGCATGGAAAGAACATAAATTGCATTTAATATTAGAAACTATAATATGACAGTAAAATATCATATTTGATATAATTGTCTTTAATATTACAAACTAAAATATGGTAGTAAAATGTCATATATGATAAAACACTAGCAATTAAATTGAGTCTTTGTTTGAAATATCAGATATGATAAACCACTAGTAAGTAAACTGAATCTTTTGTTTGTGCAGAAAAAAGTGTTTTCACAGTATTTGGAGTCATTCAACCATCCAAAAGCAAAGCAGATAAAGAAAAACAAGACATCAGTCATGAAGCTCAAATGGGCAACAAAAAAAAATGTGATTGATTGCTGGGTTTTTGTTATGATGCACATGGAGATGTACAATGGTGAAGCGGCAAAGAACTGGGAGCTGAACTTTCCAACTGAAGAAGAAGGCCAAGAAATGGCAATAATCAAGCTGAGAGTAAAGTATGCAACAAAAATGTTAACGCATGAAATTAACAGTAAGATAGAAGAAATCAGCGAGGAAGCACATGCGTTTGCAAGGGAGCATACTGACAAAGCATTGAAACAAATCTACATAAAGGAGCAGATAGACAAGAAGAAGAAGGAACATGAGGCAACCCGTGTTGCAAGTGCAATTTGAAGGAAAAAGTTGATAGATGATAGGAGACAGTTGATAGATGATAGGAGCTGACGAATAGATGGGAAGTCACTCTTTTTTGGGTAAAGGTTGAGTGACAATGGTGATGCACTTACAAACTTACTTCTGATTAGTTAAATTTGGGATAGCTTATGCCATTTAGAATGGTTAGAACAGTATGTTATGTCTTATGGTACAATGTCACAATCTTATGTCGTATGCTACAATATGTTATGTCTTATGGTACAATGTCACAATGTTGACGAATAGTGATCAGATCTGAAATGGTTATCTAATGAATTTGGCGGCACATCTGCGGATGTGATTTTGGATTATATGTGCTGTTGTACAAGTTTTGCTACACAAAACTGATAAATTCGATGAAAAGATGTTGCTAACCAACTCCGCGTTTTATAACACAATTTGAAAACATATGATTAGAGATCTGATCAACAAATGTGCTAATGGTGGTATCACATATGATTTTGTATGTATATCAAATATGATATACAACAGTAAAAAATCAAATGTGATTTTGTATGTATATCAAATATGATATATAACAGGAAAAACAAACTAGATAAATCAAATGTGATAATTCACTTAACACAAAGAGAAGATAAATCACTTAACACAAAAAAAAATCAAAAATCCATTTCATAAAAACAAAATCTGTAAACAATCAAAGAAGATTCAAAGTACTTAAATAACAAAATTCTTATTTGGACAAAAACAGTAAAAAGTTTTATCATGTAGCTTCAGATTGAACCAAATCATCTTGTACTCTATACTTATTTGGACAGGTCCTTTTGTTGTGGCCATCTTTAGCTCCACATATTGAACATGCATTCCTATTAACTGAACTCTCATCAATAGCTTGCTCTTTTCCACCTTTTATACGCGACTTTTCACGTCCTTTGGGCTTACAGCCAGACGGATTCTTAACAGCAACTACAGGAGGCTTTGGCACTCCGACAAGCTCTTCAAGATTATCAAGCTTGTCCTTTGATGGAGTATTTGGGCAATCAGCTTCAACATCTAACTTTAGCAACTTCAACTTCTCAATAAAAGCAGCTAACCTTGTCTCGTCTTTACTCAACATATGCACACAGTGATCAACAATAGAAGTAGCCTCGTTTGCATAATTCTCAACAATCTCATTCTTCTCACCGTACCTGTTCCTTTTGTTCCTCAAACCAGCATGTATCAAGTTCTTTGTCCAACGCCTCAAGATGTATTGATTTGGAATCATTTCAACATTCGCATTCTTAAAGACACAAAAAATGTGTCTACACAATATTCCAACTCTAACAAAAAGCTGACAGGAACAAACAACTGATCCATCTTCTATGTTTCGCAAAACCTCCATGCAAAAAAAAAAACAATACATAGTCAAATATCATATATGATAGATCATATGTGATACATCATTTGATATATCATATATGATATATCAAATATGATATATCATATGATATATCACATATGATATATCAAAATTATAAAAGTATAAAAAATAACACTAAAAAAAGCTTTAAAAAGACCGTAAAAAAATTGGTTAACAAACTAACAAACCTTATACAGTCCATCTTCTCTGTGAAACAAGTTGATCGGCTCCTCTTCTTCTTCATTTTTATCAGTATCATCACCTTTTTTCTTAAATTTCTCTTTTTTCTTAGCTTTCTTCTTCTCCATTACTTCATCAACAAACTTTTTCTCTTTAATAATAGACACCTCAGATCCTTCAAACAAACTTTTGGTATCTATTTGGCAAAACCATGTCCCAGCAAATATTTCAGCTTGAACCAATTCGAAAAGGGGACGAGTATAAACCTTTGACGCATGACGTTCAATCTTAAGATAGGTTCTAAGTGTAGGAACAGAATCAATCGACTTATGATATAACTTCTCTTGTATATGCCTCTGTTTTTCCATTGTCGTCTCAAAACAATTCATAAAATTCATGAGAGTCGAACCAGAATTAGTAAAATGAGAGAAAAAGGAATTCTCACTCTCAGACCTAGAAGTTGTCCTCATCAAACCACACAAAGGAGAGTCCACAAAAAAAGCAGGAATCCAACAAGAGCGTATGCGAAACATCTTTGTTAACCACTTATGATTATGCAAATTAAACTCATCTAATAACTTCCCCCATTGATACTCAAACTCATCAGGACCAATATACATATTCCACACAATTTGATTGAATTTCCTTTTAAAGTCTGTGTGATCATAAATCTTTGAGCATATCTGCAAACAAATATCACATATGATTTAACAAATGATTTACCAAATGAAAAAAGTATGAAATATCACATATGATAAATCATTAGAAACTACAAAGAAAGCAAAATAATAATACAAGAAAGCACATAAAGTATCACATATGATATAACAAAAGAAAATACAAGAAAGCACACAACATACCTTTCCAGGAAGCTTTTGTGTAATATGCCACATACACAATCTGTGTTTCGATCCAGCAAATTCTTGTTCAATCGCCTTTCTCATAGCCCCGTCCTGATAAGTGACAACGATACTAGGAGCTTTACCAAAAGCTTTTATAAATGCTTTGAGCAACCAAATATAAGAGTTTGCAGTTTCATTCTTCAGCAAGCCTGCAGCAACCGTAACACACTTCCTATGATTATCAATTGCTGTAAAAGGAACAAACATCATTTTGTAGCTGAAAAACAAAAAAAAAATAGTTAAAAAAAAACAAATACGAAGACAAAATGCAAGTAATACAATAAAATATGATATATATCACTCAAACACTTACTTATTTGTCCTGTACGTAGCATCAAAAGAGACAACGTCACAAAACTCTTTGTAACTGTACTTGGACACTTCATCAGCCCAGAAAATTACAGAAAGCTCAGCATTCTCAACCAAGTAATCAAACGAAAAATCTGGAACATGCTTCTGTCTATTTTCCATCTTAGCAATAAGCATCTGAGCATCACTATCGCCTATATAACAATTCACACTCCTAAAAAAGTTCGTAAAGTCAACAGTTGTACCATGAACAAGCAAATACGATCCCTTCAGACCAGTCAACAAGTGATGAGCTCTCGTTGCACCTATATTCACGCTCGCAGCTTTAACAATAAACAACTGCTCAGCATATGTTAACTGCCTTTCGGTCTTTGACAAATGCTTATATTCTTTACGTTCAAGCTCATGGTTATGTATACTATCAAAAACAGTCAACTTATACTTTGTAGAACCAGGAATCAACTCAAACATCACACGTGCTTTGCAAACTGTGATATGCACGTTCGAACTTCTCTTCTGCTTGTCACTATTCTCTAAATCTAGTGTGTCTACATGAATTCTCTTAGGACAGCCTTCCCTATTACACACTAGATACTTTTGCTTAACAATACCGCTCCTCAACCTTTTCTGACATGATTTCCTAACCACAAACCCTGCTTTTGAAGCATATTTCATATACGCACTAATGCACTCATCAACTAAATTAAAAACATTGCCCTTAGCTAGTAAAACGTCGACAGGAACTTTAGGAATATAATAAACCATTCCACCAGGAGTATCAAAATTAGAGTGAGTAGAGAATGATTCAGGAGTTTTCAAAGCATTCAGTTCTGAAAAAACAAAAAAGTACAAAATAAAAACATCGATAAAGTAAAAATGAAATAAACAAAAACAAGTTCTTATGATCACATAGGATATAACACATGTGCTGTATATATCATATGTGATATCACATGTGATATATCATATGTGATATCACATATGATATCAAATGTGATGCAAAATAAAAAGTGCTTATCAAAACATAACTAATAGCTTATTCAAAAAGCTTAAACTACTTAATTCAATCAAAGCATAAACTAATAGCTTATTCAAAGCTTAATATGCTTAATTCATCAAAAACTAATTAATAGCTTAATTGGAATCTAAACATAACTAATCGCTTATTTAGAGGATTAAAATGATTAACACCTTATCCATCTCCTACACGTAACACTAAACTAACAGTTTAGATCAATCTAAAGCTAAATAATAGCTTATTCACAGCTTGAAATTAACTTAAAACTGCTTAATTCAATCTAAAACTAGATTAAAAATGCTCAATTCAATATAAACCTAACTAAATAGCTTATTCACATATTAAACCTGTTATTCAAACAGAAAATAATGAAAAACAAAAATTAAACGCATCTTACTCTTAATAGCTGCGGATTCATCACCGTGTTCATAAGCTACAATCTCCTCCGTATACTTAGCAGAAACATCATCACTAACAACAACATCTTCAGATGCAGATTCAGTTACAGAAACAATGACGCTTTCAGTTATAGAAGAAGAAGGATCAGAAGAGGAACGATCAGATTCGGTTGCAGATTCAGTTATAGAAGAAGAAGGATCAGAAGAAACTGAAGAATTTGGAATCAAATCCATGAAAGAATCGATTAATTGATAACGAATTAGGGTTAACTGATGAAGAAGATGAAAAAACGAGAGAATAGAGATAAACACACACTTTGTGTGTGTGAAAATTAAATAGCGTTTAATTGAAAGAAAGATAAAAAAATTCTTTTTATATTGACTAAAATACCCCTGCAGTGTAAAAATCATATTTAATCTAAGCCATTAGATCAAAATGAATGAAAGGTGGGGATTGGTCCCTTGGTATATAGATAAAGTTTTGTCCATAAATGATCTTTTATCTATGTATAAAGCGCAAAAGTTTTTATTATCTAAGAACAAGATCCTAGCCCGATGGACTTAGGTCAAATAAAGTTATGTACTCGAGTATTAGTTTAGAAAATCTATAGGAAAAGGATAGAGGGTGGGAATTAATTTTTATTATTTTTTGAGTAAAATACACCGTTCGTCTTATACACGTTTAATCCTAATTTTAAAATAAGTCTACAATTCATCCCTCAAATCTCCATTTTGCATCCTCATTAGTCCCGTTGACCAAGTCACGTTAGCCGTCTCTCGTTACACCCCGTTAAAAGTCATTGACTAAGGGCAATTTAGTCATTTACCCGTTCAAAGTTAACAACCAACTAAATAACTTTTAATATTAGTATTTGGGCCCACCAATGTCAATTTTCTTCATCTTCAGCCACCAGTTCACCACCACTCTGACTTTCCACCACAGATTTCATCATTTCTACCCACTTCACAATCCCCTAAATCAACACCCATAGATGCTTAATGAAAATCTAATCCTCATTTTTCATAAATATCGACAACCCATTTTCATAAAATCAAAACTCAAAAACATCAAGCCATCAAAAACATCACTACCAGATCTATAGAGCATCAAAAATAGCTTTTTACAATTACAATTATCTCATTTTCAATCTGTTTTCTTTTTCTTGTCTACACAAACACACACTACAAGTCTACAATAAACGTTATCTCTTTTACATTTATGTCTCTTCATCAAAAGTATTATTCTTCATACTGTTCTTCCCCACCACCAAAACCCTCAAACCACCATGACATAATAAACTGGCACACACCACTCCATCTCCACCACATGCTGTCACGAATCCACCCACCCTCACCGTTGCTGCACACAACCCCATCACCGTCCCACCATAATGAAACACCACTATTGAATAGAGATCTATATCATGTGTTTTAATTCCATATCATGTATGTTTGCCTTATGTATTCTCCTTAATTGGTATTTGTAGAACCTTTAATTTATATTTGATATGTAATTGATTAAGAGATAAACATTCTGGAAAAAATAGATGATATTTCAAGAATATTTGAACGAAATGATTAATTAATTATTTAAAAAATGTAAAACCAACATGTAGCAAGTTTTAAATTTTATGTGAATAAAATATCTTTAAGAAACTAATTACTAACATATTCAGACTTATGAGAGGAGAGAGAGAAAAAAATGATAAACAAGAGGTGAATAAAAGATGGAGCGTTGTTGTCTATGGATTTTAGTGAAAGTGGAAGATGTTGGTGCATATAGTGTGTATGGGTTTTAATATAATTTGCAGTGTAGCAAAAAAAGACTTACAAGGCTGATTAATCGTTGCCTAGGCGCTAGTAAACCACCAACCTTTCCGGTTTGTGTAAATCGGTCAACCATGGTCAACGGCGGTCAACAAATGACAACGGTGATCAAACTTGCCGAAAACTTGCAAATCTTGCTGGAAATACACAAAACTTACATTAAACTTGTTGATCCCAGTTTACCTTGTAAATATAGATCTTGTTTAGCTTCTGTTAAGAAACTGTCTAAATCACAAAGTACACGCGGAATATAATACTTGATGAATAAGAAGAACACAATGATTAAACAATCAAAAGCTTCAATATTATTAGAATAATAATACGAGTGATCTTAATATCACTACGGTTTACAACCTTGAAGCCGCCTTAAAATTATATCTAAACAAATAACCTAAGACCCCCTTTTATAGACTAAGGAGTCCTAGTTAGTTACAATGACTTCCTATACAATGTATATCACAATCTTATCTTTTATATACTTATCCAGTACTATATAATAGGAACACGTCATTCCATAAATACAAACAAACTCTAATACTCCAGTAGTAGCTTGAAATACATTAGCAGTATGTACATTTAATCTGGCAGTACTTAGTTTTCAACAGTAGATACTTTACACTAGCATTAGTTTCTCCAAGCCTAGCAGTAGTTACTACTTAGCGTATTCCTTTGATTCTTTCCAGCAACACCTAGCACTAGATAGAATACACTAGCAACAGTTTCATTCATACCAGCAGTAGTTAAGACTTAGAACTTTTCTTTAGGAATTCCATGAGGAGTTGATTCTCCCAAGAGCAGTAGTATCCTTAAAACCAAACAATCCTCCCCTAAACTTGATATTTGCTCCTCAAATCATCAAGTTTCCTTTTTAGCATAAACAATCACCAGGAGTATGCTTCCAAACACATTAATTCTGCTTCTTAGGGTAGAGAACTTTTTCATACTTTCTTAACAATTTGTAAGCTTGATCATCTGATATGAAGTGCCTTTGAACTCTAAGCATATGTGGTGTCAGCATCTGTCTTATAACAACTTTGTTGTGGTTAAGTTGTGGATAGTCTATTTCTACTAGGATGTATATCACCAAACCATGTGCAAACAAAGCATGCACACCACAACTTCGATATAACCTTCATTGTTGAACTGTGTTGTTCTCAACTTTTCCCACTCTACATCCTCATGACCTGGGTCAAACATAACTTTCAGATAATTCCAAATAACCACATCATAGATTACCTTAGGATAAGGGTTATGCTTTTCTTTGAACAATCTCCAAAGAGCTTCACCCCTATCTAGATACTGAACCATCTGACTAAATCTTATAAATCTGTAACTCTTCCCATTGGTTCTTTTAAGATCCCAGTAGGCTTCACTCCCATCTCTAACTCCTGAAATAACATCAATAATGGGATGCTTAATCTCTAAAGGAGTATCTTCAAAAACCCTGGTTCCTTATGCTTAGACAGAACCTGTAAGAGCCTGTAACCTTTCTCTATCCTTTGGATCAACTGCCTCATCAACCTGCTCTTCAACTTTTTTAGCAGTATCTGGTACTTCCTGTTCATGTTCTGTGTCAGACTGCTGAACTGCTCTTGACTTGTCTGCTTTCCTCATCTTTCTCCCTGTAACTCTTTAACATTCTTCCAGTTCTTTTCACACCTGAAGTTGTACTCTCCTTTTTAACCTCTTCCTCTTCCTTTTTTCACTGACTCCTCTACTACCTTCTCCTTTTGCACCACTAGTTTCTCATGCTCTAGCACCTTTTCATTTGTAGGTTCTTCAGTCTCCATAGCCACAAAGTTTTCAATTAACTTCTTGGCCTGCTCATACATGTTCTCTATTTCACTATCCGTAAAGCCCTTCAACTGATTCAACCTAAAGCCCTTTATATTTTCCATGTAGTAATAATGAATCTTTCTTCTCTGTTTCACTGTTGGTGGTTTGAGCATCTTTTTCTTCTTTCTTTCAGCATCATACACTTTTCTTTTCTCCTCCATGAACTTCTTTTGTAACACCCCAATCCGACAAGGGTCCGAATGTCACATTACGGAGTCATATCAGAACATATTAATAAAATTTTGCGAGCGGAAGTCTTATAAAATAAAATACCAAGTCATATAAACGAATAACTTACAAGGAAAGAATACAAAATCCAATATGTCAAAATGTAATATCAAAACAATGATCTTCAAAAAGAGTCCAATAAGATAGGGAAAACTAGGGTCGGTTCGCTCAAATGCTCCTACTCTCAGCCCATCAAGCCCAACATCCTACTAGGTACCTGCCGCATAGAAAAGAAAGTGCGGCTGAGCTTAAAAAGCCCAGTGAGCGGATATGGCAAAATAAAAACGAAACAAAATAAACGTATGAAGGTAATCAAAGGAAACTGATATCAAAGTGATAGCAATGAACAAAATGAGTCAATGTGGAAACTGCAGAACCCAATATTAACAGATAACAAGAAGAACAACAATAAAAGGAGACCAAAACGAAGCAGCGCATCAGCGAACATACATAAGTACACATAAAATAACCAAACATTTAAATACTGGATATAAATGAAAAAGAATTAATAAACAACATCATAAGCAAAACAAGTAACCAAACAGTGTACAAGCATAGCAGTCAGCGTATCAACTAAATATAAATATGGCAACACAAATAAATCAGATAATCAGAATACATATAAGCCAAGCTGAATTCGATAAGTAGGCGTAAGCAACTAAATTGAATGTAAGCATGGCAATCACATAAGATAGATAACCCACAGTTAATAAAACAGAACAAGTATCGTAACCAGCGGAAATACTAACAACAGTATAAGCGTGATAGTCACACGTATCAGGTAGGAATACCAAATGAACATCATAATTGAATGAATTAACTAAACAAGAACATAGCATGGCAAAATAAATAAGTCAACTAGACAAATAACATAAGTTGAAACATATTCCTTCATCAACCAGTAGCATGAACAGAAGTGTAAACATGGCAGATCAACAAGTCAGGTAACCATCAATTACTAAGTCAAACCAATATCGTAAGCAACGGAAAAATACCAACCAAAAGTACAAGAATGGCAGTCACAAATATCAAATAGGAATACTAAATGATAATTATAGCCCACAAAATAACTGAACGAGGTATAACATGGAAAATGGATGAGTCAAATAATTACATACTAGCATGGCAAACGGGTGAATCAATTAGTCACATAATAGCATGGTAAACATATAGTCGCATATTAATCATATAATAGCAGGGGAAACGGATAAAGTGGTAATCTGAAGTATAAGCTTGGTAGTCAACCAAAATGGAATGAGAGTATGACAAATCAATGAATTGGAGTATAGTATGGTAGTCGGTTGAATCACATAAGGATAATGAATGAATGAGTAATCGACGGAAAACTAAAAACGAGAAATATAGAATATGGTGCATTGTGGAATAACATGAGGCATAACAAGGATAAAAGGTAATGGAAGGAAAATATCAGTAATCTACCACGAGCCTGAAACAAACATATCATAACATAAGTAACCAATGGAGTAGCTAACTCCCAAAATGTGAAGGATGTGTATTAAACACAACATCAATCACCGAATAAATAAATCATGTCAGATCGTAGCATATACAGAACAAATCTAGTATGCATCCATACGCCCCTGCAAAAGTATTAGTGGCCAAACATATATAATAATCTTGAGCTCATAATATATAATAGAAAGGGATAGGATGGTTCATCACTCGACCACTCTAGAGTCATGCCATTGGTGCATCAATGAAATGGCCATGTTACCTTCATGGCTAGGGAAAATGGCTCGGGTATTAAACTGAAGGGTCAAAAGGTAAGCTCCAAGTTTGGCAAAAAAATCATAATTGCATAATCAAGGGTTCATAATAAAAGGTTCATAGTAAAGGACCAATTCAAGGGTTCACATAAAATAGTTCAAGGTTCATAATCAAGATAGCTAAAGATCAAAAGATGTGTAAGAGGTCATGAGAAATCTTAAGAGAAAGGTCAGAATATCTGTACCTTAATGCCAATGAAAGAAAAGCAAACGAGTGAATGAACACGAGGACAAAACATCACGTCTTCTTCAATGAATCTACACGGATTACGGTTCACATATCATTTATATATTCATATTGAATGTTATTCTTAGATTTATAGGCCATATACTTATTGTTAGGCTTGTATTACATATTAGGTTTTAAACCTTAATTCTAGACCCGTATTGGATGAATTTTCATGAATATTAACTGAACTCAAATAAATTTAGGAAAATTCCCAGGTGTTCCCTTATTAGTTAGGTTACTTCATGAATTTTTTGGGATTTTATTACTGAGCTTAAGTATCGAATAGAAAATCATCTTTCCAGACCTGTCCAGGAAGTACCCAGAAACAGAGACTCCAAAAGTTTGAACGTGACAAACCCATTTACACAACTCAAAAAATTCAACCAAAATTCCCAGGGGTCACACATATCCTAAATATCAAAACTGGAGAAGAAGAGGTCAAAAATCCTTACGGTTTGTTCTAGAGAAATTAATACCTACATCACAAAATTTAGATCAGCTTTCACAGATTTGACACTTAAACTTGGAAAATATAAAAATCATAGCTATAGGTCTCCAATTACAACAAGGCTTACTTATTCAGAATATACACAAATATTACTCACCTTTAGGTTAAAGAATCACTCAAAAATATGAAGGAAAAAATAAAATACACATGTAGCAATATGACCTAAAATCTGGACAACCTAACATGCAAAATGACCCACATAGCAAACAAGTCCAAAATCATCAATACACCGAACCATATTGCACCAAACTTCATAGAATTCATATATAAGTCATAACAACACCCAAACCATAGAAGATGAAGCAATTCACTCAAAGAATTACACACAAGATTATTTATGGCATAACAACCTCATCATTTCATGTAGAAACCAAATTACAAGCCCTAAACATGTATCATTCATAACCATTTAACACCATTTCATACAAACATGTAAGCAAGCATATAAAAACCATTTTCATGCATTCCACAATGTTATCCACATCATCATGTTTAATCTTCATCAAATCATATGAAACATATTATATTTCACAAACACATCAAACCATGATTAATATGGGCGTACACAATAGGTTTTATAGAGAGAAAGTTTAGAGGTTTGGGAACTTAGTGAGAGAAAGAAAAAGTATTATTATGAGCTCCAACCCTCTACCTTGGGAGGTAGAGGGTATTTATAGTATCATACATAAAACGCCACCTACGGGCTGTGGATTAGGCATACAGTGGGTAAAGACCCGTCCGTCCTCCACGGTGTTACTAAACTAAATACTAACTAACATTAAATAACTACGACTATGAGCTTTCTAATGATTACATATACTTGAGGTGACCGACACTTTAATAACTGGATTTACTAAATCCTAACAATCTCCCCCTAAGGGAGGTCACCTCAAATTACATTGAATACAAACAGATATTACATTAAGATTGTTCTTGAATTCTTGTTAATGTTCTTTGCTCTGTAGCCCGTAGTATTTGATTCTTCATGTTTTGCATGTTTGGTTAATCCGAGTGGAGGTCTTTAACTGTTCCACGTGATAATGAGTTTTGAGCCAGCTTTGAGATCATCAGCTACCATAAATCTCCGACTCTTCCTTTGTAGTGTTGAAATTATGTGAAGTTGTGACATTGGACCAACATGCTCACATTCTGGATCATGATTTCTTCTCATCAGAGTAGCGGAAGCCTTTTAGTTGATTCATGATATTTGCAGCAGTGTAGCAGAAGCATGGAGTGAAAATATCAGAGTCGTTGATGCACTTATCATGATTTCTTTAGAAATGAATGTGTTGTGTGAGCATGCGGCTATGGATTAACCTCTCTATTCTGATCAGCTGCAAACATTAGGTGCAACTGCATACAACAGTTAGTAATAAAGCGCACGAAAGTGTCTTTGATCACTTTCATTGAATTGAGGTACACGGCTCACGGTTCCCTGTTGATCAGTACAAGTACTGCCTGTGATCAGGTATAATTCTGAAGAATCTCCTTGACAGGGTTTCGCAGCTTCTCTAGCCGTTCTCAAACCGGAATGTCTCAAAGAAGACAACACAGAGTGAGTGAACTAGCGAATTGAGATTCACTGATTGATGAAAATAGATTTGAAAAACAATCGTGTATTGCACAATATAAAGTGTTTTTGCAATACAACGAACGTTTTAAGAAAAATCAGTTATCAGTCGTAAACACCTTTTATTTTGACATATTAGTACACAGTCGATGTGCTAGAGAAAAGAATTTTAAGCACAACGACCGGTTTTTCAAAGGTATCCGTCAATCCATTTCCTGGACCAAGGTTGATTCAATAATGAATCGCCCCATTGTTTCAATCCAGTTGTCACATGTTTGATCTATTGAAATCTCACATGCCTCCTACCAAGAGCTTGTTTCATGTTGGCTCTAGAAGGGTTTCCATCTTCATTGTGAATATGTTTGCGTATCACTTAGATGTTCTGGCAATACCACAAGGATAATGCGTAGGACTCTTAAAATATAGTCTCTCTTTCCACATTGTGTGAAGCAGAGAGTCTTCATTGACAGTGTCCTAATGAGATTTATTGATGATCTCGTGGCTCTAGACTCAATTGTGCACATTTGGTTCCTATGCCAGAGACTAGGGAGAGGGTCTCCTCCTTCAATATCAACAATCTCTATGAGAAAGTCGATAGATAATGTAGGTTCCTCGTGAGAATGAAACAAGTCCTTTTAAGAGAAACTTGAGTAGCTTGGGAAGTTGTAGTGTAGTGCGTCACTGGGTCCATGACGTCTTGTCTTCAATACCAGTGTTACCTTAGTAGACACTAGTAATATATGTATTGAACCCGGTTTCTGCCCTAAGGTTGAATTATTGGAGGGCTATTTCTTTTCACCCTTTTCACATTCAATTATTTTTCATTCTTCAACCCCTTCAGTGCTTACCGAGACTTCATAACTAGAACCTTATTGGGTTTATTCCAGTACTAGCTCAGTCTCAGTTCGCACTCTTCCCGTTTCTCACTTTTCTCCTTTTTTCATCATAAGGACTTCTACACTATCTAGTGGATTGTCCCTGGGTAGATCCCTCCGGCTCTGGCGGGATCGTGGAAATGAATACCTAACCTAACCATCCTTATATCACCATACATAAAGTAAATTTGGTCGGTCTTTATGGTATTGTTCATCTGCCATTGGAACCAATTGAAAACCATTTGAAAATCAATCCAGGTACTTGTGATATATTATCAAAGCATTTAGTACCTAAATTGTTTTTGATATTTCAGAAAAAGGTCTCCCCCTCAACATGTGTATCATATGTTTGAAATCATTTTGGCACATGGAGGCAAGAGGAAGAATTCACTTCTTTGATCAACATTTTCTAAAACTATCGACATCACTTTCCCGATCAAAATTAGTATTTTTTAAATACTTTGTTAAGGTAAATTTGGGAAAGGATGTGGTTTTCAAAAAGTTGCTCCCCCTCAATATGTGCTTCGAGATTCGAAAGTGTTTTGCACATATTAAGGAAAACCTGCACTTAGAGACAAATCAATCACGATTCAATCCTTTTTGGTTTGATATAGATGCTCCCCCTTAACATGTGCATGGAAAATTTGAAATCGTTTGGCACATGTAGGGAGGAGAGCTTGCTAATAACTTACAAAACCGTTTATCGAATTATCAGTTTAAATCCAATTTAAATCACAAAATCTCCCCCGATCACAATTTTCAAGTCATTTAAGATTTGTGATCTCTATAGATTTAAATTGATTTTGAAAGCTTTTGAGGAGAATTGCTTATGAAAACATTTAACCGATAAGGATCAAATATGAGACTTTAAACTCCAACGATTAAACACGCTTGAGTATCTTTTGAAAACATGACATTAGCCTACAAATAACCTTTTTATTTAAATGAAATCATTCTCCCCCTCAGTCAATGACATAAGTTGTTGATTGAGAGATAGAGATTTTGAAAACTGTCAAGTCCAGATGATTTTCAAAATTTTAGACCGAGTTATTTTTCAAAGCAATTAGGTTTTCATTAGATAACAAATATTTTTCAGAAGAATTTATAGAAGCAAAAATATTTGTGAAGAAAACATTTGTCTTTTTGGTGACAAACATTTGTAATTAGAAACAGAGCATGAGATTTGAAACATAAGATAAAGCATGACTCTGTTCTTTCTTTTTAAAAACGGGGCATAGACAGAAATGACTATACACCTTTTGTTTTTCTTTCTCTTAATTTTTTTATGTACATTCGAACTTCATCTAAAGACCCGTGTCACTCTTTGAATGACAATACAAAGACCGTAGATGAAATCGAATAAAAGAAAACATGGGAAAAATATTTTTTGCATTTTCAAAGATTTTCTGAATTTTTTATGGATTTTTTTTTTTTTTTTTTTTAATGTTCTTTTGTGGGTTTTATAATTTTGTATTTTGCTTTTTGAAAAAATATTTACAAGAGATAGATGAAGAAAAAAATTTTACTCCTCGTCTTCCTCTTGAAAACGTTTGAGTGTTTCCGGTTGTAAACTCTTTAGACCAAGTCGTGGAAGGATAAACTCAAAACGTTCTCTAGGAAGAGCTTTGGTGAAGATGTCTTCTAATTGGTATTCACTCCTCACAAAGTAAAGTTCCACCACACCGTTCTCTACTTGCTCCCTGATGAAATGATGTCGAATGTCGATATGCTTTGCTCTTGAATGTTGAACGTTGTTGCATGAGAGAGCAATGACACTTTTGTTATCACAATACAGAGGGATTTTGTTGAATTCAAAGCCATAGTCAGATAATTGGGATCTCATCCATAGGATTTGAGCACAACAAGATGACATGGCTATGTATTCTGCCTCTGTAGAGGATATAGAAGTACTCATTTGTTTCTTTGAAGACCAGCTCACAAGCTTATCACCCAAAAACTGAGCACCTCCTGACGTGCTTCGACGTGTATCTTGGCATCCTGAATGGTCAACATCTGCATAGGCTGTTAGTGACATACCGGTGTCCTTCGGGGTACCAAAGTCCCATGTTGATGGTTCCTTGGAGATACCGAAAGACCCGTTTAACCGCTTCAAGGTGCTTTTTAGTAGGCTTAGCCTGGTATCTAGCACAAATGCATACAGCGAACAGAATGTCTAGTCTACTGGCAGTAAGGTACATCAGGGACCCAATCATACTACGATATTTAGTCTAGTCAACCATGATCCCTGAGAGGTCCTCATCCAGTTTAGTACGCTCCACCATGGGAGTGTCAACAGGGTCACAAGAATCAAATCCAAATTTCTATAAAATCTCATTAGCATATTTAGATTGATTGATAAAAAAGCCTCCGGGACTTTGTGAAATTTGTAATACCAAGAAAAATAACATTTGTCCCATCATTGACATTTGAAATTTGGAGCCCATCTCCATAGAAAAACGGTCACATTCATTAGGGTCAGTCGAGGCAAAAATAATATCATCAACATAGATTTGAACGTGAATTAAGTGTTTGCCTGACTTTCTGGTGAACAATGTCGGATCAACTGCTCCTTTGCTGAATCCAGTAGATAGAAGAAACTTTGATTGCGTATCGTACCATGCCCTTGGAGCATGCTTCAAACCGTAAAGAGCCTTCTTTAAGCGATATACATGAGTAGGATGCTCTGGATTCACAAAACCTTCGGGTTGGCTGACGAATACGACTTCTTTAAGATCTCCGTTAAGAAAAGCCGTATTTACATCCATCTGATAGACTACCATATTCTTACTTGCAGCGTTAGCCAAAAAGATTCTGATTGCCTCGATACGTGCAACTGGAGCAAATGATTCTTCAAAGTCAATACCCTCTTCTTGACGGTATCCTTTTGCAACTAATCGAGCCTTGTTCTTTAACACATCACCATGCTCATCAAGATTTACTTTGAAGATCCACTTTAGAGCAATGATCATAGCACAGTCAGGAGCAGGTACTAATTCCCATACATCTAGTCGATCGAACTCATGAATTTCTTCTTGCATGGCATTGAACCAACTGTCTTCATTCATGGCAGTTTTAATGTATTTTGGTTCGACCTTGGATAGTACAGAGTTGAACAAGCACCATAAGGCATCACTTGCAAGTTGTTTACGAGTGGATACTGGACGAGAAGGGTTTCCAATGATGTTGTCCAATGGATGGTCATGTGTCCATTTTCTAAGGTGTTCGTGTGGTTGTTGTTGAGGAACTGAAGTAGCAAAGTTGTTTTCCCCTGATGAAGATGGTTCTGATGATGGTTCAGGAGCAAATATGTTCTCAAAGGGAGCATCTTCGGGAGTAGCAAAGGGGTTATCTCCATCATAGGAGCCAGAAATAATTCCATGATGTACACTCGATGATTGAGGATTTGATGATGAAACAGAGTGATCAGCAGTAGGCGCTTCTTGACTCAATGACATAGAAACTGAAGGGTTATCTATGTTGACAGGGATAGGAGCCGCCTCTGTTGATGGATTTGACTGATCATTAGGAATAGGCTCATAATGTTCATCAAACATTGGATCAAACAATTTCTTCAAATCATCTTCTGAAGGGGGTACATATGGAGTTGTTGGTGAGGGATTTTGTATAAGAGAAGAACTAATGGGACTACTTGATGAAGGTTGTGATGCGGGTCTCTAACTTGATTGTCTTGGAGCCATTTGCCCGGACAGCTCATCGAACGTGACGTGAATAGTTTCCATGATATCTCGAGTTCTTTTGTTGTAGATTCGGTAACCCTTCTTGTTTGGTGCATAACCCACAAAAATTCCAATGTCCGCCTTAGCTCTTAATTTACCTAAATCTTGACCGTCATTCGTTGGATAGCACAAAGCACCAAATACACGAAGGTAGGATGTTGGGTTTTAGGTTCCTTGGATCAAGAATTACTCTAAGCACTGGAACCACGGACAGGTTGGATATAACCACTGACAGAAGGATGTAACCACGGATGAAGACAAACCGCGGCTAGTAGAAGAATGTAACCTCTGATATTGATATATAACCTCTGCTAGTATTGTAATAGTCGGTTTAGTTAATTGTATTAGATAAATATGGAAAAAATATTTATCTTGTAGGTTACGTATTGTATAATGTATAGGACTCCTTAGCCTATAAAAGGAGATCTTAGGTTAGGTTAGATATACGTATGTTTTATATCTAAGGTTGATACACTTCAAGGTTGCAAAACCCTAATACTGTAAGAGTATTCGTATTATCAATAATATTGAGGTGTTGAATGTTTATTGTTCTTCTTCTTAAGATTAAGTGTTAAATTCCACGTAATACTTAATAAGTTTTTGTTACAAGTCAGTTTCTATATTAGATCGTTTGCTCAACTGGGATCAACAAGTGGTATCAGAGCATGTGATCTAGAAACTGTAACCAAGAAGAAGTCTGTTAATCTTTATTCAAGTAAGTTAAGATGTCTGACGAAACTCACATGGTGACTGCTTCAAAGGTACCCATGCTCAAGCATGGTGAGTATCAAATCAGGAGAATGCGAATGAGGCAATACATTCGTATGATTGATTATGCTCTCTGTGATGTCGTTGAAAAAGGAGACACTCTTCCTAAGAAGGGTGAGGATGGACTAGAGATAGCTATTGTTAGTGAACCTGATAAATCTAAAAGGAAAATGGAGATCAAAGCTCACAGTATTCTCTCTATGGGAATACCTAATGAGTTTGCCTTCGACTTTGATCAATATGAGTCTGCTAAAGATTTATTGGATGCTCTTGAATTAAGGTTTGCTGGTAATGAAGCTACTAAGAAGTCAAGGATGAATATGCTCAAACATCAATTTGAAACCTTCACTGCTCTTAGTGGAGAAAAGATTGATGGCACATACAATAGACTTCAAAAACTTATCAGCCAACTGAAGTCAGTGAATTACAAGTTTCTTCAAGAAGATATTAATTTGAAGTTCATTAGGAGTTTATCATCTGAATGGGCTATTCATAAAATTGTGTGGAGAAATAAGGAGGATTTTCCTACGATGACTCTAGACAATCTCTTCAACAACTTGAAGGTTTATGAGTCTGAGAATAACTTTGCTCACTCATCTTCGGCTAATCAAAACATTGCTTTTGTATCCACTAATCACAAAAGCCCACAAGATGTATCCACTGCTGCCTATGGTGTAACCACGGCTATTGCAAACAATACCACTGTTAGTGATAATGTCAGTGATGGTGCAATCTGTGCTTTTCTGGCTGATTTAAGTACCAGTGTTACTGTGCTGAATCAAGATCTGGATCAAATTGATCCTGATGATCTTGAAGAGATTAATCTTCAATGGCAAATGGCAATGTTGAATCTCCAAGCAAGAAAGTTTCTGAGGAGGAAGAAGGGCACTAAGCTACCTCAGGCTAGTGTTAGTGGTGTTAATGAGGCTGTCACATGGAGTGGAGGTGACATGATTGGAAGGGCTTCCACTACTGATTCATGCTTAGATGCTGGTCAGGATAGTGGAAACATAAATAAGACCCAACCATTGGCAACTCCTAATGTGGAGAGTTCCTTGGAACTTAACACAGGTGGAGGAATCCCTAGCCAACTGGCTGCTACAGGGTGCATAGATGATCATGCTAGGTCTGGTGCTATGTCTACAATATCCAAGGATTCACCTCTCGGAGCAGTTAACACATCTCGAAGTGATGAGGATAGATTGGAACATGACATTGAATTGACGGATAATGAGTTTGTACATGATGACTTTTCCAATGAACCACCTCTCGGACCAGTTAACACAAGTCGAAGTCGGGAGGATATTCTTGAACGTTTAAATGAATTGACGGCTAAGTGTGCTAAAATGGAGAATACAATTTCAGGTCTACAGAAGTTGACTGTGTTTCAGGGAAAGGATATTAGGAGATTGAAGCATAGAGTGTTGGTTTTGGAAAAAGTAAGAAGACCTGGGTTGCTGTTTTGAAAGCTATGAGAAGAAAGAGAAAGAAGGTGGACTCCTCTCCAGCTCTGAATGTGGAAGATGTATCCAAACAAGGGAGGAGTGAAGGCATGATTTCAGGGGAGGCTGGTGATATATCTGTTGATGTACCTATGGATGAAGATGTTGATAGTGGAGATAATGAATTTTTGGTATCTGATAAAGATGGGAATGAAGCAGTTCTTGAAATTTTGAAGAATGTTGTAGAAGATGTAGTGAAGGACACAAACACTGATGGTATGTCTGAAACCATGGTTAGTACTCTTGTAACCACTGATGCAGTTTCAGACATCACAACTATATCCACTACTATCATACCCACTGCTATCATAACTACTTCCACTATTGTCACAACTCTCTCTGAATCACAACCTAAGTCTAAAGAAGTTGAGAAAGAAGCTGCAAGTACCTTGATAAATCTAAGCAAAACCTTATCTATTTCTACACCTGCCATTGCACCTGTTTTATCTGTTCAGTCTACTACAACCAAACCCTCTGTTAAAAGTTTAGTTATTGGTGAACCTTTGAAGAAGAAAGTGGTTCAAACTGTTATTGGGAAAGGTAAAGGGGTTGCTGTACCAGAGCTGAAGTTTAAAAATAAAGCAGAACAAGAAGCTTATGATGCAGAGTATGCTAAAAGTATTGTAGCTGAGGATCAAGCAGCTTTAGTGAAAAGAAAGCAAGCTGAAGAGGAAGCTAGTCAGAGATGGTTAGCTACATGGTATGAATCACAAAACTATCTTGAAGCTTCTGAATTAATAAGTGATGAGTATACTGCACAAGAATGGGCTTTGTTAGATGATGAGGAAAAAGCTAGACTTTTGGGTACATTGGCAAGGAAGGTCAGTAAAGAAAAGAAGCAGGTTGTAAGAAAGAAACCTCCTTCAATTGCTCAGATGAGGAATGTATTGATGAAGATTATTAAGAATTCAGGTATACATGTTTCTGAAAATCTTAGTAGGTGTTCATTTGAAAGAATCTTTGAGATTTATGAGAGATGTATGAGAATTAATCATGATGATTACTGTCTAATGAATTCTAAAAAGGAGGAAGAGTGGATTAAAAAAGATGATGAATGGATTCAAAGTAAAAGAAAGAGAAAATCTGAGGTTCAGGAGACATCTGATTCTAAAAGATTGAAAGTTGTTGAAGATGAAAATCAAATTATTTCTTATGAGTTTAAGCTTATAATTGGAAGTGAAGGAGTTTGGAAAATTCAAAGACTCAACAATGATGTTTCTGAGTATAATAAATTTTCACAGATGCTTCAGTATTTTGATAGAGACGATTTGATGAATCTTTGGATACTTTACAAGAATAAGTTTGGTGAAGTACATCCAAATGATTATCATGAGAGACTGGTTTACCATCATTTGAAGATTTTATTTGAACCTACTCATGATGAACCTGAATGGCAAGGACTCTACAATGGTCAAGTTACTAGATGGTTTTTATATCAAACTTGTGGAGTTCATGTTTTAACTGTTTCTGGAAAGGTTATTCATATGCTTGTAGAAGGTGATTATCCTCAATTGAATAAGTATCCAGGAATAATTGCTCAGATGTTGAATCCTGGTTGTATCAAGATGTTAGTACCCTATGATGGTCAAGCTTACAATTTGTTGCTAAAGTATGAGAACATTCTTAAGGCTAGTAAGTGTTTGGCTACATCCTCCAATTCAGATGTTTTGAGCTTAAAAGAAACTTGAGAATTCTGTTGGAATGTATCAAGTTTAGGGGAGGATTGTTGGGTTTTAGGTTCCTTGGATCAATAATTACTCTAAGTACTGGAACCACGGACAGGTTGGATATAACCACGGACAGAAGGATGTAACCACGGATGAAGACAAACCGCGGCTAGTAGAAGAATGTAAGCTCTGATATTGATATATAACCTCTGCTAGTATTGTAATAGTCGGTTTAGTTAATTGTATTAGATAAATATGGAAAAGATATTTATCTTGTAGGTTACGTATTGTATAATGTATAGGACTCCTTAGCCTATAAAAGGATATCCTAGGTTAGGTTAGATATACGTATGTTTTATATCTAAGGTCGATACACTTCAAGGTTGCAAAACCCTAATACTGTAAGAGTATTCGTATTATCAATAATATTGAGGTGTTGAATGTTTATTGTTCTTCTTCTTAAGATTAAGTGTTAAATTCCGCGTAATACTTAATAAGTTTTTGTTACAAGTCAGTTTCTATATTAGATCGTTTGCTCAACTGGGATCAACATAGGAGAGATCAGGTTTTCGTTTATGAAAAAGTTCGTATGGAGTTTTTCCATGAGTTGTGTGAATTAGGGATCGATTTTGGGTGTAGCAAGTCACACCCCCGAATTACCTGTTTTGCAGCGGAATGGAATTCCTGGGGGATGACTGTCATAGCATCAAAGTTATAGTTATATTGAACGACCTAAAGTGTCGTTTGGAAAACACATCGTTTGATTTATTAAAACAATCAGAGTTTACAAAGTATAGGTCCCAAATGAAAATCAATATGTACGGAAATAAATTTGATACAAGCCAAACGATGTTTTTAAAGTGCATAAATCCCATGTGTGACGCGTCGTCACCACGACTCTATGATATGTCCATATGCATGCCATGAAGTGAATGCCTTAGATACCTGAGACAAAACATGCTAAAAGTGTCAACACAAAGGTTGAGTGAGTTCATAGAGTTTGTGTTGAAATGTAAAGCCTTTAAAGAATATTCATGCAGCAAAGGCATTATAAATCCACTCAGTTCCAAGTTCCGCCCATACAAAACTTGCAACCTGTGTGTTTACAACCCATTGCCAAAATGTGTATAGTTTATGTTCAAGCGCATGATGACAAATGAATTCACATAATAGTACATTACTTAATCTATCAATATTCAATTGATATAACACATATTACCAAGACCGCTAGTTCAATGATTATACCAAGACAGCTAGTTCAATGATTATACCAAGACCGCTAGTCCAATGATTATACCAAGACCGCTAGTCCAATGATTATACCAAGAACGCTAGTCCAATGATTATACCAAGACCGCTAGTCCAATGATTTATGATATAGAAATTCTAAGTATGGCAATACTGTTACTTTGTATGACTAAACATTCAGTTCAGATAAACATATAGTTTGCAAATAGTCATGAATGTCATAAAAATAGTTGAGCATGTATCTCCCCCAAAGAGTTTAATAAAAGTATTAAAAGAGTAGGGGCTATGACTCACCTGGTGCAATGTTTATGATGATATAATGGCAGTACTGAAATGAGGCGCAACCTCTAACCGCGACCTATTATGAATGATATATTCTAATGTAAATCATGAAACAATGTTGTGCATACAAACTCATATGATATCCATACCACTTGTACATTTGAAAATAATGTTTATCGTTGAAATATATGTTTATGACATCTCGTCATATTATAAAATACTTTACAAGTATTTACGTTGAAACGACCTCCTACGATAGTCGTTTAATGATTTATCAAGAAATTATAGCTTTTCGTCGTAAAACAATGTCATTTGATAATTCATGTAAGTGACTAAATGGCCTTGAAAAGCTAGTCGTAAAATGGTGCACATCGAGTGTTAGGAAACAAACTCAACGGTTTTGGAAAGCTTGTATCATTATCTCAAAGTGTTAGCTTTTAAGTTTTTATCATAGAGGTCTCGATCATGGATAAAAACATAGGTAAAGTATGGTACTTGTATCCAAAATATTGTTTAAGGGTGGTTTTCGGCAAAGTTTAAGTGACCGTATTTTATTTGCTACAACTTCGCTTGACGAACGGTTGGACATTTTGGAAAATATGCTAGGCGAACTTACTTTTACTAGAAGACATCATGTTATAAAAAGTACTACATCAATGTTAAAAACGACTCTCAACATGGTCATTTGCGGCCGTAATGTTTGTCTAATAGAAATATATTAGTTTTGCTTATATAATATAGTTACGGCAACTTTATTTAAACGCGTGTAATTTAATCGTTACAAGTCCGTTTTCTACGTTTCATATGTCCTTAGCTTCGTATCAAAGTATACTAATATATTTTTGATAAGTCGACACATTTTATAGCGCTTAAGACTCACTTTTGACTCGTAAAAAGTTAAAATAACATGCTGAATTTTCTGGATTTTATAGTTTTCGTCGTCAAACTTGAAAATAGCATAACTTCTTCGTTATAACTCCGTTTTAACCCATTCAAGCGGCCACGTTTTCGTTTTAAAGTATATTTTCTAAATATCTAGCCCAAAAATTTTTATCCACTGTCGAAATTTCCAGAATTAACAAATATGATCAGACCCTTAAATATAGTTGTCGAAATGGATTTTTCTCGCGTAAAACTTATTCTAACCACTTCAAACCAACGCCGAAGCTATTCTAAACCTACCATACACCTTCTTAGGGTGTCATGAGTTCCTAGACATCACCAAAAGTGATATGTTTCAAGGAGTAATTATTGGATGATATATATATATATATATATATATATATATATATATATATATATATATATATATATAACTCTTAAAAACAATTTAAAAGTGGTATAGACATCCATATAACTTGCATATTTTTCTCAAGCATGATAAAATGAACATGATATGAATATGAAAGATGAAAGTGAACATGAAATGCTTACTAGTTACTTGATGAGGTTTAAATGAACAAGGGTTTATCCTAATTACCATAGGTTTTTATTTCAAAACCTTGATTAAGAGTATATACTAAAGGTGATAATTAAGCTTGATCTTAAAAAAAATTTGGATTCCTTCTTGATCTTCACTCTATGGCCGGTTCTTGATGAGAATAAAATGGAGAGAGTTTTGCAACTTTACACATTTGAAAAGTGTGATGTAGTGTTATGTTAAGATATAATTAAAAATATTACATGTGTCCTACATATTAGTGTAAGATCTTTATTGTGAAACTTTATGAGTCATTGTTTTGGTCGACATTCATAAGGAAAATAAAATACTTGATGTATTTTGTTTACTTAAGTATATATGAGTAGAAGTAAATGTGTATTTGTATAAGTATTGTTGGTAATGTGTACATATTTAAGTATTTAGGGTAGCGTTAGTTAAAAATAACTTTTAACGGAACCAAATAAAATATATTGAAGTCATAAAAATTATAAAAATACATTTCTTACAAAAATTGAGTGAAATAATAATTATCAAGTAGTATTTACGAAAACCGTCGTAATTATATAAATATAACAATTTATATACAAAATAAATTTAAAACACCGGGTAAACTAATAATATTATTTTTATAATCTTAATATGAGTATAAAAATATACCAGAATAATTTTTGGAAGTGTTGGATAAAATGTTCAAAATAATTAATTACGCGATAGCGTTTATTTAATATGAAATTACACGTTTAATGTAAAATGCAAAACCATGCATGAACTAGTATGATGATAATGATGCTAATGATATGTAGACTAAACCTATTCTATATGAAATGTCCTTGATGATTGTTCATGAATTCGCAGCTAAACCATTAAGGTTACGCGAATTTGATACTCGTAAACCTAGTTTACGATAATCGATGAATAGTGAAGCATGAATAGTGATTTTCTCCGGGAATGAATAGTGTTTCGTGAATAGTAAAATTTTGAAATATGTTCTCAGAATATCAAATCGACTTCGAAAATGATGAATAGTAACCGATGAATAGTAAATTCCCGAGATGAATAGTAATTTTGAAAATGACCTGAAATTGCGAGTTGTCACATTTGCCCACCCAAAAAGGAATTCAGTCCCTGAATTCAGTTCGTGTTGGTCTCTCCGGTTTAGGGTTTGATATGGCAAGCCTTCCCATTCTCGAGCAAAACCCTCAAAAGACTTTTAGGTAACCGATTTTTACTTAATCTCACAACTCATCAAACAAGAACTGTCATGAGATTAGGCTAAATCGGTTTGAGTAACAGGTCTTTTGAAAATTTGGCTCGGTCATAGAATTGCTTACACATATAAGCCTACTACTCCCTTCATTGCATGATTCTTCCTGAATTAGACATAGGTGATCAGGCTATGTATAATTTAGGAGTAACTATGCAATGCTTGGACTAATCAACTCATATGATGTTTGGTGTTAAGTCATAAACCCGCATGCATAATGAGTATGCACTTATAGTGATATGATGAGATGCTATGATGATGTAGTTATAGTCTAGGGTCAATGATGCAACCTAGTTCTCTATAACCGATGCTCTGATACCAATCTGTCACACCCCCAAATTACCTGTTTTGCAGCGGAATGGAATTCCTGGGGGATGACTGTCATAGCATCAAAGTTATAGTTATATTGAATGACCTAAAGTGTCGTTTGGAAAACACATCGTTTGATTTATTAAAACAATCAGAGTTTACAAAGTATAGGTCCCAAATGAAAATCAATATGTACGCAAATAAATTTGATACAAGCCAAACGATGTTTTTAAAGTGCATAAATCCCATGCGTGACGCGTCGTCACCACGACTCTATGATATGTCCATATGCATGCCATGAAGTGAATGCCTTAGATACATGAGATAAAACATGCTAAAAGTGTCAACACAAAGGTTGAGTGAGTTCATAGAGTTTGTGTTGAAATGTAAAGCCTTTAAAGAATATTCATGCAGCAAAGGCATAGTAAATCCACTCAGTTCCAAGTTCCGCCCATACAAAACTTGCAACCTGTGTGTTTACAACCCATTGCCAAAATGTGTATAGTTTATGTTCAAGCGCATGATGACAAATGAATTCACATAATAGTACATTACTTAATCTATCAATATTCAATTGATATAACACATATTACCAAGACCGCTAGTTCAATGATTATACCAAGACCGCTAGTTCAATGATTATACCAAGACCGCTAGTCCAATGATTATACCAAGACCGCTAGTCCAATGAATATACCAAGACCGCTAGTCCAATGATTATACCAAGACCGCTAGTCCAATGATTATACCAAGACCGCTAGTCCAATGATTTATGATATAGAAATTCTAAGTATGGCAATACTGTTACTTTGTATGACTAAACATTCAGTTCAGATAAACATATAGTTTGCAAATAGTCATGAATGTCATAAAAATAGTTGAGCATGTATCTCCCCCAAAGAGTTTAATAAAAGTATTAAAAGAGTAGGGGCTATGACTCACCTGGTGCAATGTTTATGATGATATAATGGCAATACTGAAATGAGGCGCAACCTCTAACCGCGACCTATTATGAATGATATGTTCTAATGTAAATCATAAAACAATGTCGTGCATGCAAACTCATATGATATCCATACCACTTGTACATTTGAAAATAATGTTTATCGTTGAAATATATGTTTATGACATCTCGTCATATTATAAAATACTTTACAAGTATTTACGTTGAAACGACCTCCTACGATAGTCGTTTAATGATTTATCAAGAAATTATAGCTTTTCGTCGTAAAACAATGTCATTTGATAATTCATGAAAGTGACTAAATGGCCTTGAAAAGCTAGTCGTAAAATGGTGCACATCGAGTGTTAGAAAACAAACTCAACGCTTTTGGAAAACTTGTATCATTATCTCAAAGTGTTAGCTTTTAAGTTTTTATCATAGAGGTTTCGATCATGGAGAAAAACATAGGTAAAGTATGGTACTTGTATCCAAAATATTGTTTAAGGGTGGTTTTCGGCAAAGTTTAAGTGACCGTATTTTATTTGCTACAACTTCGCTTGACGAACGGTTGGACATTTTGGAAAATATGCTAGGCGAACTTACTTTTACTAGAAGACATCATGTTATAAAAAGTAAAACATCAATGTTAAAAACGACCCTCAACATGGTCATTTGCAGCCGTAATGTTTGTCTAATAGAAATATATTAGTTTTGCTTATATAATATAGTTACGGCAACTTTATTTAAACGCGTGCAATTTAATCGTTACAAGTCCGTTTTCTACGTTTCATATGTCCTTAGCTTCGTATCAAAGTATACTAATATATTTTTGATAAGTCGACACATTTTATAGCGCTTAAGACTCACTTTTGACTCGTAAAAAGTTAAAATAACATGCTGAATTTTCTGGATTTTATAGTTTTCGTCGTCAAATTTGAAAATAGCATAACTTCTTCGTTATAACTCCGTTTTAACCCATTCAAGCGGCCACGTTTTCGTTTTAAAGTATATTTTCTAAATATCTAGCCCAAAAATTTTTACCCACTGTCGAAATTTCCAGAATTAACAAATATGATCAGACCCTTAAATATAGTTGTCGAAATGGATTTTTCTCTCGTAAAACTTATTCTAACCACTTCAAACCAATGCCGAAGCCATTCTAAACCTACCATACACCTTCTTAGGGTGTCATGGGTTCCTAGACATCACCAAAAGTGATATGTTTCAAGGAGTAATTATAGGATGATATATATATATATATATATATATATATATATATATATATATATATATATATATATAACTCTTAAAAACAATTTAAAAGTGGTATAGACATCCATATAACTTGCATATTTTTCTCAAGCATGATAAAATGAACATGATATGAATATGAAAGATGAAAGTGAACATGAAATGCTTACTAGTTACTTGATGAGGTTTAAATGAACAAGGGTTTATCCTAATTACCCTAGGTTTTTATTTCAAAACCTTGATTAAGAGTATACTAAAGGTGATAATTAAGCTTGATCTTAAAAAAAATTTGGATTCCTTCTTGATCTTCACTCTATGGCCGGTTCTTGATGAGAATAAAATGGAGAGAGTTTTGCAACTTTACACATTTGAAAAGTGTGATGTAGTGTTATGTTAAGATATAATTAAAAATATTACATGTGTCCTACATATTAGTGTAAGATCTTTATTGTGAAACTTTGTGAGTCATTGTTTTGGTCGACATTCATAAGGAAAATAAAAGATTTGATGTATTTTGTTTACTTAAGTATATATGAGTAGAAGTAAATGTGTATTTGTATAAGTATTGTTGGTAATGTGTACATATTTAAGTATTTAGGGTAGCGTTAGTTAAAAATAAATTTTAACGGAACCAAATAAAATATATTGAAGTCATAAAAATTATAAAAATACATTTCTTACAAAAATTGAGTGAAATAATAATTATCAAGTAGTATTTACGAAAACCGTTGTAATTATATAAATATAACAATTTATATACAAAATAAATTTAAAACACCGGGTAAACTAATAATATTATTTTTATAATCTTAATATGAGTATAAAAATATACCAGAATAATTTTTGGAAGTGTTGGATCAAATGTTCAAAATAATTAATTACGCGATAGCGTTTATTTAATATGAAATTACACGTTTAATGTAAAATGCAAAACTATGCATGAACTAGTATGATGATAATGATGCTAATGATATGTAGACTAAACCTAGTCTATATGAAATGTCCTTGATGATTGTTCATGAATTCGCAGCTAAACCATTAAGGTTACGCGAATTTGATACTCGTAAACCTAGTTTACGATAAACGATGAATAGTGAAGCATGAATAGTGATTTTCTTCGGGAATGAATAGTGTTTCGTGAATAGTAAAATTTTGAAATATGTTCTCAGAATATCAAATCGACTCCGAAAATGATGAATAGTAAAATGATCAATAGTAACCGATGAATAGTAAATTCCCGAGATGAATAGTAATTTTGAAAATGACCTAAAATTGCGAGTTGTCATATAGCATGCAGTGGCAATGGCTTCAGCCCAGATAAATGTTGGAACCTTTGAATAAATCAGCATTGTTCTTGCGGCTTCCACAAGAGTTTGATTTCTTTTTTCAACTACACCGTTCTGTTGAGGAGTTCGTGGAACACTTCTTTGATGAATGATTCCAACACTTTCATAAAATTGACTTAATTCTTTGTTAACGAACTCCGTGCCATTGTCTGTTCAAACAATTCTAACAGTCATATTAAGTCGAACCTGCAGCTGTTTGATAAGTTTGATGATGATATCAGGAATTTCATCCTTTGTCCTCAAAAACTTAACCCAAGTAAATCGAGAGTAGTCATCAACAACGACTAAAACATATTTCTTCCCATTTATCGATTGCACTCTCATTTGTCCGCACAAATCCATATGAAGAGTATGAAGAACTTCCATAACTGAGTTTGCGGGTTTGGGTTTGTGGGCATATTTCCTGCTTTTTCCCAATTGGCATGCTGGACAAAGATGATATTTTTTCATACTTTAATCTGGGTAAGCCTCTTACAAGGTCCTTTCTGGAAAGATCATTATTGGTGCCGAAGTTCAAGTGATTGAGACGACGGTGCCATAACCATGACTTTGTTTTCAAAGCCTTTGATAACAAGCAGATTGGAGAAGACTTCATCATGTCTTCGATAGAGATGGTGTATAGGTTTGAGCCACGTGTTCCTCTTAAAAGTTCCACACCATCAAGTTCTCTAACGAAACAAGTATGTTTTCTAAAAGCCACTTCTAGATCGGAATCACATAATTGACCAACAGAGAACAGATTATGACCAAGACCTTCAACATAATATACCCTAGAGATTACACTATCACCAACAACATAATCTCCATAACCCATAATTGCACCAAAATGATCGTTCCCGAATCTAACAGTCCCAATAATTTACCCACGAAGTTCATGAGCCGCGAGGGATCTCCAGTCATATGCTTGGAACAACTTGAGTCCAAGTACCACAGAACGATTTAAACGATCTGCAGTTGAACACAGACAAAAATGGATAACTGGATAATTGGGATCCCCATGCAAGAATGGGTTCCATTTGGTTAGCAACAGTGATTGGAACACCCACATCAGAAGCAGAATCAATGGAATCATTAGGGATAGATGCAGTGCTAGTGTACGCATTAGACCTATTCAAAGTGTGTTCACTTCTTAAAGGAATAGTTCTACCAGTAGGCATCCATTTCCTAATGGGCATCGTCTTAGATAATTTAGGGCACAATTCATTAAGATTAAATTTGCGGCCAGTAGGAATCCACTGATAACCTACCTTACTAAATTTTCTTCCCGTGGGTTTCCAATGTTTTCTAACTTTATTCCGCCATTGCTTTCTAGCCTTCTTAACATGATTGTTGGCATTAACGATTTTACTTGGGTATTTAAAAGCATTAATCAACTCATTCACACCACATACATGATTAGTAACAGAAACCAAGCAATCATCATTACATGTTTTGCCAAAAGTAGCAGAATTCGCATTAATTACATCACGCTTAGAGCTAACACTAGAATCAACACGATTTGTTTTATTCAACATAGTTTCATTCTTCCTAAGGTGATCTTCTACTTTCTTCCACTGAACATTCCTAGCTTGCAAGGTCCTATCATTCTTTGTGTTGCCTTGAGGCTTTGACATGCTTGCTTTGGAGTCACTTTTTACTCCTGTAGAGAGAATGGGAACATTAGTTGGTTTTGCTACTTTTTGCATTTCAGGTTTAGAAGTGCTGGTATCTAAGCTACATGAAGGCTCATTAAAGTTCACTTTCTTAATACTGGGCATCGGATGGGTTGCATACTTAGCACTAGGCATAGAACAAGGCATCACAACTTTATCTTTCTCACATAAGGATTTAGGGCATGTTGCTCTTAAACATTCTAACAGCTCCTGAGATCGTTTGGCCTGAATGCAAGCAAACCTAATTTCACTATCAAGTGGCTTATTTATGTAATCCTCTTCTACAATCTCACGGAGACATTCTAGACTATCCTTAAGATGAGGAGGAATGTATTTAACAGTCACAGTATATTTAGAGTCTGCAGATGACTTTGATGCAACATTCTCATTAAAGACAAGTGGCATTTTCCATTTTACCTGACTCTTCAGATTCTCAATTTCTGTTTGTAACGAAGTTATTTTTTCATTGTTTTTGTCATGAGTGACTTTCATTGAATCGTATAACTCTTTGAAGTGTCGTCTGACCTTTTCATTTTCTTCTAGAAAACTCTCATTTTCTTGTTGTAATACGTTAATGATGTTTTGAAGATGAAAGTTTTGAGAAAATTGAGAATCTAAAGGAGGAGGCATTTGGGAGCCAGTCACATTGTTTTTTTCACCCTTTAATTGTGAAATTAGGGCTTTCAACTTTTTGATCGTGTTACAGTGAGCTTGAATCTGTTCGTCACGTTTGGTTATTTCAAAAACTGCATCAAACTCTGGAACATTTGAGGATGTCTTGATGTTTGAGGTTTTGACATTTTCTTTGAGATGTTGATATTTTAGTTGCAAATCAAAATGTTCAACTACTAGCTTAGAAAAATGTTTTACCAAATTATCGTGGTCATCCTGGTCAATTTTCTCATTTAGTTTTGAATTTTTGTTTTCAAGCTCAATGACACGATCATGAGAAACTTTCAAAGCAACAGATAATTCATGAAATTGAGAAGCAGTAATAGAATGCTTAGTAACAGTATAAAACACATCTTGAGCCACACAACTCAATACTAATTTGTCATTTAAGATATGCAGATTCTTCCTTTTAATTTCATTATATTTGAGTTCTCGTTCATAATCATTAACCTCAACTATCATTGCATCAAATTCCTTTTCCATTTCTTTAATATCTGAGTCTATCCATTTTTGAAGACTCTCAAATTGACCTTTTAATTGTTTAAAGAAAGGTATGACCTCAGTTAAATAGCATTCTTTAGTTTGCTCAAAACCCCTTTCCTCTTCACTAATCCCTGTAGGTGTGATTCTCTTCTTACATGTTTTCTCGAAATCAACAAATAGTTGGTATACAACATATAGGCTAATTAAGGTCTTACTTTTAATGGGGAGAGTTCTAGGCACTAGATGCATTAGTGTATTTGGAGGATACACAGTAGCAGGGGGTACTTTCCTAAGAGGAGGGATCTTTTCAATAAGTTCTCCAGCTTTTTGCTTATCCATGTCTTTCTTCCAAAAAACTTGTTCTGGTGTTAACAGTGTTTGAGGTCTAAACTTGTTTAAGGCAATCCAATTTTCCTTAGTGTAATCATGGGGTTTAGGTGTTATGTTATACTTAATGCACCAAGGATCATTTGATTTCTTATCTGATTTCACTCTCTTGATTTTTTCCAATTGTATATCCTCCTCAGTGCACTCAACACATGTATGCATTTGTCTAGGTTTAAGAATTTCGTTACCATCATAGATTACTTTTTGAGCAGCTTTTTCTTTCTTACCAATCTCAGGATTTGGTTCATCAAGAAGAGGAATACTATGCTTATCGCTTAAGACTCTGTGCTTAGTGATCATGTGAGCAGTCTGAATGGTATTCCCTTGTATGTACAACTTATTTTCAAGCTTGTTTTTCAAAGTTTTTAGGTTGGAAAAATCAGTTAAAAGTTTTGATTCCTTAGCATTAAATTCTTGTTTAAGCACTTTAAGATTTTCTTGAAGTTCTTGCTTTTGCTTAACAGTTTTGTTTAGTTTGTCTTTCAAGGAATCTAGCTCTTGTTTTAATATTTCTTCCCTAAAATTACTTTTTCTAATAATTGTACGCATTTGGTCATCCATTTCCTGCTCACGGGTAGTTAACTCAAACTTAGCACGTTGTTCATAAATAGCAACTTGTTCTTTATAGGCATTCAATTAAGAGATAACAAAATCATCAGGGGCACATGCAGTGTATTCCTCAAAAACATAGTCATCATTGACTGTAGAAGATGCATCACTTGGTACAATCTCACTTTCACTTTGAATCACATATTGATCATATGGGACAATATTACTATCACCCACATTATCAATATCTGATTCAAAAGATTCATAAGATTGTACTTTGCTATGTATCTTTTGCTCATCAACTTCATCGTATAGTTTTAATACCTCTAAAATGATTGAATCTTTGGATGGACCAGTCTGTTGTGGTGATGAGACCTTTGGAGAGACCATTGGTGAAATGCTAGCCATGAAGATTGTCTGGGCACTAGGTTCAACATCGACATCAGAGTCAAATGGATCACAGTCAGCAACTTGAAAGGCATTTTGATGATTGTGACCTATTTCCTGAATTGGCTGCTCATCCACATCAGCATCATACGTTTTGGCATTTCCCTCAGCAAGAAACAACAACTCTTCTTCATTCAAAACCGCTCCATTGTCCCGAGCTTGCACCAGCAGCATCTTGTCCCTGAAATATTCTGCATTTTGAGGGCGTTTTGGAGATGTGCAGTTCCTTGCAATATGTCCTTCACCACCACAGTTGTAGCACTTGATTGGCTTTCCTTGTCCTTGATTTGCATTCCTTCCATGATTCTGATTAGCCACATACCCTCCACCTACTCCACCTTCTCCATGTTCATACTGTCTTCCTTGCACTGGTTGCACCATGATCTTTCCATCTCTGACAATAGCATGATTGTGAAGATTGGATGCAGTTCTGATATCATTGTTAGTGTGTGGAGTGAGGTTCAGATTTTGCTTAACCATAAGAGCCAGTTGATTGATGAAATATTCCATGGTTGCTTCAGCATCAGGTTGCTTATACCTTGGATCAGGAATGAGTTTGTGGTTACCATTTCCAGTAGGTATGACTTGAGATGCTTTGGTGGTTATTCCTACATTGGTGTAAAAGGCTGTTGAATCGTTTGACGAACTTGCATTACCAGAATTTGAATTGAATTTTTCCAAGATCATTCGTTCAAACGTAGCATGTCTCTCATTCTAAAGCAAGTACGCATACAACTGCTCATAGTTAGTGTTCCTCAAACCTTTTGTTAACTTGACTGAAGTGACAAATTTGTGCCATTCGGGATTCATGTTGTTCACAAAATTTGAATTTAGCTGAATATTTGGCATAGTCATTTTGATATTCCTCATGTCATTCACAAGCTTGTGGAACCTCACGTAATATTCAGTGACACTTTCCCCTGGTTTCATCTTAAAGGGCTCAAAGTCATCATACAGTTGAGATTCTTTTTCTTCTTTAGTTAATTCAGAACTAGAGAGAAGCATCTTAACATTGTCCCAAACTGTCTTGGCTTCAGTGTTGTGATTAATTAACTTGTAGATGTCTTTTGGAAGACCCTGAAGTATAATGTTTAAAGCCCTGATATCAGCATCGTATCTCTTTTTCTCCTTATCACTGAGCTCATCATACGTCTTTGGTCTATCCAAACCTAAGATCACTATACCATCCGCAACAGTTTCAAGTGTGTCTCTGGTAGTTTCAATCTGATAAGGTCCTTCATCAATTGATTTGAGAATGTTAACCCCATTCTCCTTTCCCAAACAGTACAACCTAATTCGTTGAGCCCATGAGTCATAATCAGTTTTGTCAAGCATAGGTGGACGAGTATCGGATCCAGTAGCTTGAACGTCTTCAGCAACAGAAGAGATGATAGTGGGTACGTTGGTAGACATGATTACAAATTCTACGGGATTTTAAAAATCTTTAATTAAACTGGGAAATAGATTCTTTCACGGGATTTTACTAAATCCAGAGAAAACCGTAAAACGTAATACAAAGAAAACACTAAATCGCTCAAAGTGACAAATCGCTTTGATAAGACAAATCGCTTAACCAATCAACTCGCTTCAATAAGCAAGTCGCTTAACCCAACAAACCTCTTAAAATGACAAGTTGTGACAACTCGCAATTTCAAGTCATTTCTCAAGTTTCACTATTTCATCACTTATCGTAAACTAGGTTTACGTGTTCCAAATTCGCGTAACCTTAATGGTTTAGAGGCGAATTCATGATCATATCATCACGAACATTTCATATGGACTAAGTTTAGTCTACATTTCATTAACATCATTTGCATCATGTTAGTTCATTCATGACTTTGCATTTCACATTAAACGCGTAAATTTTATATTAAATAAACGTTATCGCGTGAGTTATTATTTTGAACTTTTAATCCGTTACTTCTAAAAATGATCCCGATATATTTTATACTTACATTTAGTTTATAAAAACTATATTTTGAGTTTACCTAGTGTTCTAAATTTATTTTGTATATAAATCGTTAAAGTTATATTATTACGACGTTTTTCTTAGAAATTACACTATAATTATTATATCACTCAAATTTTACAAGGAATGTATTTTTACAATTTTTATGATCTCATTATACTTTATTTGATCTATTAAAAGTTACTTTCACCTAAAATTTCCTTAAATACATTAATGTATATAAAACCTACAAGTTACATTTTACTTATACATTATACTTACATTTTAATTATACACATGCTATAAAAGAAAAAGAAAAAAAATATATA
The DNA here is from genome assembly GCA_019973895.1 of Chrysanthemum seticuspe. Lineage (NCBI taxonomy): Eukaryota > Viridiplantae > Streptophyta > Magnoliopsida > Asterales > Asteraceae > Chrysanthemum > Chrysanthemum seticuspe. The sequence goes on along the minus strand of BPTQ01000007.1, from coordinate 185,332,725 downwards.
TGTGAAACATTTACCCCTAAAATCCGGCCAAGGGGGGGGAGTATTTCTTTGGTTTGGTAAAATCTCTTACACATAAAGATTTGTACTCAAGGTTTCACACACACACACTCTACAATAATTCAAGTGTAGTTAAGTTCTTTTCTCTCTTGGTTTTTCCTCCATAACCGGTCACATACAAGGAGTACTAAGGGATCATCAAAAATTTCTCAAACTCAAGTTAACACAATCTAGATTACACTCTTATTAAGGTTTTGAAATAAAAACCTAGGGTGTTTAGGTTAATCCTTGTTCTTTGCACCTCATCATAATAGCTTGTAAGCATATTTCTATCATTTTACATATTTCATCTTCATGTCATATTTATTTCTTCATATTTGGAGCAAACATGCAAGACTTATGTTGATTTATACCATTTTTATATGATTTTTAGAGTTATATATATAAAGGTCATCCTATATTTATTCCCTTGGTATATTTTGGTCTTGATGATGTTTAGGAACCCATGACACCCTAAGAAGGTGTATGGTAGGATTAGATTAGCTTTGGAGTTCATTTGAAGGGATTGGAATAGGTTTAGTACGAGAAAAACTATTTTCGACAAGTATTAAAAGTGGTCTGTCCTTATTTTGTTTTTCTGGAAAATCCGACAGTAGGCACGAATTTTTGGCCTTGATATTTATAAAATATACTTTAAAACGAATCCGTGGCCGCTTGAACGGATTAAAACGGAGTTATAACGAAGAAGTTATGAATTTTACAAGTTTGACGACGAAATATATATTTTTCTGAAATTTCAGCAAAGTGTTTTTGGTTGGTACGAGTCAAAAACGAGCCTTAAGCTTTACAAATTATTTCGACTTATCAAAAATATATTAGTATACTTTGATACGAAGCTAAGGACGTATAATACGTAGAAAACGGATTTGAAACGACTAAGATATGCACGTTTTCATAAAATTGCCGTAACTATTATTTTCAGAAAAACTATATTATTTTTACGAGACAAGTGTTACGGTAACTAAAACGACCATGTTGGAGGCTGTTTTTAACGATGATGTAGAACTTTTTGTAACGAAGTGTCTTCTAATAAAATCGAGATCACCAAACATATTTTCTAAAACGATCAACCGTTTGTATAGCAGAGTTGTAATAAATTATTTACGGATGCTTAAACTTTGCCGAAACTCACTTTTTACACAACACTTGGACAAAATCACCATCTTTAACCTTTATTATCTTTATGTTCGAGACCTTTATGTCGAAAACTCCTGAACTGAAACTTCCAGATTTTGATACAAGCTTTCCAAAACCGTCGAGTTTGTTTCCTAACATTCGACGTACACCATTTTACGACTAGTTTTTCGAAGCCATTTTTGTCACTTTCATGAAATTTCCGACGACATTATTTTACGACGAAAAGTGATAATTTCACTATAAATCATTACGAAACCATTGTAGGATGACATTTTGACGTAAATACTTGTAAAGTGATTTAAGAATGGTCAAGACGTCAAAAGAGTATTTTTCGACGATAAGTATTATTTTCAAAACTCACAAATGGTATAAATAACATACGAAATGCATGCATAACATTACATCATAACTCATTACGTATCATATCACTCACAATAGGTCAAGGTTAAAGTATCACGCTATACCTCAGTGTACTCACTCTTGTCATCATACCAGTTTATCAAGTGAGTTTCATAGCCCCTACTTTTACTTGCTTTCATAACTGTTTTGGGGGAGATACATGCTCAACTATTTTCATTTACTTTCATAGTTACTCTAAACATTTAAGGATTACTGTGAGTCATAGCCCCTACTCTTTTAATTGTTTTGAATTATTTTGGGGGAGATACATGCTCAACTATTTTTATAACTATCATGATTATTTGAAACTACATGTTTAACTGAACTGAATGTTTAGTCATATCCTATATCATAAATCATGGAACTGAATGTCTTGGGATTATCCTGGAACTGAATGTCTTGGGATTATCATGGAACTGAATGTCTTGGGATTATCATGGAGCTGAATGTCTTGGGATTATCATTGAGCTGAATGTCTTGGGATTATCATTGAGCTGAATGTCTTGGGAACATCATTGAACTGAATGTCTTGGGATTTTCATTGAACTAAATGTCTTGGTATAATTATGTCAAGTAATTATTGATACATTAAGTCATGCACTATAATGTGAATTCATTTGACATCATGCGCTTGAACATAAACTATATACATTTTGGCAATGGGTTGTGAATACACAGGTTGCAAGTTTTGTATGGGCGGAACTTGGAACTGAGTGGATTTACGATGCCTTTGCTGCATAAACGATTTTGAAAGGCTTTACATTTCAACACAAACCCTATGAACTCACTCAACCTTTGTGTTGACACTTTTAGCATGTTTTATCTCAGGTATCTAAGGCATATACTTCATGGCATGCATGTGGACACATCTTAGAGTCGCGGAGACGACGCGTCTCACTTGGGTTTTACTCACTTTAAACATCGTTTGAATTGTAACAAACTTATTTCCGCACAAGTTGATTTTCATTTGGGACCTGAACTTTGTAAACTCTGATTGTTTTATTAAATCAAATGATGTGTTTTCCAAACGACACTTTAGGTCGTTCAATATATCTGTAGCTGTGATGCTATGACAGTCAATCCCCAGGAATTCCATTCCGCTGCAAAACAGGTAATTTGGGGGTGTGACACAAGTCGTTTAAAATGAACAAGTCGCTTGAAGTGACAAATCGTACAAATACAACAAATCGCTTAAACTAACAACTCGCTTAAATAAGCAAGTCGCTGAAAGATGACAAATCGCTTCCCCGCACAAATCGCACAAGTACAGCCACTACCCGGACAAATCGCTTAAATAAGTGATTTGAAGCAGACACAAATCGCTTCCAAACTAAGGCAAATCGCTCGTCAGAAATAGTATCCGAGGCACAAATCGCAACCTTTAAAAAAAACAAAATGCTACTTTTAAATCCAAAAACAATCCAACCACAGTGATTCAAGCCTTCCAAATCAAAACCTAAGCACTTATGATGATTCTAAACACAAAAGTACAATCAAAATCCAAACTTTAACACAAGAAATGGTCCAAATGATGCAAATACCACTAAATTTTTTCAAACCCAAAAACCATATAAAACCACTAGAAATCGAAGAATATGTAAGAGAGATGATCAAACCATGGCTCTTGATACCATTTGTAACATATTGGATTTCAAAAACACATCAAACCATGATTAATATGGGCGTACACAATAGGTTTTAGAGAGAGAAAGTTTAGAGGTTTGGGAACTTAGTGAGAGAAAGTAAAAGTATTATTATAAGCTCCAACCCTCTACCTTGGGAGGTAGAGGGTATTTATAGTATCATACATAAAACGCCACCTACGGGCTGTGGATCAGGCATACAGTGGGTAAAGACCCGTCCGTCCTCCACGGTGTTACTAAACTAAATACTAACTAACATTAAATAACTACGACTACGAGCTTTCTAACGATTACATATACTTGAGGTGACCGACACTTTAATAACTGGATTTACTAAATCCTAACATCATATATTTTCAAGGCATTTTCAAGACAAAAACATGCATGAAATCAATCACATAAAATCATAGATTGGTACATGTTAATAATCTCATGTAAAACTTGTTGAACATGCATGGTATCATCTCATTACCTAATCATGCTTACTAAACTCATATTACATAGCATTCAATCACACATATACCAAACACTCACTTGATTACATGAAATCACCAAAAACCTTAACTTCATGTAAAAATCCGGTTTTAGGATAATCTAACCCTCGCTTTACGAATTTTTAATCCATATCAAGACTTCAATTCAGAGGCTAAAATAAGTTACACAAGTACCTATATGTATAGTGAGCATACATGAATGTTCCTAGAATTATTATCAAGTACAAACACCATTCCAAAAATTGTTTATCTAAACATGTACAGAAAATGAACTGCCCAAACACCTCGAAAGTTTACGTCTAATAGGCCTATCAAAACAATTCATAAAAATTAACGAAAATTCCAGAAGGTCACACATATCTTAGAAATCACTCCTGTAGAAGGGCAAGTCATAAATCCATATAGATTTTATATAAAAAATCATGGAACCGTGTTGAATTTAAGGTCTCAAAACTCAGCTTTAACACATGATCCCATAAAATTCAAAAATATGACCAATACAACTCCAATTCACTCCAAACTAATTGAAAAACTTAATTAAAACATTAAACTAAGTTTTCATGCAAAAACCCAAGAAAAAACAATTACAGAAATCGAGTTATAACGCACACATCTTCAGCTTACAAAGCTGTCCCGAACCAAGACCCACCCAAACAAAACCCTTAACGATTTCTTTACCCCAATTAACCCTAATTAGATTTTTGTAGTATATGAGCGTTCCAAAAACATCTTTTAATCATCTTTTTACATAACTAATCATGTTACCATTTTTTCAATTCCGGTTTTCATGTTATTACACATATATCATTCGAATTAAAAAGATAATGAACAAGGGTTTAGGGATACCACAAGAACACCAAAAGAATACCCACGAAAATCACCAATAACCACCAATGCCTTCTTGATTCCTAGCCACTTACCACCTTTAAGATTAGGGTTTATAGAATTTATTTTTAGAGAAGTTTTATGATTTCGGGTTTTTTTTTTATTTATTTATTTTTTTTTTATTTTTTTTTTGAGATTTTCGGTTAGAGGTAAGGGGGGAGAAGGCCGATCTATTTTTGGGGAGTGAGGGATTGGAGCCGAAAAATTAGGGGGACTTAATCTCCCAAAACTCCTTTCCAATTTAGTTACACTTATCTTTTATTCAAACATGTACACAACAATAAAAGAAATTGGTTCTAGCAAATGGACATAGGAGCATGTGATAGATTATTCTTCTTTTTTTGTACGAGCCGATTTATGGATACATAGGGTAACCTTGGTTTAAACGAGACATAACAATGTGTAGGAGCTTAGAAAAATATTATGTATCGATTAATATGTCTAGAATTTAATTTAGGAAAGTCTCATAATTAGTTATTATATAAATTTAGTTTATATGCCCTATTAATTCAATTATCACATAATATAAGGTTTTAAATACTTAATAATGTTCGTAGTACTTAGGCGAAAATTCAAATTATATAGGAATTTTGGAAAACGGGTTTTAGGGTATTATATCTTTATCCATTGAGTTCTTTCTTCAATAGCGTGTTGCTCCTGATCTTCTTCTTTTAGCAGTCTATTTAACTCAACATCTGTATCAACCTTCACCCTTTCTTCATCCCATTTAGCTAACAACTCCAAAGTCTTTCCCTTATTTTCTGCTACAATCCTTTGTTGTCTCAACACCTTTTGATTCTTAGGATCAAACTCAGCTTGCAATGTAGCAGCAAAATTTTCATCATGAGCTACAATCTTCTCTTTTGGCTAGAATTCAATGGGTATTTCAGATTCTGGCTCAGGCTCAACATACACTCCATTGCCTTTGCCCTCATACTGATGTTGTTGAGAAGAAGCTGCTTTGGGTGTGAAGACTGGTTCCTTGATAACCACACCTTTAACTGGCGCCTTTGTTTGTGATGTAGGTTGAGTGTGTGTAGCTGTTGTAGTAGAAGAGTCCTTTGTTGTTCGCTTTGATTTCTTCAAGTCCATCATAGCTTTAGCCAATGTAGTATCATCATATACCTCTTCTGTAACAGCGGTAGGAGTAGCAGTAGATTCATTCAAAGTGAAAGCAGATCCAGCAGTAGGTTCAATTGTACTAGCAGCAGGTTCCTTAAGCCCAACAATAGTTTCTTCCCCTGCAGCAGTACTTTCTTCAGTCACTTTGATATTCTTATCTTCTTGATCCTGCTCCTTTACAACATTCATTTCAACATCCAAATCATCCAACCCTGCGCCTTCATGTACTGGAACCTCCCCTGAATGTGTCACATCCTCTTTCCTCCCTTGTTTGGGAGCATCCTCCCCCAAACTTGACTCACCAGAGGAACTAACCATATGTATATCACCAGCCCTCTTTAACCTCTTGAATGCATGAGTTCTTGACCTCTGTACGCCTTTCAAATACCTTACTCTTTTCTTCAAACTCTTGATTTCAGCACCCTGAGTTGATGTAAGTGTTTGGAGGTCAAGAACTGCTTGTGATAGTTTGGCACATTTTCCCATTAATTCCTAAATAAGTCAATTACTATCCTCACCACTTTGGCTTGTGTTACCTAGCCCGAGAGGTGGATCACATGAATTATCATGGTGTACATGTTGGTCCATCAATTCCTAATTTTCTAGTCTATCCTCATCACTTCGGGTTTTGTTACCTTCCCTGAGAGGTAAATCATAGGATGTAACCCCAGTCTCAAACCTAATTTGAGCATCTGAGCCCCCTATATTTTCATGTTGGCTGGGGTTTCCCTCATCTGCATTAGGTTCCTTAGAGCCTAACACTTCAGAGGTTTCCTTAGTTTGGGTCTTACTTATGTTACCACTGTCCTGCTCTGCTGCTAAGCTAGAAGCAGTAGTGGCAGCCCTTACCAACAGGTCACTCTTCCCTCTTGTGACAGCCTTATCTGCATCTATACCAATGCCAGCCTGAGGTAGCTGAGCACCCTTTTGTGACTTCCTACGTTTGTAGGTTTTTCTTTGTGGTTCTGAGGAAGATTGTAAAATTGTGGATGTGGGTTGGGTAATAAATGGGTATGCTGCACCTTCATCCTGAGTTTGTTGCAGGTTCACCATGTTATCAAAAAGAGGTGTAACCTAGCCAGAAAATCCAAGTCCATTCTTTTTCATAAAAGTAAAAACTTTCTTTGAGAATAGGGGTGTATCCAAGGTGCCTTTATGAGTTCTTTTTCTTGTAAGTTGGTGGTCAACAAAAATTTAGACAAACCTTGGATACAAAAACTAGTTGCTTGAATCCTCACAGTTTTTAATCATAGCATCTAAAATTATGTTTGAAAAATTATAAGACTGTCCCTGAGTGAAGCACACAATAGCAGAAGCTATATTAGTGCTAAACTCATTCCATCCAGTTGTTTTAGGGCTAATGCAATGCAAGATGGTATGAATTAAGAATTTCCATTTGGGTGAGAACAACCTTTTGAAAAAATTTAAAGCATTATTTGGCTTCTCAAACCCCATCTTTTCTAAACCTTCAAAAATATAAGGAGTAAGGAGACAGACAACACCATTTGCATCTGCTAATTCGAAGGAATTTCTAGCAGAAGACTCAGTGATGACTATCTTGTGATTATCCATAAAAGCTTGAATTTGTGCCTCCTCATTAATAGTTCTGGATTTAGCAGTAGCCCAGAACTGTTTAATGATGGAAAGATATATAGTAGGGGATACTGATAATGCATACCTTATAAGGTAAAAATTAAGGAAATCAATGATTTCTCATTAAAACCTTCTGATTCTGGTATGGGTTTATCTAACATAGCGACCAAGTTGTGATTCGCAAAGGATCTTGTCGACATTGTGAATGGGAATGTGGGAATTGAGAATGATCACGTGGGATGTTAATAAGAGTGTTAGGGTTTATGATAGAGACAATTTTGAACACACAAATCCGATTGAATGACCCAATTAGGGATTTATACACCAAATGTTACGATTTCGTCCCTGCACTTCAAACCTAGCAGCATTTTCCAAGCAATCGTAACTTTGGCCCAGCAGCACTAACTTTTTTCCTAGCAGCACTAAGTTTGTTGTAGCAGTATACACACCAAATTTGCATTAAACCAGACAATCTCTTTTTGCTTAATCGTGCGAAATGTTAATCTAAGACCACAAAAACACAAGCTAAAACATTCCACAATTATTACAACATTGATTTATACTTAGCAAGAAACAAGCAGTATTTTGAAACACTTGGTAGCAGATTTACTTTTTGACTCAAACAACAGTACAAATCCATAAAAAATTTTACAAAACCATATAAGATCAAATATTTAGAGATTTAACTTTCCAATACTGGCAACCAAATATTGTAACCTACCCACATCAAAAGCTTTGGTAAGTAGATCTGCAACATTCTTATGAGTATGGATTTTAACCATCTGAATTAATTCTTTTCATTATAGTCTCTAATAAAGTGATGTCTAATCTCAATATGTTTTGTTTTAGAATGTAAAACAAGATTTTTCATAATGCAGTATGTACTATTATTATCAATGAAGATTTTAGTGTGCAAAAGGTTGTACCCATAGTCCAACAATTGATTCTGAATCCAAAGCACTTGACCACAACAACTAGCAGGAGCCACATACTCTGCTTCAGTTGTGGAATTGGCCACCACAGTTTGATTATTGCGCTTCCATGAGATAAGTCTACAACCCAAAAACTGACATCCACCTGTTATAGACTTTCTATTCAAACTAGCTCCTGCATAATCACTACTTGTGTAGGCTATCAAGTCAAAAGGTGAATCTTTAGGATACCAAAGGCCTAGCTTAGGTTTTCCCTTCAAGTATCTAAAGATCCTCTTCAATGAATTGAGATGTGAAGTCCTTGGAGTGACTTGAAATCTTACACACACACAGACTGCAAACATAATATCTGGCCTTGATGAAGTGAGATACATAAGAGACCCAATCATGGATCTGCAGAGATGTACATCCACAACTTCACTTACATCTTTTAAGAGCAATGGTTTGAGTGTTTCCATAGGTGTGCTTGTATTTTTGAAATCTTTAAACCTAAACTTATTCAGAATCTCAGTGACATACTTCTCTTGGCTGATAAAAATACTCTCCTTCTTCTGCTTCACTTGCAGCCCCAAAAAGAAGGTAAGTTATCCCATTGAGCTCATCTGAAACTTATCATGCATAAGTTTCTCAAACTCTACACGCAGCTTTTTGTTAGTAGACCCAAAGATGATGTCATCAACATAGATTTGAACCAGCAAAATATCACCTCTTGATCTTAGTATAAACTAAGTTTTATACATGGTGCCCTTGTGAAACGCATTGTCCATTAAGTTAGTGGAAAAGGTTGTATACCAGGCCCTTGGAGCTTGGTGTGGACCATACATTGCCTTCTCTACCTTCTAACTTTGTTTGGGAAATCAGGATCTTCAAAACCAGGAGGCTAACACACATATACCTCCTCTTCTATTTTCTCATACAAGAAGGCACTTTTTGCATCCATCTGATACACAAGAAAGTCCTTGAAAGAAGCATATGCCAAAAATAATCTGATGGCTTCAATCCTAGCAACTGGAGCATATACCTCATCATCATCAAGGCCTTCCGCTTGTGTATATCCCTGAGCAACCAATCTTGCCTTGTTCCTAACCATTATTCCCCTCTCATCCTTCTTATTCCTAAACACCCCATCTTTTCCAAACCTTCAAAACTTTAAGGAGTAGGGAGACAGAAAACACCATTGGCTTGTGCTAATTCCAAGGAATTTCTAACAGAAGACTAAGTTATGACTATCTCGTGATTATCCACAAAAGCTTGAATTTGTGCCTCCCCATTAATAGTTCTGGATTTAGCAGTAGCCCATAACTGTTTAATGATGGAAAGATATATAGTAGGGGATATTGATAATGCATACCTTATAGGGCAAGCATTAAGGAAATCAATGATTTCTCAGTAAAACCTTCTGATTATGGTATGGCTTTATCTAACATAGCGGCCAAGTTGTGATTCTTGGCAAAGGAACTTGTCGACATTGTGACTTGGAATATGGGAATTGAGAATGATAAGGTGGGATGTTAATAAGAGTGTTATGGTTTATGATTGAGATAGTTTTGAGCACAAAAATCCGATTGAATGACCCAATTAAGGATTTATACACCATATGTTACAATTTCGTCCCTACACTTCAAACCTGGCAGCATTTTCCAAGCAGTAGTAACTTTGGCCCATCAGCACTAACTTTTTGCCTAGCAGCAATAAGTTTGTTTTAGCAGTATACACTCCAAATTTGCATTAAACCAATTAATCCTGCGAAATTTTAATCCAAGACCACAAAAACACAAGCTAAAACATTCCACAATAATCACAACATAGATTTATACTTAGCAACTGGAAATTCTACTAGCAGAAACAAGTTGTATTTTGAAACACTACTCAGCATATTTACTTTTTGACTCATACAACAATAAAAATCCATACAAAATTTTACAAAAACATAATAAGATCAAACATTTAGAGATTTAACATTCCAATACTGGCAAACAAATATTGAAACTTACCCACATCAAAGGCTTTGGTAAGTAGATCTGCAACATTCTTATTAGTATGGATTTTAACCATTTGAATTAATTTCTTTTCATTAAATCTCTAATAAACTGATGTCTAATCTCAATGTGTTTTATTTTAGAATGTAAAACATGATTTTTAATAATGTAGCATGTACTGTTATTATCAATGAAGATTTTAGTGTGCAAAACGTTTACCCATAGTCCAGTAATTGATTCGGAATCAAAAGCAGTTTGCCACAACAACTAGATGCAGCCACATACTCTGCTTCTGTTGTGGAATTGGCCACCACAGTTTGATTCTTGCACTGCCATGAGATAAGTCTACAAACCAAAAACTGACATCCACCTGTTGTAGACTTTCTATCCATGCTAACTCCTTCATAATCACTATCTATGTATGCTATCAAGTTAAAAGGTGAATCTTTAGGATACCAAAGGCCTAGTTTAAGTTTCCCTTTCAAGTATCTAAAGATACTCTCACTGCATTGAGATGTGAAGTCCTTGGAGTGAATTGAAATCTTGCATACACATAGACTGCAAACCTAATATCTGGCCTTGATGAAGTGAGATACATAAGAGACCCAATCATGGATCTGATAAAAATACCCTCCTTCTTCTACTTCACTTACAACCCCAAAAAGAAGGTAAGCTATCCCATTGAGCTCATCCGAAACTTATCATGCATAAGTTTCTCAAACTCTACACACAACTTTTTGTTAGTAGACCTAAAGATGATGTCATCAACATAGATTTGAACCAGCAAAATATCACCTCTTGATCTTAGTGTAAACTAAGTCTTATCAATGGCACCCCTGTGAAACCCATTGTTCAATAAGTAAGTGGACAAGGTTGCATACCATGCCCTTGGAGCTTGGTGTGGACCATACATTGCCTTCTCTAACTTGCAACTTTGTTTGGGAAATTAGGATCTTTAAAAACAGGAGGATAACATACATGTACCTCCTCTTCTATTTTTCCATACTAGAAGACACTTTTTACATCCATCTGATACACAAGAAAGTCCTTGAAAGAAGCATATGCCATAAATAATCTGATGGCTTCAATCCTAGCAACTGGAGCAAATACCTCATCATAATCAAGGCCTTCTTCTTGTGTATATCCTTAAGCAACCAATCTTTCCTTGTTCCTAACCATTATTCCCCTCTCATTCTTCTTATTCCTAAACACCCCATCTTTTCCAAACCTTCAAAATTTGAGGAGTAGGGAGACAAAAAACACCATTGGCTTGTGCTAATTCCAAGGAATTTCTAACAGAAAACTCAGTGATGACTATCTCATGATTATCCACAAAAGCTTGAATTTGTGCTTCCCCATTAACAGTTCTGGACTTAGCAGTATCCCAGAATTGTTTAATAATGGAAAGATATATAGTAGGGGATACTGATAATGCATACCTTATAGGGCAAGCATTAAGGAAATAAATGATTTCTCAGTAAAACCTTCTGATTCTGGTATGGGTTTATCTAACATAGCGACCAAGTTGTGATTCTCGATAAAGGATCTTGTCGACATTGTGGATTGGAAAGTGGGAATTGAGAATGATCAGGTGGGATGTTAATAAGAGTGTTAGGATTTATGATAGAGACAGTTTTGAGCACATAAATCCGATTGAATGACCCAATTAGGGATTTATACACCAAATGTTACGATTTCGTCCCTGCACTTCAAATCTAGCAGCATTTTCCAAGCAATAGTAACTTTGGCCCAACAACACTAACTTTTTGCCTAGCAGCACTAAGTTTGTTGTAGCAGTATACACTCCAAATTTGCATTAAACCAGTCAATCTCTTTTTGCTTAATCATGCGAAATGTTAATCTAAGACCACAAAAACACAAGCTAAACATTCCACAATAATTGCAACATTGATTTATACTTAGCGACTAGAAATTCTACTAGTAGAAACAAGCAGTATTTTGAAACACTTGGTAGCGGATTTACTTTTTGACTCAAACAACAGTACAAATCCATAAAAAAATTTACAAAACCATAATAAGATAAAACATTTAGAGATTTAACATTCCAATACTGGCAACCAAATATTGAAACCTACCCACATTAAAAGCTTTGGTAAGTAGATCTGTAACATTCTTATGAGTATGGATTTTAACCATTTGAATTAATTCTTTTCATTACAGTCTCTAATAAAGTGATGTCTAATCTCAATATATTTTGTTTTAGAATGTAAAACAAGATTTTTAATAATGCAGAATGTAAAGTTATTATCAATGAAGATTTTAGTGTGCAAAACGTTGTACCCATAGTCCAGCAATTGATTCTGAATCCAAAGCACTTGACCGCAGCAACTAGCTGCAGCCATATACTCTGCTTCAGTTGTGGTATTGGCCAAAATAGTTTGATTCTTGCACTACCATGAGATAAGTCTACAAGCCAAAAACTGACATCCACCTGTCGTAGACTTTCTGTCCAAGCTAGCTCCTGCATAATCACTATCTATGTATGCTATCAAGTCAAAAGGTGAATCTTTAGGATACCAAAGGCCTAGTTTAGGTTGCCCCTTCACTGCATTGAGATGTGAAGTCCTTGGAGTGACTTGAAATCTTACACACACACAGACTGCAAACATAATATATGGCCTTGATGAAGTGAGATACATAAGTGTTAGGATTTATAAAATCCCGTTATTAAAGACTCGGTCACCTCAAGTATATGTATTTGTTAGAATGCTCGTAGTCATAGTTATTTAGTGTTAGTATGTAGTTTGTTAAGTAACACCGTGGAGGACGGACGGGTCTTTACCCACTATATGCCTGATCCACAGACCGTAGGAGGCGTGCCTTGTAAGAACCTATAAATACCCTTTTTATAGCAAGGCAAAGGGATGGAGCTTCATAATATCATTTTTCTTTGTCTCACTAAGTTCCCAAAACTCTTCCACTTTCTCTCTCTAGACTCATTTTATACGCCCCTTGTTTATGCTTGATTACGTGTTTATGAATTACAAATGGTATCAAGAGCCATGGTTTGATCACTCATCTTTCATGGTTTTGGATTTCTAGTGGTTTTCATAAGGTTTTTGGGTTTGAATGAGTTTAGAGTAGTTTGCATCATTTGGATCATTTCTTATGTTAAAGTTTGGATTTTGATTGTACTTTTGTGTTTAGAATCATTATAAGTGTTTAGGTTTTGGTTTGGAAGGCTTGAATAATCGTGGCTGGGTGGTTTTTGGATTGAAAAAGTGGTATTTTTGAATATTTCTGACATGCGATTTGTCTCTCTTACTTGATTTCTTCTATGCGATTTGTCTCATAGTCTATGCGATTTGTCCTCTTTTTGGATCGTTTATTGAAGCGATTTGTCTTACTCAGGGTGCGATTTGTCCAGAGTGCGTTTTGTCTTAAGTGCGATTTGTCTGCTATGCGATTTGTCGTTTAAGCGATTTGGTAATCAAGGTGCGATTTGTCTTGTACTGTGACTTGTCTTGGATTGCGATTTGTCTAAACTGCGTTTTGTCTGAAAGTGTGACTTGTCTATTGAGACTTGTCTAGGGTGCGATTTGACTAACTGTGTGATTTGTCTCAAGAGAGCGATTTGTCTGGAGGTGAGATTTGTCTGTAAGAGCGATTTGTCAAGGATGCGACTTGTCAAGTGTGCTATTTGTCTTTTGAGACTTATTGTTTCTTTGTGTTATGTTTTACGGTTTTCTCTTGGTTTTGTAAAATCCCGTGAAAGAATCAATTTTCCGGTTTAATCATTGAGTTGTAAAATCCCGTGGAACTTGTAATCATGTCTACCATCACTTCTTCCGTTGCTGATGACGTTCAAGCTGCTAGATCTGATACTCGTCCTCCCATGCTGGATAGAACCGATTATGACTCTTGGGCTCAAAGAATCAGACTGTACTGCTTAGGAAAGGAAAATGGGGTTAATATCCTCAAATCAATTGATGAAGGACCATATCAAGTTGAGACTACCAGAGACATCCTTGAAACTGCTGCTGATGGTTCAATTATATTAGGATTGGATAAACCAAAGATGTATGATGAACTTAATGATAAGGAGAAGAAGAGATATGATGCAGACATCAGGGCTTCAAACATTATACTTCAGGGTTTACCAAAGGACATTTACAAATTGATCTATCACAACACTGAAGCGAAGGAAGTATGGGACAATGTTAAGATGCTTCTCTCTGGTTCTGAATTGACTAAAGAAGACAGGGAGTCTCAGCTGTATGATGACTTTGGGAACTTTAAGATGAATCCAGGGGAAACTGTTACAAAATATTACGTGAGATTCCACAAGCTTGTGAATTACATGAGGAATATCAAAATGACTATGCCAAATATCCAGCTCAATTCAAAGTTTGTGAACCACATGAATCCCGAATGGCATAAATTTGGCACTGCAGTCAAGCTTAACAAAGGATTGAGGAACACAAACTACGAGCAATTGTATGCTTATTTTCTTCAGATTGAGAAACGTGCTGTGTTTGAACGAATGATCTTGGAAAAATTCAAAACCAATTCTGGAGATGCAAGCTCGTTAAATGATTCAACTGCATTCTACACTAATGTAGGAATAACCACCAAAGCATCACAAGTCATACCAACTTGTAATGGTAATCACAAACTCATTCTAGATCCAGGGTATAAGCCTCCAGATTCAGACACATTCATGGAACAACTTGTCAATCAATTGGCTCTAATGGTTAAGCAAAATTTGAACTTCACTCCACACACCAAAAATCATCTCAGAACAGCTTCCAATCTCCACAATCATGCAACTGTCAAAGAAGGAAAGGTAGTGGTACAAAATGTGCAAGGAAGACAGAATGATCAAGGAACGACAGGAGTGGGTTATGGAAATGCTGGTGTAGGTGGAGGATATATGGGTAATCAAAATCGTGGAAGGAACATGGCTCAGGTTCAAGGGAAGCCAATCAAGTGTTACAACTGTGGTGGAGAAAGACACATTGCGAGGAACTGCACTTCTCCTAAACGTCCACGAAATGCAGAGTACTTCAGGGACAAAATGCTGCTAGCACAAGCTCAAGATAATGGAGCAGTATTGGATGAAGAAGAATTGTTGTTTCTTGCTGAGGGAAATGCCAAAACTTACGATGCAGATGTGGATGAACAGCCAGTGCAGGGTAAGGGACACAACAATCCCAAAGCATTTCAAGTTGCAGACTGTGATGCATTTGATTCTGATGTCGATGATGAACCCACTGCCCAGACCATCTTCATGGATAGTATCTCACCAATGGTCTCTCCAAAGGTTCCTTCACCACAACAAGCCAGTCCTTCCAAGGAATCAATCATATGAGAGGTATTAAAACTATACGATGAAGTTGATGTGCAAAAGATACACGACAAGGTACAACCAGCTAAAATTATTGAATCAGATATTGAAAATATGGGTAATAGCAATGTTGTCCCATATGATCAATATGTGAAGCAAAATGAAAGTGAAATTGTACCAAGCGATGCATCTTCGGCAGTCAGTGATGACTATATTTTTGACAAATACGCTGCATGTGCCCTTGATGACTCTATAACCTCTGAACTGTATGCCTATAAGGAACAAGTTGCTATATATGAACAACGTGCTAAGTTTGATTTGACTAACCGTGAGCAGGAGATGGATTTCCAAATGCGTACAATTATCAGAAAAAGTAACTCTAGGGAAGAAATGTTAAAACAAGAGTTAAACTCCTTACAAGAAAAGCTCAATAAAACTGTTAAGCAAAAGCAAGAACTTCAAGAAAATGTAAAGGTGCTTAAACATAAGTTTACTGCTAAGGAATCAAAAATTTTAAATGACTTTTCCAACCTAAAAACTTTGAAAAACAAACTTGAGAACAAACTGTACATACAAGGGAACACCATTCAGACTGCTCACATAATCACTAAGCATAGAGTCTTAAGCGAAAAGCATAGTATTCCTGTAAAACCCGAAAATCTAAAACACATATAAAGAAGAAAATACCCTTGGAACCAAGAATCACAAAAATACGTAAAACACGTTTATAATAAATTACGAAATTAAAAACCTAATAAATAAAACTTAACGAATATAATTACGTGAACGACTTTGGTACGACTAGGAATTAAAGGTTTCGCTTATAAGTGTTGGGCCGTTTATTTATTGGACGGGCTCGTTTCCTTTGTTTTGTTTTGCGCCAAGCCGAGGACCAAGAAGGAGCCAAGAGGGCGTTTGTTTTGTGTTCGTGAGCCAAGGGCCAAAGCCCATTGTGGGTGAGCTTGTGTGTTCGGTTGGACCCAAGCCAAACCTAACCTTTCCTAAACCTAAACTAAATGCTACTACTATAAATATAAGACATAATCATTAAATTGAAACCCTAGTTTGCTTTGCCTCTCCTTTTTCTTTCTTCTTGTTCGGCCGAGACCCATAACACCTTGGTGTTGAGATTTTTGCTTCGACAAGTTAAGGTATAACGTTTATTCGACTTCCTTTAACGTACTTTACATGTATATGTCAAGTTATATTTTGTTTAGTCGCGTTTTGTTCTCTTTTGTTTGTGGCCGAGAGGTGTAAACCGAAAACAAGGAAAACCCTAATCAATTGAACTTGTAACTAATAAGGAACATGTAACGTAAGATGTAATATTGAATCGGGTCACGTATATATTGAGTTAACCTAGGCCGAAACATGCATGAGTTAGGACCGAACCATTTGTAATCTATTCGGCTTATGTAAAACATTATAACTTAAATATGTAACATGTTTAGATGAGCTAGGACTTTCGTATGACTTGCTAGCCGAAACCCTAGTTGAACCGAATACATATGTACATGAGTTTTGGACGTGTAATAAACAAGTAAGGGTCACGTAAACATAAACCCTAGTTTAATATGTAAAGCGTATGAAGTATATTAAACCCTAATAACGTATGGTCACATGAAATCATAAACGTGTATGGTAAGGTGTAAAAGAAAAGATGGTTATTAATTACGTATTAGGTTAAGTGGAGAGTCATTAAGACGTAACATATAAAGTAAGTGCATATTAATGAGATATTAAAGAATAAGAAAACCCTAGAACATACATGAGAGTCGATTAGGGTTTGAACTAAATATAGTAATGCGTTATTTCATGTGTGAGTTATGACTTATAAACTATTTTCACATTTAACCCTAGACTTTAATAAATGATATAATGAACCCTAATCTACAACATTAATTATAAAATACTTAAGTCTCAATTAATAAAACCCTAAAGTATGAAGATCATTAAAGTGTGAATACCAAATGTTAAAAGATCATTTCGATGATTATGGAATCATAAATAACTTGGACGACCGTTAATGTCTATAGGTTCTGTGAAGAGGGAGTAATCCTTTGCTTTTCGTCTTTCTGCTTTTCGATCATTTACGTTGGAATAAGGTACAGATATTCTGACCTTTTCAGTAGAGGTTTCCTCTTAACGTTTTCTTTAGTATTAGGGTTTCCTAAGCCTTTGCTATGAACCCAATCTGATTTGTTTGAGCTATTGCTTATCTGAACTCTGATTTCTGAACTATGAAACATCTGATTTTGAACTATCTGATATGAAAACTATGATTTTAGAAATATGAATGATTTTCTGATAAATATGATCTGTGTCAGTTATGACATTCTGATTTGACCTAAGATAGTTTGACACCCGAGCCAAATATTTAACTAGTCATGGAGGTTCCATGTCCGTATCAGTGATGCACTTCTGATATGACTCTAGGGCAGTAGAGTGATGTTCTGCCACGTCTCTGGATGGTGAAGCATATTTGTGAATATGTAGGAAGGGGCGTATGGATGCATCCTAGATCTGTTATCTGTTATATGTTATATGTTATCTGTTATCTGATGATTGATGCTGCGTGCATGCACGTCCTTCATAACTCTGGTAGGTCTCCCCTACAAATGTTGCCTTGTGTGAAAATGAATTTGATCTGATATATGTTCTGGGCTCGTGGTAGTTGACTATAAACGTTTGTTTTGGAAATTATGATTTATGCTTTGAAAATGATTATGATTTTGCTATCGCTCATTCACTTTATTTCATATCCGTTTTAGTTTAGTATTTGCTTTTGCTTTCATATCTGTTCACTGGGCTTTTGAAGCTCAGCCGCACTTTTCTTTTCTTCCGCGGCAGGTATCTAAGCATTGGAAGCTGGGTTGCTTTGGGATGAGTGCTTGAGTGGACTTACCTTAGAGATTTAGCTTTGATTTCTTATGATGCCATTTTAGACTTATTTATTTCGGATATTATGTTTGAAGTTTATTATGCTTCCGCTGGGACCTATGTATTGAAGTCATTTGACTTGGATTATTTCCGCATTTATGTTAAGACTTCTTTTGGTTATTTGTGTTTGCTTTGATATGACACCATTATTTGTGATTCCTTTACCCTTGGCGGGTCGGGGCGTTACAATTTATGGCATCAGAGCCCAGGTTTACGACTTGTAGTCAGGACCTGTGAACATAAGAACCTTAGGTTATCCCTTAGAGTAGGATTTGACCTGTGAGGATTGGGTAGACTTAGGTTTCCTTCTGCGAACTTCCATTTCGTATCTCACCCTTGTTCTTTTGCTAATCGTTTGAATATCATTCTGATGGTTCGAACTCGTCAGAATTTGGATGGAGACGATGATGCTCCTAACATGGATGCTGCGATTGCGAATGCTCTCAACTCTCTTTTCCCTGGTTTGACTACACCTGAGATGATGGAACAGGTGATCAACAATATTCGGAATCGGACTGGTGAACCTTCGGGAAGCGGTGGAGGTGCTCAACCCGTCGGCATACATACTTGGCTCGAGCGTTTCAGTAAGCTCAAGCCTCTTTCTTTTAGCACTGCTGCTACTCCCACTGAAGCTGAGGACTGGATCACTAATGTTGAGAAACTGTTTGAAGTACTGGGTTGTGGAGATGGATTTAAGACTCGTTTAGCTGCATTCAAATTGGAAGGTGATGCTTTGAATTGGTGGAAAGCATTGAAACAAGCACGAGGAGGAGATGCTTTCGCTGTTACTTGTACTTGGGCGGAGTTTCGGACTATCTTCTATAACCGTTACTTCCCTGATGCTGAACAGCAAAGGTATGAGAGGGATTATCAGGCGATCTACCAGTTTGATAATGAGAACTCCAACGAGTACATGAGTAGGTTTATGAGGTTGGTAAGCTTTGTTGGAGCGATTGCTGGAGATGGTAGGCGCCAAGCTAAGCATTTCAAATGGGGACTGAAGAAGTGGGTGTTGGACCGACTGCTTAACACTGAGTATGAGGATGTGTCGACCTGCAATGATGCAGCTCGTAACATTGAGATCTTTCATGAGGGTTCAGGTTACAACAAGCGTAATCGCGATGGTGATCGGATTCAAGGTAGGACTCAACGTAATGAGTATAAAGGAAATACTGGCAGGGGTTATGATTCAAAGGGACAAGTGGATAAGGGTTATGATCAGAGGGGTCAGTCGGGAAGGAATGTGGACTCTAGGCGCCCTGAGGCGAGGGGTCAGGATAGCAGAGCTGCTGGTAAGAACGGAAATGATCGTCAGAATCAAGGTAACAATAACCAGCGTTACAACAAAGATCAGTCGGCTCGAGGATCGAATCAGGGTCGTGCTTCAGGATCTTCTGGTCAGCAAAGGACAGCTGAAGTTTTGCCTCCCCCACCTATCTGTACTACTTGTGGAAAGGCTCATCCGGGACCGTGTTTCGAGGCCACTGGTGGATGTTTCTCTTGTGGTTCCACTACTCACAAGATCAAGGATTGCCCTAAGAGGAACCCGGCGATTCCTGGAAACTACACCAAGCCGCCACCTACTACTGGACGTGTCTATGCTACTACTCGGAATCAGGCGGAGCACACTTCAGGTACCATTACGGGCACTCTTTTCATTGATGATTATTCTGTCTTCGTTTTATTTGACACCGGTGCCACACACTCCATTATATCTGTCACATGTGCTAAGAAACTTAACATGAAGCCACAACCACTAACGAATCACTTATCGATATCTACGCCTATGAAAAACCACATGATCATTGATCATAAATACGTTAAGTGTCCTCTTCGTTTTGATGATCGTATCCGCCCTGCACATCTGTATCCTCTCGATATGGTCGACTTTGATATCATTCTAGGCATGGATTGGTTGGCTTATCATAGAGCTTCCATCGACTGCTATGCTAGAACTGTGATCTTTGGAGACGTAAAACATCCTGAATTCGTTTATTATGGTTCTAAACCACTCAAATCTGTTAAGCTTATTTCTGCTATGAAGGCACGGACCATGATTGCTCATGGGTGTCAAGGTTTTCTAGCATCTGTTAAGGACACATCTTTGGAGAGTCCTAACATTGAAAATCTTTCTGTTGTTTGTGAATTCACCGACGTGTTTCCCGATGAAATCCCTGGACTTTCCCCAGCTCGAGAAGTTGAGTTTAGCATTGAGTTGATTCCTGGTGCTAAACCGATTTCGAAAGCTCCGTATCGTATGGCACCTGTAGAACTGAAGGAGTTGAAGGAACAACTGCAAGAGATGATAGATAATGGATTCATTCGACCTAGTGTTTCTCCATGGGGTGCACCTGTTTTGTTTGTGAAGAAGAAGGATGGAAGTATGCGTCTATGTATCGACTATCGTGAACTCAACCGTATTACTATTCGAAACCGTTATCCTCTTCCGCGGATAGACGATTTGTTTGATCAACTGCAAGGAGCTAAGTTCTTTTCTAAGATTGATCTGAGGTCTAGTTATCATCAACTACGTGTGAAGGAGCAAGATGTTCCTAAGACCGCGTTTCGTACCAGATATGGTCATTATGAGTTTCTCGTTATGCCTTTTGGTTTGACGAATGCACCTGCTGTGTTTATGGACCTGATGAATCGTGTTTTCCATGAGTTCCTCGACAAGTTCGTTATTGTTTTCATTGACGACATTTTAGTTTTCTCCAAGTCTGAAGAGGAACATGAGCAACATCTCCGGATAGTTTTGGAGATTCTGAGGAAGAAGAAGTTGTACGCCAAATTCTCGAAGTGTGAATTTTGGTTAGGACAAGTCGCTTTCCTTGGTCATATCGTATCAGCTGATGGTATAACCATGGACCCGTCTAAGGTTGAGGCTATCACTAAGTGGCCAAGACCTACGACAGTGACTGAGGTTAGGAGTTTTCTAGGACTTGCTGGATACTATCGGCGTTTTGTTGAAGGTTTCTCTCGTTTAGCTTTGCCTTTAACCCAATTGATGAGGAAAAGGTGAAAAGTTCGTGTGGACGGATGAAAGAGAAAAGAGTTTTGAAGAATTGAAACGGAGGTTGGTGTCCGCTCCTATTTTGACTCTTCCATCTGGTTCTGGAGGATATCAAATCTATAGCGATGCATCTAAGAAAGGATTGGGCTGTGTCTTGATGCAACATGGTAAGGTGATAGCTTACGCTTCAAGGCAACTGAAACCTTATGAGGAGAATTACCCAACTCATGATCTTGAGTTAGCTGCTGTGGTGTTCGCGTTGAAGATCTGGAGACATTACTTGTATGGAGAGACGTGTGATATTTTCACCGACCATAAGAGTCTCAAGTATATTTTCACTCAAAAGGAACTTAATATGAGACAAAGAAGATGGTTAGAACTTCTTAAGGATTATGACACTAACATTCAGTACCATCCTGGTAAGGGTAATGTAGTTGCTGACGCACTTAGCCGGAAATCAGGCATGCTTGCAAGTATTGAGATTGAGCCTAGGATCATTCGTGATTTAGAACGTTTGGATGTGGAATTGTGCGTACGAGGTTTTGGTGGATACTGGGCTAGTATGAAGGTGGAGTCGAACCTTATACTGCAAATTAAGGAAGCTAAGAAAGATGACGGCGAGTTGTCGGCCGTAGTTCAAAATGTTGAAGAAGGTAAGCAGACGGAGTTTAAGGTTGATAACGACGGAATTGTATGGTATGAAGATAGGCTTTGCGTTCCTAATGATCAAGTACTTCGTGAGAAAGTTATGACTGAAGCTCATAGTTCTCCTTTCACTATCCATCCTGGTTCTACCAAGATGTATAGGGATTTGAAACAGTATTTCTGGTGGAATGGCATGAAGCAAGATGTAGCGACGTTTGTATCGAAGTGTATGATTTGTCAGCAAGTGAAGATCGAACATCAAAGAGCTAGTGGACTGTTACAACCATTGGATATTCCGACATGGAAGTGGGATAAGATATCTATGGACTTTGTGACTGGACTACCTCTTACTAAGAAGAAGCATGATGCGATTTGGGTGGTTGTTGATCGGCTAACCAAATCCGCTCATTTCTTACCAATTAGAAAGGATTATGGTATTGGTAGATTGGCAGAGATTTTTCAGCAAGAGATAGTTAGACTTCATTGTACTCCGACGGCTATTGTGTCAGATAGGGATCCGCGTTTTACTTCTCGTTTCTGGAAAGGTTTGCAAAAAGCTTGGGGTACTCGACTTAATTTTAGTACGGCTTTTCATCCTCAAACAGATGGTCAGTCAGAGAGGACTATTCAGACCTTAGAGGACATGCTAAGGGCTTGTGCTTTGGAATGGACTGGCTGCTGGGATGAATATTTGTGTTTGGTAGAGTTTGCATACAACAACAGTTGGCATGCTAGTATTAAGGCAGCACCGTTTGAACTCCTTTATGGAAGGAAATGTAGATCACCTACTTGTTGGGATGAAGTAGGTGAACGCCTAATCGAAGGTCCGGAAATGATTGAGATCACTAATGACAAAGTAGCTGTTGCTAGAGAAAAGTTAAAGGAGGCTAGGTCTCGTCAGAAAAGTTATGCCGACAAGCATCGTCGTGATTTAGAATTTCGAGTTGGTGATCGTGTGTTTTTGAAAGTCTCGCCGTTTAGAGGTGTGAAACGTTTTGGAATCAAGGGCAAGCTCAGTCCTCGATTCATTGGTCCGTTTGAAATTCTGGAGCGTATAGGAGAAGTTTCGTATCGATTAGCACTTCCGCCTCAGTTATCGCAGGTTCACGATGTTTTCCATGTATCTCTCCTAAGGGGATACAACTATCATCCATTACACGTTGCTTCGTATCCGTTTGATCAGATTCGATCTGATATGTCTTTATCTGAAGAACCAGAAGCTATTTTAGAAAGACAAGAAAGAGTTATGAGAAGTAAAGTCATTCCGTTCGTTAAGATTCTTTGGAAAAATCACCCGGAGCGTGAGGCTACTTGGGAGACCGAAGAGTCGATGCGAGCTAGTTACCCTCATTTCTTTGAATAAGTTCGGTATGTTCTCATCTCGTTTTCGTTTCGTTTCATTTCAATTTTCGAGGACGAAATTTTTTTTTAGAGGGGAAGAGTTGTAAAACCCGAAAATCTAAAACATATATAAAGACGAAAATACCCTTGGAACCAAGAATCACAAAAATACGTAAAACACGTTTATAATAAATTACGAAATTAAAAACCTAATAAATAAAACTTAACGAATATAATTACGTGAACGACTTTGGTACGACTAGGAATTAAAGGTTTCGCTTATAAGTGTTGGGCCGTTTATTTATTGGACGGGCTCGTTTCCTTTGTTTTGTTTTGCGCCAAGCCGAGGACCAAGAAGGAGCCAAGAGGGCGTTTGTTTTGTGTTCGTGAGCCAAGGGCCGAAGCCCATTGTGGGTGAGCTTGTGTGTTCGGTTGGACCCAAGCCAAACCCAACCTTTCCTAAACCTAAACTAAATGCTACTACTATAAATATAAGACATAATCATTAAATTGAAACCCTAGTTTGCTTTGCCTCTCCTTTTTCTTTCTTCTTGTTCGGCCGAGAACCATAACACCTTGGTGTTGAGATTTTCGCTTCGACAAGTTAAGGTATAACGTTTATTCGACTTCCTTTAACGTACTTTACATGTATATGTCAAGTTATATTTTGTTTAGTCGCGTTTTGTTCTCTTTTGTTTGTGGCCGAGAGGTGTAAACCGAAAACAAGGAAAACCCTAATCAATTGAACTTGTAACTAATAAGGAACATGTAACGTAAGATGTAATATTGAATCGGGTCACGTATATGTTGAGTTAACCTAGGCCGAAACATGCATGAGTTAGGACCGAACCATTTGTAATCTATTCGGCTTATGTAAAACATTATAACTTAAATATGTAACATGTTTAGATGAGCTAGGACTTTCGTATGACTTGCTAGCCGAAACCCTAGTTGAACCGAATACATATGTACATGAGTTTTGGACGTGTAATAAATAAGTAAGGGTCACGTAAACATAAACCCTAGTTTAATATGTAAAGCGTATGAAGTATATTAAACCCTAATAACGTATGGTCACATGAAATCATAAACGTGTATGGTAAGGTGTAAAAGAAAAGATGGTTATTAATTACGTATTAGGTTAAGTGGAGAGTCATTAAGACGTAACATATAAAGTAAGTGCATATTAATGAGATATTAAAGAATAAGAAAACCCTAGAACATACATGAGAGTCGATTAGGGTTTGAACTAAATATAGTAATGCGTTATTTCATGTGTGAGTTATGACTTATAAACTATTTTAACATTTAACCCTAGACTTTAATAAATGATATAATGAACCCTAATCTACAACATTAATTATAAAATACTTAAGTCTCAATTAATAAAACCCTAAAGTATGAAGATCATTAAAGTATGAATACCAAATGTTAAAAGATCATTTCGATGATTATGGAATCATAAATAACTTGGACGACCGTTAATGTCTATAGGTTCTGTGAAGAGGGAGTAATCCTTTGCTTTTCGTCTTTCTGCTTTTCGATCATTTGCGTTGGAATAAGGTACAGATATTCTGACCTTTTCAGTAGAGGTTTCCTCTTAACGTTTTCTTTCGTATTAGGGTTTCCTAAGCCTTTGCTATGAACCCAATCTGATTTGTTTGAGCTATTGCTTATCTGAACTCTGATTTCTGAACTATGAAACATCTGATTTTGAATTATCTGATATGAAAACTATGATTTTAGAAATATGAATGATTTTCTGATAAATATGATCTGTGTCAGTTATGACATTCTGATTTGACCTAAGATAGTTTGACACCCGAGCCAAATATTTAACTAGTCATGGGGGTTCCATGTCCGTATCAGTGATGCACTTTTGATATGACTCTAGGGCAGTAGAGTGATGTTCTGCCACGTCTCTGGATGGTGAAGCATATTTGTGAATATGTAGGAAGGGGCGTATGGATGCATCCTAGATCTGTTATCTGTTATATGTTATATGTTATCTGTTATCTGATGATTGATGCTGCGTGCATGCACGTCCTTCATAACTCTGGTAGGTCTCCCCTACAAATGTTGCCTTGTGTGAAAATGAATTTGATCTGATATATGTTCTGGGCTCGTGGTAGTTGACTATAAATGTTTGTTTTGGAAATTATGATTTATGCTTTGAAAATGATTATGATTTTGCTATCGCTCATTCACTTTATTTCATATTCGTTTTAGTTTAGTATTCGCTTTTGCTTTCATATCTGTTCACTGGGCTTTTGAAGCTCAGCCGCACTTTTCTTTTCTTCCGCGGCAGGTATCTAAGCATTGGAAGCTGGGTTGCTTTGGGATGAGTGCTTGAGTGGACTTACCTTAGAGATTTAGCTTTGATTTCTTATGATGCCATTTTAGACTTATTTATTTCGGATATTATGTTTGAAGTTTATTATGTTTCCGCTGGGACCTATGTATTGAAGTCATTTGACTTGGATTATTTCCGCATTTATGTTAAGACTTCTTTTGGTTATTTGTGTTTGCTTTGATATGACACCATTATTTGTGATTCCTTTACCCTTGGCAGGTCGGGGCGTTACAATTCCCCTTGTAGAGGTACCCAATCCCGAGTATGGAAAAGTAGCTAGAGCTGCACAAAAGGTGGTCTATGATGGTAATGAGATTCTTAAGCCTAGGCAAACACCATCATGTATTGGAAGCAGTGAAGAGGATAGAAAATTAGAAGATGCCTCTAGGAAGAAAATGGCAAAGAAGTTAAATGATCCTAAGTGTACAAAGCATAATATAACATTTAAACCCCATGACTACACTAAAGAAAATTGGATAGCCTTGAATATGTTTAAACCTCAAACTCAATTAACCCCTGAGCATGTATTCTGGAAGAAAGATTTGGATAAACAAAAAATCGATAATATGATTGAGAAGAATCCTCCCTGTAGGAAAATGCCCCCAGCCACTGTGTATCCCCCAAATACACCTATGCATTTAGTGCCCAGAACCCTTTCGACTCAAAGCAAGACCTTAATCAGCCTATACGTAGTTTATCAATTATTTGTTGACTTTGAAAAAACATGTAAGAAGAGAATTACACCCACAGGGATTACTGAGGGGGAAAGGGGTTTTAAGCAAACTAAAGAGTGTTATTTAACTGAGGTCATGCCTTTCTTTAAAAGGGCATTGATACAGAGATTAAATAAATGAAAAAGGTGTTCAATGAAATGAAAATTGAGGTCAAAGACTATGAACGTGAGCTTAAAAGTAATGAAATTGAAAGGAAAAATCTGCATATCTTAAATGATAACTTGATTTCTAGATGTGTTGCTCAGGATGTATTCTATACTCTTACAAATTATTCCATCACTGCTTCTCAATTTCATGAATTATCTGTTGCCCTAAAAGTTTCCCATGATCATGTCATTGAGCTTGAGTCCAAAAATTCAAAATTGTATGAGAAAATATAACTAGATGATCATGACAAAGTGGTAAAACATTTTTCTAAATTGGAAGTTGAACGTTTTGCTTTGCAATTGAAATATCAACATCTAAAAGAAAACGTTAAAACCTCAAATGCCAAGACATCCTCGGATGCTCCTGAGTTTGATACAGTCTTTGAAATCAACAAACATGATGAACATATTCGAGCTGATTGTAACATGATCAAACGATTGAAAACCCAAATCTCATAATTAAAGTGTGATAAGAATGTTGTGACTGGCTCCCAAATGCCTCCTCCTTTAGATTCTCAGAATTCTCAGAATTTTCATCTTCAAAACATCATTAATGCATTACAACATGAAAATGAATGTTTTCTAGCAGAAATGAAAAGGTTAAACTGCATTTCAAAGAGTTATATGAATCAATTAAAGTCACTCGTGACAAGAACAATGAAAAGGTAACTTATTTGCAAAATGAAATTGAGATTTTGAAGAGTCAGGTAAAAGAGAAAATGACAATCTCAAATTGTGAGATTAATGCACCAAAGGTGCCTGCTTATGCAAAATATGCTATGACTGTAAAGTACATTCCACCTTATCTTAGGAATAATGAACTTGCTCTTCAAACATACTTTTCGTACCCTAAGGATAGTCTAGAATGTCTTCGTGAGATTGTTGAAGAAGATAAGATAGAGAAGCCACTTGATAGTGTGATCTCAGGAGCTGTTAGAATGCATGTTTATATGCCAAACGATCTCAGGAGCTGTTAGAATGCCTAATAACTATATGTCCTAAATTTGGTACTATGAAAGATAGAGTAGTTATGCCTTGCTCTATGCCCAAAGCCAAGCAAATGTCCTTTGATGTGCCTCCTAGTACTTCAGATCCCAATACTTCTAGACAAGGAATGCAAAAGTAGTGAAACCAACTAATGTTCCCATCATTCCCTCTACAGGAGTAATCAATGACACTAAGGAATGCTGAAAGTAGTGAAACCAACTAATGTTCCCATCATTCCCTCTGCATGTCAAAGCCTCCAGGCAATAAAAAGTAAGATAGGACCTCGCAAGCTAAGAGTGATCAAAGGAAAGAAGTAGAAGACCATCCTAGGAACAATAAGTTTGAGTTTAATAAGACGAATCGTGTTGATTCTAGTATTAGCTATAAGTGGACTGTAATTAATTTGAATTCTGCTACGATTTGCAAAACATGTAATGAATGTTTGGTTTCTGGTACTTTTCATGAATGTGCTATGAATGAAGTAAAATATGTTGCTAAGTCTCAAGTCAAAACTGTTAGAATTTCTAAACAGGTTAAGGATGTCAGAAAACCAAGGTGGAAAAAGGTTAAAAAAACATTGGAAACCAACAGGAAGAAAATTTAGTAATGTAGGTTATCCATGGATACCTACTGGTAGTAAATTCAATCTTAATGAATTTTTCCCTAAATTATCTAGATCAATATCCATTAGGAAATGGATGCCTACTGGTAGAACTATTCCTTTAAGAAGTGAACACACTTTGAATAGATCTACTGTCACAACTAGTCCTGCATCTACCTCTAATGATATTAGTGATTCTGCTTCTGATGTGGGTGTTCCAATCTCGTTTACTAACCAAATGGAACCTATTCTTGCATGGGGATCCAAATTATCCAGTCATCCATACTTGTATGTGTTCAACTACAGGTCGTTCAAATCGTTCTGTGGTACCTGGACTCAGGCTGTTCCAAGCATATGACTGGAGATCGCTTGCGGCTCATGAACTTCATGAGTAAATTCATCGGGACTGTTAGATTCGGGACGGACCATTTTGGTGCCATCATGGGACATGGAGATTATGTCGTTGGTGATAGTGTCATTTCCAGGGTCTATTACGTTGAAGGCATGGGTCATAATTTGTTTTCTGTTGGGCAATTTTGTGATTCTGACCTAGAAGTAGCCTTTATAAAATATACTTGCTTCGTTAGAGAATTAGATGGTGTTGAGCTTTTGAAGGGAACACGTGGAATCAATTTGTACACCATCTCTAGCGAAGATATGATGAGGTCTTCTCCAATCTGCTTGTTATCAAAGGCTTCGAAAACAAAGTCATGGTTATGGCATCGTCGTCTCAATCACTTGAACTTCAGCACCATAAATGATCTTTCTAGAAAGGATCTCGTAAGAGGCTTACGCAGATTAAAGTGTGAAAAGGATCATCTTTGTCCAGCATGCCAAATGGGAAAAAGCAAGAAATATGCCCATAAATCCAAACTTGCAAACTCAGTTATGGAAGTCCTTCATACTCTTCGTATGGATTTATGCGGGCTAATGATAGTACAAACGATAAACGGGAAGAAATATGTGTTAGTCGTTGTTGATGACTACTCTTGGTTTACTTGGGTTAAGTTTTTGAGGACAAAGGATGAAACTCCAGACGTCATCATCAAACTTATTAAACAGCTGCAGGTTCTACTCAATAAGATTTTCATAATTATTCAAATGGAAAATGGAATTGAGTTTGTTAATAAAGAACTAAGTCATTTTTATGAAAGCATTGGAATCAGCCATCAAAGAAGTGTTCCACATACTCTTCAACAGAACGGTGTAGTTGAAAGACGAAATCGAACTCTTGTGGAAGCTGCAAGAACTATGCTAATCTACTCAAAGGTTCCAATGTTTCTCAGGGCTGAAGCCATTGCCACTGCTTGCTATACCCAAAACCATTCCCTTATCCACACCTCTTATGGAAAAATTCCATACGAACTTGTCCACAACCGCAAACCAGATCTCTCTTTCCTTAGTGTGTTCGGTGCATTATGCTATCCAACGAATGATGGTCAAGATTTTGGTAAATTAAGAGCTAAGGCGGACATTGGAGTTTTTGTGGGTTATGCACCAAACCGGAAGGGTTACCGAATCTAAAACAAAAGAACCCGAGATATCATGGAAACTATTCACGTCACGTTCGATGAGCTGTCTGAGCAAATGGCTCCTAGACAATCTAGTTCAGGACCCGCACCTCAACATTTATCTTGTAGTCCTATTAGTTCTTCTCTTGTACATAATCCCTCACCTGCAGTTCCATATGTACCTCCTTCTGAAGAAGATTTGAAGAAATTGTTTGATCCGGTGTTTGATGAATACTATGAACCTCATGACATTAACCATTCTACACCATCAACAGAGGCGGCTCCTAATCTTGTCAACACAGATAATCCATCTATTTCTGTGTCACTATCTCAAGAAGCGCCTACTGTAGATCACTCATCATCAACCTCAAATCCTCAATCTTCGAGTGTACATCATGGAAATTTTTCTGCCAACTATGATGGAGATAACCCCTTTGCCACTCCAGAAGATGCACCATTTGAAAACATTTTTGCCCCTGATCCATCATTTGAACCATCTTCATCAGGGGACCCCAACTCTGCTACATCAGTTCCTCAAGCACAACCACACGAGCATTTCAGAAAATGGACACATGATCATCCATTGGAAAATATCATTGGGAATCCTTCTCGTCCGATATCCACTCGTAAACAAGTTGCCACCGATGCCTTATGGTGCTTCTTCAATTTCATCCTATCAAAGGTCGAACCGAAAGTTGTTAAAACCCTAATGTCTGAGGACAGTTGGTTCAATTCAATGCAAGAAGAAATTCATGAGTTCGATCGACTTGATGTTTGGGAATTGGTACCTGCTCCTGACTGTGCTATGATCATTGCTCTCAAATGGATCTTCAAAGTAAAACTTGATGAGCACGGTGATGTGTTGAAGAACAAGGCAAGACTTGTTGCAAAAGGATATCGTCAAGAGGAGGGTATTGACTTCGAGGAATCATTTGCTCCAGCTGCACGTAGAGAGGCAATCAAAATCTTCTTGGCTAATGCTGCTAGTAAGAACATGGTGGTTTATCAGATGGATGTGAAGACTGCCTTTTTTAATGGAGATCTGAAAGAAATCGTATATGTCTGTAAGCCCAAAGGTTTTGTGGACCTAGAACATCCTACTCAAGTCTATCGCTTAAAGAAGGCCCTCTATGGCTTAATACAAGCTCCAAGGGCATGGTATGATACACTTTCAAAGTTTCTCTTATCCAACGGATTCAAAAAAGGAGCAGTTGATCCCACATTGTTCACTAGAAAGTCAGGCAAACATTTAATTCATGTTCAAATTTATGTTGATGATATTATTTTTGCCTCGACCGACCCTGCTTAATGTGACCGTTTTTCAAAGAAAATGGGCTCAAAATTTCAAATGTCTATGATGGGACAAATGTCATTTTTCTTGGGATTAAAAATTTCACAAAGTCCCGGAGGCATTTTTATTAATCAATCTAAATATGCAAATGAAATTTTAAGGAAATTTGGATTTGATACTTGTGACCCTGTTGACACTCCCATGGTGGAGCGCAATAAACTGGATGAGGAACACTCAGGGATCATGATTGATCAAACGAAATATCGAAGCATGATTTGATCCATGATGTACCTCACAGCCAGTAGACCTGATATTCTGTTCGTTGTATGCATGTGTGCTAGATACCAGGCTAAGCCTACCAAAAAGCACCTTGAAGCGGTTAAACGGGTCTTTCGGTATCTCCAAGGAACCATTAACATGGGACTTTGGTATCCGAAGGACACCAATATGTCACTAACAGCATATGTAGATGCAGACCATGCAGGGTGTCAAGATACACGTCGAAACACGTTAGGTGGTGCTCAATTATTAGGAGAAAAGCTTGAAAGCTGGTCTTCTAAGAAACAAATGAGTACGTCTATATCCTCTACAGAGGCGGGATACATAGCCATGTCATCTTGTTGTGCATAAATCCTATGGATGAGATCCCAATTATCTGACTATGGCCTTGAATTCAACAAAATCCTTCTGTATTGTGATAACAAAAGTGCCATTGCTCTCTCCTGCAAGAACGTTCAGCATTCAAGAGCAAAGCATATCGACATTCGACATCATTTCATCAGGAAGCAAGTGGAGAAAGGTGTGGTGGAACTATATTTTGTGAGAGTTGAATATCAGCTGGCAGATATCTTCACTAAAGCTCTTCCTAGAGAACGTTTTGAGTTTATTCTTCCATGACTTGGACTAAAGAGTCTACAACCAGAAACAGTCAAACGTCTTCAAGAGGAAGACGAGGAGTAAAGGCTTTTCTTCATCTATCTCTTGTACATATTTAATTAATATATATATATATATATATATATATATATATATATATATATATATATATATATATATATATATATATATATATAGGGGGTGTTTCTTGTGAGAAGTCTAATTTTTGTGAGAACGCGAGAAGAGATCCTAGCCCTCCATCTAATCCCTCCTTTTTTTAGATCTAATGGCTAATATTAATTTACAATCTACACTAACTATATACTAAAAAAAGGGTATTTTTGTAATTCCAATTACACCTAATATATACAGAAAAACACATACTTTCATCACAGTTCAAGGTGAAAGACATAACGATTCTCTCCCAGCTACCTTCATAACCACCGCCATTACCACCGCCGTAACCTCTGTTCAAGCCACCGCCGTAACCTCCGTTCAAGCCACCGCCATTACCACCGTTCAAACCACCACCATAACCATCGTTCAAACCATTGCCATGACAAGAAGACAATCTTTTCAAATCCGATTACACATAAATTTCAAGTAATTGTTATTATTATTATTTTTTGATAAAATTTAATTGTTGAATTGTAAATTATTGTGCATTTAAAGTTATCATCATTGTTTTAATTGTAAATATGTCACATGTGAATGTATAGATTACGAATTAGGTCTTGCTTGTTTTAGGCGACTTAATTAGTTTGTGTAAAGTAAATATAGCAATGATTAAGTTTATTAAGAGTATATTCGCGCGTGAAAATATAGGAGATATTAATCTTCGCGTGTGAAAGTTTAGTAAGAGCATGATCATCTTCGCGCGTGAAAATATAGGAGATATTAATCTTCGCGTGTGAAAATTTAGTAAGAGCATGATCATCTTCGCGCGTGAAAATATAGGATATATTAATCTTCACATGTGAAAATTTAGTAAGAGCGTGATCATCTTCGCACGTGAAAATATAAGAGATATTTTTCTTCGCGTGTGAAAATTTAGTAAGAGCATGATCATCTTCGCCTGAAAATATAAGAGATAATTTTCTTCGCGTGTGAAAATTTAGTAAAAACATCTCCTCGCGTGAAATATAGAAGATATTAATCTTCGCGTGTGAAAATTTAGTAAGAGCATGATCATCTTCGCGTGTGAAAGTATAAGAGATATTTTTCTTGAAATAGTAGTTTTGGGGCCTTGAAAAAGAGAAACATGTCCTCTTGCAATCTGTTTCCGATGTTATCATTCAACAAGGATATTTATAGTCTCGTTATGGTGTCTACTCTGTTAGAATCCAAAATGCAAGCCACACTATCATCCAAATTCAAGGCATTGCCAATCCTAACCAATTCAGAAACGTATGTACCTATATCTTTATGCTCCAATAATACAGGGATTTAAATAATACGTCATTGTTAGAGATAGTTTGGTTTCATGTTTGTTCCTCAGGATGTTTTGACGCGCCTTTCAAATATCACTAATCAAACTTTTCAGCAACATGGCTCTTCTTCTAAAAGATCATTACAGGCACCGGTATATCCCAAACTTAACTCTGTCAATCATCATTTGCTAATTAAACCACCGGTTTTATATGTGTATTGATGTTGTTATCATTGTATATACTTGTTGGTAATCGGCAGGTGTCTCCCTTAAAAGTGCTAACGTACGATGCGTTGTCTCACGTTGGTGACTTTGCTGCACTACAAAAGCTAGACCAAGTTGGCAATTCTCTCAAGGTAAAACCCACCCTGTCCTTCAATATTCGCTTAGTGTGCTTTGGATTCGGCTGTAAAACTCATTACTATTATCCTTCTCATCTTTTGCTGGTGCATATTGCAGAGAGTCCAGTCATTGATCGAGGAGCGACAACACAAAACATCTCAATGTAAAGATTGAGGTCGGTACTCTTATTGTTTACGTTTCTCAGCCACAAAATTAGCAACTCTGGAATTTTCTCCTTCACTAGCACCCAAAAAAAGAAAAACATTGTAAATAACATTAAGCAGGCACCTCAATTGGCATAAGCCAGATGTATCACTATCGCAAGTTCCATGCCTATGTCATTGATTCATGGCTTTCCTAGTTAAGGGCTATTTAGCAGGAAGAAGCTATCAAGTTGTCTGGTTCAGTTTTATCCTTATTTATTTGTGTATAGCAGATAAACACTGCATCCATTCCAACCCGAATAGGAACCCATATTTTTATTAAATGATTTGTAAGTTCATAGGACCCCATATGAAACCAATCTGATCGGTTACATTTAGCAAACAAAGTGAGGCAGCTGACTAATTAAACCGATTGAAGGGGGTATTTAGAGATGATGGTGCCACCACTAAACCGACAAGTTTGTCTTTGCCTTATTGTCATCATAGTCTGCATTTGCATTAGAAATTTGGATTATTCTAATATATGCCTAAAGTAATATCTCATACGTTCATTGTAAATTTCTTGTATTCAGTTGTTTACTTCATCTATGATTTTTTGTTGAATTGATAGCTTATCAAGTTACATATAAGATAAATGCATATTTAAGCTTGCCTGTTTAAAAATGAACCTTTTATACACGCCATCTGTCTTGCCAGGAATCTGTGTTGTGCAGGCCAAAGTCCAAAAATGTAATCTGTAACGTGGAGCTGTTTCGAAATTTATGAGCTCAGTTTATTCTTTGATAAGGATGCCTATTAATTTAACGACTTCAATGTGATTGCATGAGGATACGCTTGTGTATGTACATGGAATATTGGCAAACGGTCTGACTTGTTTGTTAAGACTCTGCATCTATCTTTCCCAGTTTGTAACCAACATAAGATTTGAGAAATTAACATTTGATGTCTAAATAAAAATGCAAAACGAAGAACTTGATGTATCTGTTGGCGACTATTTCTAAGACAAATACAAAAAACACACAAGAATGCAAATGGCTTGAGCCAAAGTAAAGAAAAAAACACAATAACACCCCAATACAAAAAAAAGAAAAGAAAAAGAATACACAAGAATGCAAATGGCTTGAGCCATTGCATTGGCTCAAAACTTTTGGCTCACGAATGGCACGATGTTCCGGTATGGTTGGCACACGAATGGCATGCATTTGGCACACCAATAACACCTCATACCTTGTGCTCTTAGATGTACAAAAGTTGGAGAACAATGTATCAGTTTATTGTTTAAGACATGCATCCGGGCTGATCATCGCGACCAAAATCCATGTCATAAAACTTAACTTAGAAACTGCTTTTTGAATATTTGTTCATTGTCTGCTGTTGTTCTTTGCTTTTCATTGTAGGCTTCGACTTTATTGTAGAAAACTTCTAAAGCTTGTACATATTTCTGAAATAGTTCAAACTTCAGACTTTTTCTTCTTACTCTTCCTGAGATTTTTCTTTGTTGTTTATTTATGTCTTTGTTAAGGTGGTGAAACGGTCTGATTGGTTGGGTCTCAAAATGGGTCAAAACTGGATTGGGTTGGGTTGACCCACAAACACTTTTTGTCTTACCTTATCTTGAACTTTATAGTTAAAGTTTAAAAAACGGTTAGGAAGGCTGCTTAGGTCTTCCCTATTTTGGGTTTCTATAATTTATTCAATGGCAAGTGGATGCGAACATATGGCATGTTTAACTCAAGTTGAAAGTTGCATCTTAACTACTTAGCAAAATGTGATCTTTGATCTTTATTGATGCATCCTTGGACCTTTTTGTAAGCTGATGATTATTTATCTGTTACGTGAATGGGTTCTTATTTGGAATCTTGGTCTGCAGGAAAACGATATTATGGTGAAGATCTGTTGTACCGGAGCTGGGTATGTTGGTGGCCCAATTATGGCTGTCATAGCACTTAAGTGCCCTGATATCAAAGTTGCGGTTGTTGATATCTCTGTACCTCGTATCACAGCCTCGAACCGAGACCAGCTCCCTATCTATGAACCAGCCTTAGATGAGGTTGTGAAGCAGTGTCGTGGCAAGAACCTGAGGTTGAGAAGCAGATATGTGATATTGACATTGTATTTGTTTAGGTAAGTTAGCTCATAATGATTGAGTCTTGTTAATGGATGGAACCAAGTATTCTTGATTGCACTCACAAGAAGGACTACAAAAATGCAGGTTAGATCTAGGGACATGGAATAGTGGATGAATCACTGAAAATTGCCTTATGATTTGATTAAAAGAGTTTGTCATTTTGAGAACCAAAGATGGTCCGCTATGGGAGGTCAAGATGCTATGGAAATGGTTAAAATCTCCCTAAAGGAAGCAGATGAGATATCAAGAGCTATCTGGTGCAAGCAATCTGTAAGTTAACAAAGTAATCTGTAAGTTATCTGGTGCAAGCAATAAATAGAGATTGTGTATCAGGTTGATGCGTACCAAGAAAAAAAATAATCATACACAAATACAACTCTCAAGTGGAAAGATGTGTGCATAGGCTGGAAACATTTATAAGTAGTTGGGTTCATGTGAAAACCCCTAGTTCTGGTGAGAACCAGCATTATCATCAAATGATGACAATTTAAGGCCATAAACGACACGGTGGCATAAGGTGAACAGTGAGGTTGATGACAATCAAGAACTTTGAATAATCTTCCAAACAATCTACCGCTACGCGAGTGCGAAGACTTCGTAGAGCAACGTCATTATATGGCGCGGACCCTGAACGTGTAGAGCATGCTCGTTTTTTTCAAAGAATACAACTTGAGTCAGCCGAGACGTGTATTCGCTGCCAATTAACGATAGGGAAAAGCTGTATGAAAAGACATTCATCATAACTTACAAAGTATATAGAAAATATTTTTCAAAAATCTAAAACACTCACCATTGTCTGCACCAAGGGAGGATTTTGCAGTGTGAGTGTTGGCAGGACGAAAATCGGAAGATGGAGACTGTATAGTCGTTCCTATATACTCTGGGTTAGTTGATCTGCCCGAACATTGGTTTGTACAAGAACCTCCAACAGCAAATTTGTTGATAGTTGTAACAAAACAACAACAATGAATACCCAGAAACGAAACTGAATGGAACTTGAGAAACTGAGATCAACATATCTAGAACAGACAGAGCTAGAAGTGAGGCACTTACATATTGACTGGACAGTTAAACTATAATTACCATCAGCTACATCATGATGAGTTTCAGCAGAAACAGTTAAATGACCACTCCCTTGATGATCCAAAACGCGTTTTGGAAGACGCCGAGTTAGAAACTCCGAAGGGCTGGCAATTTCTGGAAGGGACCACGCGTCTGCATAAGAGCAGTCAGAAACCCACACATCAGAACCTGCATGTATTATAAAAATTGGTAACATCATTACATTTGACATAAAAAGATAACCAACCTTCAAGACGATCGTTGTGTGTTGTGGAAGCAGTAATATGGCTATCATAAAAAGACGACTGTGTATTGGAAGGTGGAGGTGTACCAAGTGGAGGTGGTGGCGCAGGGCTGAGCTCCATGAGTTACCATCCTTTCTGTCACGCAATTTATTTTATTTAACATCCAAAACATAAATGTTTTGTATATAGCATTCAAAGTAAGATCCTTTCTGTCACGAGACATATTTTCACATGTGACCAAGTTGTTTACGTATCTTAAAATGCTACGAGACATATATTTTCACACGTGAAGATAAAAAGTATTTGATCATGTACAAATGTACGTGTATTTACTAGTGAAGAAAGTTTATGTACGTGTATTTACTAGTGTAGAAAGTCTATTCACACGTGAAGAAAAAATATATGATCATGTATAAATGTAAATGTCTTTAGTAATGAAGAAAGTTTATTCACACGTGAATAAAAAAATTCTTCATGTGACCAAATATTTTCACATGTGACCAGGTTGTTCACGCATCTTAAAAGCTACAAGACATATGACCAACTGACCATGTTGTTTATCTTTAAAAACTACGAGACATATAGTTTCACATGTGACCAAACTATGAGACGTATATTTTCACATGTGACCAAGTTGTTCATGTATCTTAAAAGGCTACGAGACATATATTTTCATATGTGACCAAGTTACGGGACATATATTCACAAGTGACCAACTGACCATGTTGTTCATCTTTAAAAACTAGGAGACATATACTTTCAAATGTGACCAAACTATAAGACGCATATTTTCACATGTGACCAAGTTGTTCATGTATCTTAAAAAGCTACGAGACATATATTTTCATATGTGAGCAAGTTACGAGACATATATTTTCACATGTGACATGTCTTAAAGATCTAAGACATAAATATTTTTACATGTGACCAAGTAGTCAAGATATTCTTAGAAAGCTTCAATCATTGCTCATAATTTTCACATGTGAAGATATTCTTACAAAAGTTAAATAATCGTCTAAAAAACATCAATATATCCTATTTTTGCATTTCTAGTATAAAAAATATGCTAGTAAGACCAATGATTCTATCCTTGCTCATAATTTTCACATGTGAAGATATACTTACAAAACTTAAATAATCGTCTATTAAACATCAATATCTCCTATTTTTGCACTTTTAGTATAAAAAAATATGCTAGTAAGATCAAAGCTTCAATCCTTGCTCATAATTTTCACATGTGAAGATATTCTTAGAAAAATTAAATAATCGTCTATTAAATATCAATATCTCCTATTTTAGCACTTCTAGTAAAAGAAATATGCTAGTAAAATCAAAGTTTCAATCCTTGCTCATAATTATACTCTTATAAAACTTAAATAATCGTCTATTAATCATTAATATCTCCAATTTTTGCACTTCTATTACAAAAAATACGCTTGTAAGATTAAAGCTTCAATATTTTCTCATGATTTTCACGCGTGAAGATATTTCTTAGAAAACTTAAATAATCGTCTATTAATCCTATTTTTGCATTTCTTGCATAAAATATACGCTAGTAAAATCAAATATTCAATCCTTGCTCATAATTTTCACGTGCGAAAATATTCTTACAAAAATAAATAATCGTCTATTAAACATCACTATCTCCTATTTTTGCACTTCTAATATAAAAAATACACTAGTAAGATCAAAGCTTCAAGATTTGCTCATAATGTTCACGTGTGAAAATATTCTTACAAAACTTAAATAGTCGTTTATTAAACATCAATATCTCATATTTTTGCGCTTCTAGCATAAAAATATGCTAGTTAGATCAAAGCTTCAATCTTTTCTCATAATTTTCACGTTCGAATATATATGCTTATAAAACTTAAATAATCGTCTATTAATCATCAATATCTTTAACTTTTGCACTTCTAGCATAAAAAATACGCTTGTAAGATCAAAGCTTTAATATTTTCTCATAATTTTCACGCGCGAATATATTCTTACAAAACTTAAATAACCATCTATTAAACATCAATATCTCCTATTTTTGTATGTCTTATAAAAAGTATACACTAGTAATGTCTATGCTCATGTATAATTGTACATGTATATAGTGAAAAAGTTTATTCGCACGTGAGAAAGAAGTATATGTTCATGTATAAATGTACATGTATTTACTAATGAATAAAGTTTACTCACACGCCAAGAAAAAAGTATATGGATTTACGTTTATTTACTTGTAAGAAAATTTATTCACACGTGAAGAAAAAAGTAAATGCTCATGCATAAATGTACGTGTATTTATTAGTGAAGAAAGTTTATTCACACGTGAAGATAAACATATATACTCGTGTATAAATGTATTTGTATTTACTAGTGAAAAGGTTTGTCCATATGTGAAGAAAAAAGTAAATAAATGTACGTGTATTTACTAGTGAAGAAAGCTTATTCACACACGAAAAGAAAAATATATGCTTAAGTATAAATGCATGTGTATTTACTAGTCA
This sequence comes from Chrysanthemum seticuspe, assembly GCA_019973895.1. Lineage (NCBI taxonomy): Eukaryota > Viridiplantae > Streptophyta > Magnoliopsida > Asterales > Asteraceae > Chrysanthemum > Chrysanthemum seticuspe. The sequence goes on along the minus strand of BPTQ01000007.1, from coordinate 185,292,873 downwards.
ATAGAACACACGAAGAAAAAAATTATATGCTCATTGCGAATGTGCTCATTGCCATGTTCGTACTTGAGTGAAGGCATTATAGATTGAGGCGCTCCAAAGCATAAACCAAGTTGAATCAACCGGTTGTGTGAAGATTTAAATAAGAGAGAAAGAGAGAGAAAAAAAAAAAAAAAAAAAAAAAAGCTAAACTTCAAACTCGATTCAGAATTTCACCGAGTTGAATCTCACGATTTACACCAAAAACCTTATATCTAGTGAAAGGATAACATGGTTAGTCAAACTGGATTAGAAAGAAAAGTTAAAAATAAAATAAGAATAAACATAAACTTCTATTCTATGTTGGATCCGTTAATTCAATAACAAATTGTCTAACTGGTCGCTATCTCCAATGCAGGTTCACTTCGAGCAGGTATGGCTTCTTTACTTTAGCCATCTTGATCCATTCATGACCAGAAATTGAAATTCTACTGTCATTCCTGTTAGAAAGCTTGACTACAACTTTGCCTCGCCAATGCACATTTCAAACCTACAATATAAATAGAACTGCTACACATACACCACTGAAATTATATTAACCTAAAAGTAACTACAATCAAGTTAGCAATTACTCGACTTGTAGAAAGTCTGTCAACAGAAGTGGAACCAAATGTCACATTGCATTTTTCGCTAATATTGTCATCTTCAACTTTGAACCAGCATGCAAAGATATGGTACAAAAAAGTAAAATTGGGCAAACGCAAAGTATTGATTAAAGATGACCATAGGACCAAAAGGTGAAGGGGATACACTAATAATCATGCAAGTTCTCATAGCTGCATTACAAATATGTCAAACCCCTAAAAACAGGTAAAATAAAGTCGTACACAGATCTTTCCAATAAACCACAGGGTCCAACTCTATTTTTCTTTATATTTTGCTAAGGAACCATGCTAAGAGGGTGTTTGGGATTGCTTTGTATTTTATGCCTTACACTTATGGGTTAGGATTGCTTTTTCTGCTTATGCTTGTAAAAAAGCATTAGAGACCACTTTAAAGTAACCATTTCATGAAGCTGACTATTTTATTATCGCCATCTCAAATAAGCAGTGCTAACTCCAAATAAGCGAAAATTACCTATCTACTTGAAACTAAGCTAGATAAGCATATATCGGCTTTAAAATGATCACATAAGCACGTATCTGGCTAAAAATATGCAGAGCAGTTAGTTAAAGTTAGGTTTACTTATATCGTAAGAAAATTCTATAAGTTAAATTTAACCCGTCAGTAACAAGATGCAAGCATGTTTCATCAAACACTAGCATAAACTTCCAAAGCTACATACCTGAATACGAACGTAGTTACTACCATGATTCTCCCTTAACGCCATAGCTACAGCATGATCCACCTTATCAGCTGATCACCCGCAGCTCTCGCCATAGGCCTACACCACTCGCCATCTTTCCACCCTTTAAAAACTTCTCCATAACCACACCCTCCTTCTAGAAGCTTTTTATTAAGTAACCTTTAACATGTAGCTGGTTTTTATGAAAACAAAGTACAAGTGATGCAACTGATATTTTATAATGTGGAGATATTTTGCATTGAGCAATTGTAGACTTAAGAAACATAAAAGTCCAAGTGTATGCGGAAATAATAACAACCGATTGGAGTAAAACTAAACAACATTCTTAAGAAACATAAAAGTCCACGTGCATATGATAGTTGTCACAATATATTGCAATCTCAGTTTTCACTTGAATAGCAAACCAGAATTTTGTATAGCTTCACTCTCTCAAAGGCTGTCACTAGTTGTTTCACATGGATGTGTGTCTCAAACAAAGCTGACTCATGTTTTCTTTGACAAGTGCATTTTGCCGCAAATAGTTAAACACAATGTGAAGTTAAACATACGGGTGATGATCTAACATATTGTAATACATATATGCCAATAAAAAGAGCTTTGTCAACATAGCTAGGCCTAAGGTCTACGGACTACTAATACCGATTTAAGTTTCTCTGTATATCTTAGCTACCACAGGGATACAAGTTAAAGTTTAAAACTAAACCACAAGAAGGATCATGTCAAACAAGTCAAATTTGTCAAAAGCATATATGAATGCTTACATATCTTAGATCATTTAAGAAAGAAATAAATATTAGTATTGTAATGGTTTAGTTTGTGTAATCAGAACTAACAAAAATACTTTTTTGGTGCAAAAAATAGAAGCAACGAGTGTTAAACTCGCTTACACCAACACAGAAAAAGACTAATCTTGACCCGTTATTTTACTACCACTTTACGAAGTTTTGGGGAGCATTAGTGGTACGTCTTCAACAATAATAATTGGAAGTTCCGGCGCGAAACATATGCAAAAAGCAACCATGTATGCTGGACATAGCCAGAGAAAAAAATGATCAACATGTGAAACTGGTTTAGTATATACATCATACTTTTTATACTTAGGATCTACACTATACCCAAGATGAAATTCTAACCAAAGCTTCCATTTTTTTTTTCAAATTTTAATGCTACCAAACTTGTATATACGCATACAACAAAAAATCTTTAAAGAGCAAGAATCTATACCCGAATATGAATACAAGTAACTGGGATCCAAGTTCATTATTTTCAGCTAAAGGACTACCAATTCTGCGAGCAGAAAGAACATGCATTCGCACCAATAGCAAAGTAGATATCCTGCTCAAATATAAATATTATGATCATTATAGTGATTTGCAAGATACATAATTATATGTTACAGATTTATAGGTGGAGATTTCAATAATGGTCTGATTCAGGTTATATTTTATTTCTGAACTCAGACATAGCAGCTTACCTTGCTATGGTGGTTTGCTAGCTCTTTCTTTTGAGACGAATGAATTCCGAATAAAGGAAGGCGGTCGTGATAGGGAAAGGCCTTTCCTTATTACCAGGAAAGGCTGTATCACATCGAGATGTCGATCAGCTTAGTAGGAAATGGGTCAGTTAACTGAAGAAATAAATTTACAAATTATTGTATCATATTTGGTACACTAATTGTTCATTTATAACATAAGCGTATTGGGCAAAAAGTGGTTCAGGTCAATCCAACATGTGCTATACCAAATATTTACTCATTTTTACCTGAACCTACTTTGACGTGTTACACAATCTGCCCATTTTGCCACCTCTTCATGCTATTATTTCTGATAACCGACTTTTCAAGGCCTGAGAAAATGGTCAAATGGTTAAAAGTCTTGACGAAGCTGATCAGGTTGCTCGGTTAAAATGATGACGTTTTGCTCATGTTGACCGCGTGTGACTTTTTCTAGTATGATGCTGATGTGATATTGTTGTGGGAACTGGCACCTGCTAAACATCCAAACTAGCTATCTAGAACTTTAATCCAAAATTTTGAAACTGAGTCGTCATTCTGGGTGAATAGTTAATTGCCTTACCTATTTAGTTTTGCTATACTACGAAAAGAAAACACAATCCACAAGACCATAAAAAGAAAATAGTAGTTTAAAAAAAGGGAACTAGAAACAACTACAAATGGAGTAGAATGTGTCAGCAAAAACACTATAAATACAAGAACCACAACAAGAGTACTCAATAGGAAGCCATATCTGTTTATGTTTCTCGTAGCTTATTTTTCCTTTGAGCAATGTCAAGAAATTAAAGACGATAAAAATATCCATTGAAGGACTGTGGCACCTCCTAAAAGCGCCAACAATATCCATAGGCATTTCTGAAGGAGATTACCTGCCCACTCATTAGAGAATGAAGGACTGTCAAGGTATATATACTGATGATGTTGTTGGTGTGTTCTGTTTACGAGCACATCAAAATGGAGTCATACATTTCAACTGCGAGGATTCTTTATAAATATCAATGTAGAATGGGACTAATTGTGTGCAATGTAGAATGGAACATGCTTCACAGAAATTAGAAAAGTTATTACAAGAAAGACTATAGTCAGAATTACCTGCTTGAAAATGGTACTTGTATCCGATCAACAACATCCAATCAAAAGAAGGTTGCACGGTGCACTTTGGTCAAAATAGTCGGGTAGAGATTGACTATAAACCGGAAGCGAGAGCACAACACAAACCAGCTTTGTACCAGCCTGAAAACCAACAAAATCAGCCACTTAGGGGCCCGAGATGTAGAAAAATCCCAACAAAATGAAGGATAATGGCTTTTAGGTGAGACCAACTTGAAGCATATATATTTTCACATGTGAAGAAAAACGTATATGCCCAAGTATAAATTTATAAATTTTTAGTCACATGTGAAAATTTCGTTAATATGTATATTCTTTCTTATGAGCATTTCACCCAACATTTATAAATTTTTTGTCACATGTGAAAATTTCGTTAATTTTTCGTCACATGTGAAAATTTCATTAATTTGTATATCGTTTCTTATGAGCATTTCACCCAACATTTATAAATTTTTTGTCACATGTGAAAATTTCATTAATTTTTCGTCACATGTGAAAACTTATCCAGCTCTTTCCACTTATGGGACATCATGTGAGCCAAATCGAATTTACCATACTCAAGCACCATGTATATAATGAAGATCTTTAGCATACTTTTTGCCTAAGTTTGTATTTCGACATGTAAAAACATGGTTAACCAATATCAGTGCTAGTTATGCAACTAACTTAATGTCGGTCCCCGACTTTAAATGAAATCGTCATCAAGAAATCATCATTGGTACCAACAAGGCTGCAATGGTAGAACCAGGGACGGAGCCAGGAACAAATTTGACCGGGTGCATAATTTTTGTTAACCGTAATATAATAGAGTTTAAGATACTAACTAAATAAGACTAAAAACACATTATGAATTTTGGAAAAATTGATGTTTTTTTTTCAAAATTAACAATATATCGAAAAAGTCTATAGATGTCACGGGACCCCCTGGCTCCATCCCTGGGTAGAACAATCTTTCTTTAACTAAATCTTTATCAGATTTATGATGTTCATCAAAAACCTATATTACCATTCGTATGTTTAGAGACACATGTGTATATATGATTGTTTGTGTTTTTTCTTCTCAAAGTCAACCAACCAAGTGTGCTTTATTTTTACGTATTTTTTGGAAGGAAAAATTGTACTATGTCAACAAATAATCAACAACACTGCACCAAAATGGTAGAGAAAAATAAACCCGTTTTTCGATCACTCATCATTTGCACCACTGGTTTATAACTATCTCTATTTAGACATATACAAATAGTTGCAAGATTCATTGAGCTAACCTTATTCAAGATAGAAAAGAAATAGTGGAATCCATTGATTGACCACGTAAACGGTAAACTCGAGCATTATAAAACAGCCGCCTGAAGTGTGAAGTGTGGCTGCAAAACATGAAAAATCATCATATTAAAGCAAGACAAGTGGATGTGTTTTATGAGTTTTTTTGTTGACATTCTCGTGCAAGTATTGAAGTTTAGTCTGTAAAAAAAATTCCTTAAAATTAGCAGATGTCTCAACCTATCAACAATGTTATAGGCATGCGCTAGTTACCTTGCCAGATTTCTCATCAGGAACAACAAAGTTGAAGATTGTCTTCAGACCAGGTGCATGTTCATCGGCAGTGATAGTTATGAAAACCTAAAATGTTGCCACGTGGTCAGCTGAAACATGAACTACGGGTCTCAAAAGCTCGTCCAGCTACACCTTGGCCTTTTTGAAGGTGATGTTCAGCACAAGCTTCATGAAATCCCCATATATGAGCATCAACAACATAAAACGCGACATCAGTTGTTGACATACATACTTGACCCATACAACTTCCATCAAAGCTGCTGCAGCTTTTCTTGAACCCACCACCATATGCTAGGACACTTCGGTGCCTGCACGGGACCCACGTTTGAGCTAGTGGGAAATTATGAGACTCGCAGACCGTGGCTAATACCTCCAAGATTTCAGCCAAGGCTTGTTGTTGACTTTCATTACATATCTGGGTTATAGAAAAAACCAGGTACATATTGAGAGAATTGTAAAGGAAAAATGAACAATGAAAAAATAAACTATATAATCTTACTGCTTGCCTGCGTATTCGGAGAATCCAATATATTTGAACTTTTCAAGTTTACCGCCTGCAACAAAACTGAAGCTATATTACATATTTCTCAAAATGTTTACCTAACGTAAGGATTTAATGTCATTGACATAAAAAAGAAGGTTGTTTATATTCTTGAAAAACACTGGTTCAGGGTCAACCTCAGGCTTGACTAAGCAACTAAAGCTTGGCTTAACTCATTGTATTTAGAAGTAAAAATTTCAACCTATCTACTTGATACCACCAAATTTTTACTATAAAATTATAATATTAGGACAAAAGAGTTTCAAGGCCAACCCAAATCCTTTTACCCCAAAATGACCCATCTGAGCTCATTATTTAAGCCACCGCACCCGCCAATTATTCCACCTCTACGATTATAAGGATAAAAAAGCAAAGGGGAAAACCAACCTCGAGTGCGTTGCAGACTTTATCAACATCTGGAGCATAATTTATTTTTTGTGAAGTCAATATTAGCTCAAGCACACCAACACACGACTGCCCATACCTTGATGGATCTGTGAGCCTGCCTCATTACAGTTCCCCCTACTGTCATATAGCCAAAAAACCTTTATCTTACTTCTGGTTTATTAGTCAATCTTGATCATTCCACTTTCTTTGTGTCCATGTTTTTCGATAAATAAGGTATCCAAAAAAAGGGAGGGATACAGCTACAACAACGGTGCTTATCATCAAAAGTGTTCTAATCAGGAAGCTATTCATCCTTTTGTTGTAAGAAGACTGAAACCGTGCTTCAATAGCATTGACTATTGGTGTTAGCATTAGTGCGTATTTTGCTATTGGTGTGACGAGGGTGGTGCATATGGCCACTCTTGAGCTTATGTGGTGTGTTGGAAGGTTTAAGGTAATTTGTGACTCTGCGTTCGAACCAAACATAAGGTAACCGATAATTGCCATCAATGAGTAAGTAAGTGTATAGAAGGCGAAACAGACGAATAAGACCTGTAATGTAATCCAACAGAAACTTTAGTATTAACGTAGACATAATATTAAGAATTATAATGCTAAGTTTTCCTTTCAGATGGTAATAATATATACCGTTGAGAATTGACGTTGGTTTCTCATGGAAGTATATAAGGTTGGGAAAACAGGATGAGCACAGTAGCAAAATGCATATAAGCTGATAGCTGATGGCATCCCTTTCCAATTTACGGCTGTACCCTTTTCCTCAAAACCAATGCCATCAAATGCACCAGCCCAGAAGATTGAACCTAGGATGATGACGGTAGCTAGAACTCCACTGGCTGATATGCATGAAAGGATGCTCATGTTATTTAACCAACTTGTGGGTAGTATAATGACAGCCACGAGGAACATAAATCCACATTTTGAACCTATATGAGTGCCAAAAATATCAAAATCCATGTTTGGGAACATGTTACTCATATTATCTCCTTCTAGGATCAGGAAACCTGTTGCGACCAAGTAGAGCTCTATGTTTACAGTGATTGATACTAAAGTTTTCCCTGTTTTCCCAAATGCACGATCCCCAATGTCAGAGTAAGTTCTTATTGTTGGATCTGTGATTTACTTCGGAAGGCAACTTTCTCTTTCCTAGCCTTTTGAGCCTGCCTCATTACAGTTCCCCCTACTGTCATATAGCCAAAAAACCTTTATCTTACTTTCGGTTTATTAGTAAATCTTGATCATTCCACTTTCTTTGTGTCCATGTTTTTCGATAACAATAAGACATGGGACATTAAAATAGGTCAAATATGCATAAAGATTACACCTGTATCATAAAAACAACATGGGTTCATGCTCTTATAAATGTTTAAGGGAACCAAGTTTGTGTGTGTGTGTGTAATTTAGTATGCATGATAGAATGCATATCATGTTATCATTAAATGAGTTTACTTACCATTACTATTTCCTTGAAGGGGGCTGCTACTACTTCCAATGGACGGACTCCCATCATCAAAGACAGTCGGTGCATAAGCTAAAGTATGATCTTGATACTCGGGAACAATGGATGCTTATGAATAAATAACAAAGAAAATCTCAGTAAGAATAAGAAGAAAGAGTAAAAAAGCCAAACCCCATTCAAGAAGTTCACCATCTTTCACGTGCTTTTTCCTCTGTTCTATGTTTTGTGAACTTGTGAAGAAAATGATATAAGATTGAGGACCTTATATCATTTTCTTCACAAGTGAAGATATTTTTTCTTAAACTTAAATAATCGCCTCTAAACTCAATCTTATATGATTTTCTTCACAAGTGAATATATTTTTTCTAAACTCAATCTTATATGATTTTCTTCACAAGTGAAGATATTTTTTCTAAACTCAATCTTATATGATTTTCTTCACAAGTGAAGATATTTTTTCTTACACTTAAATAATCGCCTCTAAACTCAATCTTATATCATTTTCTTCACAAGTGAAGATATTTTTTCTTAAACTTAAATAATCGCCTCTAAACTCAATCTTATATGATTTTCTTCACAAGTGAAGATATTTTTTCTTAAACTTAAATAATCGCCTCTAAACTCAATCTTATATCATTTTCTTCACAAGTGAAGATATTGTTTCTAAACTTAAATAATCGCCTCTAAATCAACACGAGAGTACACATTATTCTCATAATCTATCTTTTACGCAAACTAACTCATTCCTAGATGAATTTCTTCACAAGTGAAGATATTGTTTCTAAACTTAAATAATCGCCTCTAAATCAACACGAGAGTACACATTATTCTCATAATCTATCTTTTACGCAAACTAACTCATTCCTAGATGAATTTCTTCACAAGTGAAGATATTGTTTCTAAACTTAAATAATCGCCTCTAAATCAACACTAGAGTACTACACATTATTCTCTTATATATATCCATGAAAATTTCAACCAAAAAATACACATCACTAAGTAAGGCATTTCGTCGAACACTTGGTCTACACATATATCCATGAAAATTATAGCCACAAATACACATAACTAAGTAAGGCATTTCGTCGAACACTTGGTCTACACATGCAATCCACAACATAGTTATGCATTTTGCCAAACACTTAGTCTACGCATACAATCAATCAATCAGTTACACAAAGCATCATATAACATCTTGACATGTGACGCAATAGATAAGATGTACAAACACATATTTTATAACTACAAAAAGTAAAAACATTCATTAGTTGAAAATTAATTACCAATATTAGAATTCAAATCCACATAACACTGTTTCAATTGATTAACAAAAGGAATCATCTTAAGAAAATTGTTGAAAAGTTGAAATTTATACCCAAATGAATCGGAAATCAATCAGTTAAAAAGTCAACCCGCAGTCATCGCCGGAGATTATTGGCGGCAAAGAGATGATGGAGATGACGGCCAATAACCGGCGAGATGAAGCAGATGTGTGATTAAAACTAGGGAGATGAAGAACAGGTGTAGTAGGTTTGTGTGTTTAAGAGTGTTTGGTTGCTCCAGAGAAAAAAAGAGATATTTTTTGGTGGGTGGAAGCAAATGAGAATAACACACTTAGACCCCTCTAATTTTTGGCAAAAAATTACAAAAATGCCATTCCGCCCAAATTGATATTAAGATGAGATTTACTTGATCCTACGGTCCAGATCTCTTCTCGCGTTCTCACAAAAAATAGACTTCTCATTTGAACGCTTGTCTATATATATATATATATATATATATATATATATATATATATATATATATATATATATATATATATATATATATATATATATATATATATACATATATAAATATATATATACATATATATATATATATATATATATACATATATATATATATATATATATATATATATATATATATATATATAAATAAATTCAAATCCATAAAAATAAAAAAATCTTTGAAAAAGCCCAAAAATATAATTTGTCTTTTAATCAAATTTCTGTTCTTCGATAACATCTACGGACTTTGATTTGTCACTCAAAGAATGACACGGGTCTTTAGATGAAGTTCGAATGTACATAAACTTTTAGGCAGTAACCCGTGTTAAAAGAAAGAACAGAGCTATGCTTTATCTTATTTTTAAAACCTCATGCTCTGATTCTAAAAGCAAATGTTTGTCGCCAAAAATACAAATATTTCCTTCACAAATATTTTTCCTTCTAAATATTCTTCTGAAAAATATTTGTCATTTAATGAAATCAAAATTGCTTTGAAAATAACTCGGACCATGTTTTTGAAAATCATCTGGACCTATCATTTGTCAAAATCTCTAACACTCAATCAACAACATATGTCATTGATTGAGGGGGAGAATGATTTCAATCAAATCAAACAGTTATTTTTCAAACAATTGACACGTAATCGAGCAAGGTCTAATTTTGTACAATTGAATCCAGACCAAGGCTTAAAGTCTCAGAATTTGATCCTTATCAGTTAAATGTTTTAAAAGAAAGTCACAATTCTCCTCAAAATCTTTCAAAAACAATTTAAATCAATAGAGATCACAAATCTCAAATGATTTGAAAATTGTGATCGGGGGAGAATTTGTGATTTAAATTAGATATAAACTGATAATTCAATAAGTGGTTTTATAAATATAATAACAAGCACTCCTCCCTACATGTGCCAAACGATTTCAAATTTTCCATGCACATGTTAAGGGGGAGCATCTATCTCAAACCAAAAAGGATTGAAACGTGATTGATTTGTCTCTAAGTGCAGGTTATCTCTAATATGTGCAAAACACTTTCGTATCTCCATGCACCTATTGAGGGGGAGCAATCATAAGAAAACCTCATCCTTCACAAAATTGTTTTCTCCAAAGTATTTAAAATACTAGATTTGATCGGGAAGTGATGATGATCATTTTAGAAAATGTTAATCAAAGATTGGATCGTTAATTGTTAATATAAGATTTCAAAGTCCTCTTGCCTCCATGTGCTAAAACAATTTCTAATACTTGAAGCACATGTTGAGGGGGAGCATTTCTAAAATATCAAAAACAACTAAGGTACAAAACGCTTTGATTCTATATCACAAGTACCTTGATTGATTTTCAAATGATTTTCAATTGGTTTCGAGGCGGAATGAACAATACCAAAATACCTACAAATTTATTTTATGCATGGAGATATAAGGATGGTTAGGTTAGGTATTCATTCCTACGATCCTGCCAGAGCCGGAGGGATCTACCCAGGGACAATCCACTAGATAGTGTAGAAGTCCTTAGGTATGATGAAAAAAGGAGAAAAATGAGAATACGGGAAGAGTGCGGACAGAGATAGAGCTAGAACTGGAATAAACCCAATAAGGTTCTAGTAATGAAGTCTTGGTAAGCACTGAAGGGGTTGAAGAATGAAAAAGAAATGAATGAGAAAAGGGTGAAAAGAAATAGCCCTCCAATAATATAACCTTAGGGCAGAAACCGGGTTCAATTCATATGCTACTGGTTGTTACCAAGGAAACGCCGGTATTGAAGACAAGACGTCATGGACCCAGTGACGCACTGCACTACAACTTCCCAAGCTACTCGAGTTCCTCTTTAAAGGACTAATTTCATTCTCACGGGGAACCTACATAATCTATCAACTTTCTCTTAGAGATTGTTGATATTGAAGAAGGATACCCTCTCCCTTGTCTCTGGCATAGGAACCAAATGTGCACTATTGAGTCTAGAGCCATGAGATCATCAATAAATCTCATTAGGACAGCATTTATGAAGACTCACTGTTTCACATAATGTGGAAAGTGAGAATATATTTTAAGATTCCTACGCATTATCCTTGTGGTATTGCCAGAACATCTGAGTGATGTGTTAACACATTCACAATGAAGATGGAAAACCTTCTAGAGCCAACATCAAACATGCTCTTGGTGGGTGGCATGTGAGATCTATGCAATAGATCAAACATGTGACAACTGGATAGAAACAATGGGGCGATTCATATTTTTGAATCAATCTTGGTTCAGGAATGGATTGACAGATACCTTTGAAAAACCGGCCGTTGTGCTTAAAAATTCTTTTTAGTAGCACATCGACTGTGTATTAATGTTTCAAAATTAAAAGGGTATTTATGATTGATAATTGATTTTCTAATAAAACCTTCGTTGTATTGCAAAACACTTTATATTAAGCAATACACGATTGTTTTTCAAATCATTTTTCATCAATTAGTGAATCTCAATTCGCTGGTTCACTCACTCCATGTTGTCTTCTTTGAGTCGTTCCGGTTTGAGAATGGATAGAGCAGCTGCGAAACCCTGTCAAGGAGATTCCTTGGAATTATTCCTGATCACAGGCAGTACTTGTACTGATCAACGGGGAACCGTGGGCGGTGTACCTCAATTCAACGAAAGTGATCAAAGACACTTTCGTGCTTTTTATTGGTAACTGTTGTTTGCAGAAATACCCGACGGTTGCAGCTGATCAGAATTGGGGCATCAATCCATAGCCGTATGCTCACACATCACATTCATCACAAAGAAATCATGATAAGTGCGTATCTTCATCAAGTGACTCTGATATTTTCACTCCATGCTTCTGCTACGCTGCTGTAAATGTCATGAATCAACTAAAGCTTCCGCAACTTTGATGAGAAGATATCATGATCCAGAATGTGAGCATGTCTGTCCATTAGTTACAACGTCAAATGATATTAGCTCTACAAAGGATGAGTCAGAGATTTATGGTGGCTGATGATCTCAAAGATGGCTTAAAACTAATCATCACGTGGATCAGTTAAAGACCTCCATTTGAATGAACAAAGCATGCTCAAAATGAAGAATCAAAGACTACTAACTACAGAGCATGAACAAAGAATTTAATCAAGAATCCAAGAACACCAAAATGTATTATCTGTCTATAATTGATGTAATTGAGGTGACCTCCCTTAGGGGGAGATTGTTAGGATTTATAAAATCCCATTATTAAAGAGTCAGTCACCTCAAGTATATGTATTCGTTAGAATGCTCGTAGTCGTAGTTATTTAGTGTTAGTACGTAGTTTGTTAAGTAACACCATGGAGGACGGACGGGTCTTTACCCAGTGTATGCCTGATCCACAACCCGTAGGAGGCGTGTCTTGTAAGAACCTATAAATACCCTTTGCCTAGCAAGGCAAAAGGTTGGAGCTTCATAATATCATTTTTCTTTGTCTCACTAAGTTCCCAAAACTCTTCCACTTTCTCTCTCTAGAATCATTTTAAACGCCCCTTGTTTATGCTTGATTATGTGTTTATGAAATCCAATATGTTACAAAAAGAGACCCAATCATGGATCTGTAGAGATGTACATCCACAACTTCACTTCCATCATTTGAGAGCAATGGCTTGATTGTTTCCATAGGAGTTCTTGTACTTTTGACATCTTTAAGTGTCGGTCATTAGATATGTAATAGGTTGCTTAATAGGCTTATATATTTTTAATAGTGTTAGGCTTATGTAGTAAGCCCATAGGCCTTAGCAAAGGCCCAAACGAATCCTAGGAAGGGATTAGATGTGTTGCCATGGCTCCCTTACCTATAAATACATTGTAAACCCTCTTAGGAGAGTGTTGGTTCCTTTCATAATATACTTTATGTTTCATTATACTTGTGTGTGAAAGAATCCGACCACTCTCTCTTTTCTCTCTTCTTATTTACATCTAAACATACTTGTGTTATCATATTATGGTGACCTAACACACAAAGCTCACAGGGGGTTTCAATCCAAAAGCTCCCTCGACATACGACAAAATGTAAACCAAGTTCATTCAAACTAAATCGAGTATACTTATTACTAGGCACAAACTAGTAAATGAGCACCTCCGTCATTGAGCCAACACTAGGTTTATAAGTTTAGTTTTTTCCTTTTTCTTACTTTGTTAACTATAATAATGCCACACAGTAACAAGCAACCACAATAATTAGTAAATCAATCTGAAACAGGCTATAGGTCGATCGATTGGTAACTTAAACAACATATCAAGACAATATTGCAACTTTTTATAATCACAACAAAATAACAATCTTGGAAGTAGATTAATAACAAAAATTACAAAGATAAAAAGGAAACCACTAAGACCTTTACAATAGTATGTGATGCCGATTGAAGGAGACCCAAACAAAGCAATGAAATTCGAATATAAATCGATCCAATCCAAACCCCAGCGAGAACCACATACTCAACTTTACCACAATTCTTAAGAGAACATCTCTTGTGATGAGATTGTGGTATGAGGTTGGTGTGGTTTCTGGCCATCGATCGTGATTAAAAAGAAGGAAGAAGGAAAGCTTGACCGTATCTTTCATGAGAAGAACTTGTGGGTAGCTTGATTAAGCAAAGGTCTCTGTCATGTTTTCATCCTCAAAACGAGCTGGTGATGATCTTTTAGGAGGAGATAAATTAGGAAAATGATGTTTCAACTTCTCTTGTTTGACCTAAACCTTAGGAAGAAAGCGATGGTACCAAGAAGGAGAAAAAAATGAATCTGATAAAAGTGAACAAGGATGGGGCAGTGTAGATTTAGTAGGGAGGTTTTATTTTTTATTATTATATTTATTAAGTGTATTATGTGTACCCCGTACTATATAAACTGTACCGTAAATTATAACGTATCTCCGCGTAACATACTTTTTGTGTATCCATAAATTATAAAATTTATATTTTTGGAGACTTTTGACGAGTGTAATAAACTAGTATAATTATTACTTTGTTTGTCCAAAATAGATTTTTAGTCAGTATTAATTCATTGTCAGTCTGCATGTGGTGCCGGGGTTTCTGAAAACACGAGATAACCTTTTGTTTTTGAGTCATAAATATCAAAAAGTAATTAATTCCCATTTACTGATAAAAATAACTTATTAAAACAATAGTCTAAAAATTATGGTTTGTCACACACACATCTTTGCTAATGAAAAATAGCTATTTTCAGAGGTGACTCGTTAATAGCATCACTTCTGCTTCGGTTTAGAGCAATAACAGAATAATCGGCCAACAACTTCAACAAAGCCTGCAGTAACCATGTAAATATTCAATGATTATGTGGAAAACTAGAAGGGGGTTGAATAATTTTATCGATTAAAACTTCGTTTTAAACTATTTAGATCGACTTATGTCAATCTATTTAATGTGTGTGTTGGACAATGATAGATAAACATATAAATAAGTAATGCAAAGATAAAGAGTAAAGGAACAAAAACCCACGACACGAGTATTTATAGTGGTTCGGCTACAAGGACACCTTCCTTGCCCTACTCCTCTCCCCGAGTTCCCCACTCGAGAGTTTGTAAGCACTACACAACAATACCTCTTTAATGTGGCGGAGAAGCCTTCACAATGTCGGCTAGTCTTTATCCAGTACTAGGCTAGACACCGAGTTCTTCCACGATGCAGAACCACACCTATCAGAACTTCGCCTACACCTTATCTTGTACAAGGCTAGATACCGAGTTCCATTACAAAGGAGGAACTACTACCCAACACTACACCACCACATGACTACCCCAAAAGAGACACACTCCTTATTACAACATCATAAGGATATCAATATCCTTTAACCCAAACTAACTATCTTGTACATCGATGTACCATATCGAATGTACACCCTTGGCACCTTTCACTAATGCCTTCAACACAACCCTTCGGCACCTTTCACTAATGCCTTCGACACGACCCTTCAGCACCTTTCACTAATGCCTTCAACACAACACTTCTACGGTTGGAGAAAAGAACTATAGACAAGATACACTTCAGTGGTCTTGATGATGATGAAGCTTAGCAACTCATGACGTTGAGCTTGCACGTCTTCAAGAGGTGGTGATCTCGCCTTTAAGAGGAACCTAGAGAATCACACAAACAAAAAACTACATAGAATGATCCTTTGGATATGAGGTTAGAGATGTTACAATACTAAGAGAGAGTATGTGTAAAATGGGTAATGAGCAAGTGAGCAATGGCTCACTATTTATAGAAAAAATTGTCTACTGTTCCATGGTTCCCACGGATCCCTCCCCAAAGGGATCCGGCTAGTACAATCCTAGAGATTCGGCTGTTGGGTCAGCATAAGTACGGATTTCAGGTTGCAAATCGGGTTATGGGTTATGGGTTATGAACCATGGGTTATGGGTAATGTTTTATGGATACCCAACAAGATGCAATTTATCTAGACATTGGGTCATGGGTCTTGGGTCATGGATCATAGATAATACCCAACATGATTACATGTATGATGTCATGAAATGGGTCATGGGTTATGGATCAAGCTCCATGGGTATGGATCATGGATTTTGGGTTTTACCCAACAACATACATTATACCTAGTCAATTGATCATGAGTCATGGGTCATGGGTCATGCACTTAGGTTTTTACCCATTGCATTACCCATTACAATATTTATACAAATTATATATATATATATATATATATATATATATATATATATATATATATATATATATATATATATATATATATATATATATATATGTACATTTCCATATTATGTAAACACTAGTTGTTATACATATGCAATTATATAAGATGTAAACACTATTACTTGTTTATTGTTTTATATGAAAATGTAAATGTGTTAGTAAACTATTGGCTCAAACCATTTACATATTTTATTTGTTTCGTTAAAATGATTTTACGTTTGTTATCGATAAAACATTAGAAGATCATAAAATATAAATAAACGTTTTTTATGGCTTATTTGTATTAACAATACCCCCGTTTTTGTTGATGACAAAACATAAGATTATTTTAAAGAAAAACTAAAATTATTAAATGTTTGAATTGTAGTGTTTACTTTCTTCTCCCCCCTTTTGTCGAAACAAAAATAGCATCGAAATAAAACTAACACATTGTTTTGAGAAAAACGTGTGAAAAGTAATAATATGAAAAATAGAGAGTAAGAGGAGAGAAGAATTCTCGTCTTAGCTCCCTCTTGACGGATGCTTCCCTTTGTTGAGGGCGTCAAGTAATTAGGAAGGCTAAGCGAGTGTGTTGCAATTATGTTTGCAAATGGTTTCGTCTTAGACGAAATGCTCCCTCTTGATGAGTTATCCCTTTTGAGGAGGACGTCAAGTAGTAAAGAAATCCTAAGTGAAAGTATTGCCAATGTTTTTGCAATTGCTTTGCTTTGACGAAAAGCTCCCCTTGTTGAGGGTGTTAAAGTCTTCATGTGTATTTTGAAAATATACAAAAAAAATGTTAGAAAGCAAGTATATTGTGCATAATTTCCTGCAAATGAGATTCATATTAGTGATAAAAAGATTTTCTGTTGCACGGATCCCACGGTTACTTCATGTGAGGGATCCGTCTAGGCAAAAATGAGGGATCCGTATACCTGCAATTCTTATGACAACAATGTGAATGTGAAATGTGAAATTAAAATCAAAACAAGTTATGTATTATGGCACCAAATATATTCTCAAGAGCATATGGCATACAAACATGTAATTTCATTCAATAAAACATGAGAGATGATATACATATCTCTAAAACTAATAGAATGACAAAAGTATGTAGTATATTTTCTAATAATTCTAAGTTGTGCCGAAAACTAACAAAGAGCATCAATGTACTTGAAATCTCAAGTTCTAAGGACGAGTAGATTTGTTGATTTGGTCAAATCGTTCAAGGAGATGATTAAACATAAAATTTAACTCATTTCGTACTTCTTCAACTAACCCTTGGGTGAGTTGTCAATTAGAGCAATTATTTTCATGAGTAGGAGATGGAATGTTTTGAGGGGTTTCCACAAGGGATGGTGGGATTTGTGGAGGTGAGTTGAGTGACGTAGGGTATGGTTCAACTAAGAATGAAGGTGATGATATATGGGTTGGTGGTGGAGATGGGAAGTCATCTATATGGTTAGGTCTTTGGCGATTCATTGTTCCTAATGATAGACTATTTGATAGTGAAGGTGATTGGAATATGTGTGTTGGTGATGTTTTGTCATTAAAGTTTTGGTGTGAGGGTGGTTTGTAGGATCGTATATTTATGTTGTTTAGATGATTCGGGTGGTCTAGGATGGTGATAATACAAGAAGGCCATGGTTAGAGAGATGAAGAGAGGAGAGGGAATAATAGAGAGAGAAATAATACACAAAATGCAAGGTTAGCTTCACTAGTTCCAACCCTCTACCTTGGGAGGTGGAGGGTATTTATAGTTACAAACTAAACGACCTCCTGACGGCCTGTGGATCAGGTATACAGCGGGTAAAGACCCGTCCTTCCTCCACGGTGTTGCACTACGCTAAACTAAACTAATAACAAACTAATAAACTGATAAATAACGATATGTCTACGAGCTAACTTGTGCTAGTCTATAGTTTGGGTGACCGACACTTCACAATGGAATTTCCAATTCCTAACAATCTCCCCCTAAGGGAGGTCACCCCATGTTTTACATTTCGAATCCTAGCATTCAATTTAATCTTCAGTCTTGAGCTCGTACACTTTAATTCTTCAAGTTCAGCAATCTTTGTGGTTTAGCAGTGACTCTTCATAGTCCGAATGATTTGTACTTTCAGTGGAGGTCTTTAACTGATCCACATCTTTGATGATCTTCGAGCTTTCATTGAGATCATCAGCCACAATAAATCTCTGGATCACCCTTTATTGTGTTGCCATCATGCGAAGTTGTGACTTTCGGACCAACATGCTCACACTTTCTGGATCATGACATCTTTTCATCAGAGTAGCGGAAGCTTTTACTGGTTCAAGATATTTGCAGCAGCGTAGCATAAGCATAGTATAAAAATATCTGAGCCAGGTTATGTAGATAAGCACTTGTCATGATTTCTTCAAATTAAGTGTGGATGCTGTGAGCATGCGGCTTTGGATTGACTTCTCAATTCTGATCAGCTGCAACCGTCAAAATGTACCTGCAAACAACAGTTAGCAATAAAACACACGAAAGTGTCTTTGATAACTTTCGTTGAATTGAGGTACACGGCCCACGGTTCCCCGTTGATCAGTACAATTCCTACCTGTGATCATGTATAATTCTGAAGAATCTCCTTGACAGGGTTTCGCAGCTGCTCTAGCCGTTCTCAAACCGGAGCGTCTCAAAGAAGACAACACGGAGTGAGTGAACCAGCAAATTGAGATTCACTGATTGATGAAAAATTGATTTGAAAACAATCGCGTATTGCTTAGAAGAAAGAGTTTTGCAATACGACGAATGTTTCATGAGAAAGATCAATTTTCAATCATAAATACTTTTTGTATTTGAAAAGATTACACATTCGATGTGCTAGAGAAAAGAAGAGATTCGCACATCGAACAGTTTTTCGAAAAGTATTAATTCAATCAGAGATACTTTTTGTGTTTGAAAACATGAATACACATTCGATGTGCTAGAGAAAAGAAGATTTGCACATCGAACGGTTTTTCCAAAAGTATTCGTCAATTCATATCCTGGACCAAGGTTGATTCAAGAATGAATCGCCCCATTGTTTCTATCCAGTTGTCACAAGCTTGATCTTTTGGAAAGATCTCACATGTCACCCACCAAGAGCTTGTTTGATGTTGGCTCTAGAAGGATTTCCATCTTCATCGTGAATAGTTTTACATAACACTCGGATGTTCTGGCAATACCACAAGGATAATGCGTAGGACTCTTAATATATTCTTACTTTCCACATTGTGTGAAACAGCAAGTCTTCATTAATTTTGTGTCCTAATGAGATTTATTAGATGATCTCTTGGCTCTAGACTCAATTGTGCACTGTAGGTTTCCTATGTCGGAGACTAGGGAGAGGGTCTCCTTCTTCAATATAAACAATCTCTATGAGAAAGTCGATAGATTATGTAGGTTCCCTGTGAGAATGAAACAAGCCCTTTTAAGAGGAACTTGAGTAGCTTTGGAAGTTTAGTGCAGTGCGTCACTGGGTCCATGACGTCTTGTCTTCAATACCAGTGTTACCTTAGTAACCACCAGTAGCATATGAATTGAACCCGGTTTCTGCCCTAAGGTTGAATTAATGGAGGGATATTTCTTTTCACCCTTTTCACATTCATTTTTTTCCATTCTTCAACCCCTTCAGTGCTTACCGAGACTTCTTAACTAGAACCTTGTTGGGTTTATTCCAGTTCTAGCTCTTTCTCAGTCCGCACTCTTCCCATATTCTCATTTTTCTCCTTTTTTCATCATACCTAAGGACTCTACACTATCTAGTGGATTGTCCCTGGGTAGATCCCTCTGGCTCTGGCGGGATCGTGGGAACGAATACCTAACCTAACCATCCTTATAACACCATGCATAAAGTAAATTGGTCGGTCTTTTGGTATTGTTCTTTCCTTCTTGAAACCAATTGAAAAATCATTTGGAAAATCAATCAAGGTACTTGTGATATAATATCAAAGCATTTTGTACCTTAATTGTTTTGATCATTTAGAAATGCTCCCCCTCAACATGTGCATATGATTATGAAATTGTTTAGCACATGGAGGCAAAAGTTCTTTTAAAATCATTTCTTTGATTACAATTTCCATAGAAAAAGCCATTTGAATTTCTTTGGTAAACTCTCCCCCTAAATATGTGTGTGGGATATATGAAATCATTTTATCACATAGAGGAAAGAGTTCTTTTGAAGTACATCCACGATCACAAAAGCCATTAAGAAACCATTTAGAAAATATCAAGGTACTTTATGTTGAAACATAGAAATCTTTGTACCTTGAAAGTTTATTTTCTTATGAAATGCTCCCCCTCAATATGTGCTTCGAGATTCGAAAGCGTTTAGCACATATGGGAGAGCAGCATGCACATTTGAATCAAAACGATCACCTTTTATCAAATTTCATTATTAAATCACAAATTCTCCCCCGATCAAAAATATCAAACCCTTTGAGATTTTGGATCCCAAGTGATTTAATAAGGTTTAGAAAACATGGGAGAAAATGTGGCCAGGTTTAAATACTCATCTAGTTTTTGGATAAATGCTCCTCCTCAATCATGTGCATCATATATTGAAATCGTTTGGCACATGAAGGCAGGAGTGCCTTTAAAGGACTAAAACCAATTCCATATAAACAGATAAGAGATTTAAATCACTATTTCTCCCCCGATCAAAAATTTCAAACCTCTTGAGATTTGTGATCCTAATTGATTTAAATTATTTAGAAATTTTTTAGGGGAAAGACGTGGCTTGATTTAATTTTTGACAAATGACTAATAGGGATCAATATAAGACAATAAAGATTGTTAGTGTCAGGTATGATAGTTTTAAGAGATCTTTAAGTAAAATAAAACAATTTCACAATCAAACAAGAACAGAAAAGATTTCATTTTGAAGGATCTTTGAGTTTTAAAGACAATCATACCATGACATAACATTAAATCTTTAAATCACCACTTATTTAGCACAAACGGACTTGATAGATGAAATATCGTTTGAAAATATTTTATTTTAAATCACTCTCCCCCTCAATCGATGACCGTAGTCGATGATTGAGTGACTTAAGTTTTGAATCAAATGAAGTCCAGTGA
This sequence comes from Chrysanthemum seticuspe, assembly GCA_019973895.1. Taxonomy (NCBI): domain Eukaryota; kingdom Viridiplantae; phylum Streptophyta; class Magnoliopsida; order Asterales; family Asteraceae; genus Chrysanthemum; species Chrysanthemum seticuspe. The sequence continues at coordinate 185,271,398 of BPTQ01000007.1, read as the reverse complement.
TTTCCAAAATTTTGAGTTCAGTTTATTTTCAAAACAATATTTTTCTATTTTTCAAAACAATATTTCAAGATTGTTTAAAAACAATGGTATAATTCACTACTTTTTCTGCAGAAAGATACGTTAGGCGGTTGAGCCACTTTTGTTGTTGTTGCTGTAAGGCAGGAAGAAAACCGTCTGCTGAAGTAGTGAGACCTCTTACATTGCATTTTTTCATGCCAACTCTCCATAGAGGTCAAATTAAGCTCCGTTTCTTCATTTGTCAACCCAAGTTATAGTTACCCTTTCCTTTCGGCATCCAATCATCTTCTATTGTGGGATCCGGATCGGGAACATTCTTATAACCATCTTATCTGCATACGTTAGTCAACACAAACAGATATATGGTGGTCGATAACACCCAAACAACAATCGACTAATAAAAGTCAATCCAACATATCAATCAGTTCGTATAAGGCATGGGAATAATATGTTCATCAAACTCTAATCATCTAATTCTAACAATCATATAATAAATTCCTAGTCCTTCGACATAGGCAAACATCATTTTTAGTTAAGTACGTAGGATAATTAGATAAGCCCGATAGATGATAAAAATTTGAAAAACATTCTCCCCCTCAATCAATGACTCTTTCTCTTGAAAAGTTTAAAAGCGTTGAAGTCATTGATTGAGTTTTCAAATTTTTACGAAAACTCTGAATCCGATTGATTTACAAGCAACTCATTTACCACCATTTTTGAAAACAACAAATATTTTTCTGAAGAATTTATAGAAAGAAAAACATTTGTGTAGGAACAACAGTCCTTCGACATAGTTTCCTCAATTTGTTTTTAGGATAAGTGCAGGAATTTTGAAAAATAGTTTAACACAACACTTTCCTTTCTTGAAGAACGGGTTGCTATTTGAAATAATAGCAAACCATGGTTAAGCGTGGGTTACAGTCTGAAATAACTGCAAGCCATGGTTTAAGCACGGGTTACTGTCTGAAGTAACTGTAAGCCATATTTTTAGACATGTTTTGGAAAAAGAATATTTACACCTCCTGCTCGAACTTCATCTATGGTCCCATGCCATTATTGAATGACATTTCTAAGACCGCAGATATTATCGATACCAGAAGACATGTCTTGATAAATAATTTTTTTTTGTCTTTTTCAAATTTTCTGATTTTTATGGGTTTTTGTTGGTTTTATATTTTTCTATTTTCTTTTTCTGGTTTTATATTTTTGTATTTTGGTTTTTTTTTTGATAAATATTTACAGAGATAGAGAAGATGATATAGTTTAAGAAGATGATGATACGAGTACCGAGATAAGGATATCGAGCAGCACGTCGTAGAAGATAGAATTCGTCATCTCTTAAACTTCCACCACCAAAGCTTTCGAGGCTCCAAAATAGACGATAGAACTCGAGCCTTTGAGAAAGAGAGACTTTGGCAGCTTCCCCCCAAACCGAAAATCCTTATGTTGAGCAGATTCGAAGCTCTTTTTCAAGCTTGCTTTAGCCAGGTGCACAAGGAAGCACACCATTATCATCGATCTTGCTGCTCCTTTTAAGAATAATCACCGTGATCCTTCGTTCGAGGTCATATCATCTAATAGAACAACAGCAACGTATCATCCCACATTTAAATAATCTTCTCAAATTCCTTTTCTCACTGAAGTCTGAAGCAATCCATTCCAAAAGGTTATCAAGAGACCACTTCCCCAAAGTAGATTAATTGATGCAGTCAGTCTCTTAGACTAGAACTCACGAACCCGAATACACATATACCCGAAAACAGAGAAACTTATACCATCGAAGTAGCAGATTAAGTCCAATAGCCAAAGAATAACCCCGATGTATACTTTTCTCTCCCCTGATGATAGTGTATGAAGCTCAAGAACCCGAAGTACCCGAATGACCAAAGAGAGAATAACCGATAACATTGAAGAAGCAAGCCGAATAACTGATTATCTCTGCGGATGTCAACTCCGGAATAAGTGATTATATCTCTGAATCACTGATTAAGCCCTCAAGTAAAACAGCTAAGCATCCCCAATGTACACAATCACTCCCTCCCCTAATGATTGCGATAACATCAAAATCATCACACACTTGTGTACCTCTTTTATCTTCAGAAACTAACTCTTCCATCTCTTCCCCCACATAGTTGGAATAAGAACACTAAACGCCATGAGTCAAACCTTGAGTTTCTCTGCGGTAATGAAAATAGTCTTCCCGGGATAACTTCAATCACTTAGAAGTATTAAGTTCATAAACTTTACTCGCGTTTAGATGCGTGTCTCCTTCCCCCTTGCTGGTTTTGATACTTCAGAATCAGCAACACATTGTAAGCTCATGTACTAGAAATCTTTTGAGAAGAGCACTTTTAATCTTTGTGAGAATCAACTTGTTGAAGAATGTGAGCAAGTCTAATTGGGGATTAAATCTGACATTTCACTCTCCCCTAATTAGTGCTCTCCCCTAAGCCGAAAATCTGTTTGATAAATGCCCATATTATGAAGAAGTCTTTAGTGTCACACCCCCAAATTACCTGATTTGCAGCGGAATGGAATTCCTGGGGATTGACTGTCATAGCATCACAATCACAGTTATATTGAACGACCTAAAGTGTCGTTTGGAAAACACATCGTTTGATTTAATAAAACAATCAGAGTTTACAAAGTGTAGGTCCCAAATGAAAATCATCTTGTGCGGAAATAAGTTTGTTACAATTCAAACGATGTTTTAAAGTACATAAAACCCAAGTGAGACGCGTCGTCACCGCGACTCCATGATGTGTCCAAATGCATGCCATGAAGTGAATGCCTTAGATACCTGAGATAAAACATGCTTAAAAAGGTCAACACAAAGGTTGAGTGAAATCCATAGGTTTAATTAATTCGTTTGAACACAATCATCGTAGTGTGAGTTAAATTGTTTCACACTCATCGTTGAAAACAAAACAGTATTTATTTCACTAAGTTCATGACACCAAAGCGTAAACATCGCACCAATAAAAATTGGTAATCATCGTTTCATCGCCGCCCTAATAGGTAAACTTGCCAATTTACCTTAATGATTCAAATATAGTGCGCTCGATTTCCCCTAACTGGGTCAATAGGAGCAGGAGTGTTAATTCCAATAGGCCTATTCACAATATTCGCGCTCACTCGCAAGTGACTAATGGTGCATGATGTATGGACTTCAAACATGGCAAATACTTAGTGATAATAAAACATTCGGATGTAGCATACAGTTCAAAGCATTTGTGTTCGATTAAAAATGTAGCATGTATCTCCCCCATGAGTTTGTAAAGCAGTTAAAAGAGTAAAAGTGGGGCTATGAACTCACCTGTTGCAAGGATTATGATGACAAAAGTGGATACACTGAAATGTAGCGTGAATCTCGAAAATGACCTATTATGAATGATATGATATGTAATGAGTTATGATGTAATGTTATGCATGCATTTCGTATGTTATTTATACCATTTGCGAGTTTTGAAAATAATACTTATCGTCGAAAAATGCTCTTTTGACGTCTTGACCATTCTTAAATTACTTTACAAGTATTTACGTCAAAATGTCATCCTACAATAGTTTCTTAATGATTTATTATGAAATTTTAACTTTTCGTCGTAAAATAATGTCGTTGGAAATTTCATGGAAATGACAAAAATGGCTTCGAAAAGCTAGTCGTAAAATGGTGTACGTCGAACGTTAGGAAACGAACTCAACGGTTTTGGAAAGCTTGTATTAAAATCTAGAAGTTTTAGTACATGAGTTTTCGTCATAGAGGTCTCGAACATAAAGATAATAGAGGTTAAATATGGTGATTTTGTTCAAAATGTGGTTTAAAAGTGAATTTCGGCAAAGTTTGAGCAATCGTAATAATTTATTACAACTCCGCTACACAAACGGTTGGTCGTTTTGAAAAATATGCTTGGTGATCTAAATTTTATTAGAAGACATTTCGTTACAAAAAGTTCTACGTCATCGTTAAAAATAGCCTTCAATATAGTCGTTTTGTTTACCGTAACACTTGTCTCGTAAAAATAATATAGTTTTTCTTAAATAAGTAAGTTACGGCAATTTTATGAAAACGTGTATATTTTAGTCGTTATAAATCCGTTTTCTTCGTATTATACGTCCTTAGCTTCGTATCAAAGTATACTAATATATTTTTGATAAGTCGAAATAATTTATAAAGCTTAAGACTCGTTTTTGACTCGTACAAAGCAAAAACAGTTTGCTGAAATTTCAGGAAATATATATTTCGTCGTCAAACTTGAAAAATTCATAACTTCTTCGTTATAACTCCGTTTTAATCCGTTCAAGCGGCCACGGATTCGTTTTAAAATATATTTTCTAAATATCTAGGCCAAAAATTCGTGTCTACTGTCGGATTTTCCAGAAATACAAAACAAGATCAGACCACTTTATATACTTGTCGAAAAGAGTTTTTCTCGTACTAAACCTATTCCAATCCCTTCAAAACAACTCCAAAGATATTCTAATCCTCCCATACACCTTCTTAGGGTGTCATGGGTTCCTAAACATCATCAAGACCAATATATAACAAGGGATAAATTATAGGATGACTTATATGTATAAAACTCTAAAAACAATGTTAAAAATGGTATAAATAACCATAAGTCTTGCATGCTTGCTCAAAAATGAAGAAATAAATATGAAATGAAAATGAAAGATGTAAAATGAAAGTGATATGCTTACTAGTTACTTGATGAGGTGATTAGAACAAGGATTAACCTAAACACCCTAGGTTTTTATTTCAAAACCTTTAATAAGAGTGTAACTAGATTGTTTTAACTTGATCTTGAAAATTTTATGAATTCCTTCTGAACTTAAGGTGTGACCGGTTTTGAGGAGATGAAACAAGAGAGAAGAAACAACTTTACTTAACTTGTGTATTTGTTGAATGAATGAGTGAATGAAAGAATTTGGAGTATAAATCTATACTATCAAGACAATTGTTACCAACCCAATAAATGCCTACCCCCCCCCCCCTTGGTCGGCCAAGGGGGGAAGTATGTGTAATATATATATATTTTTTTTTCTTTCATAATGTATAAAATTGTTAAAAAGTGTAAGTGAAATGAATTTAAGTTAAGGTAAATGGTAGCTTTTATATACATTTGAGTATTTAAGGTAGTTTTAGGTAAAAGTAATTTTTAATAGATCAAAGTAAAGTTTAATGAGATCATAAAAATTGTAAAAATACATTTCTTGCAAAATTTGAGTGATATAATAATTATCGTGTAGTTTTTAAGAAAAGCGTCGTAATAATATAAATTTAACGATTTATATACAAAATAAATTTAAAACACTAGGTACACTCAAAATATCATTTTTATAAACTAAATGTAAGTATAAAAATATATCGGAATCATTTTTGGAAGTATCGGATTAAATTTTTAAAATAATAACTTACGCGATAAAGTTTATTTAATATGAAATTTACGCGTTTAATGTGAAATGCAAAATCATGAATGAACTAACATGATGAAAATGATGTCAATGAAATGTAGACTAAACTTAGTCTATATGAAATGTCCGTGATGATATGATCATGAATTCGCCGCTAAACCCTTAAGGTTACGCGAATTTGGAACACGTAAACCTAGTTTACGATAAATGATGAAATTGTGAAGCATGAATTGTTTTGAGAAATGACCTGAAAGTACAAGTTGTCACATTCGCCCATCCAAAAAGGAATTCAGTCCCTGAATTCAGTTCGTGTTAGTCTATCGAATTTTTGAGTTTGTGATGAATATCGAGGAAAGAAGACATGGAGAAGTGTCGTTACGGTTATCGATGATTGAAAGTGTCTAAAACATCATAGTAAGGAAAATATCGGATGAATCTCTCATAAGTAACACTTTGAATTGGAACAGGTGAACATTTTGCTTGCACTAAGATTTATAAATAACCGCTCCCAACATAACATGATCCCTCCAGAATTAGACATAGTTAGCTAGGCTATGTATAATTAAGGAACGATGACGTGACGTTCGGTTTAGTCGTTATAACTCTCAATGTTTACAAAGATTTAAACCATGTCGTTAAGATGGTAGTTAAAGTAAAAAGAATTAAAATTCTCGTACATGATATCTAATCGAAAGGAAATAAAGTACGATAGATGAGAATATTTTACAACGAGTGGTTTATCAAAAGTAGTACATATTAAGTTATAAAGATTCGGATACGATGGAAAACATAAACTTAGTACGACATAGTACATAAAAAGAAATAAGACTGTTAGTTTCCGAACTTCTTTAGTCTTCCGCGTCATTGATACCTTGACGAGCTCCTCCTCCTCCTAACATGTATGCATTCCCATGAGCACCTTCAACTTGTTGACCTTGGTTTTGAGGACATTGATTCCGATAGTGTCCTTGTTCCCCACATCCGAAGCATGTGACTACGGCTTTACCTTTACAATCCCTGGCTAGATGTCCCGGTTTTTGGCATTTGTGGCATTTGGCAGGGCAAGGACCCGAGTGATGAAAATTACATTGATTACATAGTGGGTGTGTTCCAGCATAACCTCTGCCTTTTATTGGTGCAGCAACATAAACCATAGCGGCTTCTTGCCTTCTATTCTGTTGTTGGTGATGGTTAGTGTTACGGTTTTGGTTGTTGTTATTATAACCTCCTTGGTCATTTTCCTATTTTCTTTTGTTGTTGGTGATTTGGTTATCGTCGTTTTTGTTATTGTGGTTTCGGTTAGTGTTAGTGATGTTGCCTCTCTTTACTACTTGTGCCATGAGCTTTTGAGACACTCGAATAGATTCCTCAATCGTTTGCGGGTCAAAGGAAGTCACATCACCTTGAATAATCTCAGGAAGTCCTTCAATGAAAGCCTCCAGTAGCTTCTCATTATCCGAAACCATAGATGGGCATAACACGGCCAATTCTTGAAACCTTCGAATGTAAGTATCAATGTCATACCCAATAGTTACCAACTCGTAGAATTCGGTCTCCAACTTCTTCACCTCCGTACGAGGACAAAACTTCTTTGTTACCAAACCTTTGAATTGCTCCCAAGTGAGCTTGAAAGCATTTTCCATTCCCATCGGTTGAGCATAAGAGTTCCACCACGACAACGCTCCATCAAGTAGTGTACTCGTAGCAAACTTGACCTTGCTATCATCCGGGCAATTACATAACAAAAACACGGACTCCAATTTCTCGAACCATCTAACCATGGCAGTGGCTCCTTCGGTACCTCTAAACTTCGTGGGATCTCCACTTTTGAAATCCTTATACGAACAGCTTTTAACTCCGGACCCTCCTGCATTTCCTGCAGCAGCAGCAAGCCTAGCGGCTTCGGCTTCCCTCGCAATTCTTGCGGCTTCGGCAGTAGCCGCGGCCTCAGCAGCAGCAGCAGCCACCGTTTCCCTTTCAATCCTTAGAGCATCGGCTATGCTATCCCTCACCAACTTTTGAATAGCCGCTTGAGTCATTTCAGGTGTAGCTTTCTTCGGTGCCATATCTTCTTCAAAACAAGAGGAAATGTGAGACGTAGCAAAATCCCATGTTAAAAATATGCGCTCTAACGAGAGGTGATATGAGATAATAGATTTGAGGTTATCTTTAAAAAAAATGAATGATGGATTCCAAGAAGATGGGTTATGAGATGTCGTAAGTGCTTCAAATGTATAATGGTTTAGTGACTTAATGTGTTAATAATGTGTAACTCGACATGTTAGTGGTGAAACAAAGGAGTGAGAGTGACTTCGCCCTACTTAAAGGTTTATCTCGGCATTCGACGTTATCGGTGATGAATCAGCTGATATTAAAATTGTGATAGGGAATGACAAGGCATTCTCCACATTGGAGTATGAAGAAAGAATAATGGAATGGGTATTTAAGGGCATCCATGTGACAATCGATTTGAAATGAAAGTAAATAACTCGAAAAATGTACGTATAAATCACATGCAAAGTGAACATGCACTTATGATGAAATGATGAGATGCTATGATGATGTAGTTATAGTCTAGGGTCAATGATGCAACCTAGTTCTCTATAACCGAAGCTCTGATGCCAATCTGTCACACCCCCAAATTACCTGATTTGCAGCGGAATGGAATTCCTGGGGATTGACTGTCATAGCATCACAATCACAGTTATATTGAACGACCTAAAGTGTCGTTTGGAAAACACATCGTTTGATTTAATAAAACAATCAGAGTTTACAAAGTGTAGGTCCCAAATGAAAATCATCTTGTGCGGAAATAAGTTTGTTACAATTCAAACGATGTTTTAAAGTACATAAAACCCAAGTGAGACGCGTCATCACCGCGACTCCATGATGTGTCCAAATGCATGCCATGAAGTGAATGCCTTAGATACCTGAGATAAAACATGCTTAAAAAGGTCAACACAAAGGTTGAGTGAAATCCATAGGTTTAATTAATTCGTTTGAACACAATCATCGTAGTGTGAGTTAAATTGTTTCACACTCATCGTTGAAAACAAAACAGTATTTATTTCACTAAGTTCATGACACCAAAGCGTAAACATCGCACCAATAAAAATTGGTAATCATCGTTTCATCGCCGCCCTAATAGGTAAACTTGCCAATTTACCTTAATGATTCAAATATAGTGCGCTCGATTTCCCCTAACTGGGTCAATAGGAGCGGGAGTGTTAATTCCAATAGGCCTATTCACAATATTCGCGCTCACTCGCAAGTGACTAATGGTGCATGATGTAGGGACTTCAAACATGGCAAATACTTAGTGATAATAAAACATTCGGATGTAGCATACAGTTCAAAGCATTTGTGTTCGATTAAAAATGTAGCATGTATCTCCCCCATGAGTTTGTAAAGCAGTTAAAAGAGTAAAAGTGGGGCTATGAACTCACCTGTTGCAAGGATTATGATGACAAAAGTGGATACACTGAAATGTAGCGTGAATCTCGAAAATGACCTATTATGAATGATATGATATGTAATGAGTTATGATGTAATGTTATGCATGCATTTCGTATGTTATTTATACCATTTGCGAGTTTTGAAAATAATACTTATCGTCGAAAAATGCTCTTTTGACGTCTTGACCATTCTTAAATTACTTTACAAGTATTTACGTCAAAATGTCATCCTACAATAGTTTCTTAATGAATTATTATGAAATTTTAACTTTTCGTCGTAAAATAATGTCGTTGGAAATTTCATGGAAATGACAAAAATAGCTTCGAAAAGCTAGTCGTAAAATGGTGTACGTCGAACGTTAGGAAACGAACTCAACGGTTTTGGAAAGCTTGTATTAAAATCTAGAAGTTTTAGTACATGAGTTTTCGTCATAGAGGTCTCGAACATAAAGATAATAGAGGTTAAATATGGTGATTTTGTTCAAAATGTGGTTTAAAAGTGAATTTCGGCAAAGTTTGAGCAATCGTAATAATTTATTACAACTCCGCTACACAAACGGTTGGTCGTTTTGAAAAATATGCTTGGTGATCTAAATTTTATTAGAAGACATTTCGTTACAAAAAGTTCTACGTCATCGTTAAAAATAGCCTTCAATATAGTCGTTTTGTTTACCGTAACACTTGTCTCGTAAAAATAATATAGTTTTTCTTAAATAAGTAAGTTACGGCAATTTTATGAAAACGTGTATATTTTAGTCGTTATAAATCCGTTTTCTTCGTATTATACGTCCTTAGCTTCGTATCAAAGTATACTAATATATTTTTGATAAGTCGAAATAATTTATAAAGCTTAAGACTCGTTTTTGACTCGTACAAAGCAAAAACAGTTTGCTGAAATTTCAGGAAATATATATTTCGTCGTCAAACTTGAAAAATTCATAACTTCTTCGTTATAACTCCGTTTTAATCCGTTCAAGCGGCCACGGATTCGTTTTAAAATATATTTTCTAAATATCTAGGCCAAAAATTCGTGTCTACTGTCGGATTTTCCAGAAATACAAAACAAGATCAGACCACTTTATATACTTGTCGAAAAGAGTTTTTCTCGTACTAAACCTATTTCAATCCCTTCAAAACAACTCCAAAGCTATTCTAATCCTCCCATACACCTTCTTAGGGTGTCATGGGTTCCTAAACATCATCAAGACCAATATATAACAAGGGATAAATTATAGGATGACTTATATGTATAAAACTCTAAAAACAATGTTAAAAATGGTATAAATAACCATAAGTCTTGCATGCTTGCTCAAAAATGAAGAAATAAATATGAATTGAAAATGAAAGATGTAAAATGAAAGTGATATGCTTACTAGTTATTTGATGAGGTGATTAGAACAAGGATTAACCTAAACACCCTAGGTTTTTATTTCAAAACCTTTAATAAGAGTGTAACTAGATTGTTTTAACTTGATCTTGAAAATTTTATGAATTCCTTCTTAACTTAAGGTGTGACCGGTTTTGAGGAGATGAAACAAGAGAGAAGAAACAACTTTACTTAACTTGTGTATTTGTTGAATGAATGAGTGAATGAAAGAATTTGGAGTATAAATCTATACTATCAAGACAATTGTTACCAACCCAATAAATGCCTACCCCCCCCCCTTGGTCGGCCAAGGGGGGAAGTATGTGTAATATATATATATATTTTTTTCTTTCATAATGTATAAAATTGTTAAAAAGTGTAAGTGAAATGAATTTAAGTTAAGGTAAATGGTAGCTTTTATATACATTTGAGTATTTAAGGTAGTTTTAGGTAAAAGTAACTTTTAATAGATCAAAGTAAAGTTTAATGAGATCATAAAAATTGTAAAAATACATTTCTTGCAAAATTTGAGTGATATAATAATTATCGTGTAGTTTTTAAGAAAAGCGTCGTAATAATATAAATTTAACGATTTATATACAAAATAAATTTAAAACACTAGGTACACTCAAAATATCATTTTTATAAACTAAATGTAAGTATAAAAATATATGGAAATCATTTTTGAAGTATCGGATTAAATGTTTAAAATAATAACTTACGCGATAACGTTTATTTAATATGAAATTTACGCGTTTAATGTGAAATGCAAAATCATGAATGAACTAACATGATGAAAATGATGTCAATGAAATGTAGACTAAACTTAGTCTATATGAAATGTCCGTGATGATATGATCATGAATTCGCCGCTAAACCCTTAAGGTTACGCGAATTTGGAACACGTAAACCTAGTTTACGATAAATGATGAAATTGTGAAGCATGAATTGTTTTGAGAAATGACCTGAAAGTACAAGTTGTCACATTTAGATCGTTAAATGCAACTCGTCTTTAGTCTTCTAACATGCAACAGAAAATGTAGAACAGACTGTATACTCGACCTTCTTTAAGATTGTCCATTTGGGGAATAGATAGTTCACATCTCCATCTCACCAAAAAGGCATCCCAATTAACTTGTAAATAGCAAATCCCCTTAATTTAAATCCCTCCCAATCAAACAAGAACAGAAAGATGTTCATCAAAGAAATTAGCCCAGCAACTAGAAGCACTTTGTCATTAATCTCCTTAGCCCGTGTGAAGATGTCAACCGACGGCTCTTAGAGTAAACTCCATGTGAAGAGGACCCGATAAGAAGAATCTCGGTTCTTACATGAGTTTGGAGCCGTTTAACCATTTATTCTCATATATCAATCATCATGCAGTAGTTTCACACTTCTTCTCCCCCTCAAGAATTGCATACGGAGTTGCCATTCTTGATTGAATAAGTGAACATCATCCAAATGTAGTCTATTCACACTTCTCCCCTCAAAGGTAGCATATGATGTCGCCATTATTATTATAATTAAGCAAGTGGAATAAGAGAACAATCAACAGTAGTCCAGTTCACTTGATGACTGAAAGCGCATGGAAAAAGTATGAAGCATGTTGATGAGAATGGTCATAATAAGAAGATTTATCTTCTTCAGAAGATAATGCGCACTGAAGCGTACACATTTCTTTTCTTTAGAGAACGAGGCTTGAACTGTTGTGTTTAAATGTCATAATCTCTCTCTTTTCATCATCTCTTGGCAATACTTGTAATCACCCCATTATCATTCAGTAGGCTCTTTGTTGTGACAGCTGATGGAGAGAACCCATTATGATGAATTTGACCCTGAAGTAAACTAACCTGAACTCGTGACTTAAACTTGCACATATGTAACAAAGAGCCGTGTTGATTTCCATTAGAATCTCTAAGTACTCTCTAAGTACTCTATACTCTTCAACCAACCAACCATCAAGTATAAGACGTACATTACCTCTTGAAAATCCACAATTGAATGTGACACTGAGCACTACAACGTAACTCCTTAAAGTGATAGTTATTTTGTGGTGATAAAAGCCCAATTCCCCCAAGTGGTAAAAGAAAAAGAAAAAGTCACCCAACAATAACTAGATTTCCAAGTCTTCGTTTTTGATAATAAGCTCGAACAAGGATCTTGAAGAATCTTCATCCAACCATCCCCTATACCTTCAGATACTAAGTACACTCACCCGTGATATTTCACTTCAACCTCAAATAAATAATAGTGAATTAACTCCATTGTCACATCTTCTGTTTAAAAGCTCAAGTCTAGCCTCCTTTGACGTTTTAAGTGAACTATGATAATGGTTTTCATCCCGACCATGGTTAAAAGCACATAACCCCGTAAAGCCATGTAATACCCAAACTGCCATGACGAATATCCAAACACACATCCAATTCATGAAGCACACCCTTTTATCCCTTCTTCGAAGTAGAAACTGTAGCACCAGCATCAGATATGACCTCGAAATACACTTTCCTTTCTCCAGGATGATTCTATCATCACGGTATTTTACAATTCTATGGTTTAAACCGAGAAATAGTTTCTTTCGCGGGATTTTACAAGACCAAGAATAAACCGTAAGATATATCCGGAAATGCACTTTACTATTTCCAAGATGTTTCCATTGTCACGGGATTTTACAAGTCTATGATTTAAACCGAGAAATAGTTTCTTTCGCGGGATTTTACAAAATCAAGAGTAAACCGTAAACAATGTCAGCTTGAATGTGTTCAAGAAAACTTTAGTTTCGGTGAATATATGTTTTACGGGAACATGCATCGGTTCATCAACGGTTCATTATCCAACATCAACAATATCATCAACCATCCAATAAATACTTTGGTAAACACATCATTCACGCATTCTGTCGGCTATTGCAGTGACAACATGGTGAAGTAAACCCGATATGCCAAACTTGATTATGAAGTAGAATTCCCCAGATTTGTTACTTAAACTTGTACTAATCCTTGTGAAAAAGAACGGTGTACCCAATGTACAAAACCTCTTGACATATCCTCAACTGCGTGAGACACCGAAGTGATAGCTACGTTGTGGGTTAAGCGAGAAAGAATCACAACCGTAACTAAATAGCCAAGTCTTTATCACACTCAATAAACGCCCAAACAAGTCATCTTCGCGGAAGGGTAGAAAGAAAGAATTGATGCAGAAAGAAAGAAGACGAAATAAATAAACGCGTGTGGAAAGCTTCACTTCAAATCCAAATAAGAAATACCAAATACAAGCATCCTGAAGTCAACTTTGTTCAACCATTAATTCAAGCCGCAACATAGTATCCTTCGTGAAAATGTAGAAACCAAAGTATCAAGCCTCATCACAACAAGTCTCATCCTCTAATCTCATATCAATAATAACTCATCGACAAATCCCTTCAACAAACCTCATAAAGTCCAAATATCATAGATCTCATATCATCAAATCTCATATTCGTCAAATCTCATTAACAAATCACATGATCAAGTCACATCAAGACACAAATCTCATTTTCAAAATATTGGTAATGCTCTTCTCCAGTCTTATCATGACAAAGTCAGGTCCAATCAGTTACTTGTCTGAACATAATACTCGGCCCATTGATGTGAGAGTCTTACCCAGTCCAGTTAATAAACTCCAATATCCGGTCCAATCCAACTAAATATCACATAATATTCTCATAATATTAGCACTCGGTATTTAAAAGCCCATGTCAGAGTAATAACCACTCTCGGATATTAGAAGCTCACTTAACCGTCGTGACCAAGAATAGGTCAAATAGGTCAAGCTTGTGATCAAGAATAGTACCACAAGTAATTTAAGCCTACACCATCAAAGTATAACACATTGCAATGACCGATATCAAGAGATAGTATGCCAGGACCAAGTACAATTTTTCGAGAAGACACAATCCAAATCAATACATAATAGAAAATGTGTATCAACGAAATACACTTAGACCTGAAATCCACCGTGCGTGCCACTCGGCCCAACCGAATAAAAGTTTAATCCTGAAGCCCAAATATAATTCTTAAAGTCATGGCCCATGACCAATTGTTCCCATCCGATCCATAATATCCAAGACAATACAACCCTAATATTCGGGTATTTAACACAACCTTCACACACTAACCCTAAAAATCCTCTAAAACTTCTCACCAAATAAACGCCCAAACTCAGTTACCAAACCCTAAAATTTCTCACCAAATAAACACATCCCTTTCTCTCTTTCAGATTAAAGAAGCATCAACAATCTACCTTAAACACCATTAACCACACCCTAATCTCGCTCACATAAACAGTCCGCCACTATCTCTAACAAATTATCCCACCAAAGCAGCGCACCTCATCAAAACAGTTATCATCCCTTTCAAGAACAATGATTCTGAGCAAATTTATTATCATGACAAACCAAGACGACCTCGCCACAGGGATGACATGAGGTAGAGACCAATTTCGACTTAACCACATGGATGGTTTTGAGACTTATGAGACAGCATCAAGGTCTTTAGGGAAAGATCTCAAGTAGGTATAATGATTGTTTTGTTTGTGCATCGTTATGATTTCAAATCGAAAGAAAGATTAGGATGAAGCCTTTAGGTTTTGTTCTTTCTTTAAATTCGAATATTTTACCATTAAAACCTAGATCTATCAATTTGAGTTAGTCCTTTTTAATGGTCGGAAATAACGAGAAGAACAAGATCAATGATGTTAAAATGAGATATATGGGATTAGTTACTCTTTGTGAGTCTTGGAATCCTTTTATGTTTAGAACATGAATCGAAGAACACGAAGTAGCATAGTTGCTTATTTCATTCTTTCATGATTCGCATATTAAAATAAGCAAGTCTTTTATGATTCGGATAAAAGGAATATGGATCAGTGATGTATTATGTCAAGGATTTTGGACCAGATATGATGTCATGATATTCAGAATGATACCTTGATATATTCTGAGATCGAACTTACATTTACATTTTGATGTATGTTTGATTAGGATTAGACTGGTAGATGATGTTGATATGGATGTTTGTAGATAAGAATCTTTTGAATGTAGTGATATGTATCATGTGAATGAATTAGTTGTGATGTTGATTGAAGCACATAGATGTTGTTGAATGAAGTTGAATCTGTTTTTGTTGTAAATTAAGTTTGTTGATGCTTGATTCCTTAAGATGATTGTTTATGTGGTTTCTTGTTCACTTGGTTTGAATACATGGTTTGAATCTGGTTGTACGGATCTTTCTACCTCTTTACTGCCTGATTAGTCAAACCGCATGCGGAAATCACCTTGGACTTTAACAAACCGCTTCACTCATAAACCTCTTTTAACACAAACCTCTTTATTTTTCAAAATTGACAAACCACTTCAGGTCATGGTCAAAACGCATTCCCTTTATATCTCACAAATCGCTTTATGCCTTTATATCACAAGTCGCATACCGCATTTGACACAAATCGCATATGACTTGTATTGACCCGCAGGAGACATTTTGACCATATCTTAATAAACCGCATCCTAGTCAACACTAGGATGACAAACCGCATATAACATTGACCATTAACGACAAATTGCATTTGACTCAAAAGTAAAATCGCATCGGACAGTTAGAGGAACAAACCACATAACTTAAAATGGACAAACCGCATTCTGCCATTTAACTTATTGACAAGTCGCATACAGATTATGATGACAAATCACATGTTGTGCTTTCCAAGAAAACATGATCTGTTTTTTTTCACTCACTTCAAAACGCTTCCGATAAGGTTTTAAAATGTACCTTTTTGAGGGGAAGTTTAAGCCTTTATTTGATCACTTTTGTATCCGTTATTACTTAATATCGTTCCTTTTCACTTTTTAGGTCTCTTGAAGGCAAATTGCTGGAATGGCACTTATTTGGACGAAAAGGAACGAATATACGAAGAAAAAGGCCAAAGTCAAGAATCGAGACACTCAAGCTACTGAAACACAAGGGGACGGCGTCAGGTGTTATCTGTGATGCCGTCGCATCACTTTTGTGATGGCTCAGTAGCCAAATTGCTTATTTTCAAGTGACGGTGTCAGGCTTTAAAAGAGTAGGTCGTCGCAAATCAGACGGCCTAGATTTGATCCAGACGGCGTCAGAGACTGAAGGGGATGGCGTCACAAGCATAAGGTGATGTCGTCGCAAGACTAACGTGGCCAAGACGAAACCCTAATGACGGCGACCCGACGGCGTCACAATTCATAAGGTGACGCCGTCGCGAATGTAATCTTATATATAGAATCCGAAATTTTTAGTTTTCAGTGTGTAGTCTTTTGGAGTAAAAACCAAGGCTGTCTTTTACAGTATTTTAGGGTTCCAAACCCTATCTTACATCAAGATAAGTGTTTTACTTCATTAATTCAATTATGTATTCAATTACTTGTGTGTATGCTTGCATGTTCTCCATGTCCGGCTAATTTACTTATGTGTTTGCTTAGGGAATATGAAACTTAACTATTGAATACCGATTGGTTGTCTCTTATCGTAATTGTTAATGATCCAGTAATGTGATAGGTCATTCGTTGTGTAGTTAATGCTTGATTAATCTTTGTGAACCTTAGACTATAACACCTAGAGTAGTTGTAGGCTAAACCATCCAAAGAGTACCTTAGAGTTAGAGTTTATAATTCCTAGAGATTTTGTAGACGAGACCCTTTGGTAGTTTCAAAGAGTTAGGGACAAACGCATACCCTACGACTTTAGACACACAACGCGATTAAGAATAAGGACGTGACAATTCAACCATCAATACGAGATAATTAAGGAGTAATAAAACCTAAGTAAACACATCTTTAAACCATCATACGAGCACACAATAATTAGACATATACTACATACACCTTAGATTAGATAATTAGAAAAGTAGAGTAATCGGTAGAAATACCAACCCCCAAATCCAAACCCCGAGATTCGTACCTTTCCTTTTCTTAAAAATATAAAAAGATAAAAAAATAATCTTCCTCAACCCCAACCTTAGCGTAGTAACTTCTCACTAGTATTCCTATTCCCCTAGAGAATGATATCAATACCCGTGGCTTACCCTAATACTACACTACAACGATTAGGTTCACTGCCTAGGGTGTTATAAAACTTGCTCGAAGAAAAGGAAGTTCCTTTGACCCCGAACGACGCGTGTAGCGTTATCAAGTTTTTTGCGCCGCTGCCGGGGAATAGAATAGCTAGTTAGTAGTCCACCTCGTTTAGGTTTCTTTGCTTCATTCCTATAAAGTAAAATTTTTTCTCAATTTTTAGCTTCCTCGTAGTCTATCCCCCTTCTTCGTGACCTGATGAGTCTCTAAATACTCATCATTTTTATACCATTTAAACTGCAAAATCATCTGAAAACACTCAGAAACACATCAAAATGATCAAAATATCACAAATCAGTGTTTTATGTGTTTTAAATTCAAAAATATCAAAATCAGATGAAAAACATATCAAATTTGCAAAAATTGCAGTTTTAGTCCCCCAACTTTCAAAAATTGTCAAAAATAGTCCCTGAGTCAAAATTTCAAAAGAAAAGTCACCAAAGGTCCTTTTAAATCAAAATTTGTCAAATTTAGTCCTTTGGTGAAAAATGTCAAAAATTTGATAAAATTACAAGAATGGTCCTTCAAGTTTGAAATTTGGCAGAAATGGCCCCTGGAAAATGTGAAAATGGCAACATTGGTCCCTGTACTTTTGAAGCTTGTCAAATTCAGCCCTTGGATCAACTTTTGCAAGATTGGCAGATTAGGTCCTTGAAGTTTCAGAATTACACAATTAGTCCCTATATTTATTAAGCCTTATACCCATTTTGGACCTTACCACCCAAGTGACCCCCCTGTCAAAATCAATTGTGAACCCCCCCTATTATTAACTCTTCCCTGGTCAACCCATCCCAGTCAAACCATCACCCACTTGGCGCGTTTTTCTTCATCCCTCCCAACTGCTCCCTGTTCACTCCACACACCACAACCCCCCTCCTCACCATTCACATTCCCTTGTCCCCCCACTTCATCACAAATCCAAGAATCATTAATTACACCTCCTACTCCCTTACTCAACCCCTACACCTGTTAAAATACTTTTTGGCGCCAAATTGATCAAACGGCTGAAAATGCATCTACTCATCCAATGGTCCAAGAATTTGGTGGGATTTGAGCAGAGATGAGAGAGGAAGTCTTTGGATATAAAAAGAAAGCAAATGGAGAAGAAAAAGCAGTAGTAGCTAGTTTTAAGTTTTCTTTAATGTCGTTTTTTAGTAAAATGTTTTAGACTTAGTTAAAAATGTTGTAATTTAGTTTCTTTGTATTACATTTTGGTTAAATCAGCCTTGTAATGTGTTTTGAATATCAATCAAAGCCTTTTATATAGATTCCAAAATTCAGTGTTCACTGTGAAAGTTTTTAGTTTCAATTCTTATGTCAAAGCTTCTCATAAGCTTATAGTGAAATCAAACAAGCTCACTTAAGTCATTTTTAGCTTTTGTTAAGTTTTAAAATCAGTTTCAAGCACTTTTTCATTAAGGTCAACAAAAGTCAACTTTGGGTTCAAAATTGGAATGGAAGCTGAATTTGGGTGATGCAGATGATGATATTGGGTTATAATGGATTAGATTAGGTCAGGTTTGGTTTGTTTTGAGCCTACAGATAGCTGGGACTCATGTGAGTGAGTTTTTCCTTTTCAAAATCTCAAGTCAATTAGCTTGTCATGACCTTTGTTCGTAACCCCATCACTTTTCATCATGGAAGGTGATAACCAACAACCACTCAACAACCCAACACCAAATAAATCACTGTCACTCAAAACCCAAACCAATGACCAACACAACCGCCGAAGCCGTTATGTGAGTAGAAACACCGACCTTCAGGATTTGCAGAAGGTATTCGATAATACAATTAGGGAAGCTGTTGAGAAAGTAGTCAGCGCCTCTGTAGTTGGCTCCATGATCAACAGTAATTCGGAAGATGGTATAATAAACAAAAATGTCAATGTGGAGGATAGTGCTTATTTCAATCTTTACCCCACTAAGGAAGAGGTTGCTTACCATCAATACATAATCGATAATCCCTGATCACCCATCATTAGGATATGTCCTAAGATTAGGAGAGGAAATTTGTAAACCCTAAAATCTCAGACATGTTAAATGACCAATTTGCCCCTCAGCTTTATAATTGGGAAATGCGGAATGTATGCCAGCTCATTAAATATGTCTTACATTTTAACTTATGAGGGTAATTTTCAAATGACACAAGATGATGGAGTTTATTTTTCGCTTATGCCAATATAACAGATTACGTAAACTACATGGAATACACAAAAATACCAATTTATTAATATAATTAAATAAAATTTAAATAGCAAAATGATAATTTGGAAACTAAATAAATCTTGATATCCTCCCCATGGTTTTCGTCCAAACTAAACGCCTAGCACCCTTTTCACGCCTAATTCAGCTCCTCAGTTAATTCCCAATATACTTTCCACATTTATCTCAAATAACATCTCATATTTACCCCATATCTACTTCAAAATAAATTGAAAGAAAACCTAGTCTCCCTAAAAGAAAATCACGGTAAGAATATCCCTCCATCTCCATTGTTGCTGTCGACATAAAGGGCTCCAAGGAAAGATTCGAAGGTTTCTTTTAAGGGATGGAATCACGAGTGTGTTATGAGTAGTGCTTGGCTTGGTGTCGTGGGTTCCTTTTTCTGCTGTTGGTCGTGGGTGTTTACGGGTCGAAGGAGGCTGTTTCGGTTTAGTTCTCTCGTGGGTTTAGGTCACAAGGGGTGCGGCTGTGTCGTGGTTTTGTTATCGTTGGTCCTTGTTTTCTTCACTCGCACGCTACAAGGGTAACACATTAAAATCTTGTTTCGATTTTCTTTCCTTCATTTTCTTCTGATTTTATGTCGTAAGGTTCCATCTCGAATGCATGATATACCAAATAAATCTTACATAAAATGATGTGTTTTAATCTTCACATGGAATAAAATATGCGTACACTAGTAAATCGAGATTTTTGGACCTTTAAAACTGTAACATAAACTGCCATAAGAATCATATATAACAATAATATTATAAGTATGTATCAACATCATATTGTAAGGAATTGCTCGAAAGCATAAAATGGTTCATGGTCTGTATGTTTATATATTGATATTCCAAAAAGAAAAGGGTAAACATGGTCTTGTAGGGGTGAGTTCGAGGGTGATAGTGGGACAAAAAGGTAAGCCGTTTTACATTTTGATGAGGCGTCGGGAAGTTGAGTCGGGAGTTAGTCATTTGGTATGTTTACTTGGTCGTAAATGTTGGTCATATGAACCGCTAGCAAGTGTAAAAGTGGGTTGAGATTGAATGCTAGCAAGTAAACTGTTTTTGAATCTTTTAAAAAAGAAGAAGAAACCTGTACGCATGAAAGCATGCATGATATATTTTAACTATTTACTCATTAAATCCTAAACTATAAGATGTTGACATTTATAGCCTTATGTTTTGCTAAATGAGATGTTAGACTCTAATTTTTGGAAAATCATTACAATCAACTCTAAAATATGATATTAGTAATATTAAGCTTTAAGTTTAATAAATTGGTATTGTAATTTGGGAAGTTACTAACTCGGGAAAACTTACTAAAATTCGGAAAGTTATTTAAGATGAAAAACTACTTAAAATGGAAACCTGCTAAAAATGGAAAGCCGTCTAAAATGAGTAATCCGATCTTAATAAGCGTTATCTAATTCATAGGTCTGGACGGCGGGATTAATTCATCGTGTGACCTCACTTTCTGTTTTGCTTGCTTCGAATAAGGTACAGATATTCTATCCCTTTTCAGTAGGGATTTCTCCTGACTTTTCAATCCTTGACTTTGCTTCACTTATGATATTCCTTTGCTATGATTTCCGTATGCTATGATCCTTTTGATATGATTCCGACATAAACCTTTGATATGATTCTGTTCGCTATGATATTCGTTTGTTATGATTCTAAACTTCTGATTATGAACCTGATGTTTATGAACCTTTGATTATGAACCTCTGATTATGAACTTACGATATGAGAATCTGATATGAACCTTTGACTTTTGAACCTTTGATATGAACTTTGATATGAACCCTTATGATATGATATGATTATGCTTTGACCCGTCAGTTTGATACCCGAGCCAAATATGTGTTCCTAGTCATGAAGGTAACATGACCGTGTCATTGATGCACCAATGGCATGACTCCAGTATGTACGAGTGATGTTACACACCGTCCCCATTATGATATGATATGATTATGAGCTCACTATATGTATATGATTTGGCCACTATGATATGTTCCGGGGGGCGTATGGATACATCCTAGATATGATATGTTTTAGTAGATTTAACATGATATGATATGATATGATATGATTTATATGGTGAATGATGTCGTGTGCAATACGCGTCTTCACATTCCGGGAGCTAGCTACTCCATTTGTTACTGAGGTCTCCCCTCCTATTATGTATGGTATTCCGAGGTCACCCCTCCGAATACAATGGTTACTTATGATATGATACGATATGATATGTTCCGGGCTCGTGGTAGATTTCTGACAACCCTTACACCTTTGATATACCTATATTGTACCTTTTGTATTCCCCAACGCACCATATGCTACGTTAATTGTTCATTACTCAGTACCCTTATATGACTCACTCTACTACCAAGATATATATATTCCATTTCTTTGATCTGTCACACTCTTATTCCGTTATTTCAGACTATCGTTCCATTCACGTACCGGGTTATTATGTGTTTATTTGATTTGTTTATGCTATTTATGTTTTATGTGACTACTGATTATCCTACTATGATGTGATTAATATGCGGTTATCTGAGTTACCTGTTTTCATCTGATGATATGTGATCTCACTATTATGTGACCCTCTGATTTGTCCGGTGACCATGCTAGTGTGTAATCGATAGTTTTGTCTGTTTATCACGTGTACTTCGTTCAGTTAATCTTGTAGACTATGACTATCCGTTCTATCCTTATCTGCTTGTTGATTGACCTGCCATGTTTACATTTATGTCTATGCTACGGCTTGCTTGGGTAAATGGTTCAACTTGTGAAGTCTGGCTAGTTAACTTGTTTAACTGTGTTGCTATGTCCCTAGTTCATTTAATTATAATGCTCATACTGTATTCCTACTTATTACATGTGACTGCCATGTGTTGACTGTTGTTAGTACTTCCGCTGTCATGATATTGGTTGTGTTTTCAACCAAGGGTTTTTGGACCTGTGTGATTGCCATGCTCACTTACTAATTAATTGCTTCCGCTTGCCTTTAGATTTCTGTTTGACTTGTATGTCTTCTGATTTCCTGAATTGATTGTATACCATATATATGTTGTGTGGATACGACGTCTGCTATGGTTACTTATGTTTCAGTACTTGTACGCTTGGTTTGTATGTGCTTGTATATATGTCATCGTTGCTTTGCTTTGCTTCATTCTCCTTGTTATCTGTTCTTTTTGGATATCTGTGAGATTGTGTTATGCAGGATCCTCTTTGACTCATTGTTCTCTTTTCGCTGCGACCTTGTTATCAGTGTCCTTTGTTTCATTTCGTTTCTGCTTTTGTTTAGCTTTCGTTTTGTTATATATGTTCACTGGGCTTTTTAAGCTCAGCCGCATTTCTTTTCCTGCGGCAAGTTTTAGGTTTGAAGATGGGCTTTGATGGGCTGAGAGTTGGATTATCCGAGTGGACCAACCCTAGTTACCTTATTATTTGGACTTACTTTGAAGAGTTTTTGATTTGATACTTCATTTTTTTAATGTTTCCGTTTGTATATATTTTATTTGTATGTTCTGATATGACACCAGAATGTGACACTTGTACCCTTGTCTGGTTGGGGTGTTACAATTATGGTATCAGAGCCCAGGTTTCGTCTTGTTGACCTTAGGATTGACCTGTGAGGACTTGGGTAGACACTAGGCTTCCGTCTGTTCTGATTTTCTCCGATTCATTTGATTTTCATTCAGATTTGACCTTGATATTTGTTTGTCTTCACTGATTTTGCCTTCTTCTTTTCGCATCGAACTTTTTTATTTTGTCTTCACACATCCGTTTGTCGATCGTTAGATGGAGACTACCCCGTAGAGCCGAAGATGATGGTGCCGACCCCGCGTTGCTACAACAGTCCCTGAGCTGGAGAGGTTCGTGTAGCAGAAGCCACACCTGACTGCCGTGCTGCTGGAGACATCAGGATGCTGCTGGAGGAAGCTGGACGGATCAACCAAAGGCGCAAAATACGGAGACAAGATTCAACCGGTGGCTGGGAAGGTTCATCTACTTCATATGATTTGGGCGCGAGTTATGTTACTTCGATTTGTTTGTCATGCGTTTTGAGGCGGTTTGATATTCTGCTAAGTGATTCTAATCGGTATTGTTTTTCTTGATTTGTTCGAAACTCGGTTTGAATCGTGAAGTTTTATCGTTTGTGATAAGGTTTTAAAAGGTACCATTTTGAGGGGTCGTTTAAGTCCTTATTTGATCACTTTTGTATCCGTTATTGCTTAATATCGTTCATTTTCACTTTTTAGGTCTCTTGAAGGCAAAATGCTGGAATGGCACTTATTTGGACGAAAAGGCGCGAATATATGAAGAAAATGGCCAAAGTCAAAATCGAGGCACTCACAGTTGCTGAAATTAGAAGGCGACGGCGTCAGGTGCCAATTGCGACGCCGTCCGAAGATTTTTGTGACGATTCATAACTCAAAACTCGTATTTTCAAGTGACGACGTCTAGTTGTGAAAGAGTAGGCCGTCGCTACTCAGACGGCCTAGATGCAATCCAGACGACGTCAGAAGCTGAAGAGGACGGCGTCACGGACATAAGGTGACGTCGTCACAAGGTTAACGTGGCCAAGACGAAACCCTAATGACGGCGACACGACGGCGTCACGAAACATAAGGTGACGCCGTCGCATATGTAATCTTATATATAGAATCCGAATTTTTCAGTCTTTGTAGAGAGTCTTTTGGAGTGAAAACCTAAAACCGAACCTAAGGTGTCTTGTACAGTATTTTAGGGTTTTAAACCCTATCTTACATCAAGATAAGTCTTTACTTCATTAATTCATTTATGTCTTTGATTATTTGTGTGTATGCTTGCATGTTTTCCATGTCCGGCTAATTTATTTGTGTGTTTGCTTAGGAAGTATGAAACTTAATTATTGAATATTGATTGGTTGTTTCTTATCTTAGTTGATTAATGATCTAGTAATGCGATAGGTCATTCATTGTGTACTTAATGCTTGATTCATCTTTGTGAACCTTAGAATATAATTACCTGAGTAGTTGTAAGCTAAACCATCCAAAGAGTGCCTTAGAGTAGGAGTTTATCATCCCTAGTGGGTTTGTAGACGAGACCCTTTGGTAAGTTCAAAGAGTTAGGGAGAAACGCATACCCTACAACTTTAGACACACAACGCAACTAAGAATAAGGACGTGACAATTCAACCATCAATAGGAGATAATTAAGGAGTAATACAACCTAAGTAAACACATCTTTAAACTATCATACGAGCACACATTAATTAGACATAGACTCCCACAACCTTCGTTTAGATAATTAGATAATAGTAGAGTAATCGGTAGAAATACCAACCCCCCAAATCCAATACCCGAGATTCGTACCTTTCCATTTCATAAAATATAAAAATACAAAAAATAATCTTCCTCAACCTTAACCTTAGCGTAGTAACTCCTTACTAGCATTCCTATTCCCCTAGAGAACGATATCAATACCCGTGGCTTACCCTAATTACTACACTACAACGATTAGGTTCACTGCCTAGGGTGTTATAAAACTTGCTCGAAGAAAAGGAAGTTTCCTTGACCCCGAACAACGCGTGTAGCGTTATCAAGTTTTTGGCGCCGCTGCCGGGGAATAGAATAGCTAGTTAGTAGTCCACCTCGTTTAGGTTCTTTGCTTGATTCCTATCAAGTAAATTTTTTCTCATTTTTTAGCTTCCTCTTAGTCTATCCCCCTTCTTCGTGACCTTTGTTCGTAATCTTATCACTTTTCATCATGAAAGGTGATAACCAACCACCACTCATCAACCTACCACCAAATGACCCGCCAAGAGCCCGTACTCTTGGTGAATACTCGAGACCAAGCCACCTAGGCTATAGGAACACCATTGAGCTTCCCGACCAAGCCCAAACTACGGCCCTGCGATCCGACACCATCCGGTTGGTGCAAAATGGATGTGCATTCCATGGACTTCGTTCCGAAGATCCAAATCAGCATCTGAGGGATTTCCTCAAAATTGTCGATTCCATCGACCTTGATGCTACTACTCGGGAGACCACGCGCCTGCGTCTCTTCCAATTCTCTCTACGGGACTAAGCTAGTAATTGGCTTGAGCGACTTCCCGCCGGCTCCATCTCAAGTTGGGATGATCTTACTTCTCGCTTCCTTGCTCAATTTTTCCCACCGGAGAGAACCACTAAGCTTAGGAATGACATCTTGATGTTCCAACAACGTCAAGGTGAATCTCTCTACGAAGCATGGACCCGATTCAAGGACTTACTTCATAAAGTCCCTCATCACGGCATTGATCTTTGGCTCCAAGTCCAAATCTTTTATGATCATGTCAACTTCCCCACTAAGCGATCCATTGACCAAGCGGCCGGTGGAAAACTTAGTGATCTCACCGCGGAAGAATCATGGGGTATAATAGAGGACCTCGCCCTCTATGACAACGAAAGTTGGGATGACCCCCGTGAGCTGCCCAAAACCATTAAGGCAATCTCCTTGCCTCCTCCCGACCGTAGGATGATCGAACTTGAAGATCAAGTTAGATTCCTCATGAGTTCCTACAAAAATCCTAAGTCCTCACGACAAGTGAATCAAATCACTCTACCTTGTGAGTTATGCAGTGGTCCCCATGACACTCGTGATTGCACAAGGCTCTCCGAAAAAGCTTTTGCGGACTACGCCTCCATACGTACCGACGGAGCGGGAGAGAAGTGGTACACTTTCAAACCCGAACAAAACAACTTAGGAAACTCATACAACCCCTCATGGAGAAATCACCCTAACCTTAAGTGGAACCAAAACTCAAGCACACCCCAAAGCTCATCTAGTTCGCCCACTAGGTTCAATTCTTTTAATACCGAGAACCCCACTAATCTTGAGGCAATTGCATCTAGATTTTTGTCATCCTAAGAAACTCGATTGAATAAGCTTGAAGCCGATTTTAAGCAAAAACAGAGCGAGATGACAACCAAGCTTGATGCCCTCTTAAAAGCCTTCAATGAATGGGAAGTTGGAGCACTCCCAAGTGATACCATAAAGAACCCAAAAGTGAATTCGATTGCATCGACTTCATGTTCTAGTTCACCATGGGAGAGTGCACATCCATGCCCCTCCCACCCAACGGTTCACTCGGTAAATGCTATCAAAAAGGGTTCCAAGCCATCCAAGAGATACCAAGGCCTGGCACCTTTGGTAAAGCCTACTCTTGAGAAACCCGTCAGCCAAGAATCCAAACCTAGTTTAGAGGAGGAGTACAAGGAACTCCATCAAGAAAAACCGATTCTTGAAGTCTTAGCTCATGCACCTTACTATAATGCTTTAAAAGAAAAATATGAGTTAGAACTTAGGCTTGGAAAACATGGGTCCGCCTTTGTGCGAAACAACTTACCTAAGAAGTTAGATGATCCCGGGCTATTTACTCTTCCGTGTAGACTTGGAACTTCCAAACCACTCGATGCTCTAGCCGATTTAGGATCATGCATCAATCTTGTTCCGTTGTCCCTCCATAGAAGCCTTAACTTAGGTAAAATTGAACCAACGGAAACCATCTTCGATGAGAAATGCGAGTCTGTTTTGTCCACTTTCTCCATCCCCCTCTAGAAAAATGAAAAAAAAAGGTAATGGAATGACTTCTTATTCCCGTGTTTGATCTCTTCCATCGCGGCCTCGCTCCTTGTCACCTATGTTGAAGAAAGGTATCAGACTCTTGGACGTGGGATCTTGCCTAAATCAATTTCCATTGAGTGGGGTAAGTCTCAAAAAGCATTTCACCGGCACTCAGCCCTTCTCCCCTTACTCCAAGAGCCGAAACAGCCTCTATTCCTTCAACAGCAGTTAGGCCTTTTTCTAATCCTACAGCCCTTCTCCCAAGAGTTTCAGAAAAGGCTACCGACTTGGCCTACTTTAGGTCTAGCGGATGGTAGTATAGCACGTCCGGTAGGAATAATAAAGGACATGGTAGTACATGTAGGAGAGTTGACTCTTTTGGCCGACTTCCATGTGCTAGACATGAATAAGGACCCGACATGCCCATTACTAGTTGGAAGAGGATTTTTAGCTACCGCTAGTGCCATCATCGATTGTAAGATGTCCAAAATAGTGGTAGGGGAGGGGAGTGCTAGATCCGTTTACGATGTTAAAAAGCATACGTACTACAAGGATGAGGAAGTCCCACAAGAGATAGGGTTGGATAGAGAGCCTTCTAGATATGGACCTTGGATTGATAAGAACATCATAGGCCCCCAAAGACCTTTTTACCTAGATAAAGCCTTCGCTAGTGCAGCAACTTTCCAAGAAAAAGAAATGGCTAGGGATATAGAAGTGAACCCGTTCGAGGACGCCTTAGTATTTAGGAAGATGACCGAGTTCCTAGGAAGCTTGCCCGTTAACCTTGTCATGAATAAGTGGAAAGTTGAGAAATCTGAACACAAGTGGGATTGGAATAAACCGCCTAGTGATGGTAATGGAGAGTGGCACATTAGGATACAAATCTATGATCCCGATGGTGAGATGTTTGAAAAGGCATATTTAACCGAACGTACTACTAGGAACTTGAATGATAAGTTTGATCCTTACGACATTGTTGAGGATAGACTTACGTATATCGGTACGTAGGAGCACGACTACGAGTCTAGCTACAAGTGTAACACCCCGACCCGACAAGGGTAAAGATATCACAATACGGTTTCATATCAGAACTTTAACTAATGTACAATAGCGGAAGCCTTTACAAAATATCCAAAAAGAAAACATAAATAACTAATCTTCCAAAATAAATCTAAAATCTCTATGGTCAAGTCTTGCTCTCAGCTCTACTCTCAAGCCCAGATCAGCTATCCCATAAGCTCATCTTGAATGCTAAATACCTGCCGCAGGAAAAGAAAAGTGCGGCTGAGCTTACAAAGCCCAGTGAACAGATATAACGAAACAAAAGCTAAAACAGAACAAATATACGAGTAACGCAATCAAAATAAAATGATGATGAGGGATCTTTCAGGATTCTATGGAAGCACAAATATACAGAAATCCAAACAACCACATAACAATTTAGACATCACATAGCACATTAATGACACAAACACAACACATCAGAACAACCAAACACATAACATATCAAATAACAGATTACGTATAAGCCAAACGGAATGTCTAGAGACTAACGGAAACAGTCCTAGAAGATAATCATGGCATTCATACAACTCAATAAATCAACGTTTAATACACTTAATGCAATATTGTAGCAGCGGAAATGGCAGACAAGTCATGGCAGACATAATAGCTAAACCAGTTCTCAGATCCAATCCTAACCTTAGCAGAGTTAAACATGGCAGGTCACATATGCAGACAGATAATTAACCTTCAAAACACTCAATTGTGCACTAGCACATTCATCTCGCAGATCAACGCATTCACGTAACAATAACAAATCATAATATCAGATATACGAATCATGTTTAAACATATTAATCCTATCCTAATATGGCAACTAATAATCACTTAAACAAATACGTCATAAACACATCAATTAACATATCATATCAGAAATATCTTTCTTCTTCAAAAGATAACATCAGAAAATACATATATACATGGAGTAGCTAGCTCCCAGATTTTGTGAAGACGCGTATTGCACACGACATCATTCACCAGATAACATATCAGATAACAGATCAGATCTAGGATGCATCCATACGCCCCTTCCTACATATTCAAAAATATGCTTCACCATCCAGAGACGTGGCAGAACATCACTCTACTGCCCTAGAGTCATATCAGAGGTGCATCACTGATACGGACATGGAACCCCCATGACTAGTTAAATATTTGGTTATTATAAACCAACTTAAGTCAAACAGATTTTCAGATATAGCACAGATCATAGTCACACAAGGTCACAAAATCATATCAGATAGTTCATATCATAAGGTTCATATTCAGATATTCAGAAGTCATAAGTTCATATCATAGTGGCATATCATATATTCATAATCATAAATTCATAACCAGAGGTTCATAATCAACCATAACAAGGTTCAAAAATTGTATATATCAAAGTCTTCCTAACATAAGTTCACATCAGATATTGCATAGTTCACTAGAACATCAGTTCATATAAGCAACAGATCAAATATTCAGAAAAGGTTCATAGCATTGGCATTGGGAATCTTAATAAACATAATAGGAATGGCAAAGGAGGGAAAACATGAGGGACCTTTACTGAGAAGGTCAGAATATTTGTACGATAACACGAGTGTCTTAAAGTAAGACAGAATATCCGTACCTTTAAAGCAAATGAGAGAAAAGCAACGAATGAACGAATACGAAGATGTAACGTCGCGTCTCCTCCAACGAATCTACACGGATTATGATTTATTTAATACTTATTAGTATAACGGATTAATCTCATTAATACTTTTAAAGTTGTCAGATTATTCTCATTTTTAGTGACGGACAGAATTTCAATGTTTTAGAGTCTTAATCATTAATTAGTTTAACTTATGGGTTGCAAATGACAAACGGTAAACTTAAGGGCTTAATATGATAAATATCTCATTTAAGAGCTTATATGATCATCTTTCAATGTATAGGGTTTACAAATGTCAAAGACGGATTTTAGGACTCTCTTTCAAAATAGTTTACATAATCTTTTATAACGTACATGAAATAACGAAATCACACACTTAGCTTTTAACCCTAATCACTCCCTATTTAGGTTCTAGGGTTTCCATACTTTTAATATCCTTTATTACGCATTTAATTTACATGTCACTTCTTTTAATGACTTCCACCTTGACCTAGAACGTATATGTAAAACAACCCGAAATTACCTCAAAACTCATGCATGTCCTTACGAAATTTATTTACACACGTTGACCCATAATTACTCAAAATTACATATTACACCTTTAGCATCTTTAATTATATAATCTAACCTTGTATTATCAGAATTTACACCTTTAGCCCAAAGGTTTTGGAATTTACAAAACATACCCTTTAAGTTAAATAACCATTCGAATGGCCCTCTAAATATCCAAAATTACACGTTTAAACCCCATACTTATTTTTATACGTTTAGTACCTTTATTTTACTATTCACAAAAATAACCGTTAAGTTTCAATATTTACAAAACCAACCCAAACCTTTTATTTAAAAACCGAATATGCATTATTCAAGTACAAGCCCTAGACCTAGATTAAACCAATCATTAGCTCATCATTATTACTTCATTTATTACCCTTAATGACAACAAGAAAACCCTAGTTCATGCAAACCCTAATCATCCCTTTTAAAACCTTCCTTTTTCCATGTTTAACCGAACCATAAAACTCAAAACAATTCATACAAGCTTCGAATTCATAATTATGTATTTTATTCAGGTCCTATAACATGTAATAGCTTCTGGAAAAATCAATTCATGATCTTAAAAATTATTATAAGCTCATTCGCTAGTTTATTTGTTTTTAGGGTTTTTAATCCAAAACAATTTCGTGTGACTTGTTAATTATGCATGGCCAATTTTTACAGGTTCTATATGACTTGTAGGACTGAAAGCAACATTATAAACATACCCTTGATGAGCTTTGGTCGTTAGAACAAAAGAAACACAAAAACTCCACTCGCCGAAACCCTAACTGACCCAAAAACTAACCACGATCAAACCAGCTGCTTAGGACCTCGAACACGATTTTTCTCACCTTCTTTACCTTAAATCTCGTCCAAGAAAAATGGCTTCAAGCTCTGGAAACTGATTGTCGAATTTTGGAGGGTTTTGGGAGTCGGTTTGGTATAATCGACTATTAGGGTTTTTAAAAAGAACCGTATATGGTGTATATATATGATTTAATATTTTTCTTGTGGGCTTTATATTGTATTGGACTTAAAATAAATGGACACTTAATTTAATGAATTTATATTGGGCTTTTATTAATTAAATTCTCTATAAAACATATTAAATATATTCGGCTAATTAAATAAAATACAAAACGAGTTTTTATAAAATTAAAAACTATAAAATTAGCTTTTCAAAGTCTTTAAAATTTATTTGGATCATATGTGGTATTTCTTAAAATACATATTTATGAATTCTCATAGCTTATTTGGTATTCTT
Organism: Chrysanthemum seticuspe; assembly: GCA_019973895.1. Lineage (NCBI taxonomy): Eukaryota > Viridiplantae > Streptophyta > Magnoliopsida > Asterales > Asteraceae > Chrysanthemum > Chrysanthemum seticuspe. The sequence goes on along the minus strand of BPTQ01000007.1, from coordinate 185,239,714 downwards.
TAAATTAGTTATTCATACTTTTTGATTGTAGGGGTATTTTGGTCTTTTTGTGAATTTTAGAAATTCAGGTATTACAATTCTTCCCCTCTAAAAGAAAATTTCGTCCTCGAAATTGGACAAGGCGGAACAGAACAGAAAACGAATCGGATTTCTGGACTTCTAGGAATATAACGAACGTTAATCTTATCTCGGAACAAATGGATTTCTTATCAGAATATTCAAACTCAAACTTATTCAGAAATTAAATCAATAGTCAAATACTTATAATAGATGATTATATACTTATCAAGTAATGGCGGAGAACAGATGAGACGCAGAAAGTCAAACGACAAATTCTAACTTATTCAGATATCTAATGATGAGGACATCATATGCATAGACGAAATAAATCCTATCGGCCTCAATAGTCGCAGAAATATGGGGAAACATATAAGGTTAAGGTGGTCATAGCAATCTATAGGTTCGTACAGATCATAACAACTTCGGATTCCAAGCGTACAAAACTTATATGAAACAGATATCGACGAAAATCTCACAATTAGGTACGGAATTCAAACGAACATGAGAAACACCAAATAACAGATACAAGTCAAAGTCCTATCACACATCAACTACAGGCATTTCCCAGACGTCGTATACCTTCAATAAGTTCAGATTATGTGATCTCGGTATTATTACGTTGATCAGGCGTCATAATACTTGCATCACATAATAAGTTCTTATTGTCATTATATTCGGTCACGGGTCATGACAAAACACATAACTAATATCGTAATAAAACATACCACATACAGATAACATACATATCGCAAGTAACATATAATAACAAACCAGATTCACATGAGTATACCATCATGATGGTCATACTTCATTCAAACAGAAATAACATCATGGAGAAAATAAATAGCGGCAAAACTTATGAGGACTAACGGAAACTTAACGAATCTAGCAGAAAGAAACAACAGACAGGAACTATACTTTCAAATTTTTGCTTTATTTCCATTAACCAAACCAAATTTGCAGAATCGTCCTAAGATGAACTTCCAAAACAAAACTTAAAAATCCCAGATTCAAACGTCAATATGAAAACAAAAGAACCTAACTCAAAATCAAATGTCAGAAAATTCTCATAAAGAGGGTAACTAGGCAGAAACGAAATTCCTATTCTCGTGTCGGATTGAACCTACTAGTAGCCGTAGACTCCAAATCCGAATCCACCTCGTATTCTTCCTCGGGTTCCTCTTCTTCCTCGTCCTCCTCGTCTTCCTCGCTTATCCATCCGTTCTTGTTTCCTTCATGATGTGGTAGTAAGCGACTAGCAAAGCCACCTTTTCGCTTCCTCTCTTCCTCCTCCGGCACACGATCCACAAAGGCATACAGATCGCGACTCTCAGCTCGTCCTACTCCTTCATCCTCAACGAACTTGGGACACCTATCATGGTACCTAGTAGTGAAACCTTGGTTGTCAACAACCTTAGTTTCATACTCCTCTACTACCTCTCCGTCAATGGTCTTCAAAGTCAGCTTCTCCTCGATGGTGCATGGCCACATATAGGCCGGGACTCGTATCCTCTTATTAGTCCGCTTCACTTTACCATACCTCGTGCAGCCTTTAGCAATGACAACGGCCCACTTCATCTTCTCCTTGGGTTGCCTAGCTGGTCCTCGATTACTCCTATCGGATGAACTAGCGCGACGGGGAATAACCATCTAAAAGAAATTCCAACTATTAGCAAAGTCGAAGTACTATAGTGTACGCAAAGAAGTACGCAGAAGGGAAAATCCTAAATCTACCCACTTCTCACAGGTCATAGCCTAAGCTCTAAGGGTCCTAAAACCAAGATCTCTGATACCATAAATTGTAACACCCCGACCCGACAAGGGTAAAGATATCACAATACGGTTTCATATCAGAACTTTAACTAATGTACAATAGCGGAAGCCTTTACAAAATATCCAAAAAGAAAACATAAATAACTAATCTTCCAAAATAAATCTAAAATCTCTATGGTCAAGTCTTGCTCTCAGCTCTACTCTCAAGCCCAAATCAGCTATCCCATAAGCTCATCTTGAATGCTAATTACCTGCCGCAGGAAAAGAAAAGTGCGGCTGAGCTTACAAAGCCCAGTGAACAGATATAACGAAACAAAAGCTAAAACAGAACAAATATACGAGTAACGCAATCAAAATAAAATGATGATGAGGGATCTTTCAGGATTCTATGGAAGCACAAATATACAGAAATCCAAACAACCACATAACAATTTAGACATCACATAGCACATTAATGACACAAACACAACACATCAGAACAACCAAACACATAACATATCAAATAACAGATTACGTATAAGCCAAACGGAATGTCTAGAGACTAACGGAAACAGTCCTAGAAGATAATCATGGCATTCATACAACTCAATAAATCAACGTTTAATACACTTAATGCAATATTGTAGCAGCGGAAATGGCAGACAAGTCATGGCAGACATAATAGCTAAACCAGTTCTCAGATCCAATCCTAACCTTAGCAGAGTTAAACATGGCAGGTCACATATGCAGACAGATAATTAACCTTCAAAACACTCAATTGTGCACTAGCACATTCATCTCGCAGATCAACGCATTCACGTAACAATAACAAATCATAATATCAGATATACGAATCATGTTTAAACATATTAATCCTATCCTAATATGGCAACTAATAATCACTTAAACAAATACGTCATAAACACATCAATTAACATATCATATCAGAAATATCTTTCTTCTTCAAAAGATAACATCAGAAAATACATATATACATGGAGTAGCTAGCTCCCAGATTTTGTGAAGACGCGTATTGCACACGACATCATTCACCAGATAACATATCAGATAACAGATCAGATCTAGGATGCATCCATACGCCCCTTCCTACATATTCAAAAATATGCTTCACCATCCAGAGACGTGGCAGAACATCACTCTACTGCCCTAGAGTCATATCAGAGGTGCATCACTGATACGGACATGGAACCCCCATGACTAGTTAAATATTTGGTTATTATAAACCAACTTAAGTCAAACAGATTTTCAGATATAGCACAGATCATAGTCACACAAGGTCACAGAATCATATCAGATAGTTCATATCATAAGGTTCATATTCAGATATTCAGAAGTCATAAGTTCATATCATAGTGGCATATCATATATTCATAATCATAAATTCATAACCAGAGGTTCATAATCAACCATAACAAGGTTCAAAAATTGTATATATCAAAGTCTTCCTAACATAAGTTCACATCAGATATTGCATAGTTCACTAGAACATCAGTTCATATAAGCAACAGATCAAATATTCAGAAAAGGTTCATAGCATTGGCATTGGGAATCCTAATAAACATAATAGGAATGGCAAAGGAGGGAAAACATGAGGGACCTTTACTGAGAAGGTCAGAATATTTGTACGATAACACGAGTGTCTTAAAGTAAGACAGAATATCCGTACCTTTAAAGCAAATGAGAGAAAAGCAACGAATGAACGAATACGAAGATGTAACGTCGCGTCTCCTCCAACGAATCTACACGGATTATGATTTATTTAATACTTATTAGTATAACGGATTAATCTCATTAATACTTTTAAAGTTGTCAGATTATTCTCATTTTTAGTGACGGACAAAATTTCAATGTTTTAGAGTCTTAATCATTAATTAGTTTAACTTATGGGTTGCAAATGACAAACGGTAAACTTAAGGGCTTAATATGATAAATATCTCATTTAAGAGCTTATATGATCATCTTTCAATGTATAGGGTTTACAAATGTCAAAGACGGATTTTAGGACTCTCTTTCAAAATAGTTTACATAATCTTTTATAACGTACATGAAATAACAAAATCACACACTTAGCTTTTAACCCTAATCACTCCCTATTTAGGTTCTAGGGTTTCCATACTTTTAATATCCTTTATTACGCATTTAATTTACATGTCACTTCTTTTAATGACTTCCACCTTGACCTAGAACGTATATGTAAAACAACCCGAAATTACCTCAAAACTCATGCATGTCCTTACGAAATTTATTTACACACGTTGACCCATAATTACTCAAAATTACATATTACACCTTTAGCATCTTTAATTATATAATCTAACCTTGTATTATCAGAATTTACACCTTTAGCCCAAAGGTTTTGGAATTTACAAAACATACCCTTTAAGTTAAATAACCATTCGAATGGCCCTCTAAATATCCAAAATTACACGTTTAACCCCCATACTTATTTTTATACGTTTAGTACCTTTATTTTACTGTTCACAAAAATAACCTTTAAGTTTCAATATTTACAAAACCAACCCAAACCTTTTATTTAAAAACCGAATATGCATTATTCAAGTACAAGCCCTAGACCTAGATTAAACCAATCATTAGATCATCATTATTACTTCATTTATTACCCTTAATGACAACAAGAAAACCCTAGTTCATGCAAACCCTAATCGTTCCTTTTAAAACCTTCCTTTTTCCATGTTTAACCGAACCATAAAACTCAAAACAATTCATACAAGCTTCGAATTCATAATTATGTATTTTATTCAGGTCCTATAACATGTAATAGCTTCTGGAAAAATCAATTCATGATCTTAAAAATTATTATAAGCTCATTCGCTAGTTTATTTGTTTTTAGGGTTTTTAATCCAAAACAATTTCGTGTGACTTGTTAATTATGCATGGCCAATTTTTACAGGTTCTATATGACTTGTAGGACTGAAAGCAACATTATAAACATACCCTTGATGAGCTTTGGTCGTTAGAACAAAAGAAACACAAAAACTCCACTCGCCGAAACCCTAACTGACCCAAAAACTAACCACGATCAAACCAGCTGCTTAGGACCTCGAACACGATTTTTCTCACCTTCTTTACCTTAAATCTCGTCCAAGAAAAATGGCTTCAAGCTCTGGAAACTGATTGTCGAATTTTGGAGGGTTTTGGGAGTCGGTTTGGTATAATCAACTATTAGGGTTTTTAAAAAGAACCGTATATGGTGTATATATATGATTTAATATTTTTCTTGTGGGCTTTATATTGTATTGGACTTAAAATAAATGGACACTTAATTTAATGAATTTATATTGGGCTTTTATTAATTAAATTCTTTATAAAACATATTAAATATATTCGGCTAATTAAATAAAATACAAAACGAGTTTTTATAAAATTAAAAACTATAAAATTAGCTTTTCAAAGTCTTTAAAATTTATTTGGATCATATGTGGTATTTCTTAAAATACATATTTATGAATTCTCATAGCTTATTTGGTATTCTTTAAATTAGTTATTCATACTTTTTGATTGTAGGGGTATTTTGGTCTTTTTGTGAATTTTAGAAATTCAGGTATTACAACAAGACTCTTAAAGAAAGAAAAGCGATTCGTGGGAGGCAACCCATGCTTAATTGTTTGCTTGTTAGTGTCATATATCTTTTATTAATTGTTTATCCTCATGTTTAAATTTGTAAAAATGCTTTATTTTGTTTTTAACTTCGTCTTAATTGCATGTAAAGGTATTTTACATAAGGGATAAGTGTAGGGAGGATTACACACGTTTTCAAAAGAAACGTAAACATGAGAATAACAATTAACTAAAAGATATTTATGTTTGTTTGTTCGAGTCAAATGCTTGTATCGAGTCATAATGGATGTTTTTGCAGAAATTTTTCCAGATTCTAAAGATGTAAATTATCCAGAATTTTTTTTCAGAAAATCGCAGACCAGTTTTTGTCAGGATAACCTGACGGCGTCAGGAAGGAGTAAAAACATCAGATTACTTTTTTCTCGTTTTCTGAGCTACTTATAAATTTTTGGAATTTTTCAGGTCTTAATTTTCTTAGAAATTCTGTAGACATCCATTCCACAAGCATTATATCCTAGTTTAAATCGAGTCTTATATATATTATTACCGCCGATTTTACGCGAAGGTTTCGTTTGTTTTATTCAAGTGTGCAGGTTTAGTTTGTCAAGAAGAAGTTACATAAGATTGGAAGGAGCTTTTCACGCAATAATTCTTCTTGAAAAGGATTTAACCACCACTTTACACGGATCCTACCGAGCTAATCAAGGGAGTATTAGTTTCTTTCGTTTTTAATTACCTTCTTTTATCATAACTTTGATACTTTCGGGGAACATTGGGGACAATGTTCAGTTTAAGTGTAGGGAGGGAAAATAAAACGGGAACTTTGAAACTATGCTTATCCTTGACTATTTGCTTTGTCCAAATTGTGATTGTGTAATAAACCATGAGAAAATGTCGGTTAGGGTAATTTTGGCACCAAATTTAAAATTTTTTATGACATATAGGAGTGGGCCATTAGTCTTAACAAAAGCGTCTCATGGATAGGAAGTTGCATGACTAGCACAAAAACCCTTTACCACCCAAATTCCACCAAAATGTGAGGATCGCCCTTAGATTAGTAGGAATTAAAGCATTCATGTTTAATGCTTAGAGTGTGAACCGGTAGTATATTAGATTCTAGAACTTGTTTTGTGATGCATTCCGAGATCGCAAGTGAGGCTACACTTGTGTAGTTAGGAATAACTAAATGATAAGAGGCATTAGGATAACCCTTGTTTGATACCTATAATATAATTACTTCTTCCATATCGGTTGAGTAATTCCCCCACACCCTTTGCGTTGTACTCATCTTTAGTACACGATACCCCTAGTTAACCCCTCAGAGCCTATCCTTTTCGCGGTTCTCGTGATGTTTCGGTTTTTCCGGAATATCAATGAAGAGCATTGTTTACACCCCACCCCAAAATATACACCCAAATCGCCTTAGCCTACCCCTTATGCACTCACTTTTAGTGCAAATGTTTGTTATCACCCCAAACCCTTAGTTCAAGTATCTAGTTACTTGCATAAGTTGCTAAGTCGAGTCATATCCTTTGTATACAGTTTTGGGACTATTGGGATTCATGGGAAAAGTTAAAGTTTATGAAATGACGGGAAGGGAACGTTAAAAATTCAAATTCCCTTTGTTTGCATAATAATGTACCCCAAGTGTTTTGATCTTTTCAATTCGGGTCAAATTAGTGTTAAAGTAATAAAAACTCAAGTGTAGGGATATGCCTATAAATCCCTAGTATTTTGATGTTATCGTAGAGGATGGTAGAGTAAAAGTGTACGAAAAAAAAAAAAAAAAAAAAAAAAAACCATACGGGCTACCATCCTACATCTATCCTTTAAATTTATGTTTGTTTATTTCAGTTACCTAGAGTTTTAGAGTGTCGAGTCTTGGCTTAGCAACGCCATTCTTCATATGCATTTAACATAGAGATTTTTGACTTGCCACCACTAAATAGCCTATCCCACCAAACCCTTGTTTCCCTACCGTAAGCCTAACATTACAACCCTTTAAAGACCTCTTTGATAGTCTTTCCTAGGTACTTACGCCAAAGCGATGGAGGTTTGATCTATTCTCAAGCCTATGGTAATCTATGTACTAGGACCGGTTAATGAGTGTTTATCTTCCATTTCCTATTTGTTATATTTCATATATACACCCGAGAGAGATGTGAGTATCCAAACACCCCATGTGAGGTGCTAGTATGTAATTTCCGTGCTTGTTATGACTTTTGCGGGGCTTATATGTGTTGTGGACAGTTTTGAATTAATGCTTCATGACCCCTAACTTATAAATTAATTGGCTAAAAGCACATTTGCTTGAGGACAAGCAAATAACAAGTGTAGGGATATTTGTTAAGGTTTTAAAAGGTACCATTTTGAGGGGTCGTTTAAGTCCTTATTTGATCACTTTTGTATCCGTTATTGCTTAATATCGTTCCTTTTCACTTTTTAGGTCTCTTGAAGGCAAAATGATGGAATGACACTTATTTGGACGAAAAGGCGCGAATATATGAAGAAAATGGCCAAAGTCAAAATCGAGACACTCATAGTTGCTGAAATTAGAAGGCGACGGCGTCAGGTGCCAATTGCGACGCCGTCCCAAGATTTTTGTGACGATTCAGAACTCAAAACTCGTATTTTCAAGTGACGACGTCTAATTGTGAAAGAGTAGGCCGTCGCTACTCAGACGGCCTAGATGCAATCCAGACGACGTCAGAAGCTGAAGAGGACGGCGTCACGGACATAAGGTGACGCCGTCGCAAGGTTAACGTGGCCCAGACGAAACCCTAATGACGGCGACACGACGGCGTCACGAAACAAAAGGTGACGCCGTCGCATATGTAATCTTATATATAGAATCCGAATTTTTCAGTCTTTGTAGAGAGTCTTTTGGAGTGAAAACCTAAAACCGAACCTAAGGTCTCTTGTACAGTATTTTAGGGTTTTAAACCCTATCTTACATCAAGATAAGTCTTTACTTCATTAATTCAATTATGTCTTTGATTATTTGTGTATATGCTTGCATGTTTTCCATGTCCGGCTAATTTATTTGTGTGTTTGCTTAGGAAGTATGAAACTTAATTATTGAATATTGATTGGTTGTTTCTTATCTTAGTTGATTAATGATCTAGTAATGCGATAGGTCATTCGTTGTGTACTTAATGCTTGATTCATCTTTGTGAACCTTAGAATATAATTACCTGAGTAGTTGTAAGCTAAACCATCCAAAGAGTGCCTTAGAGTAGGAGTTTATCATCCCTAGTGGGTTTGTAGACGAGACCCTTTGGTAAGTTCAAAGAGTTAGGGAGAAACGCATACCCTACAACTTTAGACACACAACGCAACTAAGAATAAGGACGTGACAATTCAACCATCAACAGGAGATAATTAAGGAGTAATACAACCTAAGTAAACACATCTTTAAACTATCATACGAGCACACATTAATTAGACATAGACTCCCACAACCTTAGTTTAGATAATTAGATAATAGTAGAGTAATCGGTAGAAATACCAACCCCCCAAATCCAATACCCGAGATTCGTACCTTTCCATTTCATAAAATATAAAAATACAAAAAATAATCTTCCTCAACCTTAACCTTAGCGTAGTAACTCCTTACTAGCATTCCTATTCCCCTAGAGAACGATATCAATACCCGTGGCTTACCCTAATTACTACACTACAACGATTAGGTTCACTGGCTAGGGTGATATAAAACTTGCTCGAAGAAAAGGAAGTTTCCTTGACCGTTTCGAGCAAGTTGGTGGCCTTATCAGTTTGGCATTTTGTTAGTATCTCAGCTTTTCTTTTGGATCGTCAGTAATGAGTCATGAGGAACCGTTTCGAGCAAGTTGGTGGCCTTCTTCTTTGGTGATATGGTAAGTTGTTTGATGTAGTATATGTTGTATGTATGTGATCTGGCCTGTTTTGGTATGTTACTTGTTATCTGTATGTTATATGTTTTGCTGTGATATTGATTATGTGGTTGTCATGACCGGGACAAAATATAATGACAATAAGAACTTGTTATGTGATGCAAGTATTATGACGCCTGATCAACGTGATAATACCGAGATCATATAATCTGGACTTATTGGAATCATACGACGTCTTGGGAAATGCCTGGGAATGGTGCGTGAATGGACTAGGACTCATACCGTTATTTGTCGCCCCTCACGTTCGTTTGAAATTCTGTACCTCCTTGCGAGATTCTCACCGACATCTGTTATGTGTAAGTTCTGTACGCTGTGGGACCAAAATCATTATGATCTGTGTGAAACTATGGATTGCTACGTCTGCCCTAAACTTGTACGTCTCCGTGTACCTCTGCGACTTTGATTTTCGAGGACGAAAATTTTTTTTAGAAGGGAAGAGTTGTAAAACCCTAAAATCTCAGACATGTTAAATGACCAATTTGCCCCTCAGCTTTATAATTGGGAAATGCGGAATGTATGCCAGCTCATTAAATATGTCTTACATTTTAACTTATGAGGGTAATTGTCAAATGACACAAGATGATGGAGTTTATTTTTCGCTTATGCCAATATAACACATTACGTAAACTACATGGAATACACAAAAATACCAATTTATTAACATAATTAAATAAAATTTAAATAGCAAAATGATAATTTGGAAACTAAATAAATCTTGATATCCTCCCCATGGTTTTCGTCCAAACTAAACGCCTAGCACCCTTTTCACGCCTAATTCAGCTCCTCAGTTAATTCCCAATATACTTTCCACATTTATCTCAAATAACATCTCATATTTACCCCATATCTACTTCAAAATAAATTGAAAGAAAACCTAGTCTCCCTAAAATAAAATCACGGCAAGAATATCCCTCCATCTCCATTGTTGCTGTCGACATAAAGGGCTCCAAGGAAAGATTCGAAGGTTTCTTTTAAGGGCTGGAATCACGAGTGTGTTATGAGTAGTGCTTGGCTTGGTGTCGTGGGTTCCTTTTGCTGCTGTTGGTCGTGGGTGTTTACGGGTCGAAGGAGGCTGTTTCGGTTTGGTTCTCTCGTGGGTTTAGGTCACAAGGGGTGTGGCTGTGTCGTGGTGTTGTTATGGTTGGTCCTTGTTTTCTTCACTCGCACGCTACAAGGGTAACACATTAAAATCTTGTTTCGATTTCCTTTCCTTTGTTTTCTTCTGATTTTATGTCGTAAGGTTCCATCTCGAATGCATGATATACCAAATAAATCTTACATAAAATGATGTGTTTTAATCATCACATGGAATAAAATATGCGTACACTAGTAAATCGAGATTTTTGGACCTTTAAAACTGTAACATAAATTGCCATAAGAATCATATATAACAATAATATTATAAGTATGTATCAACATCATATTGTAAGGAATTGCTCGAAAGCATAAAATGGTTCATGGTCTGTATGTTTATATATTGATATTCCAAAAAGAAAAGGGTAAACATGGTCTTGTAGGGGTGAGTTCGAGGGTGATAGCGGGACAAATGGGTAAGCCGTTTTATATTTTGATGAGGCGTCGGGAAGTTGAGTCGGGAGTTAGTCATTTGGTATGTTTACTTGGTCGTAAATGTTGGTCATATGAACCGCTAGCAAGTATAAAAGTGGGTCGAGATTGAATGCTAGCAAGTAAACTGTTTTTGAATCTTTAAAAAAAAGAAGAAACCTGTACGCATGAAAGCATGCATGATATATTTTAACTATTTACTCATTAAATCCTAAACTATAAGATGTTGACATTTTTAGCCCTATGTTTTGCTAAATGAGATGTTAGACTCTAATTTTTGGAAAATCATTACAATCAACTCTAAAATATGATATTAGTAATATTAAGCTTTAAGTTTAATAAATTGGTATTGTAATGTGGGAAGTTACTAACTCGGGAAAACTTACTAAAATTCAGAAAGTTATTTAAGATGAAAAACTACTTAAAATGGAAACCTGCTTAAAATGGAAAGCCGTCTAAAATGAGTAATCCGATCTTAATAAGCGTTATCTAATTCATAAGTCTGGACGGCGGGATTGATTCATCGTGTGACCTCACTTTCTGTTTTGCTTGCTTCGAATAAGGTACAGATATTCTATCCCTTTTCAGTAGGGATTTCTCCTGACTTTTCAATCCTTGACTTTGCTTCACTTATGATATTCCTTTGCTATGATTTCCTTATGCTATGATCCTTTTGATATGATTCCGACATAATCCTTTGATATGATTCTGTTCGCTATGATATTCGTTTGTTATGATTCTGAACTTCTGATTATGAACCTTTGATTATGAACCTCTGATTATGAACTTATGATATGAGAATCTGATATGAACCTTTGACTTTTGAACCTTTGATATGAACTTTGATATGAACCCTTATGATATGATATGATTATGCTTTGACCCGTCAGTTTGATACCCGAGCCAAATATGTGTTCCTAGTCATAAAGGTAACATGACCGTGTCATTGATGCACCAATGGCATGACTCCAGTGTGTACGAGTGATGTTACACACCGTCCCCATTATGATATGATATGATTATGAGCTCACTATATGTATATGATTTGGCCACTATGATATGTTCCGGGAGGCGTATGGATGCATCCTAGATATGATATGTTTTAGTGGATTTAACATGATATGATATGATATGATATGATTTATATGGTGAATGATTTCATGTGCAATACGCGTCTTCACATTCCGGGAGCTAGCTACTCCATTTGTTACTGAGGTCTCCCCTCCTATTATGTATGGTATTCCGAGGTCACCCCTCCGAATACAATGGTTACTTATGATATGATACGATATGATATGTTCCGGGCTTGTGGTAGATTTCTGACAACCCTTACACCTTTGATATACCTATATTGTACCTTTTGTATTCCCCAACGCACCATATGCTACGTTAATTGTTCATTACTCAGTACCCTTATATGACTCACTCTACTACCAAGATATATATATTCCATTTCTTTGATCTGTCACACTCTCATTCCGTTATTTCAGACTATCGTTCCATTCACGTACCGGGTTATTATGTGTTTATTTGATTTGTTTATGCTATTTATGTTTTATGTGATTACTGATTATCCTGCTATGATGTGATTAATATGCGGTTATCTGAGTTACCTGTTTTCATCTGATGATATGTGATCTCACTATTATGTGACCCTCTGATTTGTCTGGTGACCATGCTAGTGTGTAATCGATAGTTTTGTCTGTTTATCACGTGTACTTCGTTCAGTTAATCTCGTAGACTATGACTATCCGTTCTATCCTTATCTGCTTGTTGATTGACCTGCCATGTTTACATTTATGTCTATGCTACGGCTTGCTTGGGTAAATGGTTCAACTTGTGAAGTCTGGCTAGTTAACTTGTTTAACTGCGTTGCTATGTCCCTAGTTCATTTAATTATAATGCTCATACTGTATTCCTACTTCTTACATGTGACTGCCATGTGTTGACTGTTGTTAGTACTTCCGTTGTCATGATATTGGTTGTGTTTTCAACTAAGGGTTTTTGGACCTGTGTGATTGCCATGCTCACTTACTAATTAATTGCTTCCGCTTGCCTTTAGATTTCTGTTCGACTTGTATGTCTTCTGATTTCCTGAATTGATTGTATACCATATATATGTTGTGTGGATACGACGTCTGCTATGGTTACTTATGTTTCAGTACTTGTACGCTTGGTTTGTATGTGCTTGTATATATGTCATCGTTGCTTTGATTTGCTTCATTCTCCTTGTTATCTGTTCTTTTTGGATATCTGTGAGATTGTGTTATGTAGGATCCTCTTTGACTCATTGTTCTCTTTTTGTTGCGACCTTGTTATCAGTGTCCTTTGTTTCATTTCGTTTCTGCTTTTGTTTAGCTTTCGTTTTGTTATATCTGTTCACTGGGCTTTTTAAGCTCAGCCGCATTTCTTTTCATGCGGCAGGTTTTAGGTTTGAAGATGGGCTTTGATGGGCTGAGAGTTGGATTATCCGAGTGGACCAACCCTAGTTACCTTATTATTTGGACTTACTTTGAAGAGTTTTTGATTTGATACTTCATTTTTTTAAGGTTTCCGTTTGTATATATTTTATTTGTATGTTCTGATATGACACCAGAATGTGACACTTCTACCCTTGTCGGGTTGGGGTGTTACAAAATTCGTGGAACCTAAAAATTCCTTGTATGATCGGATATAGGAATGTCGAACATGCTTACATAGATACGGAATCTCCCATCAATGTGATGTCATCTGCTGTTTACAATGACATTATGAATGAGCGACTTAAGATTAGGAGAGACTCTAAATATCCTGGTGGTGTTTGTAACTTTGTGGGAAGAGTCAAGGATGTACATGTCTTTATAGGAAATTTCACCTACCTAGTTGATTTTGTGGTCCTAGAAGATACAGGATGCGTCATTGATTATAGTTTATCCCAAGTAATGCTAGGAAAACCGTTTGTTGAAACATCTAAGATGAGCCATAACAAGTATGATGGAACGGTTAGGTTTAAGGAAGGAACTGATGAGATCACTTATAGGATGCCTTGGAAAACAAATGAATATGGCCATCTACCCATTTTTGAACGAGACAACATCAAAGCTTTTGAGGACCAAAGCAAGGACGATATTGAAAAAGGTTATAAATTTATGTGGGAAAGAAGGAGGCTTTATTATAAGGATTGCTTGACCCTAGGGCCTAGGTATAGAGTCAATGAAAATTTTGTCAACATGATAGAATTCTCATTGAGAATGCAAAACGAGACAACGTAGGGGCACGACTACGAGTCTAGCTACAAGACTCATAAATAAAGAAAAGCGCTTCGTGGGAGGCAACCCATGCTTAATTGTTTTCTTGTTAGTGTCATATATCTTTTATTGATTGCTTACTCTCATGTTTAAATTTGTAAAAATGCTTTATTTTGTTTTTTTTAACCTCGTCTTAATTGCATATAAAGGTATTTTACATAACGGATAAGTGTAGGGAGGATTACACACGTTTTCAAAAGAAACGTGAACATGAGAATTGCAATTAATTAAAAGATATATATGTGTGTTTGTTCGAGTCAAATGCTTGTATCGAGTCATAATGGATGTTCTGCAGAAATTTTTCCAGATTCTGTAGATGTAAATTTTCCAAATTTTTTTTTCTTCAGAAAATCGCAGACCAGTTTTTGTCAGGATAACCTGACGGCATCAGGATCGCAACCTGACGGCATCAGGAAGGAGTAAAAACAACAGATTACTTTTTTCTCGTTTTCTGAGCTACTTATAAATTTTTGGAATTTTCCAGGTCTTAATTTTCCAGAAATTCTGTAAACATCCATTCCACAAGCATTATATCCTAGTTTAATAGAGTCTTATATATATTATAACCACCGATTTTACTCAAAGGTTTCATTTGTTTTCTTCAAGTGTGCAGGTTTAATTTACTAAGAAGAAGATACATAAGATTGGAAGAAGCTTTTCACGCATACATTCTTCTTGGAAAGGATTTAACCACCACTTTACACGGATCCTACCGAGCTAATCAGGGGAGTATTAGTTTCTTTCGTTTTTAATTACCTTTTATTATCATAACTTTGATACTTTCTGGGAACATTGGGGACAATGTTCAGTTTAAGTGTAGGGAGGGAAAATAAAACGGGAACTTTGAAACTATGCTTATCCTTGATTATTTGCTTTGTCCAATTGTATTTTTGTAATAAACCATGAGAAAATGTCGGTTAGGGTAATTTTGGCACCAAATTTAAAATTTTTCATGACATATAGGAGTGGGCCATTAGTCTTAACAAAAGCGTCTCACGGATAGGAATTTATATGACTAGCACAAAAACCCTTTATCACTTAAATTCCACCCAAAATGTGAGGATCGCCCTTAGATTAGTAGGAATTAAAGCATTCATCTTTAATGCTTAGTGTGTGAACCGGTAGTATAATAGATTCTAGAACTTGTTTTGTGATGCATCCCGAGATCGCTAGTAAGACTACACTTGTGTAGTTAGGAATAACTAAATGATAAGAGGCATTAGGATAACCCTTGTTTGATACCCGTAATATAATTACTTCTTCCACATCGGTTGGTAATTCCCCCGCACCTTTGCGTTGTACTCATCTTTAGTACACGATACCCCTAGTTAACCCCTCAGAGCATATCCTTTTTGCGGTTCTCTTGATGTTTCGGTTTTCCGGAATATCAATGAATAGCATTGTTTACACCCCACCCCCAAATGTACACCCAAATCGCCTTAGTCTACCTTGTATGTACTCACTTTTAGTGCATTATTGTTATCACCCTAAACCCTTAGTTCAATTATCTAGTTGCTTGAATAAGTTGGTAAGTCGAGTCATATCCTTTGTACACAGTTTTGGGACGATTGGGACTCATGGGAAAAGTTAAAGTTTATGAAATGACGGGAAGGGAACGTTAAATTCAAATTCCCTTTATTTGCGTAATAATGTACTCCAAGTGTTTTGATCTTTTCAATTCGGGTCAAATTAGTGTAAGAGTAATAAAAACTCAAGTGTAGGGATGTGCCTATAAATCCCTATCATTTTGATGTTACCGTAGAGGATGGTAGAGTAAAAGTGTAGGAAAAAAAAACATACGGGCTACCATCCTACATCTATCTTTAAATTCATGTATGTTTGTTTCAGTTATCTAGAGTTTAGAGTGTCGAGTCTTTGCTTTGCAACGCCATTCTTCGTATGCTTGTAACATAAAGATTTTTGACTTGCCACCACTAAATAGCCTATCCCACCAAACCCTTTGTTTCCCTATCGTAAGCCTAACATTACAACCCTTTAAAAGACCTCTTTGATAGTCTTTCCTAGGTGCTTATGCCAAAGCGATGGAGGTTTGATCTATTCTCAAGCCTATGGTAATCTATGTACTAGGACCGGTTAATGAGTGTTTATCTTCCATTTCCAACTTGTTATATTTCATATACACCCGAGAGATGTGAGTATCCAAACACCCCATGTGAGGTGCTAGTATGTAATTTCCGTGCTTGTTATGACTTTTGTGGGGCTTATATGTGTTGTGGATTGTTTTAAACCAATGCTTCATGACCCCTAACTTATAAATTAATTGGCTAAAAGCACATTTGCTTGAGGACAAGCAAATACCAAGTGTAGGGATAATTGATAAGTTTTTAAAATGTACCTTTTTGAGGGGTCGTTTAAGCCTTTATTTGATCACTTTTGTATCCGTTATTACCTTTTTGCTGGAATGGCACTTATTTGGACGAAAAGGCGCGGATATACGAAGAAAATGGCCAAAGTCAAGAATCGAGACACTCAAGCTGCTGAAACACAAGGGGACGGCGTCAGGTGTTATCTGTGACGCCGTCGCATCACTGTTGTGACGGCTCAGTAGCCAAATTTCTTATTTTCAAGTGACGGTGTCAGGCTTTAAAATAGTAGGTCATCGCAACTCAGACGGCCTAGATTTGATCCAGACGGCGTCAGAGACTGTAGGGGACGGCGTCACAAGCATAAGGTGACGCCGTCGCAAAACTAACGTGGCCAAGACGAAACCCTAATGACGGCGACCCGACGGCGTCACAATTCATAAGGTGACGCCGTCGCGAATGTAATCTTATATATAGAATCCGAATTTTTTAGTTTTCAGTGTGTAGTCTTTTGGAGTAAAAACCTAAACCGAACCAAGGCTGTCTTGTACAGTATTTTAGGGTTCCAAACCCTATCTTACATCAAGATAAGTGTTTTACTTCATTAATTCAATTATGTCTTCAATTACTTGTGTGTATGCTTGCATGTTCTCCATGTCCGGCTAATTTACTTGTGTGTTTGCTTAGGGAATATGAAACTTAATTATTGAATATTGATTTGTTGTCTCTTATCTTAATTGTTAATGATCTAGTAATGCGATAGGTCATTCATTGTGTAGTTAATGCTTGATTAATCTTTGTGAACCTTAGACTATAACACCTAGAGTAGTTGTAGGCTAAACCATCCAAAGAGTACCTTAGAGTTAGAGTTTATAATTCCTAGAGATTTTGTAGACGAGACCCTTTGGTAGTTTCAAAGAGTTAGGGACAAACTCATACCCTACGACTTTAGACACACAACGCGATTAAGAATAAGGACGTGACAATTCAACCATCAATAGGAGATAATTAAGGAGTAATAAAACCTAAGTAAATACATCTTTAAACCATCATACGAGCACACAATAATTAGACATAGACTATATACACCTTAGATTAGATAATTAGACAAGTAGAGTAATCGGTAGAAATACCAACCCCCAAATCCAAACCCCGAGATTCTTACCTTTCCTTTTCTTAAAAATATAAAAAGATAAAAAAGTAATCTTCCTCAACCCCAACCTTAGCGTAGTAACTTCTCACTAGCATTCCTATTCCCCTAGAGAACGATATCAATACCCGTGGCTTACCCTAATACTACACTACAACGATTAGGTTCACTGCCTAGGGTGTTATAAAACTTGCTCGAAGAAAAGGAAGTTCCTTTGAACCCGAACGATGCGTGTAGCGTTATCAGCTTCCAAGAAATTTAAAAAACCGCATATTAGACTATGCTCAGGATAGTTTCAAAGACTGCTTAAAAACTATTTAAAACCCAGTTTTGACAATCAAACATAAAATCAGTTCAAAACACATTTTAATAAGGATTAAAAAACTTGTTAACAAAAAAACGTTTAACAATACTTAAAAACTTGCTTAAACAGAATCAATCATAGTGCCATCCAACATCCAACAGATTCAATATACAACCTAAAAAGCATCAATACACATCAAGCAACTCAAAATCTCAACAAACCGCAACAACACCCAAACACGAGCCAAACCACACAAAGAACCAGCTCAAACTACATAAAAAACCATATTAAAACCATACGAATTATCAAAACAACATAACCTAGGCTCTGAAACCATTTGTAGGATCGTATATTTAAGTTGTTTAGATGATTCGGGTGGTCTAAGATGGTGATAATACAAGAAGGCCATGGTTAGAGAGATGAAGAGAGGAGAGGGAATACTAGAGAGAGAAATAATACACAAAATGCAAGGTTAGCTTCACTAGTTCCAACCCTCTACCTTGGGAGGTAGAGGGTATTTATAGTTAAAAACTAAACGACCTTCTGACGGCCTGTGGATCAGGTATACAGTGGGTAAAGACCCGTCCTTCCTCCACGGTGTTGCACTACGCTAAACTAAACTAATAACTAACTAATTAACTGATAAATAATGATATGTCTACGAGCTAACTTGTGCTAGTCTATAGTTGGGGTGACCGACACTTCACAATGGAATTTCAAATTCCTAACATGGTTCCCTACTTAATGAGAAGGATGTTGAAAGAGACGTCCTCGGTGGTGAGTCTTCTAAAGAGTAGTGGTTTGGATGTGAAAGAGGCGTGGCAAGGAGTGTAGTCTAGGTTCTAGAAATGAGGGCTTAGCTGTTCTAGTTTTGTTAGGTGTGTTTTGTTTAGAGGGCATGGTAGTGTTTGGTAAAGGTCTTTCTAAATCTAAAGGTCGAATACTAATTCTAGCAGTTCTTATAGATTTGGTTGGTTGAGTTTGTTAAGGAGGATTTCTAGTATTTGAGCCCTTGACGGGTGATGACTCGGTTGAGGAAATCTCGTGAACCATATGAACATTTTTATTGGAGGAACCTTTAGTTGAAGAGGTTGTGCTAGAAGCTTTAGTCATAGTGAAAGAGAAGATGTAATGGGTAACTTAGCTACTAAGTTTGAATGATGGTTTGTGAGCATAAGCACACTTGGTTTATAAAGGATGGAATTAGGTTAGTGATTTAATTTTTAGACCACTAAGAATTTTGGCATGCACTAAGGTCAACTATAGTGTTTGTTCTATCCTAGGGAGTCATTTAAGGCAAGGTAAAGTGTTCTGTGTACAAGGTTCCCACGGATCCCTAATTTTGGGTATCCGTCTAGTTATAAACTAGGGATCCGACTTTCAAACAGTAATGAAGTGGAGTGATGATGCTGTATCAAGGTCTAGCACCTATAAATATTGAATGTTTAGGTTCCCTAAGATGTCTTAAATGGTATAGGACTTTAAATGTCCAACCATAATGGGAGAGGATATCTAATGATGATTTTTGGTAAGAAAATGGAGTTTTTATGTATGGAACTAAGTGCTTAAGCATGATACTAAGATTTTGAGGGTGTCAAATGAAGTCATATGATCCTAGAGATCAGATGATAACTCAAAGAAAAATTGAAAAATTCCTTAAAAATCATAAGAAATGAAAAACTAGTTTTTAGCCTATTTTGAGATAAGGATGACTAAAATCAATTTGCTAAAATTGAGAGAAATATCAAGTTAGGTGTTTTAAGATGTGAGAAACACAGTGTGATCATTGGAACGGAAATATAGTGAGTTTTGAAGAGGTGAAAAATCAAAAAGCACATTGAATGTGATTCGAAGATATCTATGAGTGAATGTGAGATCAACTGAGCTTGAGGAAGACTTAAGTGATCCTAAAGTGACATGTTTAACTAGTCTAATAAGGTATGGAAGATTGGATTGATGTGAAAGTGTAGAACTTCCATATCTGTTCACCCGGATCCCGCGGATCCTTCATATGAGGGATTCGGCTAGTTATAGCCCAAGGATCCGGCAACTGTTGACCAGTAGCTTCACAAAATATTTGCATCATTTGCACCTCTTAACAAATTTCAAACCTAATCATTTCTACATCAAGAAATCATGTATGTAAGCTAAGTATATCAAGCATGGTATGTAAAAGTGACAAATAGGCAAGCAAATTTTAGAAAGACCGACTTTTTGATATTAATCAAGTAGTCGTAAAATTTTTATTAGGGTCTCCTAGGTTAGGGTGTATTTGTTTTACGTCATACAATCTACTACTACTAAGTCCTAAGATAAATAAAATTGTTTAAGATGTTTACAACATATTTTTCGAATTAAGGTCCTCGACCCTACCTCCCTTTTCACTCAACCTTCTTCTCCAATACCTCCAAGTTTCACCTTCCAAACCTTCAAGCTTACTTCTTGTTCTTCCCTATAAGAAAGTTGGAAAGACATTTAAACATCCCCTTCGTTTGTTGAAAATCTTGTGATGGGCTTGGGATGTCCGACAACTGCTCAATGTAAACCACGGGGTCAAGTTGGTAGTTGCCTATAGGGTTGCTTCCTTCTCCCTCCCTTTCTTCGGATGAGTCCGTCGGTGGATGAGGTCTCTTGCCTTCAACCATAAACCACGTTGTCTTCTCATAGGATAAGGGTACCATGAACTTGTTAAAAAAGAAGTGGTCATCGGTATAGGGAGATGGTTCTAGGGTGAAGAAAAAGTTATCCAAGTGTGTGAGGAGCATGGCATAAGGTAGCACCATCTTGTCCGTCTTTCACACACTTGGCATCTGCTTGATCATGTAATAGACAAGGTTGAAAGGAGTCGAGTTGACAAGGTAATAGATCATGTAGACTAGACATGCATTGGGATGATCCTTGTTACCCACTAAGGAAAGTACATTCTCCCTAAGAACTAGTTCCCATTTATTGTATAAAGGGGACATCTCCGAAAGTTCCATTTGGAGGGGATCCTGATAGATGACCTTTGATTTCCTAGTGACCCTAGATGCGGAGGTTCTTTGAAGAAAAATGGTATCTCTTACCGTAGCCGGTTCCGGGAGGGGTGTGAAGTAGACCTCATGCTCATCAAGCATATCATGAAGGTTGGCTAGTGACCATTCATTTTAGTATAAGCATACTCCTTGGTGAGGGATACGAAGTATCCAAGAAAACTCAACGAGGGTCAACATATAATTGTATTCATTGATGAGAAAAGCAGTTGATATGGCTCCATCCGCATTCCTTACGATCATAATACTCTTGTAAAACTGAAGAACAAATATTGGGCATATTTGTTCGTTGATGGTTAGAAGACACTGAAAGTTGATTCCCGCAAAGACATCGGGGATGTCGGTATTGTTGAGAAATGAAGGTTCGACTACACGGCCCTCGTGACACAACCTATTTTGTAACATTTTGAAGGACTTTCGGTCTTCGGGGCTAAGACCTTCCTTTCTTTGGTACATTGGTATGTAGTGTGTTGTATCTTCATAGTCTTGTTACCTAGAGCTTGGCATGATTGATCCTAAACACCAAAACCACAATGTGGTGTCATTTATATGAATAGTTCCTTAATGAGGTTCATCACAATTTTTTCTCAGCACATCTCTATTGAATTCAAAATGAGTTTTAATTTGTATTAACAATGTTAATTCTTTGATTAGTTTATCTTAGAAAACAATGTGATAAAAAATTGTGATAAACCCACTTGAACAAAAGTTCTCAAGATGAAAAATTGTGCTACTAGGAACTGGAGAATGAAAATTACAATGTAGTGAAGATAATACTTACACAAGTGATTGCTTTCCTTGGAATTATGAAGGATGATCTCCTATGAACAGTAATTCAGGGTTTATGTTCGTATATGGGAGAGTAAAGTTGAAAGTATAAATCTATAGTGATCATCAAACACTTATTCTTTCTTCTGATGTGCTGGTTCCCACAGATCACTTGAAAAAGGGATCCGGCTAGTTCAATCGCGGGGATTCGGCAGATCAGCAACAAAAACAGTTTAAGCGAGCTTGATAATTTTGACACAGGAGTTTTAATTTTTGATTATTGTTGATGGTTTTGCTCTATAACTTAAGGTTTGTTTTTGGTTCGAGGTTTTGACGAGTTTTCGTGTTTACAAGTCCTTTTTGACGAGGTTCCCTTTTTTACGAATAAATCATAAGTTGGGAAGTTAATAATCATGGTAAAATACTATTTTATCATGATATGGAAAGTTTCACATGGACACTATTGCCATAGATTACCAATGTGATGCCAATATCCTTATGTGCGAAATGGTGACCAAGAACTTTTGATTAGTCAAGTTATCCATACGAGGTAAAGACATATAATGACTAGTTTGTAGTTCTGTCTATAAAGATCAACCAAGAATGATATTCTTGATGATGTGTTTAATATAGATAACAACCTTTTGGAGAGTTGTGATATTGGAGTATACGTATTAAGTCTACGAATCTTTACGTGCTATATGTAATGACATTATAATACAAAAAAATAGGAAGCACATATTAATAATTTATCTATAAATAATTAGTATAGAAGAACATACCTTTGCTATATATTTTTTTTATGATTTTTGAAAATCATAGACACGAAATTCTTCATGAGCTTTTAAAATACCCGATTCCTAGCATGAAGAATTCTCAAAAGAAAATGTTATAATGATCAATCACTATCCAACATTTAAAGTATAATGGTTTCTAAAAACATGACTTTTGTTTTAGGAATTTTCCTTCTTTGTAGTTTTCAAACATACATGGATCGTATCAAGTTTTTTGAAGTACAATATACTCTAAGAAACTTGGTAACGACGCTCTGATACCAATTATGGAAAACTATAAGGGGGGGGGGGGATTGAATAGTTTTACCAATTAAAACTTTGTTTTAAACGATTTAGATCGACTTATGTCAATCTATTTAATGTGTGTGTTTAATGATGATAAATAAACATATAAATAAGTATTGCAAAGATAAAGAGTAAAGGAACATAAAACTACGACACGAGTATTTATAGTGGTTCGGCTACAAGGACACCTTCCTTGCCCTACTCCACTCCCCGAGTTCCCTACTCGAGAGTTCATAAGCACTACACAAAACAACCTCCTTAATGTGGCGGAGAAGCCTTCACAACATCGCTACTCTTTATCCGGTACTAGGCTAGACACCGAGTTCTTCCACGAGGTAGAACCACACCTATCACAATGTCGCCTACACTTTGTCCGGTACAAGGCTAGATACCGAGTTCCATTACAAAGGAGGAACTACTACCCAACACTACACCACTACACGACTACCCCAAAGGAGACATACTCCTTATTACGACATCATAGGGATATCAATATCCTTTAACCCAAACTAACTATCTTTTACATCGATGTACTATATCGAATGTACACCCTTGGCACATTTCACTAATACCTTCAACACGACCCATTGGCACCTTTCACTAATCCTTCGACACGACCCTTCGGCACCTTTCACTAATGCCTTCAACACAACACATCTATGGAGGGAGAAAAGAACTATCAACAAGATACACTTCAGTGGTCTTGATGATGACGAATCTTAGCAACTCATGACCTTGGATATGAGGTTAGAGATGTTACAATACTAATAGAGAGTGTGTGTAAAAGGGGTAATGAGCAAGTGAGCAATGGCTCACTATTTATAGACAAAATTGTCTACTGTTCCACGGTTCCCACGGATCCCTCCCCAAAGGGATCTGGCTAGTGAAATCCTAGGGATCCGACAGCTGGGTCAGCTTAAGTCCGGATTTCAGGTTGCAAACCGGGTTATGGGTTATGGGTTATGAACCATGGGTTATGGGTAATGTTTTATGAATACCCAACAAGATGCAATGTATCTAGACATTGAGTCATGGGTCTTGGGTCATGGATCATGGGTAATACCCAACATGACTTCATGTATGATGTCATGCAATGGGTCATGAGTTATGGATCAAGCTCCATGGGTATGGGTCATGGACTTTGGGTTTTACCCAACAACATTCATTGTACCTAGTCAATGGATCATGGGTCAAGGACTTAGGTTTTTACTCATTACATTACCCATTACAATTTATATACAAAGTATATATATATGTACATTTCCATATTATGTAAACACTAGTTGTTATACATATGCAATTCTATAAGATGTAAACAATATTACTTGTTTAGTGTTTTATATGAAAATGTAACTGTGTTAGTAAACTATTGGCTCAAACCATTTATGTATTTTATTTGTTTCGTTAAAATGATTTTATGTTTGTTATCAATAAAATATTTGAAGATCGTAAATTATAAATAAACGTTTTTATTGCTTAGTTGTTTTAACAGATTACTTGTATATATTTTGTAACAAAGTACAACTTAAATGTTAAAACATGCAATAAATATAAATGCGAATTATCTACCCGCATTGCTCCTTTTGACACAATGTCATCACAAAGCTTGTTTGAGTTGCGAACGAGATTGCTAAGAGCACCAGATGCATTCGCCTTTGTTTTATCTTCCTCAGCCGAAATCAGCAACTTTGCAAGTTGTGGTATACATCTTCTCAGCTCTTCATAAAAGAAGTCATTATGGTATGTTGTATTACCAATCTATGATAAAATAGTCAGGCATCTGACCAAATCGTGTTATTGGAGATAAACCAACTAAAACACAATCGTGTCTTACTACAAAACAAGAAAATTTACGAGTGCGTTTGTCTTCGTCTGAACACCGATCAACCAAAAGAGTAATAATATTGTGCTTTGCCTATAAAAAGTGAAAACAAAAGTCTTGATTATGACTGCTAGTTCTATAACCATCATGCAATAGGCTGAATATAAATTTTCATAAGCAATTAATGGTAGAGACTTACCAACAAACCATAGAAGTAGGAGCTATGCCGACACATATTTCCTATAGCACTGCATGCCTTGGCACGCACATTAGGATCTTCATGAGTAAGAAATCTTTTCAAGAGTTCTAAGATGTCCGCTCCTTTTATGTGCTCATAGAAATTATGCATCAACATATGTTTGATTTATTAAGTGTCTATTACAAAATTGAGGGCCAAATTTGGGTTCGGTTCAGAGCGGGTACTAGTGAAAACATGTTGTGGTAGATCACGTTGACTGTTACTTTTATCTGTTTGGTATTCAGAAACAATGAATGAAAATAATTATAATTAAATACTTAATATAAATACAAAATTTTGAAAACATCATTTTTAAGCAACTTTAAGTATTAAAATATTTTGTAATAAATCCATAATATAGTGTCTATAAACTTGTGTATAAATTATCATATGTAACGTGAACTTTGTGTATTCAGTTAGAAAAACTGGGAAACAACTACCACTCATTTAATTCATTTATCCAGATCATGTCCCATCATGATCCAACTTCCAACCCAATTTGACTGGTTTGGTTTCTTAGATGTTCCTTCTGCCCATTCAAACCGCTTTTTCGTTGTCCAAAGTTAGCTAAACACTTGTAGCAAACAAGTCAATTAGGTGAATTGTATTAATTTTAGGCAAAGATCTTAAACTAGTCAACAATATCTGACCTTATCCATACGAGCCAAATCTGAAACTATTGACAGAACATCCAGTGTGACTTCTCTTGGTGATGAATTATCAAGTAACCTTCTCATAATATTTGGATTCAGGAGACCTATGCCAAGGAGTTGAACAACCAGTGATCGATAACCTGTCATTATGGCTAGAAAGGCAACCAATCTTGCAGCTTCCTTTAATTCCACATGTCTCAAACACTGAATTGTTTAGCCTGGAATTCCTACCTGAATTGTTTGACATGTTTCCTTTAAAGCTATTTTTTTTATTATCCATTAAGGGGTCATTATATCATCTCTAAAAAATGCTAACATCATCCAAACAGTATGAAGATAATAAGGGTACAACCTGAAATAAATCCCAGAAATGTGAAAAGTGGGAACATTTACCTCCAAAAGAATTTGAAGATACCTTCCCATACTTGCTTCAATTGCTCGAACCATGTCCTTGTCATCAGCAGAAAACTTTCCACCAGGAGAGCCCATTTTTAAAAGAAAACCACCATTTACTGAAGGTGCAGCAGTAGCTGCAATAAATGGAGAACTAGGTACATTTTGCACCGCCACAAATGGAAATGCCAATAGATTAATAACAGCATTGACTGTATCTTTGACTCCATTTTTCCCTCTACCAGGTCCACTCCAACACAATATAAGTTTAAGATGTACATCAGATACCAAATCAGAAACAAGTTTCACATGTTCCCTTCTAAGCAACACCTGGCGAAAAGTTGAGCACCACCTGGAAGACACTGACATAACGAGGAAACTGTCCATACAACCCCTACAGGTGATAGTCCAATTTGATTTGAGTGGTTGTTTCCTAGCAAATCAATAAGGGTTTGGGGGATACCACTCGCACACATTTGCTGAATAGCTAAAGGGCCACCCCATTTTGGTCTGGCTTCTAACAAACCGATACAACCATCCCTAAGCCCGTGCCAATATGAAAGCTTGCATTCATTGCCATCATCTATTGAAATCCTAAGATAATCACAAAGTGTGGCACTTCGTGGAATTAGAGGAACCGCAATTTCAGAAATTGATGTTTCAACTGAAGGATTACTTTCAAGGGACAAAATGGATGCAAATGCCAGCATATCAGACATATAATGAGGCTGAAATGAATTCTAGATTCTATATAAAGAATACTGGTGGGCAAGGTCAGAGAGACGAGAGCGTTGCTTATTTGGTGATGATGTAAGCACAAATATTGCGGAATTCCTACCAGCTTACTTTAAGGATTGTGCAACTGCAGCCAGTAGGAGGCACAAATGACATAAGGGCACATGGATTGGCTAGTTTGCTTTTTAGATTGTTTGTGTCTCCTGTTTGTTGACCTCTGTCAAAGGAAGCACATAAAGATAGTAATGAAAAAGTCTCTGAAATGATTGTATTATCACCACCTCTACTAACAAATGTGGTAACTGGTAAAGAACTAGGAAGACCACATAAAACAGCCGTAACTAAGCTATTGTGCAAGCAACACCTTAATATGATCTGAAACAAGAGTGATTAACAATAAACAATCATCACAAAGATCGGTATTGTAAACAAAGAGAAGTCAAGTGTGAGATAAAAATAGATCAATTTGATAATTACCTGAATAACAGAAGACCATGCGGCCTCTAAGTGGTGGCGAAGATAGTAGTAAAAAACAATCTGTACAGCTTTGGATCGGAGAAAAACTCGTGTAACCAATTCAACAATTTTTACAGAATCAATACCAATCAATGGTTCAGATTCATCTCCCCTTTATGTTAAGTCGATCAAGTGAGGGAGAATGCATTGAGCTTAGTGGAAACACGTAAGTGATTTCTTTTGTAGATTGAATCTCATATGCATCTATAAATGACCAAATCGCTCTACATGCTTCACAAGCAGAACATAAAAAATTAGATGAGCCAGACATGAGGCTTGTGCCGCAAGTCGCTAACTGTGAAAGCAAAGTATCTGTTACACCTAATGTTCTAGCATGATCCTCTATTTAAGTCCATTTATCGACACATCAGCATGTTTGGTGGTCAGAGATGCTTTCAGACCCTGTGCCACTCGAGATACAATTGCTGTAATGCAGGCAATGGACTTAAACAGAACTCTTCCGGAAGGATCATCAGTGCAACTAGAAACCTAAAAAATAGAAATACCAGAGTTTGAAAAATAAAAGCAAAGCTAAAAAACTTATGCATTTATATATCTTTAGGCGAGAGTAGAACCTTCATATAGAGCTCTAATATGGTAACCCAGTGTTTGATATATGAATCCCCAGACCCACTTCCACAGTAATCTAACAACTTCTTTATAAGTGAAACACTGCATACAAGATGTATTAAAAAAATGAGCACTAAAGAGCACTAAATGCTCTTTTTAAACCAAGCTAAAATGTACACTTAGCAATTTTCAACAACTAGTAACATACCTTTACCAACAAGTCAATATAATCTGACTTTTTTATATCAAGAAGATGAGCAGTTACAGCAACCCGTTAGTTTTCATAAGGTAAAATGACTATTTTGCCCTTTGACTTCTTAAAAGTTGACCTTGACTTTAACTTTTGACTATTTGACTTTTACTATAACGTAAAAGCATTTACCGTAATCGGTAGTTAACCAATAATTTTCCAAGTTAAATAATTCACTTTGCTTCGAATTATTACTCTTTGAACGTTTTTGTTCACCTCTGTCTATTTAACGAGAAGTTATCTGGCAAAACGTGAAATTGCACACAATGCGTACCAACACAACGGTAAACATAATAAACAATTTAATTTAAATTACTTTTATAAGTAATTACAAAAATTCAATCGCTTACGACTAACTCGTAACCAACACTAGATTAACATTAGTCTAGGTATTCTATACACTTTATTTTCTCTAATAGTCATATTTTATATGAATTATTGCCACTTTATCATTTTTACGTAGACATGTTACTTTTCACGTAATACGCGTGCTCGAACCTTCGTTATTAGGTTTTAACAAGATAAACGCACCCCATTAGACTTATCACACTTTTAATATATATAGTTGGAGTATATTGATAAGTTTTAATATTTTTTTAAGTATTACATTTTTACGTTGCCCGATTTTAAGTTTCGTGACTTAAAGGCTTAACGTTAGTAATTACCGGGATCAAACTACCCTCTATAATCCTAATACTACTTAAACTAGTGATAAAATCATATCATCACCACTCTTATGACATGCCATATACACATGTCCATAGCAAGGACATGTGTCTTCACAACCTTGCAAATTAAACACCTAAAATATAACTAGTTTTATTTACATGCAACTTTGATGAAAAACAAAAATGTGTACATCTCTCTTGTCTTTCTAAATGGCTGAACCACAAAGCAACCTCAATCACCATTTCATTATAATGTTAGCTACAAATTATACCTCAATAGTGAAGGGTGTAGGTAGCTAGTTTGCATTCTTGAGTTGTTTTAGAGATTCCTTGGTTAAATTAGAAGATTATCAAGGTACTTAGGGGCTGTGGTTATGAAGATCTTACAAGGGTTATAATAAGGTTTTATAAGGTTGAAGTCAAGTTGGGTTGAAGATTGAAGACAAGGATTAAAGACTAGGAGAGTTAGGTTGATTGATAGTTGTTCTTGTAATTCTCTATCACTTTTAAGATTATTTATTTTCCATGTCTTTCAATATGGTTGTAATAGATACTAGAATAATATGTATTTTATTGGTATAATTATGATGTGGTGAGTGTTTTACATTGGGCATAAGGTTGAAACAATGAAAACAAGCTTAAACAAGCCTTAGGTAAGTTTCATGAATCTAAATTTTACAATAGTCCCAAAGATTGATTAAAATAATCATCTCAATAAACTTTGAGGTTAATTCAATTAGATATACTTGTAGAGCTATGTCTTACGGTCGTTTCGCCGGGTGGCGCACCTCATAACTCTTCCCGATGAGTAAATGAGAGCCAAAATGGCGAAACATGTCAAAATCTGCACACCAGATTTCATATGAAATGTAGCTAAGACCTAACCTTGAAATTTGGTGAAATCCGTGCGTCAAAATAAGTTGTAAAACTCAACTTATGGTCGTTTTAGCAAGACTAAATGTGCAGCCAAACTTTCTGCAATCAAATACAAACATATACTTGTAATAGACTATTGATATAAGTAAACTTTGAATCATGGACTTGAGTAAACATAAAAAACAGTTAGAAAAAAAAATGAATTTAGGCTTTTCAATCACTTAAAAAGGACTGGTGGTTAAAAAGTTACGCCTAGTTAAGTTTTATTAGATGAAACTATGGTGCTGGAACAAAAGCTTGTTGATGCGATTTTAAAACGATATTTTGACCCTTTTTTGGTCCGAAACATCAAAAGTGCATAACACAAAAGTTACTCAGAATGACTTTTTCTCCAAAAATTCGGGTGCACATAAGTAGAAAGTGAAAAACAAAGGCTAAAAACTACAAAAATTAACCGGACCTATTGTAGACCGGAAAACAACCATGGCTAAGGAACCTTAGTGGTATTTTGATTCCCTAAGGCTAAAACAAAGCCAAGGTTAAGCCAAGGCTGTTCTCTCAAGGTCTTCTAACTTAGACATAGCCATAGTTATGGCCTTGATTATTGTCTCAAGTTTTTTAACCATAGTCTAGCCGTACGGTTAGCTTGGGTTTGATGAGCTGAAACTTGTTTTTGAGACTTGTTCATTAGATTGGATCTCTGCCCGATCTTAGAATAATTATCTCTAAGGCTTGTTAACATTTTTTGTGAAAACGTAGAGGGGGGTGAATACGTTTCCGTTTAAAACTTAAAACTTTTGTATCAAATATAGTATAAACCATTGCATTTGCTAATCTCGACGCGATGATGCATTTAACGCATTACGGTATGTAAGGCCAACCTTAATATCACATAAGATTCCGCAAGATTAATGGTTCATTATAAATCAAGTTCCACCATTATTAGTCGGGTTGCTTTTTCTTGATCAAGCGTGTCATAATATATAAAGTGTTAAATATAGTTTGTGACTATATGAAAGACCAAGTATGTATCACAAACATAGACATCAACCACATAGAAAATAAACAATGTAATGCAAGAATAAGAGTAAAGCGATAAGTAAAAGGATAGACAAACCAACAGGAGGATTTATAGTGGTTCGGCTACAAGGACACCTTCCTTGCCCTACTCCACTCCCCGAGTCACCTACTCGAGAGTTCGTAAACACTACACGTGTTGGAATCAATCCTAAACCATAATCAAGTGTTAGTAATTAATATGTAATAGTTAGCTTTATTATGGCCTTTATGTTTGTAATTAGCCTTAGGCTTATGTAGAAGGCCCATAAGCCTAGGCCTTAGTCCATTAAGGAAAGGATGGAAACTAGGAGTGTTGCCCTAGCTTTCCTCCTATAAATACCTTATGTAAACCTTCATTTGAAGGTTGGTTGTTCAAGTTATTCTCTCATTCACATCCTACGCATAACCGGCTCATTCTTACGTGTGTGTGTGTGTGTTTTACTTGTTCAATCGCCTTATCTCTTTCTATATTACTTGTGTTTGTAAAACTAGTGACCTAACAGTGGTATCAATCGCCTACTAGTTGGGTGAACGTATTGTTTGAAGTGAGTTTTGGTCTCACGCATAACGTACGGTCCATTTCTTTGGTTAGCTTAAAAACGCATTTTTTACACTTTTTAATCTAAGATTCTTGTACTTTCAATGTTATAAGGTGTTAAACTAACGTTTTTTGGCAAAAATTTTAGAACTTTATGCGTGGATCATTGTTTTTGAACTCGTTTTTATTCGTGGGTGTAGTTCTACGCGTAACTGTTTTAGAAGGTTTGGTTCATCAAATTTCACATCCTTGTGTTCTTTGGTGATCTTGAAGCTATTTCATCACACAAAAACTGGTTTAGAAACATCTTTGAGCAATATCAAATTTACGAGTAGACCTACGCGTAGTGAAACCCTAAAACTACGCGTAAGTATTTCCTTGGTTTGATCTTTGTTTTCGTGGTTTACTCCGTGTTTTCTTGCTTGGATAAGCCTGAAAATACGTCGACTTTGGATATCTTTTGCACTGTGAAGTGTAAAAGATCATTTGGGATAAAACCCTAAAATTACGCATAAGCATAAGCTTACGCGTAGAAATCCTACGCATAAGATTGTTCTTACGCCTAAGCCTAGTCTTACGCATAAGATAATCCTACGCCTAACTTTCTACGCCTAACTTTTGTCTACGCATAACTTTAGCGTCTTTTCCTTACTTACGCGTAAGCTAAAACTACGCGTAACTCCTTATTGTTACGCGTAACTTTGGTGTTTTTACGCATAAGTGCTACTTGGCTATTGTGATTTCTACGCCTAAGGATACTTCTTCATCAAAGGTTCATTCGACTACAAAGATCCATTTTTACCAACACAAGTTTTCAACATGTCTCAACCACCATACTCTAAATATTTCCCTTACATTTATCCTCAAAGACAACAACAACTAAGTCCACAAAATCAACAATGGAATCAACAACAAGCTATTTATCAACAACAATTTAATCAACAACATAATCCACAACTTGGAGCAATTCCCCCACCACAAATGGTTCAACCACCGCCAAGTCTTCAAGTTCAACTCTACACAAATGACTTCAATCAACATCCATCAAGGAACACTATGAAGGAACCCACTTGGTTTGCAAAGATGTGTGAAGCTTTAAGCAGCCAACAATCAATTCATGAGGCTGGATCACTTGATAGACCTCCAATGCTCACTCCAGGAAACTACGATCAATGGGTGATAAGGTTCTTTAGGTTTTGTGATCTGAAGAAGCCACATGGAAAGTTCTTAAAGAAGGTTATCTTGGAAGGTCCATTTGAGATGCCTACTGTCATTGTACCCAGAGATCCAAATGCCATTCCACCAAGAGATGAACAAATGAACATTGCTACTGTTACAGACTTGAATCCTCAAGAACTTGTCCACTATGAAGCAGATGAACTTGCAATGGAATATATCCTCTTAGGATTACCAAACCCAATTCTTCGTAGTGTTGATGCTCAAAAGACTGCACAGAAAATGTGGGATCATATTCGTCTTCTTATGGAAGGATCGGTACTCAATCAGGAGGATTTGGAATCCAAAATTTACTTGGCTTATGAACACTTCATGATTGAACCTGGAGAGACACTAGAGTCCTATCATCATCGTTTTTCAGACATCATCAATGATTTGGATAAACACAACATCATCATGTCAAGAATTGCAGTGAATACTAAGTTCCTGAGTAGTCTTGGTCCTGAATGGGAGAAGTATGTCATTTTTCTCCGTCAAGCGAAGAATATGCATCATTCTACATATGGATTGTTGTACGATTACTTGAAGCCTCATGAAAAGGAAGTTGATCGGGATAGGATTCTCCGTGCTCAAATTGCTCCACCTACACATCCGGACAATCAACAACTTGCCTTATATGCTCAACAAAGTTATCCTCCTCAACAAGCAACTCAACCAGCTGCCTCAGTCACACCAAATGATCAATCACAGCAACCTCAACAAAATCAATTGGTTCCTTACAACAACAACAATGATCAAGCACTTCATAGTCAAACTAATGAGGAATCCGATCCGTTCGAAGCATTGCAACAGGGATTTGTTATGATTGCTAATGCTTTTAGCCGTTATACCAACAAATCCAACAATCGTATTCGTTCCTCATCCAATACACGAAATCAGGCTGTTGTGAACAACGGACGAGTTGAAGTCCAGAATCGTGGTTATGGTCGTCAAATGGGAGGTGGTCAAGGGTTTAATGCTATGGGTAGGAATAACAACAGAGCTCAAGTGGTGGAACAGGGAAATGCTCAGAATGGGATGAATGGTCTTCGATGCTACAACTGCAATGAGAAGGGACACCTGGCTAATGCATGCCCAAAGCCAAGGACTAGGGGAAGTGCTTATTTCAAAGAGGCTCTTCTTTTGGCTCTTAAGGATGAAGCTGGTGGATCTCTCACAAACAAAGAACAGAGCTTTATGGCAGATGCAGACTCAGATGATGATATGGAGGACTTGCAGGCCAATGCAGCTGTTATGTTGATGGCTAATATGCAAGAGTTACACATGAGTGAAACAGGCCCAGTGTATGACGCTGATGGCTTGTCTCAGGTACCCGAACAAACCATCATCATATCTGAACTAATATCTCCGCCAATATCTGAATCCGGCACGGCTCAGACTGTTCAAAATGAGTCATCTACATCTCATTCTGACGATTTTCAAATTAACCCTGTAGTTACATTTGACGATCAAGATGACCTTATGGTTTCCTTTGATAATCAAATTGACTCCGTGGTTGTACTTGAGGATCTAAATAATGATCATGTTGTGACTCACGTTGAACAAGCCGAACTGTTGCCTCATCCAGATTTTGCTCGGTTAATTCAAGAACATCAAATCAAAATGGAGGAATGTTATGCATTAAATAAGGACTTAAAAAGCAAAAATGCACTGTTAACCAAAGATTTTGAATGCTTACAAATGCAACTCAACTTTTTCAAAACTCAAGAAAACCGTGAAAAAGGTTTTGAAGCCGCTTTTGCTAAATCTCATCAAAACGAAAAATATTTAGAGAGACAGATGCGTGATCTAGCCGCTTCGAAGAATGCTTTGTTGTCTGAAATAGAACAACTGAAACATGAACATAAAAAGAAAATTAACGCTCTCACCTTGGAAAATCAAAAAGCTAAGGCTGAGTTGTTAACTTGTCAAAAACAGTTCTCCGCATACAAAAAGCATTCAACGAATCGGGTAGATGACCTTCTTGAAGAAATTATCGGCTTGCAAAACAAAATCAAAGAGTTTAAAACTGTTGTTTACAAACATGGTGAATCAGTAACAGCTATTGAAAAGTTTACTTTAAAACCCAATCCAAAAGGATATGGACCAAATCTAGCTGATTACAAACCAAAGCTTTCATTAAAAACATTCAAACCAAATCCTGAAGTTTCCAGTGCAGAATATAAAATTAATGATACTGTTATGAGTGATGTTGAATATCATCGTCAAGAGGAATTAGATGCAGAAGACGAGAGTCGATCAAAATTAAAAACTGTTGTTTACAACAAACCTTTTAATTATTCAAAACCGGTCACTTTCGTCACACCAACGGATTCTTCTAACACACCAAGGGTTATCATCAAAACACCCGAGTCTTCTAATGTTAATCCCCAACCAGATTATGCACAAACTTATGGTCCTTTACCTTCCATCAGTGAAGTAAACTCAAAACCTGAAAATCGAAAAATCATTATCACTGTACATTCAATAACTAGACAATAAGACCTTCTGTTGACTAACATTATGTCTTTCGATATGTTGGTTCTTTTGGCTAATGTTATTTCGGATCACGACATGGCTGCTCAAATGAATGTGGATGCACCTGAGGTTCTCACTATTGCTGACATCTTCCCAAATGGCTATCCGAGAAAGATTGGAAAGAATAACCTTAGGGTTGATTTTGAAACCCTCGCCTGCTCTGAATCTTCTTGTCTCATTGCTGTGGATATTCTAAGGAATCATCCCTACCAAAACATGCTCTCACACTCTGCTACTGTACCGGAAATCTACATTCAGCAATTCTGGAATTCTATGCAGAGGATCACAGGTCAAAGTGCAGTGACAGTGACACTTAACCACAAACAAGTCACCATCACTCATGCAGACTTACGGGCTGTTCTTCTCATTCCTGAAATCGAGCTAACTAACTTCTTTGCTATACCTACTGAAGAGACAGTTCTGCAATTTTTTCTTGACATTGGCTATGATAAAGCTTCGGGGGTTGTTACTAAGCATTCTCACGTGGAGCTTAAGAACATTCCTCAACCGTGGAGAACCCTCTACATCATCATTACCAAGTCTGTTTCTGGTCGTGACAGTGGTTATGAGCATCCAAAGCTCATGGAACTGCAAATCTTCTGGTCTTTGATCAATAAGAAGGACATCGAAATCGAAGCACTGATATGGGAGGACATGATGCCATTTCACAAGAAGCTTAGCTCAAAGATTCCCTATGTCAGATACACAAAGCTTTTGATCCAGAGAGCACTTGGACTCAATCCTGATATTCCACAGAGGCTCAATGACCTCGACAATCACGACTTGTTGTCCGAACCTACCCTTTCTATCAGAATCAAGGAATCGACAACTAAGAAGCAGGGTGCCGTGTTGCCTGATCACCTTCTATCTAAAGAACTCAAGAAGCTTGAAACTTACAAAAGGTATCTAGTAGCAGTAAAAGAAGGCAAAGTTGGTCATCTTGATGAAAAACCTTCAGGAACTCCTACTCGGAGAACCAGAAGAGGAAGTGCTGGAAGTGCAGTAAGTTCTGAAAGTTATAGGAAGCTTCCCAAAAGGAATCCTCCTCGTAAAAGGATTGTTCCTGTAAAGGAAGCTGAACCTATTCCCACACCTGAACCGCAAAGAAAGCTTTTGGACGAAAGCTCTGAAGGTACTGACACAGATGAAGAGATTACCTACTCTGAAACTGCAAAGGATGACAATCCTTCAGTACCAAAACCTCCAAGTCCTCAAGCTGATAAAGGAAAAGGGAAGACTCCTGCACTTGTGCCCTATGATGAAAGCTCTGAAGAAGAAGAAGAGCTACTGGATCAATCCTACAGGAAGAAGTTTAAATTAGTTATACACATTCAAAAAGCTGAAGAATTTGCAAAAGACCAAATGGGTGGCCCCGAAGGATCAAGTGGTGCTGCCCACTCCTCACCAGATCCTGATGCGGTTAATCGACCCAATAAGGGATCTGGTGCCACCACTCTTGTGCAACAACAAACGCTTGTGGAGGTGTCTACTGAACATAACATTGAGGAACCAGAAAAGGATAGGACTGAGAAAGAAAAGACTGATGAAGAAGCTAAGGCTCAGACGGGAAAAAGGCTAAATCTGGACAAGATGACGAAGAGAATTATGATGATTTGCTTCTCAACAGTCCAACTCGTTCCAAGGAGGATACTTCTGCACCTCCTAAGGACCCCGAGTATCCTCATGTCTCCTCCTCATCAGATTCATCATCTCATTCCTCACCACCACTATCAAAGAAATCAACCAAATCAACATCCAAATCTGTGAAGAAACCACCTCGATCTTGGATTTCTCAGACTCATGAAAGAATTGTGAAAGCTGTCCAACAAGTCAGAAAGAAGGACATGCTCTACAGAAAACTGAATTGGTTTGCTGACCAAATACCGTACTTAAATGATGAGAATGACAAGATGCAGAAATAAAGGGAATTCGTTCAGGAGTTTATGAAAAGTCATCGTCAAGAGGAACTGAACGAAATGATCCAAGGTTACACTAACAAGTACCTTCTGGATATCGTTCCTAAAGTCACAAAGGAGATGTTTACCAAACAACTATATCTGAATCTTATGCAGATAGCCAAGCAAAATATAAGATCTATACCTTTAACCGTCACAATCAATCCATCTGATCTTGTAGTTTTCTCGGATAATGAATTGGTGGCTGATAAGGTTTTAAAAGGTACCATTTTGAGGGGTCGTTTTAGTCCTTATTTGATCACTTTTGTATCCGTTATTGCTTAATATCGTTCCTATTCACTTTTTAGGTCTCTTGAAGGCAAAATGCTGGAATGGCACTTATTTGGACGAAAAGGCGCGAATATATGAAGAAAATGGCTAAAGTCAAAATCGAGACACTCACAGCTGCTGAAATTAGAAGGCGACGGCGTCAGGTGCGAATAGCGACGCCGTCCCAAAATTGTTGTGATGGTCCAGAACCCAAAACTCGTATTTTCAAGCGACGACGTCCAGTTGTAAAAGAGTAGGCCGTCGCTACTCAGACGACCTAGATGCAATCCAGACGACGTCAGAAGCTGAAGAGGACGGCGTCACGGACATAAGGTGACGCCGTCGCAAGGTTAACGTGGCCAAGACGAAACCCTAATGACGGCGAGACGACGGCGTCACGAAACATAAGGTGACGCCGTCGCACATGTAATCTTATATATAGAATCCGAATTTTTCAGTTTTAAGGAGAGTCTTTTGGAGTGAAAACCTAAAACCGAACCTAAGGTGTCTTGTACAGTATTTTAGGGTTTTAAACCCTATCTTACATCAAGATAAGTCTTTACTTCATTAATTCAATTATGTCTTTGATTATTTGTGTGTATGCTTGCATGTTTTCCATGTCCGGCTAATTTATTTGTGTGTTTGCTTAGGAAGTATGAAACTTAATTATTGAATATTGATTGGTTGTTTCTTATCTTAGTTGATTAATGATCTAGTAATGCGATAGGTCATTCGTTGTGTACTTAATGCTTGATTCATCTTTGTGAACCTTAGAATATAATTACCTGAGTAGTTGTAAGCTAAACCATCCAAAGAGTGCCTTAGAGTAGGAGTTTATCATCCCTAGTGGGTTTGTAGACGAGACCCTTTGGTAAGTTCAAAGAGTTAGGGAGAAACGCATACCCTACAACTTTAGACACACAACGCAACTAAGAATAAGACGTGACAACTCAACCATCAATAGGAGATAATTAAGGAGTGGTACAACCTAAGTAAACACATCTTTAAACTATCATACGAGCACACATTAATTAGACATAGACTCCCACAACCTTAGTTTAGATAATTAGATAATAGTAGAGTAATCGGTAGAAATACCAACCCCCCAAATCCAATACCCGAGATTCGTACCTTTCCATTTCATAAAATATAAAAATACAAAAAAATAATCTTCCTCAACCTTAACCTTAGCGTAGTAACTCCTTACTAGCATTCCTATTCCCCTAGAGAACGATATCAATACCCGTGGCTTACCCTAATTACTACACTACAACGATTAGGTTCACTGCCTAGGGTGTTATAAAACTTGCTCGAAGAAAAGGAAGTTTCCTTGACCCCGAACGACGTGTGTAGCGTTACCAAGTTTTTGGCGCCGCTGCCGGGGAATAGAATAGCTAGTTAGTAGTCCACCTCGTTTAGGTTTCTTTGCTTGATTCCTATCAAGTAAATTTTTCTCATTTTTTAGCTTTCTCTTAGTCTATCCCCCTTCTTCGTGACCTTTGTTCGTAACCCCATCACTTTTCATCATGGAAGGTGATAACCAACCACCACTCGATAACCAACAACCAAACAACGCTTCACCACCAAACAAATACCCACTGCTTAACCCAGCCTCTGCTAACCAACTTCGAGCCCGTATCATGAGTGAGATTGGAGAGCTTAGGAAATTAAATATGATAATTGAGAATACACTTGAGGAAGCCCTTAAGGAATCTGATCAACCTCTAGATAGTGATTCGACTACAAGTGATTCGGATGATGATCTAGAAGAAGGAGATTATAAGATGTTAGAAGTTATGGAGGGTAGTAAGGAGAAGGGAGAACTTAGGGAGTACTTTGATTCATACCCTAAAAGGAAAGAAACCGCTTATCACCATAATGTGGTTAATTTTCCAAGACCACCTTTCGAGCCTCGTATAAGGAAGGGAAACCCTAAAAACATCAAAATACCGTGTATGATTGGATACTTATACAGGGATCACACCTACATTGATTATAAGGCACCCATGAATATAATGTCTAGGCTCTATTACAATTGGATCATGAGCAAAAAGCTAGAGCCTATGAGGGACCCCTTTCGCCCTAGGAAAGCAAGTAACTATGTGGGGAGGGTTAAGGGATTGCACGTGTTCATAGGTAACTTCACATATAGGTGTGATTTCATGATTCTGGAAACAATGTCAAAGGAATCATTGATGGGTTTTTAGGAGACGTGATACTTGAGAAACCATTTATAGAAGAGTCTAAGATGGTTTATGATAAAGAGAAAGGGATAATCGAGTTCTCAAATGAAACCGAGAATGTTAAATATATAATGCCCCACAAAAATAAGAATTTTGAGGGCATGGATAATTTAGATGTAGATAACATTCCGGCATTCGAAGTAGACTGGAAGAACAAAGTTTACTACACTGCTTGTCTTGAACTAGGGCCTGAATATATTCGTGATGAAAGAAGAGTTAAGGAGATCGAATGGGCCTCTAAGATTAGGGCAATGTAGGAGCACGACTATTAGTCTAGCTACAAGACTCTTAAATAAAGAAAAGTGCTTCGTGGGAGGCAACCCATGTTTAATTGTTTGCTTGTTAGTGTCATATATCTTTTATTAATTGTTTATCCTCATGTTTAAATTTGTAAAAATACTTTATTTTGTTTTTAAACTCGTCTTAATTGCATATAAAGGTATTTTACATAAAGGATAAGTGTAGGGAGGATTACACACGTTTTCAAAAGAAACGTAAACATGAGAATAACAATTAACTAAAAGATATTTATGTTTGTTTGTTCGAGTCAAATGCTTGTATCGAGTCATAATGGATGTTTTTGCAGAAATTTTTCCAGATTCTAAAGATGTAAATTTTCCAGAATTTTTTCCAGAAAATCGCAGACCAGTTTTTGTCAGGATAACCTGACGGCGTCAGGATTGCAACTTGACGGCGTCAGGAAGGAGTAAAAACATCAGATCACTTTTTTCTCGTTTTCTGAGCTACTTATAAATTTTTGGAATTTTCCAGGTCTTAATTTTCTTAGAAATTCTGTAAACATCCATTCCACAAGCATTATATCCTAGTTTAAATCGAGTCTTATATATATTATTACCGCCGATTTTACGCGAAGGTTTCGTTTGTTTTCTTCAAGTGTGCAGGTTTAGTTTGTCAAGAAGAAGTTACATAAGATTGGAAGGAGCTTTTCACGCAATAATTCTTCTTGAAAAGGATTTAACCACCACTTTACACGGATCCTACCGAGCTAATCAGGGGAGTACTAGTTTCTTTCGTTTTTGATTACCTTCTTTTATCATAACTTTGATACTTTCGGGGAACATTGGGGACAATGTTCAGTTTAAGTGTAGGGAGGGAAAATGAAACGGGAACTTTGAAACTATGCTTATCCTTGACTATTTGCTTTGTCCAATTGCGATTGTGTAATAAACCATGAGGAAATGTCGGTTAGGGTAATTTTGGCACCAAATTTAAAATTTTTTATGACATATAGGAGTGGGCCATTAGTCTTAACAAAAGCGTCTCATGGATAGGAAGTTGCATGACTAGCACAAAAAACCCTTTACCACCCAAATTCCACCAAAATGTGAGGATTGCCCTTAGATTAGTAGGAATTAAAGCATTCATCTTCAATGCTTAGAGTGTGAACCGGTAGTATATTAGATTCTAGAACTTGTTTTGTGATGCATTCCGAGATCGCAAGTGAGGCTACACTTGTGTAGTTAGGAATAACTAAATGATGAGAGGCATTAGGATAACCCTTGTTTGATACCTGTAATATAATTACTTCTTCCATATCGGTTGAGTAATTCCCCCACACCCTTTGCGTTGTACTCATCTTTAGTACACGATACCCCTAGTTAACCCCTCAGAGCCTATCCTTTTCGCGGTTCTCGTGATGTTTCGGTTTTTCCGGAATATCAATAAAGAACATTGTTTACACCCCACCCCCAAATATACACCCAAATCGCCTTAGCTTACCCCTTATGCACTCACTTTTAGTGCAAATGTTTGTTATCACCCTAAACCCTTAGTTCAATTATCTAGTTGCTTGCATAAGTTGCTAAGTCGAGTCATATCCTTTGTATACAGTTTTGGGACGATTGGGATTCATTGGAAAAGTTAAACTTTATGAAATGACGGGAAGGGAACGTTAAAAATTTAAATTCCCTTTGTTTGCGTAATAATGTACCCCAAGTGTTTTGATCTTTTCAAATCGGGTCAAATTAGTGTTAGAGTAATAAAAACTCAAGTGTAGGGATATGCCTGTAAATCCCTAGTATTTTGATGTTATCGTAGAGGATGGTAGAGTAAAAGTGTATGAAAAAAAAAAAAAAAAAAAAAAAAAAAAAAAAAAAAAATACGGGCTACCATCCTACATCCATCCTTTAAATTTATGTGTGTTTATTTCCGTTACCTAGAGTTTTAGAGTGTCGAGTCTTGGCTTAGCAACGCCATTATTCATATGCATTTAACATAGAGATTTTTGACTTACCACCACTAAATAGCCTATCCCACCAAACCCTTGTTTCCCTACCGTAAGCCTAACATTGCAACCCTTTAAAAGACCTCTTTGATAGTCTTTCCTAGGTGCTTACGCCAAAGCGATGGAGGTTTGATCTATTCTCAAGCCTATGGTAATCTATGTACTAGGACCGGTTAATGAGTGTTTATCTTCCATTTCCTATTTGTTATATTTCATATATACACCCGAGAGAGATGTGAATATCCAAACACCCCATGTGAGGTGCTAGTATGTAATTTCCGTGCTTGTTATGACTTTTGCGGGGCTTATATGTGTTGTGGACCGTTTTGAATTAATGCTTCATGACCCCTAACTTATAAATTAATTGGTTAAAAGCACATTTGCTTGAGGACAAGCAAATAACAAGTGTAGGGATATTTGATAAGGTTTTAAAAGGTACCATTTTGAGGGGTCGTTTTAGTCCTTATTTGATCACTTTTGTATCCGTTATTGCTTAATATCGTTCCTTTTCACTTTTTAGGTCTCTTGAA
Organism: Chrysanthemum seticuspe; assembly: GCA_019973895.1. Taxonomy (NCBI): domain Eukaryota; kingdom Viridiplantae; phylum Streptophyta; class Magnoliopsida; order Asterales; family Asteraceae; genus Chrysanthemum; species Chrysanthemum seticuspe. The sequence continues at coordinate 185,197,546 of BPTQ01000007.1, read as the reverse complement.
GGCAAAATGCTGGAATGGCACTTATTTGGACGAAAAGGCGCGAATATATGAAGAAAATGGCTAAAGTCAAAATCGAGACACTCACAGCTGCTGAAATTAGAAGGCGACGGCGTCAGGTGCTAATAGCGACGCCGTCCCAAAATTGTTGTGATGGTCCAGAACCCAAAACTCGTATTTTCAAGCGACGACGTCCAGTTGTAAAAGAGTAGGTCGTCGCTACTCAGACGGCCTAGATGCAATCCAGACGACGTCAGAAGCTGAAGAGGACGGCGTCACGGACATAAGGTGACGCCATCGCAAGGTTAACGTGGCCAAGACGAAACCCTAATGACGGCGACACGACGGCGTCACGAAACATAAGGTGACGCCGTCGCACATGTAATCTTATATATAGAATCCGAATTTTTCAGTTTTAAGGAGAGTCTTTTGGAGTGAAAACCTAAAACCAAACCTAAGGTGTCTTGTACAGTATTTTAGGGTTTTAAACCCTATCTTACATCAAGATAAGTCTTTACTTCATTAATTCAATTATGTCTTTGATTATTTGTGTGTATGCTTGCATGTTTTCCGTGTCCGGCTAATTTATTTGTGTGTTTGCTTAGGAAGTATGAAACTTAATTATTGAATATTGATTGGTTGTTTCTTATCTTAGTTGATTAATGATCTAGTAATGCGATAGGTCATTCGTTGTGTACTTAATGCTTGATTCATCTTTGTGAACCTTAGAATATAATTACCTGAGTAGTTGTAAGCTAAACCATCCAAAGAGTGCCTTAGAGTAGGAGTTTATCATCCCTAGTGGGTTTGTAGACGAGACCCTTTGGTAAGTTCAAAGAGTTAGGGAGAAACGCATACCCTACAACTTTAGACACACAACGCAACTAAGAATAAGACGTGACAACTCAACCATCAATAGGAGATAATTAAGGAGTAGTACAACCTAAGTAAACACATCTTTAAACTATCATACGAGCACACATTAATTAGACATATTCTCCCACAACCTTAGTTTAGATAATTAGATAATAGTAGAGTAATCGGTAGAAATACCAACCCCCCAAATCCAATACCCGAGATTCGTACCTTTCCATTTCATAAAATATAAAAATACAAAAAAATAATCTTCCTCAACCTTAACCTTAGCGTAGTAACTCCTTACTAGCATTCCTATTCCCCTAGAGAACGATATCAATACCCGTGGCTTACCCTAATTACTACACTACAACGATTAGGTTCACTGCCTAGGGTGTTATAAAACTTGCTCGAAGAAAAGGAAGTTTCCTTGACCCCGAACGACGCGTGTAGCGTTATCAGTGGCCAAGCTTGTCACACAAATGTCTACATGATCTGGGACATTTACTTCTGAGGAAGGAAAGCTGTTTCAAGCATTGCTGGACTACCAACTCAAAGAAGCATGTAGATTCGAAGCAGAAAAGTCAAAACGTCCTAGAGACGATGAAGACAAGGATCAGGATAAGCATGATAAAGCTAAACGTCAGAAGAAGTCTGGTGAATCATCTTCTATGTTACCTCCTCTCCAACGGACTCCTACTCAACAAAGGTCTCCTCCTCGTTCTTCTACAGATAAAGCTCAGGACGATTCCGAGTTACCACCCCTGACTCAGAAAACCGGTGATCACTTTGAGTACACGGGTGGTGACGATGAAGAGGTCCTTGAGCCCCTACAACAACCCACCTCTCCCAAACAAGTTCAGAAACCAGAATCATCATCTAGGCCTTCGAAAAAGAAGAAGAAGAAGGAACCCATGGTTGACGTCGTATCATGGCTAGATGATGATAAAACTGAAGAATTTGAATGGTTCTCTACTCTTGTTAACAACACTCCCTACCCTGAAGAAGGTTAGGATTTGGTAGACGGAAATACATTGGAGCATGCAAAACTTTTGCAAGAAAAGTTCCATGTGAAGAAGATGACGAAATTCGAGTTGAAGCGAATCAAGAATGAAGCATTTCAACTGTTAAAAGACAGCTCCGAAAGTGCCATCGAGGTCGAATATCACCTTGAGAACATTGCTCGAGCCATGTCTAACAACATGGATTGGCTCAAGCCAGAAGCAAACGTCGACTTCACTAAACGGGACAACCCTCCATATTACACCGACTGGTCAAAACCTCTACCAACAATTGGCCAACCAGCTGAACCTAGGATTCCATTCAGATATTTTTTCAACAAAGGCTTGGAATTTCTTCTACACGGTGGTGATGGATCAAGGAAATACGCTACATCTTTGACACTTCCATTCCCTGCAGCCATATACTCAAACTGCATAGCCATCGAGGAACGTGCAAATCACTTGTGTTCCGACAAAGTGGAAGCATATGACCGAGATGCATTGTACGGGATTCATCATTGGCCGGAACGCCGAAGAATCTACTATAGAAGCTGTCAGGTTCAGAAGTCTCAACATGCAGTGTTCAGTTCTAAGGATATCGTTGCCATCAAACACGTTGCTCTTTCATCTAAGTGGGACTACACTTTCCTAAAAAATATCGTGGTCAAACGACAAGATGAAAAAGATTATGCATTCTCTGAGGCTGACTTTGAGAATTTGTCTATCAACGACATTGAAGACATGTACCTTGCCAAAGTACAGGGTCGCATGAGGGAATTTTCAACCGAAGTACAACGTGAATTCATCAAATCACTGCTCATCTTCATCAGACGCATAGTCATCAAGGAACAAGTAGAAGATATTCAGCTGGCAGTTGAATCTTATCAGACCCGTGTCAACTTCACACCACCTCAGCTAGATCTTCCCGACATCAACCAGCTCTCACAATATACACTCACCAGCAAAACTTTCGGCGTCGTTTACCGTAGTGAACTACAAATAAATTGCTTAATGGCGTGTAGTGAACTTCACAAGTTTGGGGATCACACTTTGAAGATGGTTAGGGACGGAATGGCATATAGGTTGAAGGACATACGTCACAAGATTGGGTCTCCTAAGCGATGGAATTCTCAGGATCGAAGGGATGTGAGGAGGATCATCAAGATGATTGATGAAAGGTTGTTTCGAAGGGATCAGTTCAGAACGTTGGAAAGCTTTGTTGGTGGTCGACCCAGGATCAACATCACCGGCTATCAACGCCCTGTTCGCAATCCTGGCGACATCACTGCACTTCCTGGTACCCCTTGAATTGTTTCTTTCATTATACATTTGGATGTGTGATTATATATGTCAATGGCTTGTGCACAAATAACAGTGTACAACCCGTTCTTGTCAAGAAAGGACCATGTGGTACGCTTCAGTGCCACAATCCTTACAAAAGGAGCGAAAGCTTCTTACTTTTGAGTAAAACCTATCAAACCTTTCATTTTTCAAGGTTTTTCTCAAAAGGTCAAGTACTTCCCCGTATGTTTTTCAAAACCTCAACCGTTTATATCACTTGTTGAGGGGGAGTATTTGAATTAAAACTTTGTTCACAAATTGTTCATAGTGGTCATCTTCCCGCAACACTCGAAATGGTCATATATATTCTCAACTGTTCAAAAATAACATTTTATATGCCATTTTTGAGGGGGAGAAAATTGTGTGATAAGAAATATGTTGTTTAAAATGCAAATGAATCCTTGTGTAATAGACTTAACCAACGAATTGACGGTACTAAACTGTTAGTAACTCGAAAAGACTTGTCCTGGACGGGTAATAATTTCAAGCTAGTTCGCTAGTAATGTAAACGTGTCTCGCAAAGGACTTGTCCAAGTAGAATGTACCATTCGAGAAACTCTTGGTAGACATGAACTCTGACGGGTATGACAACCTTTAGAGGCTTGTCTACACCTTTAAGGTAGTTATTAGAGCTAGTTGTCACCTAAAAGCTGACAATGTAACTCTTTAACTATGCAACGTAACCGTGTCTTGCGGGGGATTGTCTATCTTGAGTTGATCAATTCAAAAGTGCGCGCTCTTCCCACACAGTGCATATTTCCGTCAAAACTCTAAAGCACATGTGGAGGGGGAGTATTTATGCAAAATCCTATCTCTCACAGTGGTTCAAACATGATTTTCATTAACAAACCCTTTGAGAGATTCTTCACAACAGTGGTTTTAATGGCAACATAGGTTAGTCATGGAGTTATAAGGTGACTAAGGTTAGGAATAACCATCCTATGATCCGCCAGAGCCGGAGGTATCTACCCAAGGACATCACAAATAGTTAGTACTTAGAAGTCCTTAGGTACGATTATAAAAAGGAGAAAATGAGAATCGGAGAAAGAAGGAGTTGAAGAATTAAAAAGAAATGCAAAGAAAAGGGTGAAAAGAAATAGCCCTCCAAATTATTCAACTTAGGGCAGACACCGGGTTCAATTCATATGCTACTGGTTGTCACTTAGTGACGCCGGTATTGAAGATTAAAAGTCGTCATGGACCCATTGACGCATGCACTAAACCTTCTTAGCCACTCATGTTTCTCTCAACAGAAGCTTGTTTCATTCTCACAGGGAACCCTACGTAAACTATTGGCGTTCTCTTAGAGATCGCTGGTATTGAAGAAGGAGACCCTCTCCTTAGTCTCCGCTCATGAAAACCAAAACGCACTATTGAGTCTAGAGCCACGAGATTCATCAAAATATCTCTTAGGTACACTTGACATCTCATCACTTGCTGATCACCAAATAAGATCATCAGTGGTTCATATCGAGTCCTACACAGATCTTAGCAATCTGTCGAGAACATTTATGAGAGGTCCACATCTGTGATCCTCAGTGATTGAATGGAAACTTCTGCCAGGGTCAACATCAAACAACCCTGACAGCAGGTCACTTCAGTAACTCCCCGTGGATTACGCTTAGTGTGTCTCAAACGGTCTACAGTCGTGAGGTGATGCTTCGGTGTACCTCAGCGACTCATCTGAACTGTAGATGTACTTCGGTACATCGCGTTATCTCACTTGTGGGACTCCAGTTCAGGAATGGCCTTTGTAAGAATTAGAGTTATGTTTTCACACTATGCTGTTAACACTCTCGAAGTTCAAACTTGTAAGTGTCGGAATCCGCTTATTACTAACCGTTTGAAATGTTTTCTTCTTATGGAAGCTCCGGAGCGGGATGATCGTGCTGATTCTTCTCATGCTCACGCCAACATCATCACTAATGGAAGCTCTATTCAAAAGCAACACAACAGTCAGAATGATTCTTCGTCAAATCAAAGAATCTACAATGTTAAAAGACTTAGAGAACTTCATCAGTACTGAATTCCAACGTCAAAGAGCGTGTGAGCATGTTGAAGAATGACGTGGAGACACTGTAGCGGCGAAGCAGACCTGAGGCATAATTGATGCAGACAACAACATACTATCACTTTCACCACAAAGAACAATAATCAAAGAACTAAGTTAATGATGACGTCAAAGCATAACTGCTCAAGGAAAACTATCTCTCTACACTGGGGAGATTGTTCGAATCGAGGCAATTCTTCTCACAAGAAAGAAGAATGTCAGAAGACGTCAGAGCTATTATTACATCAACGCCTTCACCGTTCATCACCAACACTTGAGGGGGAGATTGTTGGAATCACTCCTAAACCATAATCAAGTGTTAGTAATTAATATGTAATAGTTAGCTTTATTATGGCCTTTATGTTTGTAATTAGCCTTAGGCTTATGTAGAAGGCCCATAAGCCTAGGCCTTAGTCCATTAAGGAAAGGATGGAAACTAGGAGTGTTGCCCTAGCTTTCCTCCTATAAATACCTTATGTAAACCTTCATTTGAAGGTTGGTTGTTCAATTTATTCTCTCATTCACATCCTACGCATAACCGGCTCATTCTTACGTGTGTGTGTGTGTGTTTTACTTGTTCAATCGCCTATCTCTTTCTGTATTACTTGTGTTTGTAAAACTAGTGACCTAACAACACGACACCAATTCCTTATGGCGGAGAAGCCTTCAAAATGTCGCCTACTCTTTTTCCGGTACTAGGCTAACCACCGGGTTCTTTCACACCAAGGTGAACCACACCTACCACAACGTCGCCTACCCTTTATCCAGTACTAGGCTAAGTACCGAGTTCCATTCCAATGGAGGAACCACTACCCAACACTACAAAACACCTATACCCCTAAGGAGACCAACTCCTTATTACAACACCATCAAGGATATCAATATCCTTGGATCCAATATTACTCTATCTTGTACATCGAAACACACCATATCGAATGTACACCTTAGGCACCTTTCACTAATGCACTTGGTTAGATTACTCGGAACCCTTCACTAATGCCTTCATCTTGACTCTTTTAGCATTCTTCACTAATGCCTTTAACACATCTATGACACCCGTTATGTTTTGTGGTCCAACAGAACAAACCTTGTGTTTTATGGCACAAACACATAAACCATCTAGTCTAGTCATAGATATATAACACATCTATGATACCCGTTATGTTTTGTGGCCCAACATAACAAACCTTGTATTTTATGGCACAAACACATAAACCATCTAGTCTAGTCATAGATACAAGAATATGATACTAGACAATATCCAATACAATGTGTCTAATGGATATGAAATCCTAAACTAAACATCAAGAACACAAATCATGATGTAGTTAGTCTTCTATGAATAAAGATGACAAGTTTCCCAAGCTTGTTGTAGAAGATCTTCATGTGCTTGTATCTTGTGATGGGTGATCACTTCAGTAGGTAAGGAAGCAATATCTCTAAGCTTGCTTTGGAGGATCACTTCGGGAGTATGCTTACAACAAATGAGAGTTAGAAGCATTATGATCATATGAGATGAGGGTGATTTACATGTTTCCTAATGATCTAAATATCCTAGAAATGGTGGAGAGAAACTATGTGTGAAGGTGTTAAGAAATGGTAAGAAGTGGCTTGCTATTAATAGGCAAAAAGACCAAAACCATGTTCTGCCCCAAGGATCCCTCCTGGAGGGATCCGGCCCTTGTAATTCCAAGGGATCCGTGGGTCATTGGAGGGATCCGTGCACGCTCCTCTTTACCCATTGTTTATGGGTTGAAACCATGGGCTACGGGTCATGGTTTTGAGTGACCACCAAGGTACAATATATCTAGACATTGGGTATGGGTCTTGGGTCATGGGTCATGGGTTTTACCCAACACATTTACTTATGTTTATGTATTTTATAAAGTGTTTAACTAAGCATTTTTAATGGTTTGTTAAGGGTTTGATCATAACGCAACATAACAAACATGTACGAACCTGTGTTGTAGCATACAAGGACTTGAGTTGTCGAGAGGTGTTGAGAGTATGTTGAGACAAAATATAATTACAAGTAACTTATACATTTTACGTTATGTATTACAAGTTACATGTTTGTCATCAACAAAACAAATGAGAATGTATAGATTAAATATCGTAATATTTTCACAAACAATCTCCGCCTTTTTGATGATGACAAAATATATGTAAACGTAATAGATAGGTAAAATGTCAAAGTTACTTGTGTCCGTACTTCCTATACATTACCTTCTCCGTTTACACTCTTCTCCCCCTTTTGTCGAAATAAAAAGGGTGTGTCCTTGGAGTTTAAACTTAGTTTCTCCCAAGAGTGGCGAGTTTGCATCATCCCTAGTGAAGTTAAAGTAAAAAACACCTTATTGCTCCAATTGGCACACCACGCCAATACCTTCAACACGAAACATTAATGATGAAGCTTAGCAACTCATGACCTTGAGCTTGCACGTCTTCAAGAGGTGGTGATCTCGCCTTTTATAGGAACCTAGAGAATCACATAAAAAATAGAAAGATCCTTTCAATTGTAACCATTATTGCCTCAATGGATCAAATTTTTGAGGCTTAGCCTACATCAAGGTTAGTTTTAAAAAATATATATATATGATGAGAAAGAGATCTCCATTTTGTTGAAACATAAAGGAATTTTGAAGAATGAATGTGTGCATGCTCCCCTTGACGATTGCTCCCCCTTTTTAAGGGCGTCAAGTATTTTAGAAAGGCTAAGATGAAATTATTGCAAAATTTGCAATGTTTTTGTTTTGACAAAAAAATCCCTTTATTGAGAGCGCCAAGTTCTCATAGTGTGTTTTGAAAATCTATAAAACAAAAAGTTAGTGCAAAATTATATTCGTCCTTGGATGAGTAAGTCATATGATGCACTTTATAAATGCTCGACGGTAGCTCCCCCTAGCTCGAGGGCGTCAAGAAGAACCTACAAAAAAAATTAGTGTAAAATTTTGTCCATAAATAGACGAGAATCCCATACACATCAAAGTGTATATATATGAACCTACAAAGAAAGGATTAGTGTCAAAAAGAGAATAATCCTACTACTTGCATCATCATGTTTGGTTTAGAGGTTGTAAGGTTTGTTCAAGGTAAGAAAAAAATGTGCTTAGGGATGAGACGCATTTCATTACAAAATTCACTTGGCTTTTGACAACATAGATGTTTGTGGAGGATGGTTGAGCGACCATGAATTGTAGTGGTAGTGAGACACTTATAGGATGTGGTTGACACAAGTAGCTTGTGGTTTGAGATTGTGGTTGACACAAGTAGGGTGTGGTAGAACATGAAACATACTTCATCACGTAGTTCATGAACTAGACCTTGGACACGGTGATGAAAAGTATCAAGGTGAATCTTTGACTTGGTTGATGCCTCAATAGAGGTGGTAAATGTGATGACTTTGTGAGTAGTGATAAAAGTGAAGTAAGATGGTTAGGATGATGCAAGATTAGGAATATTAAAAAATGTTCGAATGAGCACAACTTGACTTGATGATGAAATCGACCATTGTCATCCTACAAGAATCCAAAAGAGTTAGTACAAATGGATAAATTGTTCACATAAAATCATGAAATGAAAAGAAAGAACACGTAAAGAATCTTATAAATGCAACTCATTTATAGACATACAAGAAAATGATAATCCTAAGTGTTGAACAAGTGCATGTGTGGGAAAAAGGAAATTTAAAATGATTATCTAAAGAGATAAAGTACCTACTGTTCCACGGTTCCACCGGTTCCCTCACTAGAGGGATCCGGCTAGCTTAAGTCTAGGGATCCGGCTAACAGATAAGGTAAAAAAGAGGTGATTGGGTTCTAGCAAGTTCTAGCACCTACATATCCTAAGTTACTCATTCTATTAAGTGTCTTACATGAAGATGGACTTAAATGATCGTTTTAGCTAGAGTTGACATGAATCTGTCACCCGAATCCCACGGTTCCCTCCAATGAGGGATCCGTCTAGGCTAATCCTAGGGATCCGGCTCTCAGCAGTTAGGAAAGGATAAAAATGATGTTTGTAAGGTCTAAAGCCTATACCTCCTTGAGTATTTCAGTCTTCCTAAGTGTCTTAAATGATCAAGGGAAAATGATTGATGGTAGCTAATGATTTCCTTTTATGGAAGGAAATGGGGCTTTATGAGCACCAGCGGATAATTAAAGATGACCCTAAGAAATTTGAGAGTGTTAAGTGGTGTAAAATGATCCTAGAGATCAGATGATCACTTAAAATAGATTTGGAAAATTCCTTAAAAATTATAAGAAATTAAAAACTAGTTTTTGGCCTATTTTGAGGTAAGGATGACTAAAATCAATTTGCTAAAGTTGAGAGAAATATCAAACTAGGTGTTTTGAGACGATAGGAACAATGTGTAAACATTGGAGCAGAAAGATGTCGAGTTTTGAAGTAATGATAAATAAAAAACACTTCGAATGTGATCCTAAGTCATCCATGAGTGAATGTGAGATTGACTGAGCCTAAAGAAAGTTTAAGTGATCCTAATGTTGCATGTTTAACTAGTCCAATAAGGTCTAGAATGTTGGATTGATGCAAGAAGGCTAAAAAGGAACTTTTATCCACCCGGATCCCACAGATCCTTCACTTGAGGGATCCGTATAGTTACATCTAAGGGATCCGGCGTCTGAGACATATTTTCTTAACAGAATAGTTGCAGAATTTTGCTCTATGTTTCGAATTATGAAACAAATTGTTTCTACAACAAGCATACATGTATACACGTTAAGCAAAGCAAGGAGAGCATGTAGAGATCACATATAGGCAATCAAATGAGATCGAGCTCACAAATAACACAAAGGTTTAGCATACTTAACAAGCACTATTCAAGAAGCCCAAAACAGATTTACGGTCTAGATTAGTAAATCATTCACACTAACAATGACATGAAAGGTATGTTCCTAGAAAGAAAAGAGCACATGATGGTGTTCAAGACAAAAGAGTTGTTAGGTGCTAGTTTAGGACAATCTAGTCATTACGGATTGTGATTAGCATACAATGAGCTTCGTCCATGAAGTCATGTAGCTTTTCTCGATCAAAGCAATAAAATCGCTTGATGAGGCAAGTGGTTGTGATTAACTAAAAGAAAAATTAATTTTACAACTTGTTTGATTAGTAATCCTAAGACAATGCAAAGTATTTCCATTATAAACTTTCTTTAGGAAAACATAGGAGTATAAATTCCTCAAGTGAGAGAATGAATATGAGACTATTACTAGCGGTGCTCAATTATGGCTAAACACGACCATTTTTACGGGCGATTCCACATACCCAACTTCTATCAAGGAAGCAATTCAACCGTTAGGTTAGATTAAGTTTCTAATGCAATAAGTTCTCCAGTATTCATTCTCAAGTTAGGAAAATTTATATTCCTACAATGTCCTATCGAAGAGTAACAATGATGATACTTTTCTTCATTTTTATTAATATTATACTTGAAACAACTAAGGTGACGAAGGTGTCAAAAATTTAAAAGTTGTCCATATGGTGAACAAAAAGATGGTTGGATGAGCTAGTTCAACTTATGTTGTTGGAAAGCTCGAGTTTGGACTTTCGGATATGAACAATTATATTTGCGTTGCAAAATAATTTACTTGAGTATATCGGATGAAATAATCAAGTTGTCAATCCTACTATGAAGCTTGGAGGGCGATCATGAAAATGAAAATGGGAGAGTACATCATCAACACAAGTATAGGTTATGATCCGATGTACAATCTTGTTGTTTTTAGAAAACGATACAAGAAAATATGAAATCAAGAAATCATATAAGCACATAAAACATTTATGTTGCACACATGACAAACTCAATCAAAAAGCCATTTGGTGTGTTATATGTTTTAAACATTTTTCAACTTATAAAACTAACATTTTTGACACAACTAGATGTTATCCCAAACACTCCTTCAAGTAGCACATTGATTATTAGAAAATTACTAAATCGACAAGCAAGAGAATGAATAGCAAGGTAAGGAAAGCACATATGTTATTCAATCAAACAAGCCCAAAAACTATTTGAGATAAGCAAATAATCAAGTAATGAAAGGAAGATAATTTATCATTTAGCATAGCATACGAAAGTTCTTTTCATCGCTTTGTGTTAAATATAAACATGTATACCAAGCTTGATTAGTTTCTTTTATAAATATGATCAAAACCTTAATTTCAAAAGAGGACACATTGTTATTCAAATATTAAAACATCCGTCTCCAATTAGAATCAAAAGTTTGTGCAAGGTTATGACAAAAAAAATGACTTTCTATTATAAATCAATGATTCTGTAAATTTTTGTTTTGAATCAGTTTATGAAATTATTTTTAAATGAAAGTAGACTCAAATACCTTTAAAACGATAGGTGGCACGACTTCTAACGACTTACGGTTAATTAGTTATGAATTTTTGAAATTCAGACAAAAACTGCCTTCTGTACCACGGATCCCACGGATCCCTTGCTTGAGGGATCCGTCCAGTGTAACCTGAGGGATCCGCGGATCTGACACAGAATTACAAAAACGCATGTTTTGACCCGACGAGAAGGTTTAACCTTTGTAGACTTTTTAGTGAAGTTATATTACCCATTTTTACCTTTATTCAAGCTTGATTAACAAGATATCTAACAACAAAACTTCAAAGAGAAAAAAAATCATCAAAACACTTTTCATATTATGCTTGACCTCACCAAAAATTTGATACAAAGACCTTACTCGTTTTGAAAACCATTTGTTTTAAAAACTAGAGCGAACCCGCTCTGATACCAATTGTAAAAACGTAGAGGGGGTGAATACATTTCCGTTTAAAACTTAAAACTTTTGTATCAAATATAGTATAAACCATTGCATTTGCTAATCTCGACGCGAGGATGCATTTAACGCATTACGGCATGTAAGGCCAACCCCTTAATATCACATAAGATTCCGCAAGATTAATGGTTCATTATAAATCAAGTTTCACCATTATTAGTCCGGTTGCTTTTTCTTGATCAAGGGTGTCATAATATGTAAAGTGTTAAATATAGTTTATGACTATATGAAAGACCAAGTATGTATCACAAACATACACATCAACCACATAGAAAATAAACAATGTAATGCAAGAATAAGAGTAAAGCGATAAGTAAAAAGATAGACAAACCAACACGAGGATTTATAGTGGTTCGGCTACAAGGACACCTTCCTTGCCCTACTCCACTCCCCGAGTCACCTACTCGAGAGTTCGTAAACACTACACGACACCAACTCCTTATGGCGGAGAAGCCTTCACAACGTCGCCTACTCTTTTTCCGGTACTAGGCTAACCACCGGGTTCTTTCACACCAAGGTGAACCACACCTACCACAACGTCGCCTACCCTTTATCCGGTACTAGGCTAAGTACCGAGTTCCATTCTAATGGAGAAACCACTACCCAACACTACACAACACCTATACCCCTAAGGAGATCAACTCCTTATTACAACACCATCAAGGATATCAATATCCTTGGATCCAATACTACTCTGTCTTGTACATCGAAACACACCATATCGAATGTACACCTTAGGCACCTTTCACTAATTCCCTTGGTTAGATTACTCGGCACCCTTCACTAATGCCTTCATCTTGACTCTTTTAGCATTCTTCACTAATGCCTTTGACACATCTATGACACCCGTTATGTTTTGTGGCCCAACATAACAAACCTTGTGTTTTATGGCCCAAACACATAAACCATCTAGTCTAGTCATAGATACAAGAATATGATACTAGACAATATCCAAGACAATGTGTCTAATGGATATGAAATCCTAAACTAAACATCAAGAACACAAAGCATGATGTAATTAGTCTTCTATGAATGAAGATGAAAAGTTTCCCAAGCTTGTTGTAGAAGATCTTCATGTGCTTGTTTCTTGTGATGGGTGATCACTTCAGTAGGTAAGAAAGCAAGATCTCTAAGCTTGCTTTGGAGGATCACTTCGGGAGTATGCTTACAACAAATGAGAGTTAGAAGCATTATGATCATATGAGATGCGGGTGGTTTACATGTTTCCTAATGATCTAAATATCCTATAAATGGTGGAGAGAAACTATGTGTGAAGGTGTTAAGAAATGGTAAGAAGTGGCTTACTATTTATAGGCAAAAAGACCAAAACCATGTTCTGCTCCAAGGATCCCTCCTGGAGGGATCCGGCCCTTGTAATTCCAAGGGATCCGTGGTTCATTGGAGGGATCCGTTCACGCTCCTCTTTACCCATAGTTTATGGGTTGAAACCATGGGCTATGGGTCATGGTTTTTAGTGCCCACCAAGGTACAATGTATCTAGACATTGGGTATGGGTCTTGGGTCTTGGGTCATGGGTTTTACCCAATACATTTACTTATGTTTATGTATTTTATAAAGTGTTCAACTAAGCATGTTTAATGGTTTGTTAGGGGTTTCATCATAACGCTACATAACAAACATGTACGAACCTGTGTTGTAGCATACAAGGACTTGAGTCGTCGAGAGGTGTTGAGATTATATTGAGAAAAAATATAATTACAAGTAACTTATGTATTTTACGTTATGTGTTACAAGCTACATGTTTGTCATCAACAAAACAAATGAGAATGTATAGATTAAATATCGTAATATTTGCACTAACATTTTTGATAAAAATCAAACTCACATATTTTTGTAAACCTACAAAAATATGTACAATGTCAAAATTATATAATTACTTTTATAATCTTGTTATATATAAATATCTAAGACGCGACTACTATAGTTTTAGGTTGTCGTTAAAGCTCGCGACTTCTCGATATACACTTTATATCGTCGAAACCTATTGCTTATCTATAAGGTGAGTTTCATAGCCCCACTTTTACTTATTTAGAATTTCTTTGGGGGAGAATACATGCTCATTTATATATAAACTCATTGTTATTTTACATATGGACACAAGTACATTAAACATTTGTTGATTGCCTAAGTTTCCATATTTGCCATAAAATCCCCACAATCATGAACCGTTAATTACTCTTGTGTGAGTAAGCGCGAATGCTATGAATAGATTTATTGGGGTTAAACTCCCCCGTCCGTGTTGGTCACTCCAACAAGAAGAAAAAAAACGCATTTCATTTGATGTTGTACAGGTGTAGGGCAAAGCACCTGGTTGGGGTGATACATAACTAACTGTCAAGGCTTCGGTTTCATGAGCTTAGTGCAATAAGAATACATGAACATATTTGAATTACATTTCTTGTTAAAATCTTGTGGTCCACACTATTGTTACTTTTACTAAAACCTATGAACTCACTCAATCTTTGTGTTGACACTTTTAGCATGTTTATTCTAAGGGTTCGAAAAGAAATTAGCTGGCATGGCATGTGATGGCGCACATAAAACATTTTGAAGACGATGCATATATTATCATTCAAAAAACATTACAACTTTTATGTTGTACTTTTAATGTATGTTAAAAACTTGTGGGACCTGTTTGTAAACTCTAATAGATTAATTGAATGATAATACCCTAGTGACAAAATCTTTCGTTGTGATAATTTTGAGGGTGTTACAGATTGGTATCAGAGCTTCAGTTATAGAGAACCAGGTTGCATATGAACCTAGACTATAAGTACATATTACAGTTAGACTTGTATCACTCATTGTTGTCTTCAACATTCTGTGCGCCATGCTTACTCTTTAACACAATACTGTATTATTTGTATAAAGACTATTTATATAAACGATTGACTAAACATAACTGCATATGCCTATTCCAAGGCATTATGGCACAACTAGATATCCTCGATCATATACATTTTTGTAATCTACAAAACTTTCTCAGACATTTCAGTTGGTACAATGGTCTCATTTATTATTAAGACATTGTAAGTATGCAATGGTCTTCCTTATATCTCAAACATCATGAGATACATAATTGACTTAAATATATGTTGGATCGATGTACTCTAACCAAACTAACTTAAATAGCTTGTTAAGGTTTAATAACCTCGGCTAAATCCTAAGTTATTAGCAATGAAACACTGAGTAATCTTTATTAAGTACGCGAAATTTACTTAACAAATTTAAGAAGAATATAACTTTAACTTTTGTTAATAACTCTAAATCTACTTGTTATGCAGACTTTTAAACAACTCTAAAACTCTAATAATAATCGTACTTTAGAAATCTAAAACTCTTCTCTAAACCTCGTACTTCTTATGCCAATCTAGGGGGTCCTTTTATAGGCTCAAGGATAACCCTAATCGATTTACAATTTGTTTCCTTGTACGACAAGTAATCTAAACAAAGAATATTCTAGAATAAACAAAGCTTTCCATAAACGAATATAGCAGTTCTTTAGCTTTGCAGTACTTTAACTTCGACAGCAGTACTTTGACTTTCTCTTTAGCAGTACTTTGACTTTTCTAGTACTTTGTCAATCTTCAGTACTTTAACATTCTTCAGCACTTTCATATCCCAACAATCCTCCCCTAACTTGAATTCTACTTGCTTGACTTCAAGTTACTTTGTAAACATATCTTTAACAGCTCCATCTTCAAGGAAAGATTGTGTCTTTGTCTTTGGATTGTATCTTTGTAGACTCTGTGCTTATATCATCATTATCATAGTATTCTTTAGAAATTATTCTTTTCAACATCATCCAGCAAACTCCATCTTTTCAGGAACACAGCAACATAAGGCAATTTGTATATTAATTCAGTTTAAGTTGCAATCTATTCTCATCACATCCAGGTGTGTAAACTCCTGTGAGAGGTGAATCATTGAAAATTTAATGGATTTAATGTCTCTTTACCAAAGCCATTAACTCTGGAGTAGCCAAATGTTTTGATGTGTAAGATCATGATACATTGATAACCATATGATTTTTAGCAAATCATCAACTATCAACAGATTTGATTTGTCTTTACCAAAAGCTGTACCCTTTTGGACTAGTTAGTTCTTTCATCTATGGTGAACTAATTACCATATAATGGTTTTTCCACAGCCTTTACCACAAGCCATTTTCTTATGGGCTAGCCAACTCTTCACATTTACTGATATGGTGACTTGATTACCATCCAACTTATTAGCAAGTTGTCAACTATCAAACAGATTTGAGATATCTTTACCAGAGCCGTTTGCTCATGGATTAGCCAATCCTTTTGTAACCATGGTGGATTGATAACTTATTGGTGTTACCATCTCAAAAACCATTTATTTCTTTTAACCTTTGTTTCAAAATATTTGTCACTTAACAAAAGTTTTTCAAAAATCATTAACTGGTTTAAAGCAGCAAGCAGTACTTTGATAAAAGTACTGTTTGATCAGCAGTACTTTGAATAAAGTACTGATATATCAAAAGTTTATTCAATTTAAAATTCACACCAGTTATTCATCATCATCAGCCATAGTAGTCCATCTGATAAACAATTTGATGACCATAAGAGAAATTTCATTGTCTTCTTCAACTTCCATTCCATGCTCTAGCATTCTTCTCATGAGATCTGCTGTAAGAGGATATCTTCTGTCTGCTAACATGTGAATCATTGTCCCATCCTCTAGCTCCAGAACATGTACTCCAGATTCTTCAAAGAATCTCCAGCTAACAATCTCCCAAGCTTCTTGGTTCTTCCAAATCTTAGCAGTGCTTTGTTCTTCAGTTTCCCAAACAGTTGTGAGATCCCCAATTAAGACTAAACCAACTCCTTCTGATGTATTATGTTCAAAATAATCTCGCACCATCAGATAACTTCCATCCTTTGACTCTACAACTTCAAAAGTGGTTATTGGAGATTTGTTCATCTTCATTTCATCATCATCTTTAGAATACTCAAATTCTACAATCCTTAAGTAATTCTTCAGTTCATCATCAGTATCAGACCTTAACTTAACTTTCTTTAATGGATGTATATCTTTAACCTCAGTTGATCTTTTTCTTTTTAAGCTTTCTTTTCTTTTATCTTCTTTCTGAGCAAAAACCTCTTTATAATCTTTGATATCTTCAACACTCTTCTTATAAGCCTCTGTAACAGCTTCATACAATTCTTTTATATTAACATAATTCAACTTGTTCAATCTAATATATCCTCGACCTTTTAAATAAGCCATCATTGCATTCCTTTGTTTAGCAAGATTTGATCTTCTTGGTAAAGAAGAAATAGGAATAGGAGATGGTATAGTAGCTTCAACATTCAATTTTTCTTGTAATTTCCTAGCTGCTTCTTCATTCATAGCTTCTTCATTATCAAATTCAGCATTCAACTCGGCTTGTATCTTTCTGGCTGCTTCCTCATTCATAGCAACTTGAGCAGCTCTTATATGTGCTAAAGTAGGTTTCTTTTTCTTCTTTGTCTCTACCAACTTGCCCTTTCCTTTATCTTTTGGATCAATAACAGATTGAGAAGCTCTTGGTTGTTCCTCTTCTTGCACTCCTGGAATGCTAACACCCCTTGGTTTAGATAAATCATGCAAGATTTCAGCAATGGTTTCATCATCACTTGCTGTATGTATAGGTTTAGGTGTATCAGCTTCCTTTTCTGGTATAACTGTTGAAGGACCAGCTTCTTCTTCATGTAAAATATTTGAAGGACCAGCTTCCTTTTCAAAATCTAACACCCTTGGAGTAATCAATTCCTGCCTGTAGGTTCCTTGTTCAAAAGCAGTACTTTGATCTTCAGTACCTTGATCATCTACTTTGAACCTTAATCCTTTCTTCCTCAGTACTTTCAATATTGACATACTCTTCAGTACCTTGAGGTTCATTCACCTTTTCTTCATGAAATTCAGCATCTTCTTTCAAATTCTCTTCTTCTAACTTCCTCCCCAATTGGACAGAAGAATGCTGTGGAACCTTTTTGCCTTTGGCGGTCTTCTTTAAATGCTTTCGCTTCTTCTTTTTAGCTTTGACCCATAACCTGTGATGTGTAACCAATGGCCATATAAAGTTCTTTAATCTTCTAAACTTAAGCTTCAACTTTTTAATCTGAGTAGCCTGTTTATCAAAAGATTTTTGCAATCTGACCATCGCCCTTGTCAGAGTATGATTATCCAATACTAATCTTTCAGGGGGTATAGGAATATCTCTTCCAGAAGATGATGAGAAAACTGGAACATCTTGTTCTGGTGAGGCCATAGAAGGAGAAGTATGATGGTGGGAGAAACTTCAGTACCTTCATTATCAACAGTACCTTGGGAAGCAGTACCTTGTGTTGAAGTTTCTTGAGATGCAGCACGTGGAGAAGCAGTACCTTGAGTAGTGGTACCTTCAGAAGCAGTACCTTCTCTTTCATTACTAGCTTCAGCCTCATCTCTAATAGCTTGAACAATCTCCATCATTGAAGTAGTCAATGGAGTGTCCCGGCCAGTGAATAAATCACTTTTCCTTGCCATAAACGTAAAGATCTTGGCTGGTTGTACCACAACAGGTAGTAGATTAGTAGGCTTAGGTACATCAGTAAGTTGTTTGTTCAGGAACACTTGAATAAACCTTGGATACATCAACCATCTTGAACCATGAGAGATGTGTGAGAGCATTCCATCTAGAATCAGCCTTGAAAAGTTGAAATTCGATCAGTAGCTAATCCCACTATAGCAGATGCTGTGTTAGACCCAAATTGCTCCCATGATGTACTTTTAGCACTAATACAATGAAGTAGTACATGAACTAAATACTTCCATTGAGGACAAAATAATGGTTTCCTGAATGTTTGTTCAGTTAAGGACCCTTCATAACCAATGTTGCTAAATGTATCCCAAATCAGTTGCTTATCAAAACGAACAGCCCTTCTTCATCATCAAATAATAAGTCTTCACGAATAGAGGCTTCAGTAACTTTCACAGTTCTCCCAGCAACTGTTGCTTGAATATACGAGTCATCATTCTCCACATGAACCCTAGCAGTTGCCCAAAATTTTTGAATCCATTGCTCAATGATATCCGGTTCCACTAAAAGTGCATAGCTAATCAGTAACCCAGTGAGAAAATCAATGATATCATGAAAGATCTCATTAGCTTCAGTCTTTTCTAAATTCGCCACCATGTTGTGTTTTGAAACTGTATTACGATTTTCCATTGATGATATATGTTCACAGAAAGTGATATAGCGAATAATATGGGTGAAAGAGAGAGAGAGATATGGAAAAGATTATAAGTTATCAATATGAGAGGGAAATTCAGAGAGTAGTTATTTATAGGTAAGATTTAAAAAATCACAGCCCTTAATAACAAAGTTACCGTTAGTAGTAGTTACCCCTAAATATTACTGTTGGAACAGTACTTTGATACGACACGTGTGCAGTACTTCCAAAAAACAGTACTTTCCAAGCAGTACTTTCATAAAACCAAAAAGCAATACTTTCCCATTCTCCTCTTTTCAATAGCAAATACAACATATAAACATGAATATCCTCCCCTCAAACAATGCATAGGACTATATGTACGCTAAATGGTCCTCCCCTCAAATGTAGCTCAGTAGTTAATCATGCCAATGCTTACCACCAAGTGATTGAATTTTGAAACATCAAAGCCTTTGGTGAGTAAGTCAGCTACATTATCATCTGTGTGAACCTTGACCACATTACTAAGCTTGTGCTCATAACAATCTCTGATGAAATGGTGCCGAATCTGAATATGCTTGGTCTTGGAGTGATAAACTGGATTCTTCACATTGCAAATAGTACTCTCATTATCAATATTGATAGGAGTATTCTTGAAATTGAACCCATAGTCCAATAGTTGATTCTGTATCCACAAAACTTGTCCACAACAGCTTGCAGCAGCCACATATTCTGCTTCAGTAGAGGATGTTGCTGCAATAGTCCGTTTCTTGCATTGCCATGAGACTAATCTTCTTCCAAGATATTGGCATCCTCCAGTGGTGGATCTTCTGTCATAATTATCACCTGCATAATCACTATCTGAAAAAGATTCCAAGTGAAAAGGTGAATCCTTTGGATACCACAACCCTAACTTAGGTTGTTGTTTCAAATAACTGAAAATTCTCTTTACTGCATTCAGATGAGAAACCTTTGGTGAGACTTGATATCTTGCACATACGCAAACAACAAACATGATATCAGGCCTAGATGCAGTGAGATACATAAGACAACCAATCATTGATCTGTATAACTTGATTTCAACAGGTTGTCCATCTTCATCTTTTCCCAGTGAGTTGATAGACTTGATAGGTGTAGTTACTGACTTCATAGCATCAAAATTAAACTTCTTAAGTATGTCAGATACATACTTGTCTTGACTGATAAAAATACCCTCCTTTGACTGCTTAACTTGAAGTCCCAAAAAGAAAGTTAACTCACCCATTGAACTCAATTGAAATTCATTATGCATCAGCTGCTCAAACTCCTTGACCATGGACTGTTTGGTAGCTCCAAATATGATATCATCAACATACACTTGAACTAACATGATATCCTTTTTTTCTCTCTTGATAAACAAAGTCTTGTCAATGGCTCCTCTCTTGTAACCATGTTGCAATAAGAAAGTAGATAGCCTCTCATACCAAGCTCTAGGTGCTTGATGTAAGCCATAAAGAGCCTTAACCACCTTGTAGACTTGGTTAGGATGAGTAGGATCTTCAAAACCAGGAGGTTGCTTAACATACACCTCCTATGTGATTTTGCCATATAAAAAGGCACTCTTTACATCCATCTGATAAACCTGAAATCCCATATAGGATGCAAAAGCAAGGAAGATTCGAATTGCTTCAATCCTTGCTACTGGAGCAAATACTTCATCATAATCCACTCCTTCTTCTTGTCTGTAGCCTTGAGCTACTAACCTTGCCTTGTTCTTGATGACATTCCCTATTTCATCTCTTTTGACTCTAAATACCCATCTTGTACCAATTACCTTCTTGCCATCAGGTAGATTACATAGTACCCAAACTTCTTGACGTTTAAATTAAAGAAGTTCTTCTTGCATAGCTTCAACCCAACTCTCCTTAGTTAATGCCTGAGCTATGTTTTTGGGTTCTTCTTGAGAGATAAAGCAAGTGAACAGGCACGTTTGATGATCCTTGTGGTTCATCTTGTTTTGTTTATAAACAAAGCTAAGTAAAGCATTATGAGGTGTAGAAAAACCCTTAGCTTTGTTTCTTGTAAGCACTCCTTGAGAAGAAGGTCCAATGATTTGACCAGTAGGATGATCTTTATGAACTTTTAAGGTAGGAGTCTGTGGAACTTCATAATTGTCATCCAGGTTTGTGTAATCAGCATCTTCATTGGGATCTGAGAAAATACCTTCATCTTCAAACTCATCATCATTATCTTCTAGGCCAGGCATGGTTGGATCATCCAAATCATGCAAAGTGCTGTTAACAGGTGCAACAGTACTTTGATCGAAAGTACTGTCAACCAAAGTACTGTGAATGAACTCTGCAGTCTTTGTCTTTTTCTTTGATTCCTCATAAGCTCTTCTCTGTTCATCATCATAAGAATGTGCTAAAACATCTTGAAAAAGCATCTGATTTAGTTCATCTTGAATAGATTGATCCGCAGCAGACAATGAGGATTTTGGTGCATCAGTACTTTTCTTTGGTTCAACAGGTATTGGTTCTTCATCAGGAAAAACATCAGGTCTAATATGGACTCCATGAACAACATACTGTAAATTGTCTCCATTGTGTACAGGTTGATTTTCTTCTCTAACTGGTACATAGTTCATAGAAGGAGTCAAAACTTCAAGATCAAACATCCAATCAGGACCTTTACCCTTCTGATTGTCTTGATCTTCTAAAAATTCAACATGAAGACAATCTTGAACCTTCTTAGTAACTCTGTTGTACACTCTAAAGCCTTTGTTGTTGGTGCAGTACCCTAATAGATAACCTTCTTCTGACTTGCCATCAAACTTGCCCAAATTATCAATAGTATTAAGAATAGTGAGAGGGCATTCAAAAGGCTTCAAAAATCGTATATTGGGTTTAATTCCCATCAGCAACTCATAAGGTGTCTTCATCTAAGGTTTTGTGACTGAGACTCTGTTAAGCACATAGCAAGCAGTACTTATAGCTTCAGCCCAAAATTGAATAGGTAAAAGTGAATCTGTAAGCGTAGTTCTGGCTGCTTCAATCAAAGTCCTATTCTTTCTTTCTGCAACACCATTCTGTTGTGGTGTTCTTGCAATGTTGAACTCCCTCTTGATCCCTTTGTTAGCACAAAACTCATCCATAAGCTTGTTCTTGAATTCAGTTCCATTATCACATCTAATACATCTAACCTTGAGTCTCAGTTGGTTTTCAAGTGCTATTATAAGATTATGAATAGCATCAAAAGTATCATCTTTAAATCCTAAGAAAAATACCCAACTGAATCTACTGCAATCATCTGTCACAACCAAGCAGTACTTTTTCTTGTTTAGGCTTGCAATTGCAACAGGTCCAAATAAATCCATATGTAACAGCTCCAATGGTTCTCTAATAGTACTTTCCTCAAGCTTCTTGCATGAAGCTTTGTGTTGTTTACCCTTCTTGCATGCCAAACAGGAGTGATCATTCTTGTAAGTCTTTGAAGGTAAACCTCTAACTAAATTCCCTTTGACCAGTTTGTTGATATTCTTGAAATTTACATGGCCCAATCTTCTATGCCACTGATGTGCTTCTTCAGATGTTGCTTTTGCCACTAAACATGTAGCTCTCCCAGAAGAGTGAAGACTCTTCATATCCAGACTGTACACATCATTGGTTCTTGGTACTCTAAGTACTACCAAGCTATGATCGACAGGCTTGAACTCAGGGGAAAGGATGAGACATTCTGTGTCAGTGAATAACACAAGATGCTTTTTATCATAGATTTGAGATACTGACAATAAGTTAAACTTGAGCTCCTTCACAAATCAAACATTCTCAAAATCTATGCTTCTTGTCTTGATGGTTCATCTTCCAGTTATTCTTCCTCCATTAGGATCATTCCCAAATGCAACTCTTCCTCCAAAAATAGATCTAAAATCTGACAGGATCTCCTTGTCTCCTGTCATGCTTCCAGAGCAACCACTATCCATAATAAGATGATCTTTAAGCTCCTCCTATGGGTTGCCCTGCACAAAGATACAAAAGTTAGTGTCTTTTAGGAACCCAAGCCATTACTGACTTGTGTTCCCCTTGTGGAGTAACATGCTCAAATTCTTTGAGTGTGTAGTCTTCACAGTTTTTGTAGACAGAATCAAGCATTATCTTTTGTTTTAAAACTTGTGGTGAATTTTCAGCAAAACTTTCTTTTTCAAAAAAAATCTCCTTTTCTTTTACCACAAAATCATCATTATCAAAAATATATGTTTCACCAGTACTTGTTGAAAGTACTGTTTGTTCATCATCAGTACTTTCCTTCTTAACCCATTTAGTTTTAACTTCTGGTGTAGAGTCCCCTGATCTAGCTACTCTTCTGGAATTGTAACTCCTTCTAGATTGATAGTAATTAGGTCTCCTAGGACTTCTATTCCAAGAGGTGTTTGGTGAAAACTGAGCAGTACTTTGAGAAAGTACTGTATTTTGCTTAACAGTACCTCGGAAAGTGTTTGAAGGTACTGTAGGTTTTGAAAAAGGTCTTCTCTGGTGAGGGTGCCTGTAGTCTGGTGAGAAGTTTCTATTGTTGACCCTATTTGAATGGTTCCAAGCTGGTCTATTTTCTCTTGGTTTTTGGTTGACAGATCTGTTCTTAGGGAAATTACTTAGGTATTCTGAATGTAAGTCACAGTCCTTAATCAAATGATCAGGACTAAAACAAACAAAACAGAGTTTTTGTTCTGTAATCCCAAAATTTCTTCTTTTATGTGTATTTCCAAACCTATCCTGATTTCTAGGTGAATGATTAAAGCTGTTTTGACCAAAATTATCTCAAAAAGGTTTAGAATGATTGTGAAAAGGTTTTCTTAAAGGTACTGCTGAAGGTGTAGCAGTATTTTGAGGTGTAGCAGTACTTTGAGGTGAAAGTACTGTTTGACTTTTAGCATCATCTACCTTAGGTGTCTCAACTGTTTCCTGTTGGGTTTCAGACCTAGATTGACCAATAAGCTTCTTTCTAAACTCTAGGTTGTCTACACCAAAATGAGAAACATCAGGTCTTATGGGTTGATGACAACCAGTGGGATGTGGAACAGCATGATAACCCTTGTCTTTGTTATATTCTGGAGGTGGTTCACTAAATGATTCCTCATTACTAGATTTGTCAACATAGTTAATAAGCTCATCATCACTAGTGGTTATATCCTCAAAATCAAGGTCATCCTTATCACTAGGTGGGTTTTCATCTACACTACTGAAATCCATACCAAAACCTAGACCAGTCCTATTGTAAGCCCTTCTCTGTTTTTGAACATAAGAAACATGAGAAAGACCAGATTCTTTCCAGGCATCAAACTTAGCTAACAATTCATCACTCTCCTTAGTCAGTTTCTCAATTTCAGAAATCTTACAATTTAACTTCCATTCACTTAATTTTAACTGATAATCCTGTTGTTCATATTTTTCTGCCCAAGCCATTTCATTATTTTCAAGTGTTATAATTTTGGCTTCTATAGACTCTAGGGTTATTTGATAACCTGCTACCTCAGACCTAGCTTTTATACAATTATCTCTTTCAATCACATAACTATTAAGGACTTTTTGATAAAAGTCATGACAGTTTAAGCATACCTCAGAGATAGGGGATGAGCTTGGTGAAATAGCCATCATAGAAAGTAGAACAGGATCATCTTCACTCTCCATGCTCTAGTCAAAGCTTCCAAAACCATCTTTAGACTCCATAGCAGCGTGTCCAGGTTCCTCATTGAAAGTTGTGCTCCAGTCAAACTCTTCCACAGAATCCTCCACAGCTACCATACAGTAGGTTACTGGTTCATCATCAAACTCAGCACTCCAGTCAACCTCTGATAAATTCTCTTGAGCAACCAAAGCTTTTGTTTCTTTAATAGGAATTTCTTTCAACTCTAGCTTTGGTTTCTCAGTCATCCTGTTTGCTTGATATTTAGCAAACCTGCATTCCCTTGCAAAATGTCCAGTCTTTTGACAATTGAAGCATTCAATCTTGGATTTGTCAAAAGTGATTCCCTGTTTTGGCTTGAAGTCAATGCCTCTTCCTGTATTCTTCATAAACTTCTTTATCCTTGCAGTGATCATAACAACTTGCCACCTGATATCAATTTCTTCAAGAGCATCCTCTTCAATCTGTGAGAGATCTTCTTCATAAGTGACAGGTAGAGAAGCTTGCTGTGCAAAGAAGGAGCATACAACTTCATCTGAGTGGATGATTGGTGAGGCTTGTTGAACAGTGGGGGTAGAACAGGAAACAGTACTATGAGCAACAGTACTTTGAGTAGGAGAAGCAGTACTTTTGGTGGAAGTACTGCCCCTCTTTTCAGATGACACAAAGGCAATACTGTGAGTTTTGGAACTGGTTTGGCCATTCATCTCATGCTCATACACCTTCAGATGAATGTAGAGATCATCAAAGTCCATAACATCCAAATCAGGTTGTCCTCTGATCATTGTAGCTATCACATGCCATGTCGATGGCAGACTCCTTAAGAACTTGAGATTAGCATCTTCAACTGAAACCTATGCTTTGTATAGCTCCAACATACTGAGAAGGTTTTGGAATCTGTCATAAGCATCATCAAGGTTTTCTCTTTCTCCAACGGTGAATGTTTCAAACTGCTGCTTCAACAGATTTCTGTGCATCTTTTTGGAAGCATCATTGCCTCCAAACCTTGTCTTGAGAGCAGCCCAGAGTTGCTTCGCATCTTTAGCATCATGGAACTTGAGAAGATGACCATCTGGAATGGCAGACAAGAGAATGTTGAGTACCTTATCTTGATTCCTTAATGTTGTTGCTGGTAAGACTGCCTTAGGTGCTTTGGATTTTCCAGGAACATCAATAGGTTCTGGAACTTCTTGATTACCATTGACAATTACATTCCACAGTGCATGGTCTGTAATTGTAATGAGCTGCCTCATCTTCATGCTCCATAAGTCGTACTCTCCCTTCTTAATGACAGGTATCCTGAGTGAGGTAGTGGAAGGTGGTGGAATAACATCAGTCGACATCTTTAGGTTTTAGTTAACTAGGTTTTCGGGTTTCTTCTTAGTCAGAGTTTCCACACAATCTCTGATACCACTTGTTGGATCGATGTACTCTAACCAAACTAACTTAAATAGCTTGTTAAGGTTTAATAACCTCGGATTAATCCTAAGTTATTAACAATGAAACACTAAGTAATCTTTATTAAGTACGCGGAATTTACTTAACAAATCTAAGAAGAATATAACTTTAACTTTTATTAATAGCTCTAAATCTGCTTGTTATGCAGACTTTTAAACAACTCTAAAACTCTAATAATAATCGTACTTTAGAAATCTAAAACTCTTCTCTAAAACTCCTACTTCTTATGCCAATCTAGGGGTCCTTTTATAGGCTCAAGGATAACCCGAATCGATTTACAATTTGTTTCCTTGTACGACAAGTAATCTAAACAAAGAATATTCTAGAATAAACAAAGCTTTCCATAAACGAATATAGCAGTTCTTTAGCTTTGCAGTACTTTGACTTCGACAATAGTACTTTGACTTTCTCTTTAGTAGTACTTTGAATTTTCCAGTACTTTGTCAATCTTCAGTACTTTAACATTCTTCAGCACTTTCATATCCCAACAATATATCTCAAGAATTGTGAGATACACAATTGGCCTAAATATATCTCAGACATTAAGAGATACACAATAGTTTTATCTATTTCTCAAACATTGTGAGAAAACTATTTCATAACTATGAAGTCACCAATTCTTTTGAACGCTATGTCGATTTTCTCTGATTATTTTACTCCTCAACTTCGAAGATGAGTGTGAAAATTCATTCCATAATCTTGGAACACTTTTGACGTCTCATAATATATCACCTTGTAACTCATCAAATAAGTATGAGTGTTCTGTCAGAAATTCTTAAGTAGGATGATTTGGAATATCCTTATTTAAATGGACTGGGATGCCTTTTCATTTAAATAAAGAAATTGTAAATTTCCAAACCATAGGTTTATAATTTTTTACTCACATAAATTGGGACGCTTCTTTATGTAAGTAACAAATTATAAATGAGTGGGCTTAATTGTATCTGATATGACATGAGTATGAACTCGAACTCGAGAATCACTAGTATTCTTTGAAAAGATCTAGAAAACATGATAGTGTTTTACCACTCAGAAAAAATCTTAAGACCTCATTCGAACAACCTAATTTCATTCTTAAGTTATCACTTTTGTTGTTACAAATCCTTAAAAACATGAACCGTTTGTTGAGCTAACGAATTTGGTTGAAGTCACCTGAAAGTCGACCTGATGGAATCAGATGTTTCAAGAACAGAATTTTGTTTCCACGAACTTGATTATGCACGAGTCGCATAAGTCTAACTATTCCATATTTTTGAGCTAACGAACTTGTTATACACTCTTGAGCTAATGGACTTAATTCAGTCTTGAACTAACCAATTGGGTGCGATACCCCATCATCCATCATATAAGCTCTCCCATGAGCTCCTTCGATTTGTTGGCCATTCATTTGGGGCCATTATTTCTTGAAAGGTTCTCACTTTCCACATCCCATCACCGTTTATTACTATTGTCGTTATTGCTGTTATTTTTGCTATTGTTGGATCCTTGAGCAGTCTAAGCTCGTATAACTTGATCTACTAGTTTACGAGACATCTGAATTGTTTCATCTAGTGTAAGTGATCAAACAAAGTACGTTCTCTTGAATACTAAGTGGAAGTGCTCAAATGAACTTTTCCCATAACTTCTCATTGGTTGAGACCATCACTAGGCACACAACTGCCAACTCTTGAAAGCGACGAATAAGTGGTTCAGCTACAAGGACACTTCCTTGCCCTACTTTAATCCTTGAGTACCTCACTCGAGAGTTCGTAAGCACTACACAACACAAGCTCCTTAATGTGGCGGAGAAGCTTTCACAAGCGCCGCCTACTCTTTATCTGGTACTAGGCTAGACACCGAGTTCTTCCACGAGGTAGAACCACACCTATCAAAACTTCGCCTACACTTTATCTGGTACAAGGCTAGATACCGAGTTCCATTACAAAGGAGGAACTACTACCCAACACTACACCACAACACAACTACCCCAAAAGAGACACACTCCTTGTTACAACACAAGAAGGATATCAATATACTTTAACACAAACTATCTATCTTGTACATCGATGCACTATGTCGAATGTACACCCTTGGAACCTTTCAGTAATGCCTTCGATACGACCCTTCGATACCCTTCACTAATGCCTTCAACACAACACTTCTATGGAGGTAGAAAAGAACTATCAACAAGATACACTCGAGTAGTCTTGAAGATGACGAAGCTTAGCAACTCATGACCTTGAGCTTACACGTCTTCAAAAGGTGGTGACCTCTCCTTTAAGAGGAACCTAGAGAATCACACAAACATAAAACTACATAGAATGATCCATTGGATCAGAGGTTAGAGATGATACAATACTGAGAGAAAGTATGTGTAAAAGTGGTGGTGAGCAAGAGAGAAATGGCTCACTATTTATAGACAAATTTGTCTACTATCCCAAGGCGCCCACGGATCCCTCCCTAGAGGGATCCAACTAGTGCAAACCTGGGGATCCGGCTACTAGGTCTGTCTAGTCCAGATTTCGGGTTATGGGTTATGAGTTATGAACCATGGGTTATGGGTAATGGAATGGAAACCCAACAGATGAAATGTACCTAGACATTGGGTTATGGATCTTAGGTCATGGGTCATGGACTTTGGGTCATGGATCATGGATAATACCCAACGTGACTTCATGCATGATTTCATGCAATGGGTCATGGGTTATGGATCATGCTCCATGGGTATAGGTTATGGACTTTGGTTTTTACCCAAAAACACTCATTGTACCTAGTCAATGGATCATGGGTCATGGGTCATGGATTTGATTTTTTCCCATTACAATATATACTAAGTATATATGTACATTTCTATATTATGTAAACACTAGTTGTTATACATATGCATTTCTATAAGATGTAAACAATATTACTTGTTTAATGTTTATATAAAAATATCTTTGGTTTTCTATAACTTATTTACTAAACATGTTTTGATATGGTTTTAATATGTTTAGTATAAGTGTGTTAGTACTACTGGCTCAAACCTTTTACATATTTTATTTGTTTCGTTAAAATGATTTTATGTTTGTTATTGACAAAACACTAGAACATCGTAAAATATAAATAAACGTTTTTATGGTTTATTTGTATTAACATTCTCTTCATTTCTTGCACCTCATTCCGAAGACAATACTTCTTGATTATAACTTCTTCAACTTTGTGCAAGCAATCTTGTGAGTATTCTCAATACTAATAGATTAAGCAACAACATTCTACTATGAAAAAAGCATTGTCCAGAAGCATGCTTGCGGCATATTTGACTTTACAATCTTTAGCAAAATTGCTTATTAGAATTTATGAGCTTGCCGCTCACAAAATCCTTGTAAGGAATCTATACAAGATTCACTCATGCAACGCCTCCAACTGGCCCCGCAATCTTAAGCCACACATTATCACCAGAAAGGTTACACAGATGTTAGCGTTAACTTTCAAAATTCTATGCTAGGATTAAGGTTTTGTTGAAAGCCTCGTTGCGGTAAGGTATGATTTGTTTGGGGAAATTAGAAAATCAAAACTTAAGATATATTGGACTCAAACTTAGGAATGTAGACGCTGCCCTTCGTGTGTGCATTCTGAAGAAGTGTCATACTGATGAGACACTCCCTATTTCTTTGGAAGAGATCTAGATTGATTAACGTTTGAACTTTATCATAGAATCTACTGAGATCAGGGACCATGATGTCAAATGACTTAAGTAAAGTCGCATTTCTTTGTCAAAGTTCGATGGAACTCTACAAGAGATCCTGACTTCAAGTGAGAACGTGGAGATGAACTCAAACACATCAACAGCAAATAAAACCCACTGAACTTCGGGACGAAGTTCCCTTAAGGGGTAGAGACTGTAGCAACCCGTAATTTTGCATAAGGTAAAATGACTATTTTTCCCTTTGACTTCTTAAAAGTTTACCTTGACTTTGACTTTTGACTATTTGACTTTTACTACAATGTAAAAGCATTTACCGTAATCGGTAGCTAACTGGTAATTTCCAAGTTAAATAATTCACTCTGCTTTGAATTATTACTCTCTAAACATTTTTGTTCACTTCTGTGTATTTAACGAGAAGTTATCTAGTAAAACGTGAAAATCACACACAACGCATACCAACACAACGGTAAACACAATAAACAATTTAATTTAAATTACTTTTATAATTAATGTTAGGAATTAGAAAATTCAGTCGTTAAAGAGTCGGTCACCTCAAGTATAAGCATTCAATAGAAAGCTCGTAGTCGTAGTTATGATATGTTAGTTAGTAGTTTGTTAAGTAACACCGTGGAGGACGGACGGGTCTTTACCCACTGTATGCCTGATCCACAGCCTGTAGGTGGCGTTTATTTGTAAGACACTATAAATACCCTCTACCTCCCAAGGTATAGGGTTGGAGCTTCAATACTATTTTTCTTTGTTTCACATAGTTCCTAACTCTCTTCCCTTTCTCTCTCTAGAAATTTCTCTCTCTAAACTATCTTGAACGTCCCATGTTGATTATGGTTTAGTGTGGTTGTGAAATCCCATATCTTACAATTGGTATCAAGAGCCATGGTTTGATCACTCATCTTTCATGCTCTTTGTTTTGGTGGATTTCATAAGGTTTTTGGGGTATTAAGTGTTTAGAACAGTTTGATTCATTTGGAAAAATTCTTGTGTTAAAGTTTGAAATTAGCTTGTACTTTTGTGTTTAGGATCATCATATGTGTTTATGTTTTGAACTGGAAGGCTTAAGTCATTGTGGTTTGGTTGTTTTTGATTGATAAAGTGGTTACTTTTGAACAAAGGACGAAGCGAGTTGAGTCTCGGACTTGTGTTTCCTCAAAGCGAGTTGCTTTGTTGCTGGATGCGAGTTAGTGTATGCGACTTGGCTATTTAGCGAGTTGAGTTTTTATGAGACTTGGGTCCTAAGCGAGTTGTTTCTTTAAGCGACTTGAGTTCTAAAGCGACTTAGCTATTAAGCGAGTTGATACCTAAAGCGACTTAGCTATTAAGCGAGTTGATACCTAAAGCGACTTGTTTCATTAAGCGAGTTGATTGTGCTGCGAGTTGATCCTAAAGCGAGTTGGCTATATAGCGACTTGATTCATTAAGCGAGTTGATTGTGTTGCGAGTTGATGCTAATGCGACTTGGCTATTTAGCGAGTTGATTCCTTAAGCGATTTGTTTCGTTGAGCGAGTTGTGTGTTAAGCGAGTTGTTAATTAAGTGAGTTGTTTGTTTTGCTACTTGTCACTTCTTCGTGATACATTCTTACGGTTGTTCTTTTGGTTTAGTTAAATCCCGTGAAAGAATCAATTTCCCGGTTAAATCAAAGAATTGTAAAATCCCGCAGAACTTGTAATCATGGCAAACATCGTTCCTACTATTGTCTCTTCCGTAGCTGAGGACGTTCAAGCAGCAGGGTCAGATACTCGTCCACCTATGCTTGACAGAACTGATTATGATTCATGGGCTCAAAGAATCAGACTATACTGTCTTGGAAAGGAAAATGGGGTCAACATTCTCAAGTCAATCGATTAAGGACCTTATCGGGTTGAGACTACTAGAGACTTAATTGATACAACTGCAGATGGAACAATGATATATGGAATAGACAGACCAAAGACATATGATGAGCTCGATGATAAGGAGAAAAAGAGATTCGATGCTGATATTAGGGCTTCTAACATCATACTTCAAGGTCTTCCAAAGGATATCTACAAGCTGATCAATCACAACACCGAAGCCAAGGCAGTGTGAGATAATGTCAAGATGCTTCTCTCAGGTTCTGAATTAACTGTTGAAGACAGAGAATCACAACTATATGATGACTTTGAGCACTTCAAGATGAGACCAGATGATAGTGTCTATGAGTACTATGTGAGATTCCATAAGCTTGTGAAAGATATGAGGAACATCAAAATGACCATGCCAAACATTCAGCTGAACTCAAAGTTTGTGAACAACATGAATCCCGAATGGCACAAGTTTGTCACCTCTATGAAGTTAACCAAAGGATTGAAGAATACTAACTATGAGCAACTCTATGCTTTCCTTCTTCAGAATGAGAGGCATGCTATGTTTGAGAAAAGGATTCTGGAGCAGTTCAAAACCAATGAGGGAGAAACAAGTTCATCAAATGATTCAACTGCATTTTTCACCAATGATGGAACCACTACCAAAGCATCTCAAGTCATTCAAGATCCATACTTCAAACAGCCTGATGCCAATGCTATCATGGAACACTTTATCAATAAGCTGGCTTATATGGTTAAACAAAACTTAACCTTCTCTCCACATACCAACAAACTTCACACTAACAATGAAATCAGGACTGCATCCAATCTACACAACCATGCTTTGGTCAGAGATGGAAAGGTTTGAGTACAACCAGCTCAAGGAAGACAATATGAACAAAGAAAAGGTGGAGTAGGAGGAGGGTATGTGGAAAATCACAATAGAGGAAGGAATGGAAATCAAGGACAAGCTAAACCAATCAAATGCTACAACTGTGGTGGTGAAGGACACATTGCTAGGAACTGCACATCTCCAAAACGTCCACAGAATGCAGAATACTTCAAAGATAAGATGCTGCTTATACAAGCTCAGGATAATGGTGCTGCTTTGGATGAAGAGGAGTTGCTGTTTCTTGCTGAGGGCAATGCCAAGACCTATGATGCAGATGTGGATGAGCAGCGAATTCAGGAGATAGGTCACAATCATCAGAATGCCTTTCAAGTCGCTGATTGTGATGCATACGACTCTAATGTGGATGATGGACCTACTGCACACACAATTTTATGGCTAGCATTTCTCCAATGGTTTCTCCTAAGGTCTCATCTTCACCACAAGCTGGGCTATCCAAAGACAAACTCATCTCAGAGGTATTAAAACTATACGATAATGCTGATGTGCAAAAGATGC
Organism: Chrysanthemum seticuspe; assembly: GCA_019973895.1. Classification (NCBI taxonomy): domain Eukaryota; kingdom Viridiplantae; phylum Streptophyta; class Magnoliopsida; order Asterales; family Asteraceae; genus Chrysanthemum; species Chrysanthemum seticuspe. Next base: position 185,164,236 of record BPTQ01000007.1, on the reverse strand, counting down.
ATGACAAAGTACAAACAACTGAAACTATTGAATCAAATATTGAAAATATGGGTAATATCAATGTTGTCCCATATGATCAATATGTGAATCAAAGTGAAAGTGAAGTTGTACCAAGTGATGCATCTTCTGCAGTCAACAATGACTATGTTTTTGATGAATACACTGCATGTGCCCCTGATGATTCTGTTATCTATGAACTTAATGCTTATAAAGAACGTGTTGCTATTTATGAACAACGAGCTAAGTTTGAGTTAACCACTCGTGAGCAGGAAATGGATGACCAAATGCGTACAACTATTAGACAAAGTAAGTTTAGAGAAGAAGTATTAAAACAAGAGTTAACCTCCTTACAAGAAAAGCTTTCTAAAACTGCTAAGCAAAAACAAGAACTTCAAGAAAATGTTAAAATGCTTAAGCAAGAATTCTGTGCTAAGGAATCAAAACTTTTGAATGATTTTTCTAATCTAAAAACCTTGAAAAACAAGCTTGAAAATTAGTTGTACGTACAAGGGAATACCATTCAAACTGCTCACATGATCACTAAGCATAGAGTTTTAAGCGATAAGCATAGTGTTCCCATCATAGTTAAACCCAATCCTGAGTACGGAAAGATAGCTAAAGCAGCTCGAAATGTAATTTACGATGGTAATGAAATCCTTAAGCCTAGACAGAAACCTAGTTGCGTTGAGTGCACTGAGGAAGATAGAAAATTATATGATGCATATAGGGAGAAAATGAATAAGAAGCTAGATGATCCTGAATGTAAAAAGAATAACATAATGATCAAACCCCATGATTACAAAAAGGAAAATTGGATTTCCTTAAACAAATTTAAGCCTCAAACTTTGTTAACACCTGAACAAATGTTTTGGAAAAATGACTTAGATAAGCAAAAAGCTGAAAATATTGTTGAAACAAACCCTCCCCTTAGGAGAATGCCTGCAGCGAGTGTGTATCCTCCCAATACACCAATGCATTTAGTTCCTAGAACTATTGCCACTAAGAGCAAGACCTTAATCAGTCAATATGTGATCTTTCAACTATTTGTTGATTTTGAGAAAACTTGTAAGAAAAGAATCACACCCACTGGGATAACTGAAGGGGAAAGGGGTTTTGAACAAACAAAAGAATGTTATTTAACTGAAGTCATGCCTTTCTTTAAACAATTAAAAGATTACTTTGAGAGTCTTAAAAAAGGGATGGAAAAAGAATTTGATGCAATGATAATTGAAGTAAGTGACTATGAGCGGGCATTAAAATATAAGGAAATTGAGAGGAAGAACTTGCATACCTTAAATGAGAATCTGATTTCTGAATGTATCTCTCAAGATGTGTTTTATACTGCTACTAATTGCTCTATTACTGCTTCTCAATTTCATGAATTATCTGTTGCGTTGAAAGTCTCCCATGATCGTGTCATTGAACTTGAAATCAAAAACTCTAAACTAAGTGATAAAATTGAACAGGATGATCACGATAATTTGGTAAAACATTTTTCTAAGCTAGAAGTTGAACATTTTGACTTGCAACTAAAATATCAACATCTTAAAGAAAATGTTAAAACCTCAAACATCAAGATATCCTCGAATGTTCCAGAGTTTGATGCAGTTTTTAAGCTAAACAAACGTGACGAACAGATTCAAGCTCACTGTAACACGATCAGAAAGTTGAAAGCCCAAATCTCTCAATTAAAGGGTGAAAAGAACAATATGACTGGCTCCCAAATGCCTCCTCCTTTAGATTCTCGGAATTCTCAAAATTTTCATCTTCAAAACTTGGTTAATGCCTTACAAAAGGAAAATGAAAGTTTTCTAGAAGAAAATAAAAAGGTTAAACGTCATTTCAATGAGTTATTTGAGTTAATTAAAGTCACTCGTAACAAAAATAACGAAAAAATAACCTCGTTGCAAAAGGAAATTGAGAATCTTAAGAGTCAGGTAAAAGAGAAAATGCCAATGACCAATGGGGAGAATGGTGCTTCAAAGGGGCATGTCTGTAATAAATATGCTTTGTCTGTGAAATATGTTCCTCCTCATCTTAGGAATAACAAACTGGCAATTCAAACATATTTATTATATCTTAAGGATAGCCTAGAATGTCTCCGTGAGATTGTAGAAGAGGATAAGTTAGAGAAACCACTTGATAATGCAATCGGTCATGCATGCTTATATGCCAAACGATCTCAAGAACTTCTAGAATGCTTAATTACAATATGCCCTAAAACCTTAGGTGAGCAAGTCAATTCCTTGATACCTTGTTCAATGCCTAGTGCCAAGCATGCAAGTCATTCAATGCCAAATGTTATGAATGTGAACCTTAGTGTACCTTCAAGTAGTTCAGATTCCAAATCTGTTAGTGCTAAGAATGTGAACTCGAGTGTGCCCTCTAGGAGTTCAAATCCCAGCACTTCTACTGTTAAGAGAGTGAACTTTAATGTACCTTCAAATAGTTCATATCCCAGCACATCTAAACAGGAAATGCATAAATTAGCAAAACCAACTAATGTTCCCATTCCCTCTACAGGAGTAAACAGTGACATTAAAGCGAGCAGGTCAAAGTCTCAAGACAATACAAGGAATGATAGGACCTCACAAGCTAAGAATGTGCATTGGAAGAAAGTAGAAGATCAACCTAGGAACTTTAAGTTTGAGTCGAATAAAACGAATCGTGTTGATTCTAGTATTAGCCATAGGCATACTGTAATTAATTCGAATTCTGATACTATTTGCAAACCCTGTAATGATGTCTGCTTGAATTATGTTACTAATCATGAATGTGGTGTGAATGCTTTGTCTAATGTTGTCATATCCCCAGTTAATAGTGTTAATGCAAAATATCATGCTAAGAAGGCAAAAAGGCAAAGGCGAAAGAAAGTTAGAAAACAGTGGAAACCCACAGGAAGAACGTTTAGTAAGATAGGTTACCAATGGATACTTGTTGGCCAAAAGGTTAATCAGACAATGCCCTCTAAAAAATGGATGCCTACTGGTAGAAATATCCCCTTAAGAAGTGAACATACTTTGAATAGGGCAAATACGGACACTAGTACTGCATCTATTCATAATGATTCCATTGCTTCTATTTCCGATATAAATGTTTCTATTTCTGATGTGGGTGTTCCAATCACTGTTACTAACCAAATGAAACCCATTCTTGCATGAGGATCCCAATTATCCAGTTATCCATTCTTGTCTGTGTTCAACTGCAGATCGTTCAAATCGTTCTGTGGTACCTGGACTCAGGCTGTTCCAAGCATATGACTGGAAACCGGTCACGGCTCATGAACTTCATGAGTAAATTCATCGGGACTGTTAGATTTGGGAACGACCATTTCGGTGCTATTATGGGTTATGGAGATTATGTTGTCGGTAAAAGTGTTATCTCCAGGGTATATTATGTGGAAGGTCTTGGTCATAACCTGTTCTCTGTTGGTCAATTCTGTGACTCTAATCTAGAAGTAGCCTTCAGAAAACATTCGTGCTTCGTTAGAGAACTTGATGGTAAGGAACTTTTAAGAGGAACACGTGGTTCAAATCTATACACCATCTCTATCGAAGATATGATGAAGTCTTCTCCAATTTGCTTGTTGTCAAAGGCTTTGAAAACAAAGTCATGGTTATGGCATCGTCGTCTCAATCATTTGGACTTCGGCACGATCAATGATCTCTCCAGAAAGGACTTAGTTGTAGGTTTACCTAGACTTAAGTATGAAAAGGATCATCTTTGTTCAGCATGCCAATTGGGAAAAAGCATGAAGTATGCCCATAAACCCAAACTTACAAACTCAATTACAGAAGTTCTTCATACAATTCACATGGATTTATGTGGACCCATGAGAGTGCAGAATATTTTTGGGAAGAAATATGTGTTAGTTGTGGTTGATGATTACTCTAGATTCACCTGGGTCAAGTTCTTAAGGACAAAGGATGAAACTCCAGATATCGTCATCAAACTCATCAAACAGCTGCAGGTTCGTCTTAACAAAACTGTCAGAATCATCCGAACAGACAATGGAACTGAGTTTGTTAACAAACAACTTAGTGAATTTTATGAAAGTATGGGAATCAGTCATCAAAGAAGTGTTCCACGAACTCCTCAACAGAACGGTGTAGTTGAAAGACGAAATCGAACTCTTGTGGAAGCCGCAAGAACGATGCTGATTTACTCAAAGGTTCCAATGTTTCTCTGGGGTGAAGCCATTGCCACTGCATGCTACACACAAAATCGATCCCTGATTCACACTGTTCATGGAAAAACTCCATATGAACTTGTTCACAACAGAAAACCTAATCTCTCATTCCTTCGTGTATTTGGTGCTTTGTGTTATCCTATGAATGATGGTCAAGATTTAGGTAAACTAAGAGCTAAGGCAGACATTGGAGTTTTTGTAGGATATGCACCAAACAGAAAAGGATACCGAATCTACAACAAGAGAACCCGAAATATCAAGGAAACTATTCACATTACGTTTGATGAGCTGACCGGTCAAATGGCTCCTGGGCAATCCAGTTCTGGACCCGCACTTCAAAACAGTCCCATTGGTTCATCGCTTGTTCCAAATTCATCACCAGCAACTCCATATGTACCTCCATCAGAAGATGATTTAAAGAAACTGTTTAATCCAATGTTTGATGAACAATTTGAGCCAAGTGAAAACGATATGTCAATCCCATCAACAGAGGCTGCTTCTATCCCTGTCAATGAAATTAACCCTTCGGCGTCGACGTCATTAAGCCAAGAAGCGCCTGCTGCTGATCAATCTGTTTCATCAACAAATCTTCAATCATCAAATGTACATCATGGAAATGCTTCTAATTCACAGGATGAAGTTAATCCCTTTGCTACTCCTGAAGATGCTCAATTTGAAAATATATTTGCTCCTGAATCATCATCTGAACCATCTTCATCAGGAGACATCGACTCTGCTACTTCGGTTCCACAACCACAACCACATGAACATCTTAGAAAATGGACATATGATCACCCATTGGATAACATCATTGGAAACCCTTCTCGTCCGGTATCCACTCGTAAACAGCTTGCTATTGATGCCTTATGGTGCTTCTTTAACTCAGTACTCTCAAAGATCGAACCTAAAGATGTTAAAACTGCTATGAATGAAGACAGCTGGTTCAATGCCATGCAAGATGAAATTCATGAGTTTGATCGATTAGATGTATGGGAATTAGTACCAGCTCCAGATTGTGCTATGATCATTGCTCTTAAGTGGATCTTCAAAGTGAAGCTTGATGAGCATGGTGATGTTTTGAAAAATAAGGCTAGGTTAGTGGCTAAAGGTTATCGTCAAGAAGAAGGTATAGACTTTGAGGAATCATTTGCTCCAGTTGCTCGTATCGAGGCGATCAGAATCTTCTTGGCTAATGCTGCTAGCAAGAACATGGTTGTTTATCAGATGGACGTGAAAACCGCATTTCTTAATGGAGATCTGAAAGAAGTGGTTTACGTCAGCCAGCCAGAGGGTTTTGTGAATCCATAGCATCCTACTCATGTTTATCGCTTGAAAAAGGCCCTATATGGTTTGAAGCAAGCTCCTAGAGCATGGTATGATACGCTGTCAAAGTTTCTTCTATCTACTGGATTCAGCAAAGGAGCAGTTGATCCTACTTTGTTCACCAGAAATTCAGGCAAACATTCAATTCACGTTCAAATTTATGTTGATGATATCATCTTTGCCTCGACTGACCCCAATGAGTGTGACCGTTTTTCTAATGAAATGGGTTCAAAATTTCAAATGTCAATGATGGGACAAATGTCATTTTTCTTGGGATTACAAATTTCACAAAGTCCCGGAGGCATTTTTATAAATCAATCTAAATATGCAAATGAGATTTTAAAGAAATTTGGATTTGATTCTAGTGACCCTGTTGACACTCCCATGAGTGAACGAACCAAGCTGGATGAGGACCACTCAGGGATCATGGTAGATCAAACGAAATATCGTAGTATGATTGGATCCCTGATGTACCTCACAGCTAGTAGACCAGACATCTTGTTCGCTGTGTGCATGTGTGCGAGATATCAGTCTAAGCCTACTAAAAAGCACCTTGAAGCGGTTAAACGGGTCCTTCGGTATCTCCAAGGAACCATCAATATGGGACTATGGTACCCGAAGGACACCGGTATGTCACTAACCGCCTATGCAGATGCTGATCATGCAGTTTGTCAAGATACACGTCGAAGTACGTCTGGAGGTGCTCAGTTTTTAGGTGATAAGCTTATGAGCTGGTCATCAAAGAAGCAAATGAGTAATTCTATTTCCTCTACAGAGGCTGAATACATAGCCATGTCATCTTGTTGTGCTCAAATCTTATGGATGAGATCCCAATTATCTGACTATGGCTTTGAATTCAACAAAATCCCTCTGTACTGTGATAATAAAAGTGCTATTGCTCTCTCATGCAACAACGTTCAACACTCAAGAGCAAAGCATATCGACATTCGACATCATTTCATCAGGGAACAAGTGGAAAAAGGTGTGGTGGAACTCTATTTTGTGAGGACTGAATACCAGTTAGCAGACATCTTCACTAAAGCTCTTCCTAGAGAACGTTTTGAGTTTATCCTTCCACGTCTTGGTCTAAAGAGTCTACAACCGGAAACACTCAAGCGTCTTCAAGAGGAAGACAAGGAGTAAAGGTCTTTATTCATCTATTTCTTGTATATATTTATTCTAAAAGCAAAATACAAAACTTGAAAAACCCTCAAAAAGAAAATATAAAATTTTCAAAAATCCATAAAAAATTAGAAAATCTTGAAAAATTCCAAAAATATTGTTATTATGTCATGTTTTTCCTTATTCGATATCATCTATGGACTTTGTGCTAACATTCAAAGAATGTCACGGGTTTTTAGATGTTCTTCGAATGCATATAGTTTTTGCTTTAAAAAAAAATAAAAAAAAAAAAACAAAAATGAGGCGGAGAAAAATAGTGGTTTATTGTCATTTCAGGCAGTAACCCGTTATAAAAGAAAGAACAGAGCCATGCTTTATCTTGTTTTTCAAATCTCATGCTCTGATTCTAAAAACAATTTCTTACTATCTAATGAAAACTAATTGCTTTGAAAAATTACTTGGACTTAATTTTTGAAAATCATCTGTACTTATCGGTGGTCAAAAATATATATCTCTCAATCAACAACTTATGTCATTGATTGAGGGGGAGAATGATTTTTCAATTAAATAAAAAAAAAGGTGTGTTTTTCAAACAATGGTGCCAGACCGTGGTTATTATTAAGATTTCAAAATATATTCAAGCATGTTTAATGTAAATCGTTGGAGTCTAAAGTCTCAAAATTCGATCCTTATCAGTTAAAACGTTTTCATAATCAAGTCACAATTCTCCTTAAAAGCTTTCAAAATCAATTTAAATCTACAGAGATCACAAATCTCAAATGATGTGAAAATTGTGATCGGGGGAGAATTTGTGATTTAAATTGGATTTAAACTGATAATTTGATAAATGGTTTTATAAGGATGTACAAGCTCTCCTCCCCGCATTTGACAAACGATTTCAAAATTTTCCATGCACATGTTGAGGGGGAGCATCTATTTTAAACCTCAAATTATTGAAACGTGACTGAATTGTCTCTAAGTGCAGGTTCCCTCTAATACGTGCAAACTCTTTCATGTTTCGAGGCACATATTGAGGGGGAGCAAAATTGTGAAAACCTCATCCTTCCTTAAAATGTTTTATCTACTCAAATTGATTAGGAAGTGATGATGATCATTTTAGAAAATGATAATCAAAAGATTGGACCTTTCATTCTTAATCTAACAATTTCAAAGATCTCTTGCCTCCATGTGCTAAACAAATTTCAAATTTTTATGCATATGTTGAGAGGGAGCATTTCTAAAATATCAAAACAATTTAGATACAAAATACTTTGATTCTGTATCACAAGTATCTTGATTGATTTTTCAAATGGTTTTCAATTGGTTCCAATGGCAGATGAACTATACCAAAAAGACCGACCAACTTTACTTTATGTATGGTGATATAAGGATGATAAGGTTAGGTTGAGGTCCCATGATCCGCCAGAACCGGAGGGATCTAAACAGGGACAATCCACTAGTTAGTGTAGAAGTCCTTAGGTATGATGATAAAAGGAGAAATATGAGATATGGGAAGAGTGCGGACTGAGACTGAGCTAGTACTGGAATAAACCCAACAAGGTTCTAGTTATGAAGTTTCGGTAAGCACTGAAGGGGTTGAAGAATTAAAAAGAATTGAAAGATAAAAGGGTGAAAAGAAATAGCCCTCCATTTATTCAACCATAGGGCAGAAACCGGGTACAATTCATATGCTACTGATGGTAACATGGGTATTGAAGACAAGACGTCATGGACCCAGTTACGCTCTGCACTACAACTTCCCAAACCACTCAAGTTCCTCTTATAAGGGCTTGTTTCCTTCTCACGGGGAACCTACATAATCTATCAACTTTCTCTTAGAGATTGTTGATATTGAAGAAGGAGACCCTCTCCCTAGTCTCCGGCACAGGAACCAAATATGCACAAATTGAGTCTAGAGCCTCGAGATCATCAATAAATCTCATTAGGACACTTTCAATGAAGATTCTCTGTTTCACACAATGTGAAAAGAGAGATTATATCTTGAGTCCTACGCATTATCCTTGTGGTATTGCCAGAACATCCGAGTGATATGCAAAAATATTCACAATGAAGATGGAAAGCCTTCTGGAGCCAACATCTAACAAGCTCCTGGTAGGTGGCATGTGAGATCTATTCAAATAGATCAATCATGTGACAACTGAACAGAAACAATGGGGCGATTCAATCTTTTGAATCAATCCTGGTTCAGGTTATGGATTGACGGATACCTTTGAAAAACCGGTCATTATGCTCAAAAACTCTTTTCTTTAGCACATCGACCATGTACGAATATGTCACACCCCCAAATTACCTGTTTTGCAGCGGAATGGAATTCCTGGGGATTGACTGTCATAGCATCACAATCACAGTTATATTGAACGACCTAAAGTGTCGTTTGGAAAACACATCGTTTAATTTAATAACATAATCAGAGTTTACAAAGTGTAGGTCCCAAATGAAAATCAACTTGTGCGGAAATAAGTTTGTTACAAGCCAAACAATGTTTTTAAAGTGCATAAATCCCATGTGTGACGCGTCGTCACCACGACTCTATGATATGTCCATATGCATGCCATGAAGTGAATGCCTTAGATACCTGAGATAAAACATGCTAAAAAGTGTCAACACAAAGGTTGAGTGAGTTCATAGAGTTTGTGTTGAAATGAAAAACCTTTAGAAAATGTTCATGCAGCAAAGGTATTGTAAATCCACTTAGTTCCAAATTCCGCCCATACAAAACTTGCAACCTGTGTGTTTACAACCCACTGCCAAAATGTGTATAGTTTATGTTCAAGTGCATGATGACAAATGAATTCACATAATAGTACATTACTTAATCTATCGATATTCAATTGATATAACACATATGAGTGTTGTTTCAAATAATTCCAAGACCATTAGTTCATGATTATACCAAGACCATCAGTCCAATGATTATACCACGACAATCAGCCCAATGATTATCCCACGACAATCAGTCCAATAATTATACCACGACAATCAGCCCAATGATTATACCACGACAATTAGCCCAATAATTAAACCACGACAATCTGCCCAATGATTATACCATGACAATCAGCCCAATAATTATGATATAGAAATTCTAAGTATGGCAATATTATTACTTTGTATGACTAAACATTCAGTTCAGATAAACATATAGTTTGCAAATAGACATGAATGTCATAAAAGTTGTTGAGCATGTATCTCCCCCAAAAGTAGTATAAAAACAATTGAAAATGGGGCTATGGAAACTCACCTGATGCAATGTTTATGATGATATAATGGCAATACTGAAATGAGGCGCAACCTCTGACCTCGACCTATTATGAATGATATGTTCTAATGTAAATCATGAAACAAGGTCGTGCATGCGAATCCACATGTAATCTATACCACTTGTACGTTTTTGAAAATAGAATTTATCGTCGAAATGTATGTTTATGACATCTCGTCAAATTATAAAATACTTTACAAGTATTTACGTTGAGATGATATCCTACGATAGTCATTTAATGATTTATTATGAAATTATAACTTTTCGTCGTAAAATAATGTCATTTGACAATTTCATGAAAGTTACTAAACGGCCTTGAAAAGCTAGTCGTAAAATGGTGCACATCGAGTGTTAGGAAACAAACTCAACGGTTTTTGGAAAGCTTGTATCATTATCTCAAAGTTTTAGCTTTTATGTTTTTATCATAGAGGCCTCGATCATGGAGAAAAATGTAGGTAAAGCATGGTACTTGTATACAAAATATTGTTTAAGGGTGGTTTTCGGCAAAGTTTGAGTGACCGTATTTTATTTATTACAACTCCGCTTGACGAACGGTTGGACATTTTGAAAAATATGCTAGGCGAACTTACTTTTACTAGAAGACATCGTTTCATAAATAGTACTCCATCAATGTTAAAAACGACCCTCAACATGGTCATTCGCGGCCGTAATGTTTGTCTAATAGAAATATATTAGTTTTGCTTATATAATATAGTTACGGCAACTTTGTTTAAACGCGTGTAATTTAATCGTAACAAGTCCGTTTTCTACGTATTCTGTATCCTTAACTTCGTATTAAAGTATACTAATGTATTTTTGATACGTCGACATATTTCATAACGCCTAAGCCTCATTTTTGACTCGTAAAAAGTTGAGAATACATGCTGAATTTTCTGAAACAAATAGTTTTCGTCGTCAAACTTGAAAATAGCATAACGTCTTCGTTATAACTCCGTTTTAACCCGTTCAAGCGGCCACGTTTTCGTTTTAAAGTATATTTTCTAAATATCTAGTCCAAAAATTTTTACCTACTGTCGAAAATTCCAGAATTCAAAAATATGATCAGACCTTTAAGTAAAGTTGTCGAAATGAGTTTTTCTCACGCAAAACCTATTCTAACCAATTCAAAACAACTCCAAAGCTATTCTAATCCTACCATACACCTTCTTAGGGTGTCATGGGTTCCTAGACATCACCAAAAGTGATATGTTTCAAGGAGTAATTATAGAATGATAAGTATATATATATAACACTTAAAAACAATAAAAAGTGGTATAAACATCAATATGACTTGCATGTTTTTCTTAAATATGATGAAATGAACATAAAATAAATATGAAAGATGAACATGAACATGAGATGCTTACTAGTAACTTGATGAGGTGAAGTGAACAAAGGTTAATCCTAAACACCCTAGGTTTTTATTTCAAAACCTTAACTAAGAGTGTAACTAGATTATTATAACCTTGACTTGAAAAATTTTGGTGAACTCCTCCTTGATCCTTATGGCGGCCGGTTGGGTAGAGAAGAGAGGAAGGAAGAGTTTTGATCTTTTACACTTTGAAATTTTGAGTATCTATGTGTTAATGAGAGAGTATAATATGATATAAATGTAAGTAAGTAGATATTTTAGCTTGTAAATGTTGTGACTCATCCATATATGTCGACTACATATAAAAAGAAAAGACTTGATGCATTAAGTATTAATTAATTGTATTAATGTAGAGTAAATGTGAAGTTAATTGAAGATAAGTAGTAACTTGTATACACTTTTGAGCATTTAGGGTAGCGTTAGCTAAAAATAAATTTTAACGGGTGAAAATAAAATATATTGAAGTCATAAAAATTATAAAAATACATTTCTTGCAAAATTTGAGTAAAATAATAATTATCGTGTAGTTTTTAAGAAAACCGTCGTAATTATATAAATATAACAATTTATATACAAAATAAATTTAAAACACTGGGTAAACTCATAATACTATTTTTATAATCTTATTATGAGTATAAAAATATATCAGGAAAATTTTCGGAAGTATCGGATCAAATGTTCAAAATAATTAATTACGCGATAGCGTTTATTTAATAAGAAATTATACGTTTAATGTAAAATGCAAAACCCATGCATAAATTGATATGAAATGATGTTACTAATGATGTGTAGACTAAATCTAGTCTATATGAAATGTTCTGAAATTACGAGTTGTCACATTCGCCCACCCAAAAAGGAATTCAGTCCCTGAATTCAGTTCGTGTTGGTCTCTCCGGTTAGGATTTGATGTGGCAAACTTTCCCATTCTCGAGCAAAACCCTCAAAAGACTTTTAGGTAACCGATTTTTACTTAATCTCACAACTCATCAAACAAGAACTGTCATGAGATTAGGCTAAATCGGTTTGAGTAACGGGTCTTTTGAAAATTTGGCTCGGTCATAGAATTGCTTACACATATAAGACTACTACTCCCTTCATTGCATGATTCTTCCTGAATTAGACATAGGTGATCAGGCTATGTATAATTTAGGAGTAACTATGCAATGCTTGGACTAATCGACTCATATGATATTTGGTGTTAAGTCATAAACCCGCATGTATAATGAGCATGCTCTTATAATGATATGATGAGATGCTATGATGATGTAGTTATAGTCTAGGGTCAATGATGCAACCTAGTTCTCTATAACCGAAGCTCTGATGCCAATCTGTCACACCCCCAAATTACCTGTTTTGCAGCGGAATGGAATTCCTGGGGATTGACTGTCATAGCATCACAATCACAGTTATATTGAACGACCTAAAGTGTCGTTTGGAAAACACATCGTTTAATTTAATAAAATAATCAGAGTTTACAAAGTGTAGGTCCCAAATGAAAATCAACTTGTGCGGAAATAAGTTTGTTACAAGCCAAACGATGTTTTTAAAGTGCATAAATCCCATGTGTGACGCGTCGTCACCACGACTCTATGATATGTCCATATGCATGCCATGAAGTGAATGCCTTAGATACCTGAGATAAAACATGCTAAAAAGTGTCAACACAAAGGTTGAGTGAGTTCATAGAGTTTGTGTTGAAATGAAAAACCTTTAGAAAATGTTCATGCAGCAAAGGTATTGTAAATCCACTCAGTTCCAAATTCCGCCCATACAAAACTTGCAACCTGTGTGTTTACAACCCACTACCAAAATGTGTATAGTTTATGTTCAAGTGCATGATGACAAATGAATTCACATAATAGTACATTACTTAATCTATCGATATTCAATTGATATAACACATATGAGTGTTGTTTCAAATAATTCCAAGACCATTAGTTCATGATTATACCAAGACCATCAGTCCAATGATTATACCACGACAATCAGCCCAATGATTATCCCACGACAATCAGTCCAATAATTATACCACGACAATCAGCCCAATGATTATACCACGACAATCAGCCCAATAATTATACCACGACAATCAGCCCAATGATTATACCACGACAATCAGCCCAATAATTATGATATAGAAATTCTAAGTATGGCAATATTATTACTTTGTATGACTAAACATTTAGTTCAGATAAACATATAGTTTGCAAATAGACATCAATGTCATAAAAGTTGTTGAGCATGTATCTCCCCCAAAAGTAGTATAAAAACAATTGAAAATGAGGCTATGGAAACTCACCTGATGCAATGTTTATGATGATATAATGGCAATACTGAAATGAGGCGCAACCTCTGATCGCGACCTATTATGAATGATATGTTCTAATGTAAATCATGAAACAATGTCGTGCATGCAAATCCACATGTAATCTATACCACTTGTACGTTTTTGAAAATAGAATTTATCGTCGAAATGTATGTTTATGACATCTCGTCATATTATAAAATACTTTACAAGTATTTACGTTGAGATGATATCCTACGATAGTCATTTAATGATTTATTATGAAATTATAACTTTTCGTCGTAAAATAATGTCATTTGACAATTTCATGAAAGTGACTAAACGGCCTTGAAAAGCTAGTCGTAAAATGGTGCACATCGAGTGTTAGGAAACAAACTCAACGGTTTTTGGAAAGCTTGTATCATTATCTCAAAGTTTTAGCTTTTATGTTTTTATCATAGAGGTCTCGATCATGGAGAAAAATGTAGGTAAACTATGGTACTTGTATACAAAATATTGTTTAAGGGTGGTTTTCGGCAAAGTTTGAGTGACCGTATTTTATTTATTACAACTCCGCTTGACGAACTGTTGGACATTTTGAAAAATATGCTAGGCGAACTTACTTTTACTAGAAGACATCGTTTCATAAAAAGTACTCCATCAATGTTAAAAACGACCCTCAATATGGTCATTCGCGGCCGTAATGTTTGTCTAATAGAAATATATTAGTTTTGCTTATATAATATAGTTACGGCAACTTTGTTTAAACGCGTGTAATTTAATCGTTACAAGTCCGTTTTCTACGTATTCTGTATCCTTAACTTCGTATTAAAGTATACTAATGTATTTTTGATAAGTCGACACATTTCATAACGCCTAAGCCTCATTTTTGACTCGTAAAAAGTTGAGAATACATGCTGAATTTTCTGAAACAAATAGTTTTCGTCGTCAAACTTGAAAATAGCATAACTTCTTCGTTATAACTCCGTTTTAACCCGTTCAAGCGGCCACGTTTTCGTTTTAAAGTATATTTTCTAAATATCTAGTCCAAAAATTTTTACCTACTGTCGAAAATTCCAGAATTCAAAAATATGATCAGACCTTTAAATAAAGTTGTCGAAATGAGTTTTTCTCGCGCAAAACCTATTCTAACCAATTCAAAACAACTCCGAAGCAATTCTAATCCTACCATACACCTTCTTAGGGTGTCATGGGTTCCTAGACATCACCAAAAGTGATATGTTTCAAGGAGTAATTATAGGATGATAAGTATATATATATATATAACACTTAAAAACAATAAAAAGTGGTATAAACATCAATATGACTTGCATGTTTTTCGTAAATATGATGAAATGAACATAAAATAAATATGAAATATGAACATGAACATGAGATGCTTACTAGTAACTTGATGAGGTGAAGTGAACAAAGGTTAATCCTAAACACCCTAGGTTTTTATTTCAAAACCTTAACTAAGAGTGTAACTAGATTATTATAAACTTGACTTGAAAATTTTTGGTGAACTCCTCCTTGATCCTTATGGTGGCCGGTTGGGTAGAGAAGAGAGGAAGGAAGAGTTTTGATCTTTTACACTTTGAAATTTTGAGTATCTATTTGTTAATGAGAGAGTATAATATGATATAAATGTAAGTAAGTAGATATTTTAGTTTGTAAATGTTGTGACTCATCCATATATGTCGACTACATATAAAAAGAAAAGACTTGATGCATTAAGTATTAATTAATTGTATTAATGTAGAGTAAATGTGAAGTTAATTGAAGATAAGTAGTAACTTGTATACACTTTTGAGCATTTAGGGTAGCGTTAGCTAAAAATAAATTTTAACGGGTGAAAATAAAATATATTTAAGTCATAAAAATTATAAAAATACATTTCTTGCAAAATTTGAGTAAAATAATAATTATCGTGTAGTTTTTAAGAAAACCGTCGTAATTATATAAATATAACAATTTATATACAAAATAAATTTAAAACACTGGGTAAACTCATAATACTATTTTTATAATCTTATTATGAGTATAAAAATATATCGGGAAAATTTTCGGAAGTATCGGATCAAATGTTCAAAATAATTAATTACGCGATAGCGTTTATTTAATAAGAAATTACACGTTTAATGTAAAATGCAAAACCCATGCATAAATTGATAAGAAATGATGTTACTAATGATGTGTAGACTAAATCTAGTCTATATGAAATGTTCTGAAATTACGAGTTGTCACAGAATATTTCAAATCAAAAGGTGTTTTATGATTGATAATTGATTTTCATTAAAACCTTCGTTGTATTGCAAAAACAATGTCTATTGAGCAATACACGATTGTTTTTCAAATATCTTTTTCATCAATCAGTGAATCTCGTTCTGCTGGTTCACTCACTCCGTGTTGTCTTCTTTGAGATGTTCCGGTTTGAGAACAGCTAGAGCAGCTGCGAAACCCTGTCAAGGAAATTATTCAGAATTATACCCGATCACAGGCAGTACTTGTACTGATCAACGGGGAACCGTGGGCCGTGTACCTCAATTCATTGAAAGTGATCAAAGACACTTTCGTGCGCTTTATTGCTAACTGTTTTATGCAGGTGCATCCCGACGTTTGCAGCTGTTCAGAATGAAGCGGTCAATCCATAGTCGCATGCTCACACAACACTTTTATTTCCAAAGAAATCATGATTAGTGCATCAATGACTCTGATATTTTCACTCCATTCTTCTGCTACGCTGCTGCCAATATCATGAATCAACGAAAGCCTCCGCTACTCTGATAAGAAGAAATCATGATCCAGAATGTGAGCATGTCGGTCCAAAAGTCACAACATCACATAATACCAACATCACAAAGGAAGATTCAGAGATTTAATATGACTGATGATCTCAAAGCAGGCTCAACAATCATTCTCACGTGGATCAGTAAAAGACCTCCACTTGAATTCCCAAACATGTGATAATGAAGAATCAAAGACTACGAGCGACTGAGCAAAGGACTTAATCAAGAATCCTAGAACAATTTAATGTAATATCTGTTTGTATTCATGGTAAATTGAGGTGACCTCCCTTAGGGGGAGATTGTTAGGAATTAGAAAATTCAGTCGTTAAAGAGTCGGTCACCTCAAGTATAAGCATTCAATAGAAAGCTCGTATTCGTAGTTATGATATGTTAGTTAGTAGTTTGTTAAGTAACACCGTGGAGGACGGACGGGTTTTTACCCACTGTATGCCTGATCCACAGCCCGTAGGTGGCGTTTATTTGTAAGACACTATAAATACCCTGTACCTCCCAAGGTAGAGGGTTGGAGCTTCAATACTATTTTTCTTTGTTTCACATAGTTCCCAACTCTCTTCCCTTTCTCTCTCTAGAAATTTCTCTCTCTAAACTATCTTGAACGCCCCATGTTGATTATGGTTTAGTGTGTTTGTGAAATCCCATATCTTACAATCAATAAAGAAAATTTAATCGTGTACGACTAACTCGTAACCAACACTATATTAAGATTAGTATAGGTTTTCTATACACTTTATTTTCTCTAACAGTCATATTTTATATGAATTATTGCCACTTTATCATTTTTACGTAGACATGTTACTTTTTACCTAATACGCGTGCTCGAACATTCGTTATTAGGTTTTAACAAGATAAACGCACCGCATTAGACTTATCACACTTTTAATATACCTAGTTCGAGTATATTGATAAGTTTTAATATTTTTTTGAGTATTACATTTTTACGTTGCCCGATTTTAAGTTTCGTGACGTAAGGGCTTAACGTTAGTAATTACCGGGATCAAACTACCCTCTATAATCCTAATACTACATAAAATAATGATAAAATCATATCATCACCACTCTTATGCCACGCCATATACACATGTCCATAGCAAGGACATGTGTCTTCACACCCTTGCAAATTAAACACCTAAAATATCACTAGTTTTATTTACATGCAACTTTGATAGAAAAAAAAATGTATACATCTCTCTTGTCTCTCTAAATGGCTGAACCACAAAGCAACCTCAATCACCATTTCATTCTAATGTTACCTACAAATTATACCTCAATAGTGAAGGGTGTAGGTAGGTAGTTTGTATTCTTGAGTTGTTTTAGAGATTTCTTTGTTAAATTAGAAGATTATCAAGGTACTTAGGGGCTGAGGTTATGAAGATATTACAAGGGTTATAATAAGGGTTTTATAAGGTTGAACTCAAGTTAGGTTGAAGATTAAAGAAATGGATTAAAGACTAGGAGGGTTAGGTTGATTGATAGTTATTGTTCTTGTAATTCTCCATCACCTTTCACTGTAAGATTATTTCTTTTCCATGTTTTTCAATATGGTTGTAATAAATACTGGAATCATATGTATTTTATTGGTATAAGTATCATTTGGTTAGTGTTGAACATTGTACATAAGGTTTAAACAATGAAGACAAGCTTAAACAAGCCTTAGGTAAGTTTCATGAACCTGAATTTTACAACAGTCTCAAAGATTGATTAAACTGATAATCCAATAAAATTTGAGGTTAATTAAATAAGATATACTTGTAGAGCTATGTTTTGACGATCGTTTCGCTGGGTGGCGCACCTCATAACTTATCCCGATGACTAAATGACAGCCAAAATGGCGAAACATATCAAAATTTGCACACCAAATTTCATTTGGACAAATCTCATGGTTCTTTTCATTTCTGGTAGTCGTCCCAGTTTTATGAAATGTAGCTAAGAACTAAACTTGAAGTTTGGTGAAAGCCGTGTATCAAAAAATGTTGTAGAACTCAATTTATGGTCGTTTTAGCGGGACTGATTGTGCAGCTAAATTTTCTGCAATGAAATACAAGCATATACTTGTAATTAGACTATTGATATAAGTAAACTTTCAACCTTGGACTTGAGTAAACTTAAGAAACAGGTAGAGAATATAAAAATATGAATTTAGGCTTTTGAATCACTTAAAAAGAACTTGTGGTTAAAAAGTTATGCCCAGTTATGTTTTACTAGATGAAACTATGGTGCTGGAACAAAAGCTTGCTGATGCGATTTTAAAACGAGATTTTGACCCCTTTCTAGTCCGAATCATCAAAAGTGTAAAACACAAAAGTTGCTCAGAATGACTTTTTCTATTAAAGCTTAGGTCTACATATGCAAAAAGTGAAAAACAAAGGCTAAAAGCTACAAAAACTAACCGACCTGCTGTAGACTAGAAAACAACCACGGCTAAGGAACCTTAGTGGTATTTTTATTCCTTAAGGACAAAACAAAGCCAAGGTTAAACCAAGGCTGTTGTCTCAAGGTCTTCTAACTTAGACATAGCCATAGGTATGGCCTTGATTATTGTCTCAAGTTGTTTAACCATAGTATAGCAATACGGTTAGCTTGGGTTTGATGAGCTGAAACTTGTTTTTGAGACTTTTTCATTAGATTGGATCTTTGCCCGATCTTAGAATAATTACCTCTAAGGCTTGTTAACGTTTTTGATAAAAATCCAACTCACATATTTTTGTAAACCTACAAAAATATGTACAATGTCAAAAGTATATAATTACTTTTATAATCTGGTTATATATAAATATCTAAGACGCGACTACTATATTTTTAGGTTGTCGTTAAAGCTCGCGACTTCTCGATATACTGTTTATATCGTCGAAATCTATTGCTTATCTACAAGTTGAGTTTCATAGCCCCACTTTTACTTATTTTGAATTTCTTTCGGGGAGAATACATGCTCAGTTATATATAAACTCATTGTTGTTTTACATATGGACACAAGTACATTAAACATTTGTTGATTGCCCGAGTTGCCATATTTGGCATAAAAATCCCCACAATCATTAACCGCTAATTACTCTTGTGTGAGTAAGTGCGAATGCTATGAATAGATTTATTGGGGGTAAACTCCACCGTCCGTGTTGGTCGCTCCAACAAGAAAATGGACGCATTTCATTTGATGTCGTACAGGTGTAGGGCAAAGCACCTGGTTGGGGTGATACATAAATAACTGTCAAGGCTTTGGTTTCATGAGCTTAGTGCAATAGGAATACATGAACATATTGGAATTACAGTTGTTGTTGAAATCTTATGGTCCACACTGTTGTTACTTTTACTAAAACCTATGAACTCACTCAACTTTGTGTTGACACTTTTAGCATGTTTATTTTCAGGTTCGAAAAGAAATTAGTTGGCTGGGCATGTGAAGGCGCACAGAAAATGTTTTCAAGACGATGCATATATTATCATTCAAAAAACATTTCAACTTTTATGTTGTACTTTTTATGTATGTTTAAAACTTGTTGGACCTGTTTTTGAACTCTGATATTTTAATTGAATGATAATTTATTTCAAAACATCTCATTTAGAGTCATTTTCTGTAACTTGTTCTGTGAACTATGATGTAATACCCCAGTGACACAATCTTGGTAATTTTAGGGGTGTTACAGCAGTAAAGCCCGTGAGTTCCCAATAAATTTCATTGAGCACCCTAGTAGAATTGATTGCACCAGCAACAACTAAGTTGGAAAGAAATTTCAAAGACTGAATTGAAGTAAGAACATCTTGATCCCTGCACAATTTTGTGATCATAAAACCTCAGGATAACAACTAGGTACACGACAATAAAGATTCAAAAAAACAAGATGTGCCTCTTGTATTTCAATATGAGCTTTGATTTTTTACACCATATGCTTCAGACCAACATCACTTTCTTTTCCCTGCGAACATATGTTAGTTTAGATGGCTCATGTAGTATTAGTTTAAGAGGGCACATAGAAAATGGATTAATAAGAAATTGAGTTTCACACACATTTCATCAAACACATGGTAAACATGAAATGCCCTCATCAATCTGTTAAAAATCCAACTCAAGAATTCCATCATTTACCTGATCAAACTTCGGACGATGAATTAAAAAATATGCATTCATAAAATCTTCATATCTATAATAAAAGTATTAACTAAATAGATATATAATTATTACCTGATTGTAAATAGATATATGAATTGGACACAATTTTGTCTCAACCATTATGTCTGAAACAAAACAAAATCTCATAATAAAAAAAAGCTCAAATTCTAAATAATCGAATGAACCCATAGATTTCAACGTTACCGTTGATAATTGACAGAGCTGTAATGGAAATATATTTCTAAAGATTGGAAGTAACCCTAGTCACCTGCAGAGTAGATGGAACCATTAGGGGGAGGGGGTTGAGAGCCACGACCAATAGTGGTCGGAGAAGGAGATCTAAGCAGTGACCAGAAGAGTGACTAGAAGAGGGTTGGCTGGGATTTTAATGTATTTTTTTATGGGTGTAAAAAGTTTCTATGAAATGTTGTGTAAATATTGAGTGACTAAAATTTATATGTAACAACTATTCATGTAGTGAGTAAAATGACAAAAAATCCCTTTGATAAAAATACGGTTGCCTAACGAATTTTTAGTTGCCCAAAAAACAATAGCTTACATATACAGGACAGTTGTCACCTTCTGGATGAGTTGCCCAATGATGTGGTTGCCCTTGGCCTAGTTTGATACCGCCCAAAAAAAACAACCCGGAAAGTAAATTTCCTCAGGGAAACTAGGGCATTCCTATCATTATCCCATTATTTAATTATGTTTACTTGTGATTGTCTGATTTCCTCGATTACTTTTCTTTTCATTACTAAGCTAGGCTGAATTTAATATTATTTTCTCAGGATTGCATGAAAAGCTGGCTAGCTAAAATTATACTAGCTTGAACGTCCACTAAAATGTTTGGTTAATAATTTAACTTGATATCGTTGTATTTAATGCTTGAACTTAGATCATATTGTAGAAATTGGGTTCAAGGAATTCTTAGACACCGCTCAATTAGACATAGTTCATAGGAGTTAGCGGTTGACCACCCCTCAGTAGGTATAAGTAATAAAATTACATTAATTAGACAATGACGTGACATTTCGATTAATCAATAAAATAAAAACACCAATTTACTTTTCCTTGCAACTAGTTTAAATTTAGTTTAATTAATAGTAATTAGTAGATATAACACAAACTCTTCAAACCCGATATTTTATTTTCTTTCCAATACATGTAAAAGTGCAAAAATAATCTTCCCTCCACGGTTAGACTTAATTTGACATACACTTCGAGCCTATCTTATTATTCCCATAGATAATGAGCAATCCCTAGTGTCTTGTCCATATTACACTACAACTGTTAGGTACTGTTCCTAGGAGGAATGTAAAACTTAGTGTATTTGAAACCATCCACATCAAGTTTTTGGCGCCGCTTCTGGGGAATAGTTTAGGTTTTGATTTCTGTTTCATTTAGGTTACTCATTAGATTCCTATCAAGTGATATTTTTCTTTTCATTGTGTAGAATTCTCATAGTCTATCATTTCTTTGTTTTTTTTTGTTAGTAATCTGTCATTTTCCGTCATGTTGAATGATATTCCACATAACCAAACTGACCCACAAAACCACCAAACCAACCTTTTAACCAAAACCTAACAAACCAACCTAGAGCCTGAACTTTTGGTGAATATTCCAAACCTAGCCACGAGGGCTATTGAAACACTATTAGGCTTCTTCGTGAAACCAATATGTCTACCTTGCGATCCGACACCATCCAGTTGGTGCAAAAATGGATGTGCATTCCATGGGCTTCATTTTGAGAATCCAAATCAACACCTTAAGGACTTTCTTAAAATCATCGATTCGATTGACCTTAACGATGGCACCCAGGAGATGACACATATGTGTCTCTTCTAATTCTCTCTACTTGATCATGCTAGAAATATGCTTGAGGGTCTACCCGTGGGATCCATCTCGATTTGGGATGATCTCATTTCTCGTTTCTTCGCATAATTTTCTTACCAGGTAGAACTACCAAGCTAAGGAATGACATTTTGATGTTTCAACAACATCAAGGTCAATGTATTTAGGATGCGTTGACTCGTTTCAAGGACTTACTCGAAAAAGTCCCTCATCATAGCATTGAGCTTTGGCTCCAAATCCAAATTTTCTATGATCATGTCAATTACTCCCCAAAGCAAGCCATTGGCCATGCGGCCGGTGGTATGCTTTGTGACAACAAATGCGAAAGACTTCTGGGATATTATAGAGGATCTCGCCCTCTATGACAATGAGATTTGGAATGACCCACACAAAATTCGATAAAAAAAGCCATGGCAATATCCTTGTTATCCAATTTCTCAAGCATTCCCAATCGTAGGATCATTGCACTTGAAGATCAAGTGAAATTCTTGATGAGTTACTACAAAGATCCTAAACCTTCACATCAAGTGAAAAAAATTGCTTCTTCATGTGAATTATATAGTGGTCACCATGAAACTCGTGATTGCATGGAAAATCCCGAGCAAGCTTTTGCGGATTATGCATCCTCACAACCGATGAAGCGGGAGGTAAATGGTTCACACTCAAACCTGAGCAAAATACTTTTGGTGATTCATAAAATCTATCTTGGAGAAATCACTCCAACTTTAGAAGGAGACAAAATCAAAATTCGTCTCAAAACAATTTTCAAACCCACGTAATCTTTTTCAAACAAACGGTTCATCCTTGAACCGTGCCTTCAACAATAATCCTCAATTCTCCAATAATTCCAATAATCTTGAAGGATTAGTGTCTAATTTTATGTCATCTCAAGAAGCTCGTTTATCCAAGTTTGATGCTTATTTCAACCAACAACAAAGCTAGATGACAAATAAAATTTATACTCTCTTGAAGGTTCTCAATGACCGAGTAATGGGAGCACTCCCTAGTGACACCATCAAGAACCCGAAACTAAGCATCAATTCCATTTCACCGGCTTTATCTGCTTGTTCTTGTTCGGAAAAAGAAAGTGGATATCAATGCCCTTGATGAGTCTCGTATTATACATATTTATACCCCCAATACTATATAAATTATATATCTATTTACACTTATTTATAGGACTTTTGATACTTAATAGATGAATAATCATGTAGGACTAATGATCTAAAGAACGACACATACAAGGACAAGGAATGAATGACTTAAAGACTTAGAAGAAATAAACACATAGTTTGGTTAAAGGCTACCGGCCTTATGGAAGAAAAGCACCAGTTACGGGCATCATTCGTCAACTATGTACCTACGAGTCAATACTGAAGTACACCAGTTTATTACAAAAACCACGCAAGCTACATGAGGAAAAGCCCGTCATTTATAGGACAAAGTGCAGCATACTTCCCCTATCAGTTATACTTCTCTACTAATGAGCCACTTCAATGATGAGGCCGATCACTTACCCATCATTACTCACCATACCCATCCATAGGTCATTCATGGACCTATATATATAGGCCAAAACATAGTGAAGTATAATCAATCATACACCAATCACAACAAAGTCCTAGAGGAGGTAGCTAAGTCTAGAGAAGTGTAGGAAGTGGTTAAACACCATAACCACTTGCTGGAGGTCTGTAGTTGCAGTAAACTATGGTTGTAAGTCATGAGAACGTGGTTGAGTATCTATAACAATGGGTATAACCTTCTTTCTTATTATGAATATGATAAAATTTTACTTGTTTGATACTTGTTTCTTTAATTTGAAAATGAAGTAGTCAATTTATGTTTGTTTAGGCACATTGGCCATGTAACACGAATCTGTGAATTGGATATAAGCTTATGAGTATGTAATTCGTATATTTAATATATCATAATTTAATTAAACCATCTCTTGTTTGGTTAATCATTGCAATTGTCATAGGTTGAAAGATACAATTGTCTTGGCTGATTATGAATCGTTTGTCTAAAACGAGTCTTTATTATGCTTATGAGAATTGGATAGTAAAACACTTAATAACCCGAATTATGATATGTTTAAGGACTAATCACACGTCTAATGACTTGATTATGCTTATTATTTTTCTTCCACATATCACTCTTTATGCACTCGATATGCATACGATTATGGGCCAAAAGGATTCCTTCTCATGTTTGGTAGATATAATTGGTTATATGATTACCCATCATATCTTGCTCTTATGAATTGTCTATGTGTGCTTCTTTAATCCATCTATGATTTCTCTCATGTTGCTAAGCCTAAACAAACTTAGTGTTAAATATCTTGGTAAATCATTCAAAAGTCTTAATTCCAACAAAAACAGTTTTATTGATAAGTGAAAATTATTGGAATATAATTTGTGTAACCAATACTGAGTTCAGAAGCACTACCCTTAGGAAAACCTGGTCTTACCGAAACCTTTACTATAAACGGGGGTTATACTTTACCCCGTGTGTTTTGTGTATTAAGGAATTGGTAGAACTAGAATTATAAATTTAAAGCTTTTGAAACACGTCAGAGTTTTTGGCGCCATTGTCGGGGAGGTTGTTTTAGTTGTTTTTATCAGTTTTTGGTTGAGACATTCGTTCATTACTAAGTTTTCTTGCAAAAATTTTGAAAATTCTCATTTATGTATCAAAAAGCACGTCGGTTTTCAAACAAAAACCGTCGTACTTGTCAGTTCAGTAGTAAAAAATTCAGTTGGAGTTAATTTCAAAACCACACAAACTTTTAAAATTATTATTTCAGGTTTTAAGAACATGAGACTTACGTTTTTCGTGTTTTTTTCTGAATGAGTTAATGCAAATGTATAAACTGCACATTATAATGAAAATCACAAAAATATTATGTATTTATTTGTTTTTTGTTTGCTTCAATTCATTATATTGGATTGTTATGATAAATGAGATGTTGATTGTGATGTGTTTTTTACTTTTTTTGAATATATAGATTGTTATATGAACTGGGTGAGCTTTTGGACCGAGGACCCGACCCTACCCGACCACCCGACTGAACCAAACTTAGTTTTGTATCAGGTTGCACTTTTTCGAACATGTCGGGTTGGGTCAGGTCGGTTCTGTTTGAAACCCGCCAAAACCCGACTAAAAACCGACAAAACCGATGGACCCGAACCGACCGAAACTGACCCGAGTAAGTTTTAGTTCGGTCTCGAGTTGGGTGTTGGGGGGATTTTTTGTTTCGGGTTTCATCTGGTCGGGTCGGGTTTGACCCGATGCTCACGCCTAATATGAAATATGGTTATTTGTCAAAACCTAGAAGCACATCGGTTTTTAACTGAATACCGTCGCACTTCTGGAAAATTTCAAACAAAACGGCTAGGAAACCATGATACCACCGTACTTTTTATAAAGTAAGTGATGCGTGCCAAACCGTCAAGGTTTTCTCACGCAAGCCTGCCACTTGTGAATGGCAGACCGTAAGAACCTTAAAACGGTTAAGACACGAACTCAATGAAGATCTGAGGAGTATAGTGTTTCCCCGGGTCGTTATGTCCCAGCGAGCTATGCAATGGATTATCAAACGTTTAGTGATCGCGAGATTTGAACGGGAAAAGGATTTTGAGATTATTATAACTACGGAAAAAGCCAACAAATACAAGAGCTAAAATGAAAATTAAAGGAAATTAAAAAGATTAAAGATATTAAATAAACGCTATCACTATTCTAAAAAAAATGATTTTTCTAGATTTTATAAAACAAAATAACTTAATTAAACTATTTTAATTGAAACGTATACTAAAATTACCTAAAAACGCGAGTTAAAATGAAACCGAGCGCTATTTCTAAAAATTACGCGAGTGCGCAAGCAAAAACGTAAAATTTGTGAAATAAAAGTCCTACGAATGTAAAAACAATTTTATCACGTACTACATGACAAAAGAAAATTTTAGGAAAAAGCCGGGTATTTTTTCGACTCTTAAATTATTTATTACGAATTAAATACTATTTTACACTAATTAATTAATTAAAAATACTAAACATTTTGAGAAAAATCTGAAAAAATCACAAAAACTACTTTGAATAACAAGGAATCTAAGAAAAATTAAAAAGGTGGGTGTTGCTTTTGAAAATAAGCTGGAAATAAGCTCAAAAGTGCTTATAGCTAAAACTGCTAAGGTGTCTTTAAATAATTACGAGAGCAACATTTAACACAAGAAAGGTCCTAGTGCAGATGGCAACGTGGGGTGTGTGTGAGCGTGGGAGTGTTGGGCAGGAGGTCTTGGGTTCGAATCCCACCTCCTGCGTTGTTTCTTTTATTTTTTTCCTAACTTAACACTACATATCCTACAAGATCACAGTTGAGTAAAAGATTACACAAAGAGCTAGTAGAGCAGTTGGTATGGTGTGGAGTCTGCGTGGTTCTGCAACTGGCGTGAGGTCGTGGGTTCAAGTCCCACTGCCCACTTTTTTCTTTTTTGGATTACTTTCTTTATCAGTTTCTAGATTAGATCAAATTAAAAACATTTACTAAACACTTTTTGAACTAAACCCAAGAACAAGCTGTGTAACTGCTGTTTTTTTTTGGACAGCCACGAAACCAAAGAAACTTTTTAGCTACTGTCAACAACTTTAAACAAAACCATTTTTTTCTTTTTAGAAACCACTTAAAGGGATTACCCTACAAATCTTTCTTACAAACCAATTCTTGAAAAGCTTGAAACAACCTGTTTGGAACGACTAATTCCCACAGCCAAACACCCCTTTAGCAGCTTTTGAACACAAATAAGGGTCCTCAAGCACTCGCGAAGTACCACAAGCAGTTGGAATATGAGTGATAAGCAAGATGCCAAGTTAAACCAACCTAAGTACGCAAAGTTAAGCTACAAATAAGCTATCCCCAAAGGGACAACAGTAGGCAAGACTAGCTAAACTAGGAGATTTTTAAACTAAAGAAGGTGGGAAAATTAAGCGCTAAGGATTTCTATAAACACTGATAAGCTACTATGACTGAATCTAAATCTACTACTTAAACATCTAACCACTGAAATAAACTAAACCAACTACTACTGAGCTAAAAAAAAAGTGACCTGTTGAGTTGTGAGCAGGCTGCAAAACAGCAGCTGGGACCTGTTTTAAGCTTATTTATAAGCTGAAACGTGGACCTCCAAACCACGGATAAGATTACTCAAATCAACATTGGAGCAGACCATTGAACAAAGTAGAACCAGAAACCAACCCAACCAGTCTTTCTTTCAAAACTGACCCACTTTGACTTTCATTGACCATTGACCAAATTGCTTGAAAATGTTATCCATGCTTACTAAAAGTTCTAATAAGCTTAAGTAAACCTGTTGAGCTTAAAAATAAGCTAATAGAAGCTTTAAGACAAGAATTTGAAATTCAAATTTTCAACAGTGAACCTTAAAATGTGAAACATACATGAAACCTTAAATTGAGACTTAAAAGCTGATTACAAGGATAAAACAACTTGATTTTAGAACAAAGAAGCAAAAGATTACATTTAAAAACTTAAACTAAATCATTTATCTTAAAAACGACATACATGGAAAATTAAAATCTAACTACTGCTTGTTTCCTTGGTCTTCTTCTTTCTTTTATACCTAAAAGCTCTCCACGTGTCCATTAGAGCAGATCCCACCTCCTTTTAGAGCCAATGGGAGAGTTTTGGCCAATTTGGCCACTTTTCCAATTTGGCGGGAAAAGTGGTTTTTGACTTCTGGGCCTTTTGAGCTAGCACTAGGGGGGGTGGAGGTGTAGGGTTGATGGGAGAGGGGTTGGAAGGGATAAGGGTGCAGGTGAGAGGTGATGGGTGAGTGTGGCAGGTGTTGCAGACACAGGTGGAAGAAGGAGATGAGGTTGGAGGGAAACAGGTGGTTTGTTTGACTTCTGTTGACCAGGGGTTCAAAATGGGTGTGACAGGGGTCCAAAAAGGATGAAATGGCAGGGTCAATTTGGATTTTGACAAGGTTAAGCTTTAGTAATGACAAGGGCTAGTTTTGTAATTCTTCAAACTTGAGGGGCCATTCCTGTAATTTTCCAAACTTGATACAAGGACTAAAACTGACAAACTTCAATAGTACAAGGACCAGTTTTGACAATTTCAAATTTTCCAGGGACCAAACTTGAGAATTTTGAAAGTTTAGGGACCTTTTCTGCCATTTTGCAAAAGATTTATTCAAGGACCATTTTTGACAAATTAGAATATTTCAGGGACCTTGAATAACATTTTTCTTTATTTAGATATACCAGGGACTGTTTTTGACAACTTTTGAAACTTGGGGGACTAAAACTGCCAATTATGCAAACTTTATACGTTTTTCACCAGATTTTGATATTTTTGCATTTAAAACATATAAAACACTTATTTGTGATATTTTTACCATTTTGATGCATTTCTGAGTGTTTTCAGATGTTTTTGCAGTTTAAATGGTACAAAAATGATGAGTATTTAGACACTCATCAGTAAGCCATAATTTTATGAAAAAAAGTTCAAAAAGGACTCAAATCTTCTTTGTAATCATAAAACAAATCTGAATCTTAACTTATATGTGTTATATGAGATTATTGAAGTGTTAATGTGTGCTTATTACTTTTTTAACTAACCTATTAACGTTTGATTTGATGTTTTTTTCACTTTTTAGCCTTTTTAGCCATGGATCCAAATCTAGGAAAGAGGTTAGCTAAGGAGAATGATAATCATTGTGGTTGGATTGATGAATCAATTGAGAGTGAAGGTGAATGGTATGTTGCTAAGTTAGTTACTGCATACAGTGAAATGAGAAATGAACAAATGGTTCACACCTTTGTTAAAATGGAGATGGAGGAATGTATCTTGAAGATCACTACTCCTTGTTTTATGGAGCGATTGTATGCTCATGATGCTATTGCTAACCTTGTTAATAGCAAAAACATGTTATCTAACGAGTTTTTCATCAAGTTTTGGCTTAAACAGTCAAGAGAGGGAAAATGGTAGTAAGATTGTTACAAAGACGTTGTTGGTAAATTTGAATGGAGAGTTTTTCTTGGTTGAGTTTTATGTCAATCCGGAAGAAGATGAAGTTGAACCTAATGTAATATTTGGGAGAGCATTCCGTAAACTTACTATGTGTGTAGTTGACTTTGCCAATGGTTTGTTGGCAATTTGGCTCAAAGCTAGTGTGATTGATGAAGAATTTGGGAACCTTGATGTTTTACCCTCTGAAATCAATAATGAAGATATACCACCACTGTTAGGCCGTGAAACCAAAACCTCAAATGACACACCTCAATTTGTGTGTAAAATGGGAAAAATTAAACGCCTCAAAAATAAACCTCAACCCATTTACCAAATGAAGTATGGAGATGAAGGTCCTTCGTTGGCCATAAGTCATCCAATAACCCGAGAAGAGCTAACTAAGGAAGAAATGGAAGCGAATGTTTATGCTAGGATTCATTTATTGTATGAAAAGAGGCCCATAATTGAAACTCTCAAAAACACAATCAAACATAAAAAGATTCTAGACAGCATTCTCATTGATAGACTAAAGTTAGAATGAGAGGTTGAAGATGAAGATGAGGAAGCCGTTATGGAACATGTGGTGAGGGGACATAAAGTACTAAGGGAGAAGGAGGATCCTGGTTGTTTTGTGTTACCTATTCGTCTAGAAGGTAATCTTACCTTTGATGCTCTAACGGATACCGGTTCCAACATTAACATGATGCCTTATAAAATTTATGAGTTGTTAGAAAGGGGAAAATTCAAACCTAAGATTGACAAGATCTGTATGCTTGATAGCTATAATGCCGAAACTATGGGACCCTTGTTGCATGTACTTTGTCAAGTTAGTACCCATAACATACTGGCGGATTTTCTTTTGCTAGACGTTCCAATTGATAAGTATGTTCCATTAGTTGTGGGGAGGAGTTTTATTTACACGTTAGGATCTATTCTTGAGACTAGGAAGGAGAGAATTTCGAGTTATGATGGTGATGTTCACCACCACTTTGAGATTGCTAAGATTAAGAAGAGAAAGGAGGAGGAAAGTGATAGTGAAAGTGATAAGGAGTACTCTCCAAAAAGAGATTAAAATGGAAAG
The DNA here is from genome assembly GCA_019973895.1 of Chrysanthemum seticuspe. Taxonomy (NCBI): domain Eukaryota; kingdom Viridiplantae; phylum Streptophyta; class Magnoliopsida; order Asterales; family Asteraceae; genus Chrysanthemum; species Chrysanthemum seticuspe. The sequence goes on along the minus strand of BPTQ01000007.1, from coordinate 185,133,789 downwards.
TCTATTAATGGTCCTATCCATCCTAAGTAATATGATTGTGAAGATCCCATGAATCATGCTCCAGCCAAGCAAGATTACCTTAATCCTTTCTGTAATGTTTGTGTTTGGAAGAAAATCGATGCTTTACTTGGTTGATTGCCATTATCAATCAAAGAGCACTTATTCGACACCAAATTACTCAAGAGGAAACACTAAAGGAGAAGTAAATAAGAAGTGGCATGTTAACATTAAGATTGTTGACCCATACAAGAATGGGTATGAAAGTTGATTTGAAACTAAGCACACCAAAATAAAACCTTCTGGGTCCTATGATGAGTGCTTATTCACTCATCATTTTTACCCGCCTAAGACCACAAAAATGAACAAAAACACTCAAATACGATCAAAATATGTTAAAAATACCCTCGGAGTGTGTTTTATGTCTTGCAGGTACAAAAGGGTTGAAAACAGAGTGAAAACGAGCCGAAATCAGAAAATGGCAAAATCAGTCCTCTAAGTTTCAGAATTGTCAGAAAATACCCCTAAAGTTTCAGACTTGGCAAGATTAGTCCTTGGTTTATTTGAGAAAGACAAGATTTGCCCTTGGAAAAACCTTTTCAGAAAGTACACATCTGGTCCCTGGAAATTCAGTTTTGGCACATTTAGTACCTAAGTTGCTAATTGGGTAAAAAATTCGTCCCAAGTCCAATTATTAACCCTACCCCCCTTCTTCTCCTTCCCATTTTCCCGCCAAACCCTAACACTACCCTGACACACACACAAACCCAAATCCACCTTAACCCTTTTACCCAGTACACAACCAAAACCCTAAAACCCACTTTACCCCATCTCCCAATCCCACTAAATCCCAACCCCAAGAACAAATCACGGGTTACCATTGCCACCATGGCAATCCATGTCAAAAAGCCCCATGGATGGCTGAGATTGTCTCCCAACTAGTACCTACTAATTGAAGGGTAGAGATTGATGCAAAGGAGCAAAGATATGTTTTTGGCTTGTATCCTCACACAAAAGAAGCACAAACAGTGAAGACAAGAGAGAACCATTTTTTTAGTATAAATAGGAAATTGGTGTTAATGTGTAAACTTGTCTAGAAATTCTGTTCTAGTCCCATTTTCATTTACTGTCATTGTATCATTTTAATTTTGAATGCAATTTAATTTCAGTTTTAAATTCTGTCAAGTTTACTTTATGCCATTCAAGATTTCATTGTTCTGTTCCTACGAAGTTAGTGTCTTTCCAGTTTGTTAAAAAAATAGGCGTTTTAAGTTCTCACAGCCTCAAACCAATTTTTCATAACATTTTGCAAAAATCAGTTCTGCCGTTAAAGAGTGTTTGGATTTAGATAGTTCTTGGAGTATTGGTAAAATTTACAGGCTAAGATTGATTCAAGTAACTTCGTGATTCTGTTTCCATGTGATATCAGCCATAATTTTAAGTTGTTAAGTCATTCTTTTGTGATTTCAAGTTCAAAAGTTTAATCTGTCAAACAAGCTTAAAAAGGACTTTTCTCTAGTTTTCGCAAGTGATTTAAGCAAATTCTAGTAGTGCTAAAAATTAATAAAAATTAAAAATCACAAGTTCAGTTGCTGGTTTTGCTTTATCCAAAAAAAAAAAAAATCAAAAAAATCTGTAGCTTATGTTTCTAGTAGCTTGAAATGGTTGGCTTGGTTAGAAACTGCCCCTACACCACCCTTTCGGACCCAAGTAAGTTAACTGCTATTTGCTTATTCATTTGATGATAATGCTTAATCTTTGGTTTTTCAGATAGTCCCTAGTACTAGCTTTACTTGTTTTGCTTTAATTCCCCTTGTAGAGCTTATTTTGATGCTTTTCTGTGCCTTTGAATCTGCCTTAGTAGCCATTCACTGTTGTGTTACAGCCAGTTAGGTACCCAAACAGCCACTTTTGCAGCCCTCATAGAAGCTTGTTAGAAGCTTATTTGTAGCTTTAAGTTGTTTATGTAGAATCCCTGTAGTATCAATTATTTATGTTTTAGCTTGTTCAGATTTTTATAGGTACTTGAGTGCTTATTTTTAAGTATAGAAACCACCCTCAACTGATGTTTTACCCACTGTTACAACAGCCCACTGTTCCCTTTTTTTACTTAGATTTAGGTGACTTTAGGATAGATTTAGCATTAGTTTTATTTGCAATTAGTAAGTTAGGCGTAGGATTAGTTAATATCTCAGCTTACTTTGTATTTTGGAAGTAATCTTGTGGCTTATTTTTAAGCCCCAATAGCCAAACTAGAGCTCCCTGTGGGTTGTTTTAGCTTGCTGTAGCAGCAGCAATATGTTTATTTTTGAGCCTATCTCCTCTTTGTTATTGCTTATTTGAATTCCGTTTAAGTGCTTTTAGGTAGGATAGACTAGTCTTCATTAGGTTGTAGCTTATATTAGTTTTTTGAAGTTTTTTTTTTTTTTTTTTTTTTTTTCCTTTTGTCACTTAGTAGCAGTCCCATAGCCAAATAATCCCTTTAGTCTCTGCTGCTGTTAAAGAAGCTGCATACAGCTTATGTTAAGTCTTTTTCAAAGTTTTTGTTTTAGTAAAGTTCTTATTTTTGTTTATATTTTAGCTTTCAAAAGAAAAAAAATCAAATAATAAATAAGTGACAAAAAGGTGCAGTGGTGGGATTCGACCCCCTGATCTCCTAGTCTCCAAGCACGCACAGACTCAAGAGCACTCACACTAACCATCTGCTCTAAGTGTTTCCTGCGTGAAATCAGTTTCTTTTAATTCATTTACCCACGAAATTCCTATTTAGCTTACACTTAACAGTTTAGCTTGTATCAGCTTATGCTTGCATGTTTTTTCAAAGTTTTCATTTTTACTAAGATTAGTTACATTCAAAGTAGTTGTTATAGAATTTTCAGAATTTTCCAAAATAGTTTAGTACTTTTTATCATTTAATTAGATTAAAATAGTTTTTAATTCGTAATAAATAATTTAAAACTCAAAAAAATATTCCGCTTTTTCTTAAAATTATTTTTGGTCATGTAGAACGTAGGAAAATTGGTTTTGCACCCGTAGGCCTTAAATTTCATTATTCTCACGTTTTAGGCTCGGTGCGTTACCGGTTTTCGCGTTTTTTAGTTTGAATACCTTAGGATGTAATTTAGCTTTGCTTTATTGTTTCTTAGGCTTAGTAGTAGTCTATTTAGTGTTCTCTTTGTTTTACATGCTTTATTTTCATTTCCGTTCTTTATTTTGTAGAATACGTAATCGCAATTCCAAAAATTCGTTTAACCAATTCAAGTCCTTATCACGAAACTCATCGACACCGTCAATTTCACACCTCGTTGGGACACGACCCGGGAAATCACTTTTCCGGTATCACTTTTATCACACCCGTGAGGTTTGGCACGTTGACCTTTTTCCTAAAGGGTTAATTTGTCGAATTTTACGGTTAATTTGATATATTGATAATTGTGTTTGTTTTACACGAACCAAATTTTGTAGAGAAACTTTGGCCATTTTTATTTCTGTCATGTTTAGATTTCAGTAGTTACTTAGTAGTTGTAATTTCAGTTTAGTTTTGTATCTTTACTTTCTTTAATGAAATTCTACCTTTCAACTTTAATGCAATTTGTTATTTAAATCTGAGGTTAAAGTTTGTTTCTGTTTTTTTTTAATCCCTGTTGGTAAGAGCTCAGATAAGCTCTAAAGCTTGTGTGAGTTTTCTGTGACAGATTAGTACTTATTTCCAAGTTTCTCAAAAAGTCAACAGAAGTCAAACAGGGCAAAATTGAGAGTCAAGATTTATTTGCTATTTCATTATGTCCTAAATCTGTTGTTAAATCATTCCTAATAGGAAGCCACTGGAGTTTTACAGAAAAGAAGTTTACTAATCAGTTTTGATGCTCTTAAATGGTGTTTGGCACAAGAGGTTTATTGATAAAAAAATTCTTCTCAGGCATCTTAGAGTTAGTTATCAGATGCTAGAATTGGTTTAGTTATTGGTTAAATAGCTTTAGGTCCTCTGAGTTCAAAGGTTTCATGTAGTTACTAAACTTAACTTCAATTCTGTCACTGGAAGTTTTCCCTTAAAAAGAGTTTTTAGCAGTTTTAGCCAGCCACTGTAATTCATTTTTATTAGTCATAAAAATAATTAAAAATTAAAAATAGAGTTTTCAATAAGTGTTTTAACTAATCTCAAAAGAAAAAAAATCATAAAAATGTTTTGAGTAGTTTCCTTGCAGTTCAAAGTTAGTGGTATGGGTCATTTTCCCCTGCACACTCAGTGACTTTCTAGCCCAAGTAAGTTCATCTCATTCTGATTCTCTGTTCATATGATTAATGTAGTTGCCTGATTCCTGTCTTCCTTTGTAATTTGTAGTATGTAGTTTATCTAGTGTGCTTTCCTTTGCTATTTGGAGCTTATCTTTTAGCTCATTTTTAGCTGCAAAATTCCACTTCTGCCCCCTTTAGCACTGTCACAGTAGGCACCTTTTAATGCATATTTCACTTCTATTTCAGCTTATTAGAGTAATTGTAGGTTATATGTAGTATCATTAGTCTGCCTTTTAGCTTAATAAGTCTTGGTTAACAGCTTTGTTTAAGAGCTTTGATATTTCACTACTCTGTACATCAGCCACTTTTAGTCTTAGGTAGCTCATAGCTTTGATCTTTAATCTCTTCATGTTAAATCCTCCTTAGCTGGAACTTAGGATTCTTGTATTCTGGTTGGTTGTGTTTCAAAAAATGATTTTTGTACATTTTTGAGAATCTCCTTTAGCTCATCTAGTTTATTCATTGCCTAGTAGTGACTTTAGATCCTTTGTTAGCTTATTTTTAGCTTGATTTGTAACTTTTCATTGCCAATTTTTCTGTTTTTCCTAGTTTTTAGGACTCCCCCTAGTTTAGTTCTTAATCCCAACTGCGTATCCTCTTATGTTTAGCTTTGTTTGTTTGTTTATAGCTTATTCGAATTAAGGTGCACATGATTTAGCTTATTTGCTCTTTTACATTGCCTGTCATTTGTTTCTTCATTGCCTATTTGTGCTACAAGAATGCATAAGGGGTGTTTGTTTGAAACTGACTTAAGGAAGTGTTGTTTTCACAACTGTCCCAAACAGCCCCCTTAGTGGCCCTTAATCCAAACAGCCCTTAGTTTTTTTTAGCTTGTGTTTCTTTTTATTTTCTGTTTTCGCTGCTGATCTGCAGCTTATTTCAAGGTTTATAAGTTTAGTTTGTGTTTCAATAGTAGCTTGTCTTCTCCCTTTTTTGTAAGAAAGAAAAGAAAAAAAAAATGATTACAAAAAACGTGGCTGCCCAGGTTTGAACCTGGGACAGTCCACTCCCCTGCGCTTATCAGACAACCAACTGCTCTACTGAGCTATTTGTGTAATCTTTTACTTAACTGTGATCTTAAAGGATATGTAGTGTTTAGTTTAAAAATAAAAAGCATCAAAAAGAAAGAGGCAGGTTTCGAACCTGTGTCCTCTTCCCTTTTTCCCAGCCACGCTCCAACACACCACTCCACTACCAACATGCCCTTGGGTCTTTTGTGTTTAAGTTTACATCTTAATTATATTTAACCAATCTTTTAGTTTTTAACTTAGTAACCTTTTTGCTTTTTTATCAGCTTATTTCAACAAGTACTAGTGTAGTTTTTTATTTTTCTTAGATTCCTTGTTATTCAAAGTATTTTCTGTCGTTTTTGTAGATTTTTCTTAAAATGTTTAGTATTTTTAATCATTTAATTTGTCTAATATAGTATTTAATTCGTAGAAAATAATATAAAAGTCAAAAAAATACCCGGCTTTTTCCTAAAATTATTTTTAGTCAATTAGAATGTAGGAAAATTGTTTTTACACTCGTAGGACTTTTATTTTACAAATTTTACGTTTTTACTAGCGCACTCGCGTAATTTTTACATATCACGAGGACCCCCACACTTAGCACAATGAGGGTATTGGGGAGAGAAACTTTGAAATGATGAATCATTGAAATCGTGGAATCAAAATTACTATGGACCTGATCCTTGTTATAACACTTCCGGATTTGACCACATCCAACCCCCACAACTTCCCGTCATTGATCAATTTCCTCGTATAATTCTTGAAGAACTTTCTGAGGAACAAGCAGCTCGCAACGAAAGATATTTAGCCGATGAACGAGCAGCTCAAAAGCTTATCCTATTTAACGAAGCTTGCTGTCTCGATGACGAGGATGAGGAGGATTGGGAGATGACAAAGGACAAGGTGCATATCTCTAGCCCACAAAGTACCGCACATGTCCACTCTCCACCCTCATATTGCCTATCTACCATGGAACCTTCGGATAACCTTTTAATGGGGGACGAGCATCTTAGCACTATTCCGGAAACGGAATCGTCTTGTGTTGAGAACCTTGTCCCAATCCCAAGTGAGTCCGAGGTTATCTCCGGTGATATGTGTGATGAGCCTCTCGATAATGATTCTTCTCCCACCCCGAAAGAACCTGTTGAGGTGATCTCCGAGTCTGAAAATGATTATACGTCGTTTGATGATTCTTTATCATGTGGAGACATCGAGTATGTTGAGGAGATACCTTCTGAGCTCGTCAGCTTGGAAGAAGTGAGAGATTTTGATCCCGATGATCTTGATATGGACACTGATTTTGATGCGGATGCTGAAGATATTCTCGTTGTGTCCGAGAAACCTTTTACTATGGCGTTCACTAATCCTCTGTTTGACTTTGATTCTGAATTCACTCTAGTTTCGGATAATCCCATCTTTGACATTCAGAATGAGGATAGTGACTTGTACCTCGTTTCATCTCCTTCTTTACCCGAAGATAAGAATAGTGGCAATCCCACTTCGACGTCAGACCTTCTCGAGGAGTTCTCCGATGAACTCGCTCTTATTGATCATTCTCCACCGGGAGATGATGATGCTCACTTCGACTTTGAAGCCGACCTTACCGAATTGGAAAATCTTATTTACAATTGGTCTTCTGATAATTCGTCAAGTGACACTCGTATTGGAGAGGTCGACTTTCTTTCTCCGGATGACTCGATACCTTCGAGTTTTCAGAGTGACGATTATGGCTTAGGTCCATCATCCACTCGTCCGCCTGCTAAACCGCCGGATGATGGAACCTCTTCTAAGACCGATACGGATGTTTTCATTGCTTCAGTGGTGGATAAGATTTCTGAACATTCGCTTAATGTTCCTCAATCTAATCTTTTACCCACCCATCCCACCTTTGATCAACTCATTGTCACTTTGCCTTCTCCTCCCATTTCTTCTCCATGTCTTAACTCCTACGGGAGTGAAGATCTTATCTTTGACCCCGGCATTTCTTCTTCTCTTGAGCCGGGAATATATCTCATCGGTGTGGAACTTTCACGTGCTTCAAATGTTTGTCCAAACATCTTGAATGAAAGTCCGATGGAGATCTTCTCTTCCACTTGCTTCCCCATGAACCAATGAATTCGGGGTCGAGTCAAGCTAGCGACTCGGTTAACAAAAACAGTAGCATAACATGGGTTTTCACCCGTGTGTACCACCCTAGTGTGGGGGAGTTGCCCCCCGCTGTTGTATATAAGTTTTCAAAAAAAAAAAAAAAAAAAAAAAAAAAAAAAAAAAAAAACCTTTCTAATTAATGGCCGTAGTATTTCCCTTTTACGTTCTCAGTTTCGGCATAACCGCCGGTACTTTGAATATTGAGGGCAATATTCATTTCTAAGTGTGGGGGGTAATTCTCACGAATTTTATCATATAATTATACCAATTCCCGCGTTTTTGGCCAAAAATTTTTTTTTTGGAGTAAGTGTTCTGCACTTACTCAATTGGTTATCAGTCCGCCCTGTCTAATAAACAAAAGGATTGGCTAATCCAGGAGCAAACGGCTCTTGGTAAAGATATCTCAAATCCGTTTACGGCTTGCAATTTGCCCAAAATTGTATGGTATTCAGCTCACCATATCCTTAAAAGTGAAGAGTTGGCTAGCCCGCAAGTTTATGGCTTGTGGTAAAGGCAGTGGAAAATCCATAATTGGTAATCAGCTCACCAAAGATAATATTGATAATTTATCTAAGAGTTGGCTAGTCCAGAGCAAACGGCTTCTGGTAAAGACAAAATCAAATCCGTTGAAAGCTGGTGGTTTGCTCAAAATCACATGGTTATCGGTGTACCATAGTTCTTACTTGAACTAAAACATTTGGCTACTCCAGAAGTAATGGCTTTTGGTAAAGAGATTCAAATCCATTAAGTTTTCTCAAATGATTGCTAGGGACTAGCAATTGCTTAGTGTGGGGGATTTTGATGAGTGCTTATTCACTCATCATTTTTACCCGCCTAAGACCACAAAAATGAACAAAAACACTCAAATACGATCAAAATATGTTAAAAATATCCTCGGAGTGTGTTTTATGTCTTGCAGGTACAAAAGGGTTGAAAACAGAGCGAAAACGAGCCGAAATCAGAAAATGGCAAAATCAGTCCTCTAAGTTTCATAATTGTCAGAAAATACCCCTAAAGTTTCAGACTTGGCAAGATTAGTCCTTGGTTTATTTGAGAAAGACAAGATTTGCCCTTGGAAAAACCTTTTCAGAAAGTACACATCTGGTCCCTGGAAATTCAGTTTTGGCACATTTAGTACCTAAGTTGCTAATTGGGTAAAAAATTCGTCCCAAGTCCAATTATTAACCCTACCCCCCTTCTTCTCCTTCCCATTTTCCCGCCAAACCCTAACACTACCCTGACACACACACAAACCCAAATCCACCTTAACCCTTTTACCCAGTACACAACCAAAACCCTAAAACCCACTTTACCCCATCTCCCAATCCCACTAAATCCCAACCCCAAGAACAAATCACGGGTTACCATTGCCACCATGGCAATCCATGTCAAAAAGCCCCATGGATGGCTGAGATTGTCTCCCAACTAGTACCTACTAATTGAAGGGTAGAGATTGATGCAAAGGAGCAAAGATATGTTTTTGGCTTGTATCCTCACACAAAAGAAGCACAAACAGTGAAGACAAGAGAGAACCATTTTTTTAGTATAAATAGGAAATTGGTGTTAATGTGTAAACTTGTCTAGAAATTCTGTTCTAGTCCCATTTTCATTTACTGTCATTGTATCATTTTAATTTTGAATGCAATTTAATTTCAGTTTTAAATTCTGTCAAGTTTACTTTATGCCATTCAAGATTTCATTGTTCTGTTCCTACGAAGTTAGTGTCTTTCCAGTTTGTTAAAAAAATAGGCGTTTTAAGTTCTCACAGTCTCAAACCAATTTTTCATAACATTTTGCAAAAATCAGTTCTGCCGTTAAAGAGTGTTTGGATTTAGATAGTTCTTGGAGTATTGGTAAAATTTACAGGCTAAGATTGATTCAAGTAACTTCGTGATTCTGTTTCCATGTGATATCACCCATAATTTCAAGTTGTTAAGTCATTCTTTTGTGATTTCAAGTTCAAAAGTTTAATCTGTCAAACAAGCTTAAAAAGGACTTTTCTCTAGTTTTCGCAAGTGATTTAAGAAAATTCTAGTAGTGCTAAAAATTAATAAAAATTAAAAATCACAAGTTCAGTTGCTGGTTTTGCTTTATCCAAAAAAAAAAAAAATCAAAAAAATCTGTAGCTTATGTTTCTAGTAGCTTGAAATGGTTGGCTTGGTTAGAAACTGCCCCTACACCACCCTTTCGGACCCAAGTAAGTTAACTGCTATTTGCTTATTCATTTGATGATAATGCTTAATCTTTGGTTTTTCAGATAGTCCCTAGTACTAGCTTTACTTGTTTTGCTTTAATTCCCCTTGTAGAGCTTATTTTGATGCTTTTCTGTGCCTTTGAATCTGCCTTAGTAGCCATTCACTGTTCTGTTACAGCCAGTTAGGTACCCAAACAGCCACTTTTGCAGCCCTCATAGAAGCTTGTTAGAAGCTTATTTGTAGCTTTAAGTTGTTTATGTAGAATCCCTGTAGTATCAATTATTTATGTTTTAGCTTGTTCAGATTTTTATAGGTACTTGAGTGCTTATTTTTAAGTATAGAAACCACCCTCAACTGATGTTTTACCCACTGT
>BPTQ01000007.1:184837240-185123670 GCA_019973895.1 Chrysanthemum seticuspe | reverse complement strand
TTATTTATAATTTTATACATGTGTTATGTGCCATTTTAATTAAAAATATTTATTATGTTCATACAATATGTATGTTTGTTGTATTCTGTGTTACATCCCATTTTCTATATTTTTTTTATCAGGTTCATCTCAAGGAATCTGATGGGAGCGTTACCTGTTCATGTAATCAGTTTGGTCGACACGGATACTTGTGCCGCCACATTTTCTGTGTTTTCCGTATATACTCTATTGATCAGATTCCGGAAAAATATGTTAGTAAACGCTGGAGGAAAGACGTGTTGCCATCTCACTTGCTAGATAAGAGGCACCGTTATGGACCATGTATTGAAGAGACGGACAACATAGCTTCTGATATTCATGCTACAATAGAGTCATGTGTCGACCGTATACGCAATGACACAGAAAAATTAAAGGAATTTCTTGCACAGGTTATGGAGTTGAAATCCAAGTTAGAAGCTGACCTACCCCCAGAAAAAAAGAAACCCAATAATGAAGAAATTTTCCAGGACCTTTTAGGTGTTACAACACCTAAACAAGTTATTGTCAAACCTCCTCAAGGGATTAGGAATAAGGGTTGTGGTACGGGAGGCGGAAGATTTATTGGACCGGGCGAGAAAGCTAAAACAAAGGCCAAAACCAAAAAGAAAGGGCGTACATGCAGTATTTGTGATGAACAAGGTCACAACATGCGCACGTGCAAAAATAGAAATAAAAAGAAGAAAGCAGCTCAAGCCGATGATTCAGGTTCTGAAGAAGAGGATTATGACAATGAGTTGTCTGACAATGCAAATTAGGATAGAATCACGTTCTTCCTTGATACCTTTTTTTGGTTCAATATGTTTTTAGACTGCTTTAAATCATGGATGTTTTATGTTTTTCACCTTCATTTGGTCGTTAACTTTGTTTGTCATCTACAACGACATTGAGTTTATGGTTATTTCACTTGTGTTTAAGATATTATTTCACTTGAGTTTATGGTTATTTCATTTGGTTGTTAACTTTGTACAATTCTTCTACAATACATGTGTGTATTTGTGTGTACAAATTCTTTACACATGTGTATTTTTTAAATCATACTAATATTACATACGTATCAAATAATTTTTAAGTAAATTTTATCCAAATCTTCAGTATTTATTCAAAATATTCGTTTTGAATTTTAAAAAATTATATTCAATGATCATATCTCTATTTTTTAGCAAGATCCTTAATAAATTTAATTATAATCATATCTATATTTTCAAAATATAGATTATTTGCTTGCATTTTTTAAGCATATTCTGTTACACAACCCTTTTAACTTGATAACCCTAATTCAGCCTTTTATCCTATATATAGTCTCTTTTGATGAACACCCAAATATATACTTTTTATCTTGTTAGTTTTTAAAGTTCGTGTGTTTTTTTTTTAAATCATGTCTTCACCAGAAAACTCCAAACAACTTATCATACTTGGTCGTCCCATGGTTGTCAACCCTGTGTTTAAAAAGAATAAAGGTCGTGGATCAAATGGTAATTATAATAGAAACCCCAAGATCCGTGTTTGCAGTTTCTGTCGTCAACCCGGCCACAACATCCGTACATGTCCACTAAAGAAAAGTCAAGCCAATTCCATCAAGAATGAAGAAACGCAAGAATCCGAATGAAGACATGATTGTTTAGTATCTGACTACATCAGGGATACTACAAAAAATTAGTTATCTTTCTATTAGGTGTCGTACTTTTTTTTTTCCTTTTCAATGAATAACGTACTTTTGTGTTTCCAACACAAATATTTTGGAATATGTTACATGTATTTCAATGAATAACGTATTTATGTTCTCATCAAATTTGGTCGACACATGCTTTGGAATATGTTACATGTCACACGTATTTCATTGATTAACGTATTTATACACATGCGCAATTAAAAAGTAATAAAACACATTATATACAATTTTAAATATATCCGGCATACAACGCATTAACACATGTAAACTTGTATAACGAAAGTGAATTTTGTATTAGACATATGGTATAACTTTGTATTACACAAGTGAAATTTCTCTCAACATTTGGTTTTTTTATAAGCTAACACATGTGCAAATTTGTCATACACATGTGCAATTTATAAACACACTTGTTTTCCCAATATAACATATTCAAACACTTGTGCAATTTCATTTTCATTTAAAGTACTGTCATTCACACATGTGAACATGCATGTGCAATTTGATTTTCCTTAATAAACTTTTTCATTTACGCATGTGCCAACGATTATTCACTTTCATTTAATTTAAAGCATTTTTTCTTGATGAAACACATGAACAAACACATGTAAACTAAAATCGCCCATGTCCATTTTTTGTTTCAAACATCTCTGTTAATTTTAGTCGCCCTAGTCTAATAATTTCACACTTTAGAGTAATGTGCAGTTTCATTTACACTTCTGTTACTATAGTATCACAAGTTGATTTTAGTACCACAAGTTGAGTTTTAGTTTCAGTTACACTTGTGTTAATTTAGTAAAAAGTCGTTGATACATTTCATTACTCAATATAATCATTTGATTTTTCTCGATTGTATCAACATGCAAAACAAACATAAGCTTAGACAAAATTGACTGGTATTTAAAATAATCACTACGCAATAATCCTAAATTAATTCAAACACAATCATAGTTGACCTAAACGTTTTGATAGCCATTCAAAATAAATACCTTAAAGGTATTAAAAACCAAATCCACATACTTAAACATTCCAGAGCATAATAATTGTCTTAACCAACACAAACTTAAATAATTACCAAGTCATCATACTTAACCAACACAAATATAAGTAGTTACCAAAACGATTGTTTTTTCACTTCAACTGAACTGAACTTGCAATGAACTTCTAGATACCAGCAATCATAGCTAAGACATTGCCAAGCATCAAATTCCAGCCGGTTAGTAGTAATTTTGCGACATACTTCGACCTTAACTTGTTAACTTGCGCTATCTGCTTACGCGCATCACTTGACAACCCACAATCATACCTTTCCATTGGTTCTCCCATGTATGTTTCCATATGACGCATAACTACCACTCCAGAGTTTGGGACCTTCGATTCTGTTCGCCAACTCAGAATCGGGATTTGCATTTGGATGGTGAATATATCCATTGCTTTAGGATGTCCAGCTTCTGTCAGGTATCTCCCAAAGTCCACATGCTGTGTTTTGAAAAATAATATATTATTCAAATTATATCTTTTATGCGCAAATTATACGTAATATATGATGTTAATCTTTGTATATATGGAATTAACTACACTTACCACTATGATAGCCACGCTATCATCCGAAACTGTTTCTTCACCGTCCACCATTTGCCTAGCCGGTGGAGTTTTCTTACCCTTCTTCGAACTAACATTCTTACTACCCTTGCTATCCAACATCCAGACACCACCTTTCTTTAAATTGAATATCGTAAGGAAATTGTGTTCACCATTCGACACTGGAATAAACACCTGTATTTATATTGCATACGCAAATACATGTGTGTAAGTTTACCACGATATATATTCGGCATAGACAATTCAGAAAACAGTATATTATCTATATTAAATGCTACAATTCCCATTTATTATCTATTTTACATACATGTGTGTAAACTCAAAACGGTATATTTATTTTACTGTAGCTATTATGTATGAATTGAAGTTAATACATATACATGTGTGTAAATTATGTACAACTGTATATACATGTTTATTGTAGCAATTATGTTCACTGTCGCAATTATGTATTACGTTGATATATACATGTCTGCCGATTTACAACGGTATACATGTGTGTAAATTATGTACAACTGTATATAAATGGATGCTGCAAATTAAACGGCAATACTTACAAGTTCAACTCCTTTGAACGTGTTTGGTTTGCCATCCTTTGCAAGTGCCTTATCAACATAATGAGTGAACATCTGCATCCGTTCATCCGCACTGTATAGCACACTTATGAACCTTTCGTTCTGTTTGTAAAAAACATTACATTTTAATATTAATAATATTTTCATCCATCATACCACATACTCACACGTGTTAATGAAACTTTATATTTTACACACAGACACTTACCACCATAAAAGTTGGCATAAAATACCGGAGTGGTGAATTTGGTCCTCTTGTACGTTCACCAACATTCAATATCTCTGCCCATGCGTTAATCACATTTGGCACCACATGCTGCGATTGGCCCAAACTCTCCAACATCAAACGTGTTGAACTGTGACCAGACTTGGTTCTGAATAGTATGTCACTAGAAAGGGAAGAAAAGAACAACTGACGTATAAGTACACATGTAATGTATATGAATAATTATCACGTGTTATACACATTATTCAAATCTGTTTTAAATAGTTCACATGTCTACTATATATAATGAATACATACATGTGTTGTACTTAATTCATATTGGTTATATAACTTTGTTATAACAAAATTTTCTTTTCAACTAAACACATGTATCACATTATATATATAATTCATGCAATGACATTTATATAAACAATTGAATTATTTGGGTACTTACTCAGGATTTCCAGACATCTCAAACAATAGCTTGCACACCTTATTTTCCTGGGCATCCAACGCACTGAAATTGACAGCTCTAACACAAAATGGCGATTTCATTTGTGCAGTAAGTACTTGCTTCCTTTTTCCACGTTGCTTAACTAAACCTTGTTCACGAACATTTGGCCTAACGTATCTCACTGGAACCGCTGCTACTGCCCTTGATTTATTCCCTGTACGCTTCTTTTCTTCTTCAGCTTTCAGTTCCTCATAAGTTTGTGTCAAGTTCAGGTTAAATGATGGCATGTCATCCCATGCCACACCCTTACCCTTCCTATGCTCAGCTGAAACCTTATCAACACTAGCGATAACTAACGCTTGTGTTTGCTCCCCCAACGTAGCTTCTGGTGTATCAAACCACCCCCAACCAGTCAAATTCCCACTACCACTTGCCACGTTAGGCGTGCCAGCTTCAACGTTGTATTTCGGACCCATTCCTCCAGATGTCCCTTCGCTGTTCACACCTTTTCCATGATTTACCGAATCCAACTTACGCAGTACTTCCGTATACTTAACTTCTAAAGCTTTTAACTCCTCACTTTCTGGGAAAACCACCAAACCCAAGCATATGTTTTTCTCAAAACATGATCCAGCTTTTCTGATTGTCTCAATATACTTACCAAGCTTCCAGACAAACCCCTGCATATACATGTTCATATTCAGTTGTATACATTTTACAAATCAAATTACAAAATATCATATACATCATGTATCGCATTTTAAAAATCGTTTAATTGTTTATAAATTTTACATGTATAAAATTTACAAATCAGATTACAAAATATCATATACAACATACGTGTATATGATATACAACATACGTGTTTCGCATCATGTATAAATTTTACAAATCAGATTACAAAATATCATATGCAAAACATATACACTCTATATTCAATATAATACATGTGTTTAAATGTTTACTCACTCGTCATTAAAACGTTTAATCGTTTAATCATTTGATACATATTATATCAATACAATACATGTGTATAAATGTCGGATAATGGTACCGACATTTGGTTTCATAAATGTATCGACAGGTTTCATTCAATATAAACGTAACAACAGGTTACATTCAATATAATACATGTGTCTAAATGTACCGACAGGTTTCAGTCAATATAATACATGTGTGTAAATGCTTACTCATTTGTCATTAAAACGTTTAATCGTTTATTCATTTGATACATATTATATCAATACAATACATGTGTATACATGTATACATGTGTATACATGTATACATGTTTATACATGTATACATGTTTATACATGTATACATGTGTATAAATGTAACATAAAAGTACCTACAGGTATCATTTTACAAGGATATACATGTGTATAGTTCAGATTTGAAGGAAAGTACCTCTAAATCTTCCGGGAAACCATCGTCTTCTTCCTCCTCATACGGTGGTTCTAGTTCTCCCAGTCCACATCCACCAACGTCTAACTCTGCCGTTTCCCTCTCTTGCAAAATGTCCATTGACCATTTACTTGTAGGTGGTCTTTTGCGAGCAATTGGCAGAGATTCACATTTTGTTCCATCAACGTAAATCATCTGTGTCATCAGATACAATCAGTTAGGATACTAAACATGTGCATCTAAATATAATTCAGCATATACGTATTATATATTACCGTTAACAAGGTAAGTGGGCCGCAAAAGTAGTTGTTCTTCACTTTTGGCTTCCATCCATCTTTGCAGTTTGGAAGACTATCAATTAAGAACTTACACCAGTTTATTTTACTGAAATCAGTGTTTGGGCTGATGTGTTTCAAAATTTCTAAATCACAGCACCCCGTCTTTGAACAACTACCGATAACATTTGCAAATAGAACAATGAAATTCAGCTTGAAGTTAAGGTCTACAACCTTACTACTTCGTATCATTTTCCTAACAACTGTTGGTGTTATTTTCCCTTCCTCACATGGATACTGATTCTTCCATGCCTCTATCATTACCCCATTATCCGACACTTCAGCATCCAGTATATTGTCCCCCTCATTTTTCAAACCTAGCATTTGACTTATTGTTTCACAATCTACTCTAACAGCACCTTTAGCCAGCTTAATTTCCATTTTCTCACCATCAAAGTTTTTAACCACATAAAATCCTAACTTTGCAGGTATACCATCCACCTTGAATTCAAGTAAGCTTCCAAATCCTAGTCTATCGATACATGCCTGTTGGTTAGGCTTAAGGGTTGCTATAGCTAAATAAAATGGGCGTGGGCTAGACCGTGTCCTAAGTGTTGTCGAGATATCTACGGCCTGTTTTTTCCCTTTTGTGTCGATCCTAGTTGACTTAACTTCTGGCCTAACTTCTGATGGTCCGGCTACATCAGCTTCATTGATAACACCAACTGTAACAAATATAACGCATGTTCTTCGTTAATACAAACACTAATCCACACTAAAGACAAAAACACAGATATGTGTATCAATACCTTTTGTCTTCTTAATCGGTTTTCTCACAACATTAGCAGCAGTTCGCTTGATCCCTTTCCTACCAGCTTCCACTACATATGTCATTAGAAAATAAATTAATATCAATTTAAACACAAATGTTATTCGTCTTTGGATAAGTTTTTTTATGATGTTACAAACAACTATAGTAATACCTTTGTCCTCAGGGCTACTACTCCCAACTCTTCCTACTATCACGCTTCTTCTCCATCTCACAGGTGATGCTATTCAACAAAAAACATATACAATTAAACATACGCTTTTATATTTTAAGTGTAACGCCAAATAATTTTGTGTGTCATACCAACGCTCGCAGGACTCCCCTGGTTTGGTTGAACCTGAGCTTCGAAGTCGTCATTGCTATTTTCCACGTCAGCGTCAATAGGATCATCAATTGTATTTTCTTCAACCACGCTTCTGTTATGTTTTGTTCGGTAACTTCTCCGCAGATCTGTAACACATATAAACGTTCGGATCGTTAACATTACTGTATAAAATAGATTATATGTAATCTGAAATTCAGTATATATCAGACAAAATATAAAAAGTATAACAACGTTGTACTTATTGTTTACTTAACAGCATGCATTTGTAATGAGTTACTACACCATTTTCTAAATTTATATATATACATGTGTTGTTTATAAAGTTATACACATACATGTGTTACTTATTAATTTACATACATACATGTGTTATTTAAACATACATTCGTTATTTATACACACATGTGTCACTTAACAACTTTGTCATGAACTACAACACCATATATACAGTTATAGACACACATGTGTTATTTACCAATAAATGTCTTATTCAAACATACATGTGTTATTTCCACACACATATGTCAATTAACAACTTTGCCATGAATTACAACACCGTCTATAAAGTTATAAACGTCTGTATAACGAATCACCATACAAAGAAACATAACACAAACAAACATACTCATACACACATCCACTATATACATCCTACGTTTTTAATACCCATTAATCTGTTGTTTTGAACAATGTTTACAGACCCGTGATTCAAAGATGTTTACATTCCCATAATCCACATGTGCATACATGTTTACACACCCACAATCCCCACATGTTTTACAAACCCATTACCCACAAATGATTGAATACATCATCATAACAAACATGTTTACAGACCCATAATCAACTCAAAAAACATATATCCAACAGGTTGTGTCCAACCATATCATCCATTATAGACATTGTCACAGGTAATCCCTCCAACATGTTTTTTTGTCCCATATCATCCGTTTACACTCCACCAAAGAACATCATTTAATATGAAACAAAACAAATATTAATTAACACTACATTATTAGTTTCTAACACAAATTAAAGATTAATTGTTTACATCAATTAATATGTCGGAAAAAAAACACAAACACATGTAGTTCAACAATCCGTTTTGTTTCTTAATTAAACATCGATTTAACCTAAAACTATGATTAAATTAAAAAAAATGACTAAATAAATTAACAAAATCATGTAAATCATATCGCTCAAAAACACACATGCAGTATGATCATTCCTTTTTTTCTTAAAATTAAACATACGTATAGAATGAAACAATGTAAATAACACAATCAAAACAAATAAAAAATAAAATAAAATCCATTCGATACCTGTCATTTTTCCCAGAAACAAGAACAATTGTGTGTGTTTTTTGGTACCGCCGCACCTTCTTTGATTGATATGAAAAAAACCCTAATAATTGGGGGTTTTAAAAAACTATCAAAGGATAAGATTGTGTGTTTATTTGATTTGATATGTCAACCGGTTTTTTAGGAATTTATTTTGATCTCAGAAACTACTTGACTGAGCAACTTGAGGGGAAGTTATTAACATACTTCACAGTGAAGGAAGTTACAAATTAAATGAGAAGACGAAATTCCGAAAATGTCCCCATAATTAATTAAAATGCAGAAAAAAACTTCCAATTATTTACCAAAATGCCATGTGAATCCTACACCATTGATAAAAAAAAAGGAAGGCCAAGATTGGTTCTCGCAGTTCTCGCAAATTATTTGGTTCTGTAAATAACCCTTCCCTATATATATATATATATATATATATATATATATATATATATATATATATATATATATATATATATATATATATATATATATATATATATATATATATATATATATATATATATATATAGTGTGGGGTTATTTTCAGAACAAAAAAAAAGTCGAGAACTGCGAGAACCACGTTTGTACTACTAATAATACATAATGTACATCATGTCAATGCAAAATGGCATTTTTGAAAATATATGTAACTTAATTTGAAAGAAAAGATTAAATTAAGGGTAAAGTAGGAATTTTGTACTTCCATAAAAATAGGATCACATAACAAAAAACCGTTTCCCAAAACCTGTGTTTTATTATTTTCACAACTCTCTCTCACACTTTTGATCTATCTTCCTCTCAAGAACCCTAGCCTCCCACTTTAAGAATGAAATATCACTATTAAATTACTCGATCCTCAAAAAATAAAACATTATACCATTCATACGGTTGTCATGTTTCAAGAAACAAAAAAAAGTCATAGACATTATTCTTACTAATTTTCATCTTATTTATTTATTTGCTTCTTGGGTTTTAAGACCACGGTTCCAATGGGTTCCCTTCAAGTCAAGGTTAGTATTTTTTTTCCTATCTATATATTTATATATATTCTCATATGTTTTAATTTCGTTTTATTCGGCTGTATGAACATCATTATACTAATGACTATATAATTTAACAAATTTGATTTTATTAGCTTATTAAATCCACTTTAAGCTATGTTAATTGTTATAAACACATTGTAATTGAATTATTTATTTTTTTTTCGGGTCGGATTTGGATTCAAGATCTGAGATCCAATCTAGTCTGTTAACATAGTAGCAAAAACAAAGGGCTTTTTTTTTTTTTTTTTTTTGCTGAATATTGAATTTATTAGTAAAATTTTTATAGGGAAAAATAACGTATAGTAATCATTGAGTTCTAGTGAAGTTAGCAATTAAATATAGTAGTGTTTTTTTCTCAATAATGTTTATTTGGTGCATTTTTATGTATATTTATGTCTATTGCCTAACTGATGTTGGTCCTAAATGCTAATGGTTTATTTGGTTTGATTAATTAGGGGTTTATATGTCTTTACAATTTCTGAACTTGAGAATATATATATATATATATATATATATATATATATATATATATATATATATATATATATATATATATATATATATATATATATATATATATATATATATATATGTAGTTTTTACATGTATTCGGAGTGCATATGTATTTTTATAGTTTAAATGTATTTAGCATCATTAATATGCTAAGGCCAATGCTAATGGCTCGGTTGGTTGCCACCCCAACCGAGTAGTCGACCGAGTTGTGCCCACTAGCCCAACCGAAGATGACCAAGTTCCACCCCAACCTTTGCAATGTTCCGGTTGGACAGACAACCGATTAAATGAACAATTCTCTCAATACTTTTTGACCGTTGCATAATTTTATACAGAAAAATACATACTACAAACACACACACATAGATAAAATATTTACCATCAAATACTATCTTGCTTTCTCTTCAACTTCTGCTATAGTGCTATGATGCTTGAATTGCATGGAAGCCATTTTTAATCCAATAACACCAATATAAAATAGTTTGAAACACCAAAAAGTTGTCGATCTTCGTTTTCTTGTGAAGTCGAGTCTAATTGATTTATCGAACGGATTTGGTGATGGGTGGAGGCAGCATAGATGAGGACGACAATAATGGAGATGGTGGCCAAATATGAGGATGAAGATGGTGGTTTCGAGAGATAAGTTGTAGTGTTTCTATGTGGGATTATTTTTTTGGAACAATTTCAATGTGTGGTTGTACTTTGTAGTGTTTCAATGAGGGAGTAAATATATACTGTAACATTTAGTTGTTTTATTTATAAAATTTAAATCAAAGTATAATAGATATTTATGAATAATCTGTATATTAGTTTCAAAAAGTAGTCACTATTTATGATTCTTTAAAAAAAAAGTTATGAATGAAATTTTAGTTTTTTTTTTAAACAAAGAAAGAAAAAAAAAGTTACGGTCGCCATTGTGGTCACCACTAGCAAGTTATGGTTGGGTGTAGTTTTGGAGAGAGAAAGCTGATGTGGCGCTGATGTGGCAGGGGGTAACCACAAATATTGTGGTTGCCATTAGCATTGGCCTAAATACCTCCTAATAAAGTTCAATAATCTGTTAAATAAGACAAATAGGAAATGGAGATTGGTAGTTGAATAAAGATGAATTAAAGTATGACTTTGAGGTCAGTAGGCAATAAAAAATATCAGGTAGTGATGCTCATGTTCGCTTTTGTTGTTTGTAATACTTGCTTATAGCGTGGCGCATGCGTATTTTTTTGCCTTTTAAGGTTTAGACTATTTAGTTTTTGTGCAAGATTAAGGTTAAATGTTGTTTTTATTGGGTTTATGTTATTGATTATGCATATGTGTTTTTACGGTTTATGATGAATTTGATGTCTTTTATGCGTACGTGTTTTTATAGTTTTCGGAGTTTAAATGTTTTTACAGTTTGTGGTAAATTTGGTATGAAATGCTTTGGCTATCGGTCTAAATTTTTTGGCTTTTGATCTGAAAACGAAATATGGGTTTCGATCTTAATTTTTTTTGGGGGTAATAGTTATGATTTTCGGAGCTTATATATTTCAGATTTAAAATTGGTTGTAAACCATTTGTAATATACTAATATCACGTGCTTGTTAGATGAGAAAAAGCTCATTGTTTGGTTGAAAAAATTGTTTGTGAAACTGTGGGTTATGGTTCATCAATAATTATTGATCATTTATAATATATCTTAGTAAATCTTTGTGTGAATTTGTAGGGTAAATGAAAGCAGTTATCATGAGGAAAATGCGTGTCATCAAGTGCATTTGTATTTTGTAGTTACATGCTACCACAAGGACTCAAGGTATTGTAATTACATTATAAGGTTTCATCAATTTAAATGGATTATACACGGTGGAAACTTTATTTAGTTTATTTCCGGATGTATGTTTGGTTTAGTTTTATTGTTGTTGTGAACATCCTGAGATACATGTGCACAAGTACCATGCGTGCTTGATAAAAGAGTGATCATGATGACTACACATAGATCTTTGCTAGACATCCCAAAACATATGTGCACAAGTATTGTTGTTTCTGAATAAACGTGTTCCTTTGATTAATGAACGCTGATTGCTTGAATGCAGCTCACTAGATTTGGTCAAGATGTTGTTCTGTATGTTGAGTCTCTCATTCAGTCCATCATGGGAGGGTTGGAAGGGCTAATCAATATTCTTGATTCTGAAGGAGGTTTTGGCTCCTTGGAGATGCAGGTTTCTACCTATTTATCTAATGCCTCTAAAAGTTAGCAAGTTACCTGTTTATCTAGTGCCTTTAGAAGTGTGCATATGTGTTATCTGTTATGATAGTTACCACTATGAAAAGTGGTCTTTATTTGCTCCATGTTGATTCTAGTTGGTCTTTATTTTGTTACAGTTGCGCAAATGTGCATGTGTTATTCATCATAAGCAATTTGTTTGGGTTCTTAAAGTGATAAAATTGATTTTCGAATGATCATAGGTAGTCTTTATTTAGTCCATTTCGGGTCTGATTGGTCTTTGTTTAGTTCATCATACTAGTGCACCATCTTTCCCTTTTGTATCAAGATATGTGGGAAATGTTTATCTTATCTTCATAAGGTTTGCTTAGAACTGGAAGTGTTAATTTACTTGGTCATGAATTTGTTCCTTTTTTTCTTACCTATTTATGTCCTCTCTTCCTGCTACATAATTTCTTGAGTTTTGACTGCATTATATCAACAAATGGTTAAGTCAATCTGTGAGAAACGGTATATAAGTAGGTAAGAAAGTAATTAGTTTTTAAGTTGTTTTAAACATGTCATTCACGTTAACCATATTCTTTACCCGGTTAATGCTCAATTATGCACCTTCGATATTATCTAATTTAGAAGCTTAGATTTCTTGATATTTTATTGTTTTAGTTTTATGGAAATAGAAATGCCTCCTATTTAATTTCCCAGAACTTGGCTGTTGTGTTTGTTAATGGCATTTGGAAACCATGTATCATGTTTCAAGTTTTTCAAAATCTTATCGTATGTTGATTGGGTGGTTCATGTTTGGTTATGCTCTGTAATTTAAACCAGCATTAATATTTGTAATCACTAATGCAAATGGGAAAGGTTTATCATCTGATATTGCTATCTGGTGAGCTGATTTCTAAGCACATATTCAAAAGGTGTTTACAAAAATAATAAACTTAGGATTGGACGTTTATCTAGTTCCATGTCTTGAACACATTTGGTAAAGATGAGTAGGATGAACAATATGAAGATTGCACATGTGTTTTGTGCATACTATCTAGCGAGAAGATGCTTATGATAAAGATGTAAAGAGTAAAGACACAAGTACATGCAACATATACAAAGTGCACATGAAGTAGCTCGAGTACGTATATCATAAGCGCATATGGATGAGCTCAAACGCACATGTATTTTTAACTCGAGTAAGGACGAGTATGACGAGCAATATGATGAGTGCACATGTATTTTGTGTATAATATTTTTTGTTTTATGTATGTAAAAAAATTAGAAATTTTGTGATGAGTTTTGAACTATGCACATGTATTATTAAGTATCACGTCTCTAACTATACATTCCATATAAAATACTACATGTGTTTGTCGTTCCTTGAATTTGTGACTACATGTGTTTGCCATTTCTTGAATTTGTGTCAAGTATTTATGAGCAAAACACATTAGAGTATTAAGAAATTGTACAATAAAAATCCATCTAAACTAACATTTCCAAAAAAAAACACATACGCACGTTACATTTTCGAAACATGCATGCAAAAAAATATTTATTTTGAAAATTAAATTAAAAAAATAAATTCCTACAATTTAGGAACAAGAAAAACGTTTTTAATTAAAAGAATTTTAAAAAATGTAATTTTACTATTATACCCTTTTGAGTTAAATAATATAAAATAATATCTAAAAAATCTGATTGGTTGATGCTGGTTCTCGCAGTTCTCGACCTTTTTATGGTTCTGAAAAGAACCCTCCCATATATATATATATATATATATATATATATATATATATATATATATATATATATATCTATATTATATATAACAGGAGGCATTTGGCATTAATGCCACCTCAATGACACCTCAATGCCACCTCAATGCCACCTCAATGCCACCTAGGCATTATATGTCCACATAAGCAAGTTTTTTGTCCACCTAAGCACTAATTTTTTAATTTAATTAGACTTTATTTAAATTTCGAATTTTAATAATTATTTTTGTAAATTTCGGTTTTTTAGTAATTATTTTTGAAAATTATTTATAAAAAAGGACCCATGCAAGGATTGAACCTTGGTCATTTGGATAAATAACTTGTGTGTTTACCACTTAGGCAACAAGTTATTTTGATAATTATGTTGCATATTATAATCTATAAATACATATAATTATATTGGAATCCTATACTAAATACAATTTATCTACAAAAATTATATTAAGTAATTATCTTTTTAAAAACTTATTATACATATTGTTTCCTTAAATATATATTTTTTCTTAATTCATTCATTATATATTTTTTTTACACAACCCTAATATCATTAAGAACCAACTGTTACTCTCAAACCGTGAAAGTATGGTTACCTTTTGCCTATTCAAGTTGAATAATTGGTAAGGTTTTTATTTAATACAAAGTTTTGGGAGATGAAAATTATGAACAAGTTGGTAATAAGCATGCAACTCCTTTAATTTTCTTAAGTTTTTATTTTATGATTGCTTCTTCCCAATAACGTATTTGTACATGCATATTGTTAAATGTTTTGTAACTGCAGGTTTTAGAAAGAGTTGATTCATTAAGGAAGAACGTGTGGTATCAGTTGGAAAAGAACTTGCATCACTTTGTGGTCAGGTCAGAACCGCTTCCAAATTTTGCTTTAGCAAATAGCATAGTTATTTTATCAAACTCAAAGTGACAACAATTATTATCGCTATATCTGACATATAATCGGTATAACTAATGTTAAACAAATTTCAATAGTCAACAACGAAGCGCGAGGCAGAGGAACGGTTAAGGAATTTGGGGTGAAAAAACCTGTTATCACTAATACCCCGGGTATGAACTTCAAAGTTTTACCATTTTCTTACTGCTCCAATGCATCTCTCGATATTGTTTTTTTTAAGAATACCAAAAAGACACACGAGTCTCTCATACAATTGGGCAAAAACCATGTTTTAAAAATAGAAGAACATGTCAGGTATGCACTTTTCTAAAATTTTTAAAATATTGAAAAAGATAAAAATAAGCAATCCAACTTTTTGAGTTACTGTGCAGTGAAATTAATTGTAGATGTTTTTATATTATTTGAACTATGCAGAGGTGCTTCTGAGAGCAATGAACATCATGCTGCTGAAATTGGTTCTGCAAGGGAAACTGCTAAAGAGGACGTTTCAAAGAATAGCAAAGACATGATTAAGCACATGGAGGGTAAGCTTTTAGAATTATATATATAATTTTCAGAGACAATAATATGGCTTAACAAATATTTTAAACCTTTTTTACAATCAGTTCTTGATGTGTCATAATCAGACATAACAATGTTTAGATATGAATTTATAATGATTTGTTTTTTGTGCAGGATTATGAACCATCAGGAAATACTCCTGTAAGATGTGACACTGATGTTCCAAGTAAGGTGGCTATAGAGTCGCTTCGTGCAATGCCAATGGAGACATTATTGGAAGAATTTAGGGAAAACCATTCATTTTAATTATCTGAAGTAAAGGAAGCCGAGCCTTTTAATGGAAGCTTTCCTGCCCTTTTAATGGAAGCTTTCCTGTCCTCGGATCTCCAACTGCCATTTCAGATAAAGTTCATCAGAAGTGTGCGCTGTTTATGCCGACACACCTTATGCAACCTAATGAAATAATTCGTTGACCAATGGATTGACTTTTCAAATCGGTTAATTGAGGTCATGGAAGATAAATTATTGATAAGTAGCATGTGGGGTTTAAAATTAAAGGTTATAGAACTAACAGGAAAGGTATTAGATGCGGTTGGAATATTACAATGGAGATGCCGCTGAAGGTGAACGCCCATGGAGGGTGTTTGAGCACCACAGTGGAACTTGCCACGGGTTAGTACTTCTGTATCTCATTAAATTAGCTTTTTGACAGCACAATGAATAAAGTTTTTCTCTGAAAAATGTTTATGTAAATTCTCAATCTAAACCAAGTTTTGTAGTTTCAATTTATTCTGTGGCTTAAATACTGCAAAGGTGTTGGCTTCGAGTATCGCACATGTTCTAATTCTTTGTATTTAGCAAGAATTATGCTTTTTTAAAAATACTGAAAAACATCATATTTCACTACAGTGAACACGTTTATCCATGTCTTCTGACCAAAACCATAAGAAAATAATTTGTGCTCACTTCTAAAGTTCTAATAGATCATACCTTGAACGCTTATATCCAAAACGTCTTTGACAAACTTTGAGCACTTTTTACTAATTGCTTACACTTTCCCATAAATTTGTTTCTGCAAGTCATTGAGATCCTGACATATAACTTGGATAAACTCTTACTTTGTAGGTCCCTATGGGCGTGGAGGTTAGTTTTGATCTTTTGGGAGTTGTTTACCATCAGGTAAGGCAAAACATCGTTTTGTAGTACTGAATTCTATCAACGGTTTATATGTCACCTTTTGTTTTGGTAATATTCAGCTGCAGTCATTCAAAGCTGAGGATATAAAGCAGGATTATGATACTGGAAAAGATGGCATAACAATGGTCACCTTCAAAATTAGTTGTGACCAAGCTGAAGCATTGGAAGAAGCTTTGAAAACTAATTGCAGTAGAAATCTTGTGTTTTACAAGCATTGATGGACTGATAAGGTGAATCAGTGTCTTTACCAGAGGGAGGCATTATTTGCAGACTTGACCAATCCGCAAGAAGCCGATGATGACTGAATACTGCCATGCATTATGTCAGCGTCCATATGTCTTGAACATGGATGATCGATCTCAGCTTGTCACTATCCTCCTCTATCACATGATATCCAGCCAACGTGGTTATGTAGTCGTATAGAAGCAGATGACAATTTTACGCTGTGGTAATTATGTATATACATTTCATATTGCATCAGGCCTTCTGAGTGCACCAGGTCTGTGCATCTGTTTTCGTGGCAGCTGAACATGAAAAATTGCACCATATACTAACGAGATACAACTTGAATTAGGTCATATAGTTTATATATATGAGCATATGACTACTTGCTACTAATGTGGTGTAACCCTGCGAAAAGGTGTGTTTGTTGTAGGGGCTGCCTTGACGTTTCTCTCAATAATTGCATCAATTGTTTATTATTTGGTCCATTTTTATTTATTCTTATAATTATTCTAAAACCTCTTTTATTGTTGTGCTACTTTTACAGAATATTTTTGATACAGGTGAAGGTACAATATATTGTCACATTGAAAGAAAACGGACAAGTCATTGATTCAAATGGGAAATCTCCCTATAAGTTTCGGCTTGGTATTCTCAACATTTTATATGATGATGTTTTAGTATATTGTTATTTTGCACTTACATATATGATTAGTTAATTATGCAGGTGACAAAGAAGTTATAGAGGGGTTGAATGTTGGTCTAGATGGTAAATAGCCAACACTTATTTGAGTTTATGCTTTATGCTCTATGCTTCCTTGGTCTTGTGCAAATTACATTGTTTGGTTCGACGATAACTTATCAAACAAAGAACCTTGCTGACACAAATGTTCTGTTTTTCAAAAGGGAAGGTACAATATGTTGAAACAAAGAACCTTGCTGACACAAACAAAGAAAAATTTGTAGTATTTGTTACATAATTCAGTATTTGTTCGAAAGGGAAGATATCATTTTGCATATTATCTGATATATGCACAAATTTCAGGTATGCGAGTTGGTGACAGAAGAAAGCTTACCATTCCACCATCAATGAGGTATGTTAGTGACTGCATTTTCGTTTTCTCTATGTCAAATTCTATTTCATAATATAGGATGTGGCAATATAGGCTATGTATGGGTAAATGGGTCATACTGGGTATACTTTGCCAACAGGTCAGATGGTGTAGCTTATTTTTTTTTAGCTAAATGATAATGGTAAGAAGTCAGCCAAAGTGTATTCGCAAATCACAATGCGTAAAACCTCTTCATATATCATTTCCAATATCAGATAATCATTGAAAAATTTAAAATTAAGAGAAGGAAAGGTCTTCCCTTTTAATCATCTCTAAAAAAGATTATTGCTTTCACCTGCTATGTTGGACATTTAAACCACCTCTAAATGACTAACCATACGTACTTTGTTGGTTGATGGTGCAGGGTGGGGTTTAAAGGAACTGCTGAGAACGTGCCTCCAAATTCATGGCTGGTATATGATGTAGAAATGACTAGATCACGTAAGTGCTGGCCAGTTCGAAAATCTTTCAACAAGTATCAATGGGTATAATTTCATTAATATGATGATATAAGTATATTGTAGAAAAACAAAATCATAAGACTAAGATATGTTTAAGCTTTTAATATTTTGACAATCAAAACATATTTGTGCTAAACTATAAGTGACACATAACATCTTGCATGGGGCTACATAGAGCCGAGTTCGGTCACTTTCTGCAGTATCAAATATTATAGAGATTATTGTGGCATCAAGAATTCAAATGAAATAATTAGCTAAACAATTAACTTGATGCTTAAACACAGGGATAATTAGCGTCAAGCTCTGCTTCAGGACACCCACTACGGTATCTTCATTGCCATTCAAAGACATGATTGGCCTTGCTAAGGTTGGAAGAGCAGATTCTATTGGACGACTATCAAGAATGGACATGAGCACCACATTGTCCCTCACTGAACATTCTATTTTACCATTATTATCTGCTACTTGCTTCAAATTTGCTGCAAACTTATTCAATCGATCCTGTAAGATCTTTGTCAGAGTACTAAACCGAGGTCGGGTCCATAGTGTCGCGAATTGGTTTCTAAACTGTGCATCTTCAGCTACTTCTTTCTGTAAGAGCTCCTGAGTCTGGACCACCAGGTTTAACCACCCTTTGGTTTCTGGTGTTACAAGGCCTGAAAATTAAGAATATATTGCCTTCATGACAGTAGGTTAACCGTCACTAATGTGAATATGTATTTGTATTATATCAGTATGTCTTGAATACAAATAATACATTACCTTGTGATCTAAATTTACTGCATTTTTTTCAGGAGAAATTGGGTTGTCTGTATCATGCTAACATTTGTTTTACCCACTTTAGCTATTTTGCTTCCATTATAGAGTGAATTTAGTTATAAAGTGAGAAATCGTTTCGAATCATATATTTAGTCATTAACTGGTAGCCATAGATTTGCACAATGGGAGGGAGAAACATGAAAATACCATATAGGGAATTCTCCCAAGGACTCCATTTTCTAATCTATAATATCATCATTATCTACCATGAGCATA
Organism: Chrysanthemum seticuspe; assembly: GCA_019973895.1. Lineage (NCBI taxonomy): Eukaryota > Viridiplantae > Streptophyta > Magnoliopsida > Asterales > Asteraceae > Chrysanthemum > Chrysanthemum seticuspe. Next base: position 185,103,996 of record BPTQ01000007.1, on the reverse strand, counting down.
TTTCATATTTTAGATAATCTTAACGCAGATGAAGTGAAAAGTATGATGCTTGATTGGCCTCGTCACTTCCACATTATCCATGGAATTGCTCGAGGGCTTCTTTATCTGCATCAAGATTCCCGCCTTCGTATTATTCATAGAGATCTAAAAGCTGGAAACATTTTGCTTGATCTTGACATGAATCCCAAAATATCCGACTTTGGTTTGGCTAGAAGGTTTCGAGGACATGAGAGTGAAGCAAATACAAACAAGGTTGTTGGAACTTTGTAAGCATCCATAAGACTATAAACTTTATATTTAGTCTGTTGATTCGTGTTACGTTTCTTTTAAATCAACTTATATGGGCAATAATATCAACTCAGGGGCTACATATCTCCAGAGTATGCATCAAATGGGCTCTTCTCAGTTAAATCCGATGTATTCAGCTTTGGAGTTTTGTTGCTAGAGATAGTGAGTGGGCAGAAAAACCGTGGATTTTCTCATGTGGAGCATAATGATAACCTTCTTGGACATGTAAGTTCGAGCAATCCAATTTTCCTTTTTACTAACAGTACGATGAACTACAAACAGCACCAAGAAAAGTTAGCAAAGATGAACTACAAAATGTAGTAGGAATAGCAGCAACTTCAACTGCCAGTAGTCGGAAATTCGATAAAACATTGGCTTGTGAAAATCCCCCAAAACATGATAAGAAATAGAGGAAGGTGTGTAAATCAAACCTGTAACTTTTAGTTTATATCAATTGTTCATTCAGGTTTCTATTTCTATGTTTTATCTTCATCGTCAACTTTTTAATTTTCCAGTTTCTACCTGCTGTTGAAGGATCAAGAATGGGTTCACTAGAGAAACAACAAACTGACAAGATTCTTAACAAGCTAATGGCTAAGAACTCTCATGAGATTTTCAATGTTGGCAAGGTAAACTATAATGATAACAGATTCTGAACTCTTCAACCGGTGTCAATCATCAACTACTATGTAGAGCCAATGAATTTTTTTCAGGAATGCTTTATCTCTTATTATAAGATCGTAGTGGGTGATCAACACACTAACTTTCCGTTCTAATAACTCTTTTTGCATTGGTCTTATCTCCTCACGACGGTCCATAATATAGATAAGGTGGAAAAACAAAATCATTATGAAGTTACATGACAAAAGCCATATATATCAGGTTGCAATGTATGTGCCTAAACAGAGTAAAAATTAAATATTATAAGTGTTTACCAAAGCCGTATAGCCATTAATGAAGTGATACATGGTTTGAGAAAGGTTTAGCTTGCTGCTTTCTGTCACACCATGATTGAGCTTCACGACAAGTACCCTGCATATGTAAATGAATGTTTCATGAACCATACCATCTTCCCTAAGGTTTGTATAGTAGCTTCACTGATAAAATTCAATTTGTTGACATTGGAGTCTTCCTATTTTTTTAATTTTTTTAGGCACTTAAAGAAGCTTTTGAAATATTCTCCAATAAGGCTAATGCTGGAAGTTCAAGTGCAAAGTTACTTGCCACATTTGGTGATAATATTCTTAAGAAGGGTGGATGTGAGAAACTGAATGATGAGGCCATTGAGGACACACTTAAGAAGGTATGTTTGTTGTTGTTGATGTCAATATGTCTTCTTCTCTATGTACCAGTAAGTTAGGCAATGAGATTTGTATTAATTAATTTGTAGGTTGTAAAGCTGCTTGCTTACATAAGTGATAAAGATATGTTTGCTAGGTAAAGTTTTTTGTTAGACACATTCGACCCAATTTGCCACAGTAAAGCCTAATTAAGCATGGCTTATATAAGTGATAAAGATATGTTTGCTGAGTGCCTTAAGGATGGCTTGGATATAACTCGCGACCCGATTCTACTTGTGCATGATGCTCATTACGTGCGTGGAGAGGTTCGAGCTGGTCTTCAAGAGGAAACCAATGTTCATGAACTGTACGTTGCATGTGAGATTTAATTTCTATTGTCTTGACTTTTGTTTTCAAATGGACTAATCTGTTACACTAATGCGCCGAAATCATCTCTGATTTCACTTTTCGACATAAAAAAGGTAGGCTTTTTACGGTTTTTTCTTGATTTTGTTTGAGTTTTGTCTGTTATGTGTTTAAAGATACAAAAATTTCTTTATAAGATTTTACAAGTGGGTTTTTAAATTTTACTAAGAAATTGTATGATCTTGATTTTGTTCGAATTTTGCTCGATTTATTCTAAAGATCGAAGATTTTGCTCTTTTGGTTTTTTTCATGTGGGTTTCAAGATTTATCAAGAAAATTACTGTTCTTGATTATTATTATTATTATTATTATTATTATTATTATTATTATTATTATTATTATTATTATTATTATTATTATTATTATTATTATTATTTGTTGGATTTTGTGGTTAAAGATTTAAGTTTTATTTGTTTTTAAGATTTTGCAGGTGGTTTTATCGAGATTTCATCAAGAAAATAAATGATCTAATGACGAATTCTTTTCTAAGTTATGTGGAATTGAAGAAACAAGCCAAGATTGACGAACAATTAAAAGAAATCGATCTTGAAAAAGGTGTTAGTGAAGAACCGAAAATAACTCCGTCTGATGAAGTTTATCTTGCTAAATTTTTTCAAGAAGTTGAAGCAATCAAATCCAATATGGAAGAGATCACTAATCTCCTTTTGGACCTACAAACGCTAAACGAAGAGACTAAATCTGCTCACAGTGCTAATGTCCTTCGTGGGTTTACGTGACAGAATGGAGTCTGATATGGACGTTGCAGTCCTTAGAAAAGCGAATGTGGTTCGTGTGCGTCTGGAATGTTTGGATAAGAATGTCTGGATAAGAATTCGGGTGGAGGGTCTTTGTTTTCATGTGCTGTGGAGAGAACTAGGGCTTCTGTCACAAATGGGCTTAGAATCAAACTGAAAGAAATGATGAATAATTTTCAAGAATTGAGAGATAAGATTGTTTTGGATCATAAGGAGTATTTGAAAAGAAGGTATTATAATGAGACGGGTGAGTACCCGAGTGAGGCAATGGTTGAAACTATGGTTTCGGGAAGTGGGAGAGTGTTTGAAGTGCTTGATGGGAAAAGGGATTTGGTTCTTGAGACTAAAGAAAGGCACGAGGCTGTGAATGATATAAAAAGGAGTTTGAATAAGCTTCATCAAGTGTTTCTTGATATGGCAGTTTTAGTTGAGACGCAAGGTCAAGGTTTGGATGATATTGAGGAGAATGTGGCGAAAGCTGGAAGGTTTGAGAGTGGCGGAACAGAAAGTTTGTTTTATGCTAAGCAGATGGAGGATAAACATAGCAGGCATTGGGTGTGTTTGATTTAGGCGTTGGTGATAATATTATTCATGATCTTCATTGCTGTGTTGTCTCATCTCTGACTTCAAGTTTTAGTTTCATAATACAACGTTAGGGTATGATTTGTTGTTTAGAATGTTTCATTCTTTTTTTTGTTCTGGATCAAGTTTTGTTAGGGTACAAATCTTTGTAATGATGGAAAATTTGATGTTAATGGAAGCTCTTGAATGAATAAATTTTGGTACTTGATTCTGTTTGTTTCTGAGGTATTACTCATGGTTTCATGTTTTAAGTTTCAGTTTGCTTATGTGTTTCGATTGAGTACAAGTATAACTTCATGATGTACATATGTAATATGCATAGTTTCAACACATATAAGGTAACAATAGTTCATGATTCAATAGAAAAAGGCAATGGAAATTGCACATTTGCTAACTCTTTTGATGACATGAAATTTTGTTTCGAAAATAAATACAAAAGATTGACAAATGATGCATTATCTTCTCATGCTATTATTCTGATTACAGTGTATTTTCAAGTTACAAGAGTCACGTCATGAGTCTCCCTTTGTCAGCAGAGCCGCTTGACCTGCTACAGGTACCCTTTGGATTTCGTATGGCTATAACTCCTTTTCAGCCAACGCTCAGTTGCTGAGCAGCCACCCATGATTTCTCAGGCTCTAGATCAACATTTCCAATCTGAAAATTTTGCAAAAGATAAGCTTATATTTGCTGTATAAATATCAAAAAATTTCCAAACATGAGCCATATTATTCTATTTTCTAGCATCAATTGAGCAAGAAGAACATGTACACCCAATTACTTATAATTGGGTCGATTTGGATCGTCTCATAAAAGGTGCCCTAAGTATACAATGAATTTTATCAGCTACATCAAACTACCAACTCTCTATTTTCACTCATATGAAACTCGTGTGGTAACACATCCAAATCTTTTCTTTCTTCTTGCTTTTTGAAGTTTTACAATGAATTCACTTTTTTGCTAGATTTTCAATACAACCTACAGTTAGTGCTTTCTCCGCCTCACCCTCTCGCACATATATTGCAGGTGAGATTAAAACGGTTGAGTGCTTGGAGCTGAAAAGGAGCTTGGTGCTGGTATGAGTAATGTTAACGACGGGTCATGAAGCAATGCAAAGAAGAAACTGGTGCACATGATTTCGTAGACAAAAGATATTTATAATTAAATATCTTACATGTTTAGTTTATAATGAAATATTAGTATATATGATAATGGAAGCTATTGTATGTATTTTTTTACTAGATTGATATAGTAACTCATGTCGCTAGAAAATATCAAAATAGTATAATAAACATCAAGAATCTGTATTTGACTTCTAAAGCTAGAAAGTGCTTCTTTTTATTTTTTTCCCCTAAAAGATTGAAAAAAATTGAACAAGTCTTTTCAACTATCAAATAAACGCAAGTACTATTTTGAAACTTATAAGCTAGAAACATCAATTTCAACTTTAAGTAATTCAATTTTACTGTTTTACAGAGCCATGAGTGGATCCTTTTGCCAAGAGACGGTCAGAGAAAAAGCAACGAGTTGAAAAACAAGAAAAGAACCGTTTGCATAATTTGAAAGAGGCTGCAAAAGTTGATTAACCTTCAATCAAATATATTGCAAGAAAGACCCCGTTGCATGATAATTTTAACCATGTTATAAACTTAAAATGCTAAAAACTCTCTTCCGTGTGGGTACATAAAGTAAAATTGGTAATGTGTAAACTACAGTTCAACGTTTTATGTTATTTTAATGGTTTGAGATAATTTATGTTATTTTCTTACTTCTGAGCACTTACCTTGAAATAATTTATCGTATCATAACATCGGAATTTCTGTTTGCCGTTAACTGTAAAGTTCATTTTTAGGATAAGTTAATGCCATGTTAAGAGAAACTGTTCATAGGTAGGGACTTGTCATCATTTTTTTTTATGAATTTTAATTGTAATGTTTGTGTTTGTGGTATTTTTTTCCCCGTTACAAATGAATATGGACATTTCTTTTCTTGATTTTCACATGACAAGAACTAACACAAAATAATATATTCATTACCCAACAGTTTTCATACGCCGCGCTTACCGGCCCGCTAAGAAAAATTCATGGGTCGGCAGCCGAGCGAGGCAGATTTATATCTTATTTTAATTCAAGTCAAACTGATGAATCAAAGTAGAGTATTAAGAAACTAACACAATACGAAAAGGATGAGGGAGTGATAATTGCAACCACAAAACAATCATAACACACAATCGATATTGATAGATAAATTAACATAAACAAAAACATAATTATAACAAAAATTAAAAACCATAACTAATTAATAACATATTTGTTTTTTAATACATTTTCATTAACTACAACTTTACACACATACATAAAATTCATAATGTTGTAAATATTATATATGTTGTGTTATTAACCATCCACGCAAACCATACAATTATTTATAATTCGTAACCAAAAAAAAATAAACCAACAACTAAAAACAAAAAAACAATTGTTTTATAATATTGTTTGACAATTCTAAAAAATGTATTTTAGTTAATAAAAAACAACAAAAAAATAATTATAATTCATAAGAAAGGTGTATAAGAAATTAATTTGTATGTGCAGAGAACAAATGTAAGTTGTTCCTAAATTAGAGCACAAGTTATTACTTCTCACTTGGAGAATAGAGAAACGAAAAAAGTAAGCATGTTTGATAAGGTAATACTTTGTAATGACGAATAATTTATTAAGTTTTATTTCCTCTTATCGGATTACCATTAATTTCTTTTTGTTCTTTATTCAATGTATAAATATTTTAGCGATGTTCGTTTAACCGTTACTTAACTTATTCCTTAGACACTTTTTCAGCCATTTTTTACCCTCCTTCTTTCGCTATTATAAATATGTCAACAATAATTATAAGTCATGCCCGCCCATTGGGCGGGCTTCGAAAACTGGTATATATATATATATATATATATATATATATATATATATATATATATATATATATATATATATATATATATATATATATATATATATATATATATATATATATATATATATATATATATATATATATATATATATATATATATGATCTGTGCTAAACCGTCAAGTCTAACAGACTTAAAACAGCTTAAGCACAAATGCAATGAAGATCAGAGAATATAGTCAATTCCCGGGTCGTTATGTCCCACGGAGACTCAATGGTGTGTAAACACTGATTCAGACGATAGAATGATCACTAATGATAGTGATCAGAAAGGATTTGGATAGGATAATTACACTACTGAAAAAGTTAATAAATAACAGCGACTTAAATACAAATTAAGAAAATTAAAAAGATAAAATCTATTAAATAAACGCTATCACTATATTTAAAGTGATGAACGTTTAAAACCTAAAACTTACGTTTAAATTAAAAACTACGTAAACGTACGGAATAAAACGTGAAAATAAAGAAGGAAAATACCTATGAATATAGAAAATACATTTTTACAATCCTAATTATGTAAGAAAATTATTAGAAAAGGAAAATTATTTTTATAACTATTTAATTAATTATTATTAATTAAAAACTAATTTAAACTATTTAATAATACTCTAAAATAAAAGAAAATATGAAATACGACTAGAAAAATAAATTTAAGATTTAGAAAAATCTAAAATATGATAAAACTAATTTTAAAACTGAAAATATATTTTTTTTTTACTTTTTATATATTTATTACTAATTTAAAACTATTTAAAACTAATTAAAATGCTAGAAAATACTTTTTAAGCTAAGAAAATTATAGAAAAATACTTTTTAAGCTTTTTACATTTATCTAAACTTAAGAAAAATGAAAAATTATTTTTTTGAAGCTTTTCTTAATTTTTTGTATTTAAAGCTAATTAAAAATGCTTAAAAACTGAATAAAATACAGAAAAATAGCAAATCAACTTGGAAAAATCTGAAAATTTCAGGAAAAGCTTAAAATAAAGTGAGGAATCTAGGAAAAATAGAAAAACAAGGGCTTGTGTGGAGGAATTTGAAACTGAAGTGGAAAGTGCTTAAAAATAAGCACTTTGATAAGCTAAATCCACACCAAAAGGTACCAAACTGAAACAGAAGCTACTATAAGCTAAAATAACCTAAATACAACAGATATCAACAAGCTATAACCTCTGGAATAGCAAATTGAACAGATTTGATATATGAGCTCATAAGCTAAAACAGTAACTGAGGGGGGCACTTTGAGCTTAAGCATAAGCTACATATTAAGCTAAAAAGGAAAAGCAGAAGAAGGGACATGAAGGAGACCTGGTCAAGACCATGCAAACCAAAAATCAGACCATAAGAAGCTCTTATGAGCCCTATGCATGAGCTGCAATAACTGAGAAAATCTCAGTATCAACTGAGTTTGGAGCAGGGCAGTTTTGGCTTAAAAGAGGAGCTTATTTGGAGCTTATACAAAAATTGTAAAATTCTGATAAATTGATAACAAGAAATGACACCAGCTGAACTTTTTGAAATGCCAATTCTCACTGAGATTGGCTCAAAATTAAACTCATGAAAATTCCTCCAATGTGAGTCCAAAACAGATTTTTCACATTATTTGACTTTTGAAAGCAATTGAGCACTTTGACTAAAATGAACTTTAGATCCAATTTTAAGACTTATGTTGATGTAATAAGGTGTAACAAGTGTAATGCAAGCAAGCTTAATGAATTCTAAACACAAAATAATGATCTGCTAAGCCAAAATCTCAACAGTGAGCAGTGGAGATGGATTAAGGTGAAATGTTGACTTTGGGGGTATGCAGACCCAAGTTATTGACAGGTTTTGGCTTAAATAAGCTTAATAGATATGAACTATCAGAAATCAACCACTGCATAACCTCCTAAGACAGAAAGTACAGTAATTCCAAACACCCTTTTTAAAACTGAAATGAACTTAAAACTGATATTGATACTTAACTAACCACTATCACTGATCAAGATAAGTTTAAATCACCTAATTATAGCTAATTAAACACATAAAAATCACTTGTAACCACAGACACACTTACAATCATAAACTGCAATATTGAAGAGAAAATAGAAATGAGAATAAAACTCACAATTGTCCAGCTGGTGCCACAGGCTAAACCCAAACCAGATTCTGATCTAACCTAACTAAATCTAACACCAAAGCATCCTCAGTATCACCCACAACCTGTCCAAACTGCTATTAAGCTCAGTTTTGACTTTTGTTGACCATGCTACAAAACTACTTAAAAATGATTCCAAAGCTTGTGAAAAGCTTTAAATAGCTTAAATAACTTATTGTAACTCAAAAACAAACTGTTAAAGGATTGGAAATAAGCTTTTGAAATTGAACTTCTCAACAGTGGATTATCAAAACATGAAATATAACCAAACTTTGATATTGATTCTTAAAAGTACAATGCAATGCTATTTTAACTTAAAAGAGATACAATTAAACTGAAATTACAACACTTTGCATTAAACTAAGACATTTATAAAAAATTCGACATTAAGAAAAATTAAAAAGCTAACTACTACTTGTTTCCTCTTTCTTCTTCTTTCTTTTATACCCAAAAGCTTTCCACGTGTCCTTTAGAGTGATTCCCACTTGATTCCCGTGCCTCTGGATAACTTTTGTGGGATTTGACCACTTTGTCAATTTTGGCGGGAATAAGGGATTTGAGCAGTTGAGGTTGAGTGGAAGGTTAAATATTGCATTAAATGTAGTTTGGAGTTGTGTGGAGGTGGGGGGACAATGAGGAGATAAGGTGATGGAGGGGGGATGGCAAGGAGATGTGTTGCAGAGATCAAGTGGGGAGGGGGATGAGTTGGCGCCAAAGGGGTGTTAGTCAAACCATGTTTGACCGGTTATTAATAAAGGTGAAGGTCCAAAATGCTAAATGACAGGGGGTCCAAAGTTAGGCAGGGGGTCCAAAATTAGGTTTAAGGTTTTAATAATTAGAGGGACCAATTGTGTAAATCTGAAAATTGCAAGGACCATTACTGCCAATTCATCAAAGATGTTCCAAGGACTAATACTGACAAGCTTCAAAAGTACAGGGACCAAATCTGTCATTTTCCAATTTTCCAGGGACTAATTCTGCCAATTTTGAAACTTGGAGGACCATTCTTGTAATTTTCTCAAACTTTTGATATTTTTCACCAAAGGACTAAATTTGACAAGTTATGATTTTAAAAGGACCTTTGGTGACTTTACTTTTGAAATTATGTGCTCAGGGACTGTTTTTGACAACTTTTGAAACTTGGGGGACTAAAACTGCAATTTTTGCAAATTTGATATGTTTTTCATCTGATTTTGATATTTTTGCATTTAAAACACATAAAACACTGATTTGTGATATTTTGATCATTTTGATGTGTTTCTGAGTGTTTTCAGATGATTTTGCAGTTTATTTTGTACAAAAATGATGAGTATTTAGACACTCATCAATATATATATTATTTTTTTATTTTTTTGTTTTTTGCGCACCCCACAGTTTATATGAGCAATTGAGAATTCTCTGTCCATGTATGTTGGTTTGAACAGGCTGCGGAGTCGCCGCCCCCTAAAAGTCCTGTGCGCCTCGAATCCTCTGAACCGAAGAAGCAGGACGCGGAACCATCGGATCCTGCGAAAGCACCAATGGAACAACTTATTGAGGAGTTGAGTGTGGCCGCAGTGCACCAGGCAGTATTAACTGCGCAGCTAAGGGCTAGCTACACCGGGGAAAGTTCCCAGAATGTGCAGAAGGATAAACATATTGCTCAATTGGATGCCCAGTTGGCCAGTGCCAAGATGGAAGCAGATGCTATAAGCACGTATGCCCAGAGACTGGCTGATGAAAAAATGCTGTTGCTGAGCCAAATAAGTCAGGAGCGTACCACAGCGGTAGAGTACAAAGCTTCCTGTATGTGGGCACTAAAATATCTTGAAAAGGGCAAGGATGAATTAACCTCGCAACTGGAAATATTTGGCACTACCGTGCGTGATACTTTGGAAGTGCAGGAGGTGAAACTTCATAAGCTCAGCCTGGAATATGATGAGGAGTTATATCCTCAACTTCTTTCAACAATCGCAAAACGTAGGTGGTTGATTGGGCATGGTTTGCGACTTGCCGCGCTTGGTACTCTGGAGTCTCCGGAAGTTGTGGGTGCCTTTGGGGTAGTGGTTCAATGCGCCTTAGCGCGGGGTAAGTCATAAGCGGTTGAGGAGCTTCATAGGGCAGAGTTATTGAAGGTACCCATTGATAAAGTACCTGGGTATAATGCGCGAGCGTATGATGAGCTGGTAGCTGCCATGGAAAAGATGAAGTCAGTGGAGCTGCCCATGATTTCTCAGTTAGAGCGCGATCAGGATTTCTCAATAAGGGTCATTACGGAGGGATTGACCTTAGCTCGGCATCTTGGTGGAGAGGCCGTTGCGCAGCCAGACCATTTTCTTAAGCCTGATGAATCTCAACTTCATGTGCCTGTATTTGCGCGCCCCAAGGATATCTTGAATCCTTTTGCGTTGGAGAAGGAAGTGCCCTTGAAGCAAGTTTTGGAAGTGCATGTTGCGAGACTTGCCAAGAAAGAAGGGATTAAGGGTAAGGATGTCCTTTGTGGCGTTGGCGCGGCACACCTCCCCAGGTCTGATGGGATACCAGTTAGTGTTGCAACCGTGTCGCGCCAAGATTACGAACTCCTGAAGAGGCTGAGTGAGGCTAAAGATGTAGCCAACCGCGTGGGTAGCTCATCTCTGGAGCGGTGTAATAGTTGGTAGGTTTGTACGTTGTAAAGTAACAATCATTTTGTAATAACTCGTAGTTATTATTAAAATCTTCTTTTGTTAAGTTTGTATGGATGTTGTTGCACTTGTAATGTACGTACTTGTCTGTTTGTCTTTGCCTAAAAGACATATGTATTGTCTAAGAGTCAAATGTGTACATAAGTGCGAGTAATATAAGAAATTCATAGTCATGTATGAGGATCATAGTATACGTAAGAAATAATTTCTGAGTACTTTTTATCATAGTCGTGTATGTTATGATATACAGCGTACTGTAAATATCACATTAAGGAAGCAAGTGTCTTGGTTCCAAAGTTGTTAAACGGGCACATATGCGTTGTTGCGCATCCATCGTGGGATGCGCACAAAACTTATTCCAACGTCTTGAGAACAAGGTGTTTAACAAGGATATGTGACCCAGTGTTGATGGGTTTGCAACCCTCTTACTCAACAAGTTGTTTAGTAGGTTAACTTATCCTTTTACCATCGTGGGTTTATTTTAGTGCATGCGCGCCATGTAGGCATGAGATAAAAAATGTTAAGACATAAAGTATATGGAAGTAACAAATTAAATGTGTCGCGGAATTAGCTAGAAACCGCGACGTGTTATTAATACTTACAAGTTTGAAAGAAAATAAATAAGACATATGCCTAAGTAAAAAAATAAAAAACAAATACACAGGTCTTTATTGGGCAGTTCACTAAAGTGCAGGAGCGTCTCTGCGCTGGGCCGTAGCCATTCCTACAGGTAGCACCTCTTGAGGTTGCAGATGTTCCATGTGTGCGGCAGTTCACGACCATCCAAGCCTCGTAGCTTGTATGCACTTGTTCCTAACGCTTCGGTAACCTCATAGGGTCCTTCCCACTTTGGTCCAAGCTTACCGGTATCTTCTGCGTGGCTCGCATCATTGGCGCGGTAAACGAAGTCACCTGGTCTAATGAAACACTTCGCACTTTAGCGTCGTAGTACCCCTTCATCCTTGAATTTGATTTTGCTTCGCATATTGTTGCGCGCTCACGCCTTTCTTCGAGCAAGTCTAAGTCAATACGCCGCTCGTCATCGTTGGTCGCCACATTGATTTCAGCAGTGCGAATAGTTGGCATTCCAATCTCGGCTGGTATGACGGCTTCAGTTCCATAGACTAGAGAGAAGGGAATGTCCCCTGTGCTGGTTTTGATTGAAGTGTGATGTGCCCACAGAACATGTGATAGTTCTTCCACCCACATTCCTTTATGCTTGTCCAAGCATGCCTTGATTCCTTCACCTAAGCTTCGGTTCACACGTTCCACTAAGCCGTTGGTTTGTGGGTGTTTAACTGACGCGAAATGCTGTGTGATTTTCAACTTCTCGCACCAGTCCTTGAAAGGGTTGTCACAGAATTGTTTCCCATTGTCCGAGACGATTTCTCCAGGCAGCCCAAAGCGGCATACAATATTTTCCCAGACAAAGCGTTTTACCTGGTTGCCAGTGATTGTCACTACTGCCTTTGCTTCGATCCACCTAGTGAAGTAGTCTATAGCGACTATGAAGAACTTTAATCCCCCTGCTGCAACAGGGAAAGGGCCTGCAATGTCGATACCCCACTTGTAGAATGGCCATGGTGCTGTAATTGGTGTTAGCTCGTGCTGAGGTTGGCGCGGGACGGGTCTATGAACTTGGCAATCGTTGCACTTTCTTATTAAGTCCCGCGCATCGCGGTGCATGGTTGGCCAGTAGTATCCTGAACTCAAAGCATGAGCCACCACGGATCGTGGTCCTGAGTGCATGCTGCACGAACCTTCGTGGATTTCTCGCAGTACGTAATTTGCTTGCAGGGGGCCAACGCAGCGGAGCCATGGTTGCAGAAAGGAGCGTCGGTACAGTATCTTATCTCGAAGCTCGAACCTTGGTGCTGTGCGCCGTATCCTGCGAGCTTCTTTCTGCTCTTGGGGTAACGCTCCTTTGCTTAGGAATTCTGTTATTGGTGTCATCCATGTAGGCCCTTCCTCCTCTATTATCGTGGATACTTCCATCTCTGAGATTGATTTGCTTTTCAGCGTTTCCACCAGCACTTGCTTTGATAGGTCTGCAAAGCTTGTCGAGGCGATCTTGCTCAGTGCATCTGCCTTTCGATTTTCCCCTCTAGGAACTTGCTTGATGGTGAACTTGTCAAAGCCTTTGATTAGTGTCATGGTCTTGTCGACATACTGAATCATATTTTCCTCTTTAGCCACGTACTCGCCCAACACGTGGTTGGCTACCAGTCGGGAATCCACATTTGCCTCCAGGTTACGTACACCCATTCGAGCTCCAATGCGTAGTCCGGCGATTAGAGCTTCATACTCTGCCTCATTGTTTGTCGCTGTAAATTCAAAACGCAGTGCGTAAGTGAATTCCATTCCTTCTGGATTTGTGAGAATGAGGCCTGGTCCTGACCCGTCAACGCATGAGGATCCATCTGTAAACAAGATCCATGGATCTTGTAGTTCCCTCTTACTTTGTGCGGGTGCATCATCGGTGTCTGGCTTTTTGATGATGAAGTCTGCCAGAATCTGTCCTTTGATTGCAGTACGTGGTCTGTAGGAGATGTTGTGCTCACCTAGCAATACACTCCACTTCTGCAGTCGCCCTGATGCGTCAGGTTTGGAGATGATCTGCTTGATCGCTTGGTCTGTGATTACTGCTATCGGGTGCGCTTGGAAGTACCTGCGCAGCCGTTTGGCAGCGAATACTAATGCGAGGACCAAATTTTCCATTGCGCTATAGTTCATCTCTGTTTTCTTGAGCGCTTTACTTACAAAGTACACTGGAGTTTGTACTGAGTTTCTATCCGTGAGTAATACTGCGCTGACTGCTCCATGAGTTGCAGATAAGTATATGATCAACTCTTCCCCTGGTCGGGGTGCTACAAGTGTAGGGAGTGTTGCCAGGTGTTGTTTAAGCTGTGCGAAGGCTTCTTCTGCCTCCGTAGTCCAACGAAAATCTCCCTTTTTGATGCACTTTTTGAGTGTTTTGAAGAGAGGTAGAGACTTATTTGCTGACTTGGACAGGAACCTATTAAGACCGGCTAGCTTTCCATTGAGATATTGGACCTCCTTCAACGTGCGCGGTGAAGGAAGCTCGATGACAGCCTTGGTCTTTTCTGGGCATGGCTTGATGCCATCAGGTTCTATCAGATATCCGAGAAACATGCCTTCTGTAGCGCAAAAAGTGCATTTTTTAGGATTGAGCTTCATATTGATCTCTTTGAGTGTCCTAAATGCTTCTTCCCTGTCGCGCACTAACTCATCTTCAGTATGGCTCTTTATGACCAAGTCATCAACATAGACCTCTAGGTTGCGGCCCACCTGTTTGTCGAATGCGTTATCTACTAACCGCTGATAGGTGGCGCCTGCATTCTTCAAGCAAAAGGGCATTTTTGTATAACAGTAGACACCTTGGCTTGTGTGGAAGGCCGTTTTTTCCTCGTCCTCCTTAGCCATTTGGATTTGATGATATCCTTTGCATGCGTCAAGAAAGCACTTTAACGGATATCCACACAAAGACTCTACCTTCCAGTCTATCTCTGGCAGTGGGTAACAGTCTTGTGGACATGCTTTGTTGAGGTCTGTGAAGTCCACGCACATTCGCCAGCTACTGTCGCTCTTTTTTACCATTACTGGGTTAGAAAGCCAGTCATGGTAGTAGACTTCACGCATAATCCCCGCATCCACAAGCTTGTGTACTTCTGCCAGAATCGCTTGCGCGCGCTCTGGGGCTTGGCCATGCTTCTTTTGGCGTATTGGTGAGTATCCCTGTCGGATTCTCAGTTTATGCTCTGTGATTGAGCGTGGTACCCCGGTCATGTGTTTTGGCTCCCATGCAAAAATATCTAAGTTCTTTTGCAAGAGTGCACATACAGCTGCTTTGCCGTTGTCCGACAGTGACCCTCCAATGGATATTTCCTGTTCTGGGTATTCAGGGTGAATTGCAACCTTCAGATTTGGAATTTTGGTTGCGCGCTGTTCTTGGATCGGTGCCGTTTCGCATGTGATCGTGTTACATTCTCTATGCGGTACAGTGGCATTGTAAAGAGTAACAATACCACCTTCCACTGGGAATTTAAGCATCCCGTGCGCTGTAGACGGTACCGCGCACATAGCCGATATCCCTGGTCTCCCGATAATACCATTGTATAGTGAAGGGGATTTGATCACCATGAATTCCATCCAGGCCGTCGCGAAGTGTTCTTCATTGCCAATGCTGACTAGTAATCGTATTTGCCCCATAGGCCATATCTTTTCACCCATAAAACCAGTCAGCGCCGTTCTCACCGGGCTTAACTGACTGCGTATTTCAGGCCGCAGTCGCTTGAAACAGTGCTCATACATGATGTCCGCAGATGCTCCACCATCAACGTACATGCGGTGGATGTCGTGACCCCCCGTACTAATCTCAATGGTGAGCGGTTCTACTACTGCGTTGTCCGCAGTTAGGGTGGGGAAAGAGATTTCACTTCCACGAGAAAACTCCTGGCTGATCTTCTGCCTAGTGACCCGCTGCCATGATTGTATCAGGTAGATGGTGTCGGCCTTGTCCTTTGGTGTCTCTTTTTTGTTTCCACTCTTCTGTCTATCCTTTCCTTCCTTGATGTTTTTTACCAGATGGTCCAATCTGCCCTCCTTAACCATTTTTTCGATGAGCTGGCGCAGTTGGACACATTCGTTAGTGGTGTGGCCCTTCTGTGCGTGGTAGTCACAGTATCCACTCCCGGTGCGCCGATCCTCTGGAGTGCCCATTTGTGGCGGTCTTGGAAAGTTCCCCCCTTCTGTTGCGAGTATTTCCTTTGGAGTCTTGGTCAGCGGGGTGTATTTGTCATTATCCCTTCCGCTCCCCTGACTGCGATAGCTCTTATTACGGTTGCTACTCCGGTCAGTGGGTTGTCTCCCAGGTTGTTCCTGTGGCCGATAGTTTGAGTAGTTTCTTTTGCTATCCGCCGCGGCGGCTTCGCCTTGGACGAAGGACCGTGATCGTTTCATGAGTTCGTCAAAGGTTTTAGGAATCTTGTCGTTCAACCTCTTGATGAGTTTTGGGTTATTGATCCCATTCATGAACCCTGAGATCTTTAGCACTTCCGGGCATGCTTTAACTTGCATGCATTCATCTTTGAAGCGCTCAATAAAAGCTCTTGTAGATTCCCCTTGGCGCTGTTTGACCCTGGCGAGTTCAACGGGGTTTTTAGCGCACTTCTTCCGCTGAGTGAAGTTTAGGCAAAACGCCTTTCTCAATTCCTCAAAGCCATTGATGCTTCTGCGTGGAAGCTTGCTGAACCAATTCTGCGCATTTCCCACTAGTGTGGAGTTAAACATGTGGCACCATACAGGCTGTGGCCAATTTTCAATTGTAGCGGCTGATTCAAAAATTTTTAGGTGATCATCAGGATCACCTGTTCCATCATAAGTTTTCACATTGGTGGGCATGCACCTCCTTTTGTTCTCTGAAAAATCCCTGATGCGTCGAGTGACGCATCCACCTTTTGACGGCGCCATGGGAGAGACAAGTCATCATCCTCCTGGTCATTATATTTGTTTTTGGACTTCCAGTGTCCAGTTTCCCTATCCTCGTTGTCCAAGGAGTTACCAGAGGACGAATTTTCCCTCCTTCGGCGCTTGCGCCGATTGTCCTCAGAATTAGCACTTGAAGGGCTTTCACTTGGGGAGTATCGTCGCCTAAGTCTGTCCTGTATTCTGCGGCTACCCAGTCTAGTGTGGACACTAGTACGCCGTTCATCCTCCTCACTTCCTTCCCGATACTGTGAGTTGGACGTCTCATCATCCTCAACTCTTTTCCCAATTCGGTTAAACACAGGAGGTCGGCGGCTGTCTCTACCGCGCTTCTCCTTCTGTCTGCGCGGTGGGGAAGTTTCGTATTCCGAGTCAAAACTGAGTCGGGCTTGTAGGCTTCGACTAGACCTCTTTCTCGCTTCCTCTTGCATGAGAGCGGCCAAGGTTTCGTAATTTTGGGATACGAAATCCCTTGGAGCTAATTCCGGTGCGACCCCTTCTAGAGCGAGGGTATTCGCTTCTACCGCTATGCCCTTATTTCGGTCCGGTGCGTCTGGAGCCTTTGTCAGGTCATTCACTAGCACCGATTGAAGGGGAATGGTAAGAACAGTGCGTAGTGGATCCACTGCGCTAGTGGTGGTTGTAGTGGCCTGGGTTGTCCCCGAGCGTGGTTCCACCAGAGGGAAGACCAAGTCTTGGCCTAATCCCTTGTTTTTAGCAGCACTGGTTGTCCCAGAAGTCTGCTTGGAAGCTGAACCGATGTGCGGCTTCTTTCCGGTAAGATCTGTTTGCGATCGCTGATTTCCATGCTTCGTCATTCTAGTCTTAGTTCTTAGTGAAGGGTCCCACTGATGGCGCCATTTGTTGATACAAAAGTTGGACGTTCCTTGTTTGGGCTCCGGCTCTCGTACCAATTAATGATTGTTGCTTGAGACCTGCGCACTGAGAGACAGAAAACACCGTTAGGCTTACTGTGGGATTGTCTCCCACGATTATCCTTCGGCGTGAGAGTAAGTAATCGATTTAGGGTTAAAGGAGAGTTAGGGTTTGTAGATCATACCTTTAACGAGGGATGTGATTCCCTTTATATACACACGGAATCCTTTTTGGTTCCGTGTTCCTAAACCTTCGGCGTATCCCGCCTAAGTCGGTTGGGGAATGATTATCTCCATAATTAGAAGATATCCGATATCATGTTTCGTAAATAGCTTTGGGTTTGGGCCTTCGTGAGCGCAAACATCTATCGGCTTAGCCCAGTTCGTACTGGGCTAAGTTAGTATTAGACTTAAGTCGGGTTCGTGACCCGAATATAGACTATACGTCATCACAAACGAATCTGTATTTTCATACAACACAAAAAATGGCTCTTGGTAACACACCTCTTTGTTTCCTCAAGAAAGTTCAGAAAGAACAGAATGTTTTGAACAATGGAAAAGCTTTGCATGAACCCATAATTGTTCATGATTCTCTTGAAACATTAGAACTATCTGACAAGAGTAGATCAAAAATGAAACAAAAGAATCCAGAAATAAAACCAATCGACTATAACAAATGGAACAAAATTAATGGAATTACTTTTGTTTCACAAAAAGAAAAGTCAAAGTTTTCCATAACACCCAGTGTTTCAAACAAAGAGTCTACACCAGTATTAAAACCAGTTTCAAAACAAAATTCAACTCCTGTAGATGTCTCAAAATCATTTTCGAAAATCGAACAAAAGTCTTCAAACAATCCTTTTAACACAAGTGATGCTAGAAGCATTTTAGATGACGTTAAAACTAGAATTAGGGAACTTCAATAGACTGTCAAATCTAAAACCAATATTACAACTAACATCTGGTTTTCTAGTTTTGAGGATGAAAATAAAAAAAATTTTGAAACTCAAATTGCCCCTCAGCTGAATAACATCAATTCAAGGGTAATTCATTTTGAACATGCATTTTTGAAAGAAACAGGTGACGTTGTCAAGGACCATAAATCCCAGGTAAAGAAAGCTAATGACAGTGTTGAACACATCAAAGTTTTGGAAAATTTAAATGATTCTCTCTTCGAAGATGTTCTGAATACTGATATTATGTCCATTATTTTACAAACATATTCTGTTGAAGACCATGAAAGACTCCAGTCAGAGACCTCTGCAATTCTTTCAAAATATGAAAAAGCTCTTGAAAAACTTGAAAAAGAAAATGTATCATATTTTAAACAACTTGATCGAAAAACTGAGGAATGCAAGTATGACAAACTGTCGTATGAGCGTGCCTACAATGACATGAAAGAGAAAAATGATCTTTTGAGGGCTCAGCTGGAATGTTAAAAAGGAAAGGTTGTGGATACTAAGTTTGCAAAACCATTGACTGAGGAGAACATAAATGTTTTCAAATCAGTTTCCAAACCAAAAATGTCTATTTCTCAGTCTCCTCCAAAAGTCAATGAGAAAAATGATTTGTCAAAAACAGTCACTCCACAGTCCCTGCCTATTAAAAAGAGAATTATCAACGGTATTGAAAAAGAAAAAACTGTTTCTGAAAAACCAAAAGTGTTTACACCTGGCATTTCTAAGACTAGTACACGGAATGTGACCAAAAATCGGGTTAAAGAATCTGTTGGTTCTAACGACATGGTCAACAATCACTATCTAGAAGAAGCTAGGAAAAAGGCACAGACTCGCAAAGATGAAATTTTAGGTGCAACATCTAGGGTGATGAATTCTACAAGATTTCAAGGCAATACTAGTAGTTGTAAACCATTACCTAGGAACACTCTTCACAAAACTAGGGATTGGCTTGCATCTAAGAGAAGTTATGGGAAGCAGAATCCTAAGCAGGTAGAAAACAACACTAGAAATTCTAAGTCCTTTTCGAACAAGAAACATTTGCCAAATGACTGTAGTGACAAAGTTAAGGTAGTTGCTCTAAACAAGAATGTTGAATCTGTCTGTCCTACATGTCAAAAATGTGCTTTTTCAGCTAATCATGATGCCAAGGTACAATCAACTAAGACTCCTTACAGAAACAAACCCGTTGAAAAGATAAACATGGTACAGAAACCTAATAGGTGGATCTCTTCAGGATGTAGTTTTTCCAAAAATGAGTCTTCCGCTGCATCTAAAACGAGAACAACTCCTAGATCTTACCTTAGGTGGATACCCACGGGAAAAGTTTTCAACAAAGTAGGTCTTAGATGGATTCCCACAGGAAAGATTTTTGATACTTGCACCAACACAGATAATAGTGACAATCATCAAGATAAGGAAGTAGAAACCATTATAACCGTTGATAGTGAACACCCTCAGAGTGAGGAATCAAATACTTCTAACACTGTAATTTGTGAAATCTCTTCGTCTTTGGTTGCAGGTGAATCAAATATCTCAGAACTCAGCTCATCAGAGGGTTCCAATTCTGTAAACTCTTCCTCTTCATTCTTTCAATCTTCTATCTTTGATTTTCCATTTCTTTTATAAAACCAACAAAAGCAAAATATAAAAATATAAAATCTTTCACAAAATACAAAAACAATATAAAATCAAAAAATCCAAAAATATTCTTCTCACGACATGTCTCTCGTATAATCGATATTCTGTACGTTTCTAGAAATGTCATTCAACAATGATACGGACATATACAGATGCTTAAGCGAGAGTTCCTTTAATGTTTTCTAAAACATGTCGTTTCTCAAAAAAGTTCTTTAAAAAATGGCTTTCGTATACTTCAGTACGAAACCCGGACTAAAATGATGACTTTTGATTATTGTCAAATCAAAACTCATGTTTTTAAAGAAAAAAACAAGTGTACGCTTTAGTGCACTACATTTAAAACTGGCGAGAAATCATCATCATCTTGAGCACCTTTTCAAGATTGTTCAAAAAGATTTTCAAAATCTTTCAAAATATTTTGTGCTCAAGATAACTCCCTCTAAAACCCTTTAATTGATTATGCTTTATTAAAGGGGGAGTATAAAACCAAAATGTTCCAAATTCATGCTTAAATCAATCCGTTTGTCTCCCCAAAAGATTCTAAAAATGTTGTTTAATCCGTTGATATCAAAAATATCACAAATATGCTATTTTTGAGGGGGAGAAGACGTGATTAAAATGTGATCAAAAAGTTTAATGATCGTTGTTTGAATCTCAAAAGAGCTCGACTCAGTTGAAACCATTGAATTGACGAGGAATCAATGTCTGTATATGTACCATTTCGAGAAACTTGTGATAGACATGAACTTACATGGGTATAACCTTCTTTTCAAGGAGTGTTTACAACTTCAAGTTGGTTATTAGAGCTAGTTATCACCTAAAAACTGACAATGGAACTCATTAACTATGCAACGTAACCGTGTCTCGTGGGGAATTGTCTATCATGAGCCGATCAATTCAAAAAGTGTGAACTCTACCCTCACTGTGTAGATTTCTGTCAAAACTTATAAGCACATGTGAAGGGGGAGTGTTTCTGAATATATAAAACTCTCAAAGTTTTCAAACATGACACTCTGAGAGATTTTCAAGAAAAATGGTTTTATGGCAACATAGGAAAGTCATGGAGTTATAAGGTGACTAAGGATAGGAAAATCCGTCCTATGATCCGCCAGAGCCGGAGGGATCTACCCAAGGACACCACCAATAGTTAGTATTAGAAGTCCTTAGGTATGATTGAAAAAAGGAGTAATGTGAGAAAGGAGAAAGAAAGGGTTGAAGAATTAAAAAGAAATGTAATGAAAAAGGGTGAAAAGAAATTGCCCTCCATAATCAACCTTAGGGCAGAAACCGGGTTCAATTCATCTGCTACTGGTTGTCACTAAGATGACACTGGTATTGAAGACAAAGACGTCATGGGCCTAGTGACGCACTGCACTAAACCTTCTAGCCACTCAATTCCTCTTAAAAGGGATTTGTTTCATTCTCACTGGGAACCCTACATAATCTATCGACTTTCTCTTAGAGATAGTTGGTATTGAAGAAGGAGACCCTCTCCCTCGTCTCCGCTTAGGAAAACCAAAATGCACTAATCGAGTCTAGAGCCACGAGATTCATTAAAAGAACTCTTAGGAACACTTGACATTTCATCTCTTGTTGTTCAACAATAAGGACACAAGTGATTCATTCTAGAGTCCTACGCAGATCTTAGCAATCTGCCAGAACATTTATGAGAGGTTTCACAATTGTAATCCTCAGTGATTGAATGGAAATTCCTGCCAGGGTCAACATCAAACAGCCCTGACAGCAGGTCATTTCGATACTTCCTTATGGGTTATGCTTAGTGTGTCTCAAACGGTCTACAGTCGTGAAGTGATGCTTCGGTGTACTTCAGCGACTCACCTGAACTGTAGGTGTACTTCGGTATATCGTGTTATCCTACTTGAGGGACTCCAGTTTCAGGAACAGCCTTTGTAAGAATTAGAGATGTGTTTTCACAATATGCTTTTAACACCCTCGACATTTGAACCTGTAAGTGCTGGAAATCCCACTAAGGAGATTCCTTTCACGAATCGAATCTTGAATACGAGGGTCGTTACTTGAATTTATTCAATGTAATGTCAACTGTCCCTTATGAGATTAGGACGGTTGATTCGCCCGACCAAGGTGAATGGAATCAAGACATTCATCAGTAGAACAATTGTAGTAATCAATTCTTTAAGAAAAGATTAAAATGATCAATTGGTGTTCGTGATTGTACCTGGCAAGCTGCTGCTGATGGATGCTCGCGGGAGGAAGAGATCGTGCAGATTCTCTACATGCTCATACCAACAACATCATTGGAATCTAAAAGTCAAAAAGAAGTGTGAGCATGGTGGAGAATGACGTGGAGACACCGAACCAAAGAAGTTGACAAATGGCAGACTACACCATTAACTGATCACAAAGCATGAAGAAACAAAGAATTAAGACTATTCTATATCTACACACAAAGTTCAAGCTCAAGGAAAGTAAAGACCTAATCAAGTGAAGCATCTTTTGAATGACCACCCCTTAGGGGGAGATTGTTAGCCTTGATAATAATTAATATAAGTGATGGTCATTCACGTTTAGGAACTTTGTAACGTGTGTTAGATATCGTGATAGAATAGTCAACGGGCTCGTGGATTGGGCTAAGCTAAATGGCTATTAGTTAAGTTAAGCTAGCCTTTTACCATTTGTAATCCAATCCAAGTCCAACCCATATCCACGAAGCCCATGGCCAAGCCCATTAGGGCGTTTTGTCTTGTAGTATAAATACCCCTCAAATGGTCATTTGAGGGGTGTGCTTGAGTGTGTGTGTGTGTGTTTTCCTTATGAAATTTAGTTTCATCTTCTCTTCCTTATGAAATTTAGTTTCACCTTTCTTACTTCATCTTTACTTCTTTATTCGTGTGTTAAAGTGTGTATTGTGATAAGGTTGATAGAAAAACAAGGTCTTACACATCTTTAGTGCAAGATACCCCTAGATACACCCTTCTGAGCCTTTCCTTTCATTTTGTTAACCCGATATCTTGTTTCGATACACCTATACACCTTAGCCTATCATGTAGTCTTTATTTGTGGTTGGAAAGTCATCATTTGCCTAAGTTCAAGGTTCGAGTGGAAAGGTTCGGAAATCACGCTTTTATCGACAACATTTCTGAAGATCATTGAAGACCCCCCGAATTCCCATTGTTCATCTCAACTGGGGGGATATTATGTTTAATATTTATTGTTATGTTGAAAAAAAAGTGATTCGAAAAAAAAATAAAAATAAAAGAAATAAATAAATAATTAGTTGTTATGTTATTGTAAAGTGCGATGTTATAAGCATTGTAGTATGAGCTTTATTGATTTAGTATCGAGGAGGCCACCTCGGTCACATTTGAAGATTGGAGTTGGTAGGTATGCCAACAGTTGGAGAAAAGGTAGTGTGCCCATCACGACGTCCTCAAATGACTCATCTACCTTGCATTTCATGATCCGGTTTCTTGACTTTAAAGCTTGAACTTTGGGCGGACGGTAAGTGGTGATGACTTGGTTATAGATTTAGACTACCTGCTTGTTTTTTATTTTACACCAATTATATATCCCATGTCTTATCCTACCCTTTAGTCATGAAGCATGTCTAGGTGATGCAGCGAGCAATCTTTGGTGTCTTGGCCATGGATTTGGTCATGTATCATTGATTTTGTCCACTTCGCCGTGACATGTTAGTAATGACGAGTCACCCCTTAACCTTTGTCGTGTCTACCCGTATTGCCTTTGAGAATTGTTTAGCCCTTAACTCTAGTGGTGGAGATTTGTGTAAACGCCAAGCTTATGATAGAATACATGCTATGACTGTGCGATTGAGTGATCACCCCGAAATTGACACTTAGAATACTTGAGAGATTTGAGTGTTTTGTTCCCCTTTCGTGAGGTGTTCGGCTTTGTTTTATTCTAGCATAAGGGATTTGTAAACTCATATTTTCCAGGTTATGGGAGATATCTTTTTAAGAATCTTTCTAATTAGGTCTACTTGAGGGCAAGTAGAGTTCAAGTGGGGAGATACTTGATAACATCAAATAGTCCTGAATATTAAGTGTCAATTTCCCCCGATAATGCTTGTAATTTATATCATTTATATGGATTTACGCTTGTTTTCCATTGTTTTCCACTTTCAGGTAAATTACGAGCATTGGAGCTAAAGAGACGAGGAACTGGAGAATTATCTATAGATTTATCACAGTATGCTATTTTGAAGAAGTTACGGCGTAACTCGTCTCTCACATTACGCCGTAACTATTGC
The DNA here is from genome assembly GCA_019973895.1 of Chrysanthemum seticuspe. Taxonomy (NCBI): domain Eukaryota; kingdom Viridiplantae; phylum Streptophyta; class Magnoliopsida; order Asterales; family Asteraceae; genus Chrysanthemum; species Chrysanthemum seticuspe. The sequence goes on along the minus strand of BPTQ01000007.1, from coordinate 185,079,669 downwards.
GTGACTCAGAAAACCAACTTATCATTAGGTTACGGCGTACCTCTTCCCAAACGTTATGACGTAACTACATTAGGTCAAATGAGGTTCCACGCCGCTGATACTTACGCTGTAACTACTACATCAACTACGACGTAACCGAGCTTATTGAAGACTACGGCGTAACCACTCATTAGGTTACGCCGTAACCAGCAGATCTAGTGCATTATTCGAAGAAATAGAAGGTTACGGCGTAACTCCTATATTGGTTACGCCGTAACCCGGATCTGGCCTATAAATACCCCACAAATTCTAGCATTTCTATTCATTCCATTCCACACACAACACTCAGAGAATGTGGGAAAAAGCTCAAGGCAGGTCTAGAGGAGCATACGGAGCTGTCTCCAAGGGAGAAATTACTCCACTACGATAAGCATTAGTGTTTTATATTTCTTTTACTTTTAATTCATGTATTTCGTACCTTTGAATATTGAATTGGTTTGCATGATTAATATGAGCGGCTAAGCACCTTTTGGTGCTAGCCTAGTTATGATTACTTAATTGTTTTGTTTGCGTTTACTTTACTTCCGTACAATTATTTCTATGTGTATGCATGCATAGTTTATTGGTAGCCACCCTTGGTTCGGTAGTTTTGAATGGCGATAGAGTCCAATTTCCTAGGAGATATGACCAACTGGCCCTAGGTGAGCAGACTGAGACGGGAAGGGTAAGATATAACCAACTGACGACCCTTTCTACATGTGCGATTTGACCAACTGATCACCTATCGTTTGGATGAACTTAAGAATTAGGGGGTGAGTGTCTAAGTTCCTAACGGCCGGGCACTCACTTTTATAAATCTAACATGTAGCGGTACTTAATGACTCGGCTTAGGGACCAGGAACAACACGACTTATGATGGTGCGCCTGACTTCTACTGTGGTGGCATCTTTGTTGATAGGTTAGGGCGAATTGACCAAATGTTGTCCTCTCAACTTTGACCCCACCTGAAGTAATTGGAAGTAAGTAGACGTATACATAACTAGCTAGGAGGATTAATTAGGTTTGCACCACTCTCCTCTATTGATTTCCCTTTCTCCTTTATTTGCTTTTATCTGCTTTTATTCTGCATTAGTAGTTTTATTAATTAAATCCCTATCGAAACCTTTGTTAATCTGTGACACTAGACTTAGTAATAATCCATCACACATAGCTCTTGGGACGACCTCGGCTTTACCGATTACTACACTACACACGACCGGGTACACTGCCCGTTAGTGCACTAGGGTAGACCATAGGTATAACGAGACACTATAAATTTAAGACCTGTGTTAGGTCACCATATTAGTAACACAAGCATCAATAGAAGAAATAGGGAAGAGAAGTGATCGGATGAACATAAACACACACACGCGTTATGCGTAAGAAACGATTATGCTTAGGTAAAATATGAAAGTGAACAACCAACCCTCAAGTGAGGGTTATTACAAGGTATTTATAGGAGAGGGAGCTAGGGCAACACTCCTAGTCCCTTCCTTTCCTTATTGGACTTGGGCCAAGGCTTATGGGCCTTCTACATAAGCCTTAGCTTAATAACAAACATAAAGGCCATAATAAGCTAACTATTACATATGAATCACTAACACTTGAATAAGGTTTAGGAGTGATTCCAACAATCTCCCCCTAAGTGTTAGTGATGAATGAATGAGTGATAAACGTTGTAGGTGCTGATGTAATAGTAGCTTTGACGTCTTATGACATTCTTCTTTCTTGTGAGAAGAAGTGTCTTGATTCGAACAATCTCCCCAGTGTAGAGAAATTGTTTCTTTTGAAGTATTCTGCTTTGACGTCTTCATTTTCTTTGTTCTTTAGTTCTTTGTTCTTTGAAAATGATAGTATGTTGTGGTAATCTGCATCAGGTCTACTTCGCTGCTCCAGTGTCTCCACGTCTTTCTCCAACATGCTCACACACTCTTTAACGTTGGATTACAGTTGATGAAGTTCTTTAAGCCTTTAAACTTTGTAGATTCTTTGTTGACGAAGAATCATTCTGAATTTGTGTTGCCTTTGATGATGAGAGAACTTTCATAAGTGATGTTGTTGGTATGAGCATGCGGAGAATCTGCACGATCAGTCCGCTCCAGAGCTTCCATAAGAAGTAAACATAGGAAAGGTTAGTAATAAGCGGATTCCGGCACTTACAAGTTTGAACTTCGAGAGTGTTAACAGCATAGTGTGACAACAAAACTCTAATTCTCACAAAGGCTGTTCCTGAACCGGAGTCCCACAAGTGAGATAACGCGATGTACCGAAGTACACCTACGGTTCAGATGAGTCGCTGAGGTACACCAAAGCATCACCTCACGACTATAGATCGTTTGAGACCACTAAGCGTAATCCACGGGGAGTTACCGAAGCGACCTGCTATCAAGGCTGTTTGATGTTGACCCTGGCAGGAGTTTCCATTCAATCACTGAGGATCACAGATGTGAACCTCTCATAAATGTTCTTGACAGATTGTGTAACCACCGGTAAAAATCCATCTTTATACTAATAGTAATTCATTTTTCTACGTACATTTTTTTTCTTTCTTACAACTAGATAATAAGCCGCATTCACAAACTGCTCACTCTCATAGCTAATGCCTTTGATATACACACTTTTAAGTGACAATGAAAGTCTCACAATAATGTCATGCTTGAAACTTCTTGGCATGGTCACCCATGACAGTTGTGCCCTCACATAGCATACGGGATGTCCGATATAAAGTATCCTTATAATATTAACGTCATTTTCCAATAAAATGTCACTAAGTAAATTAGGGTTTTCTTACAGTATTGATTTATAACAATTTCGATACTACATCATAAACCCTAATGTACATGTACAAGTTTAAGGCATAAAACCCTAACTCTAGGGTATTTTCTGGTTAAAACTCTAATTTGTAAATCTTATGATTTTATGTAAATAAAATCACAAAAAAAAATTAAAGATATATATGAAACTTTTACAAATTACTAAGGTACAAGTTTATTAAACCAATGTACAAGTCATTGATGCATAAAAGTATGCATTTAATATAAATTTCATTATAAACCTTAGTGTACTTAATTTTAAGCACATTGTACAAACCTTTCCAGCACAAGTCTTAAAAATATATTTTATTTTTAGTAAGTACAATTAAACAATGCAAATGTACAAACAATAATGCACCAAAACTTAAGCCTTTATTATTATTTATTTACATGTAACTTATTTAACCAAGTATTTGTCTAAAGAAGTTAGCAACCTAACTAGGTACTTCTACCATTTACACAATAGGTACAACAATACAAGCCCTAAGTACTACCCTTTATGCCTAACGCCCCCCCCCTAATTACCATACTTAAAATTAAACTAACTAGTTATTACTTAGTTACCAAGTGCAACTTGTATAAACCCTAGCCACAATTAAGTTACATGTACACAATATTTACACATCACCTTATTTACCAAGAACTTTTACCTTAGTCAAATTTGGTGGGTAAAACTCTTGGCTAGAGTTTTACCACACCTTTCCATGTTCCCTTGCATCCATTTCTACCCTCCATGTGTATTAGAACACATCACCATGTCTCTTCCCTTGTGAGACATGGTGACCTAGCACTTGGAAAACCATGCATTCCCTTGCCTATATAAACGCCCCATACCCTTTTCCTTTTGAGTCCCATGCAAACACACACATGATACCATATTACCCACATATCATATGCCCCATATAACCCCTCCAATACTCACAAACATTCTGAAATTAAGACCCTAGTTAGTGTTAAGGAAGGATAAGCTAGAGCTTGGAAGGTGTGAAGATAATTTGGTGACCATTAGCAGCTAGTTAGGCGTTTACTTGAGATAAGCAACTCATAAGCTTGTAAGTACACTCACACTCTTTCTTTAGTCATTTTATACATTCAATAAAACATATAAGTGACTATAGATTAATTTTATGTGTAAAAACAAAGTTAAAACCATGTTTCATTTTCTTTCTGTAATCTATGCGCCCCCAAAGACAAACACCTAAATGTAATTCATTTTTCTTAAATGTTAGAACATGTTAGGAGTACATTGAGCAATCAAAATAAACATCTAATATAATTACCAACACCCTATAGGTTTATACTAAACAAATTGCATGTTTTATGTTTCCCCTACTGAAATTAGCGCCAAAACAGGCCTAACCCCCCTAATTGCCCCTCATTTATCTACTTCATGTTAGAGGTATTAGGGTCGAATAAGGTACCATTGTAAACACCACCTAGGATACTACAAAACGCCCCCATAACCCGGTTAAAAAGCCTAGTCGTTATCTTTAAAAACAGCCTATCATTTTGGTCAAAAGTCATAAACACCAAAAAGCTTTTTACAACAAATATATGGGAAAACATGGATTTTTGAAAGATTTGATTAGGAACTATCTTAGAAACATTAGAAATGGGTAAAACAATATTTCACAAGGTCGCATGCAAAAGATATAGAGCTTTATGGTTTAAACTAAAATTTTCATAAAACGCGTTGTGGCCAAGTGGCCATGTTCGTGAACATGTATCTTTCTAATCAAAGAGAACTGGGACATGAGGCTTATATCATTTAGAAGATCTTACAGCATAGTTGTTAGGTCACTAGTTTTACAACACAAGCTTACTAGAAAGAGATAGAGAGGCGATTGAACAAGATTCACACACACACACACGATATAATAAGGACGGTTATGCGTAGAGTGTAATGAAGAGAATAACTTGAACAACCAACCCTCAAGTGAGGGTTATTACATAGTATTTATAGGCAAGGAGCTAGGGCAACACTCCTACTCCTTCCCTTTTCTTTATTGGACATGGGCCTAAGCTTATGGGCCTTCTACATAAGCTTGACCTTTAACAAACATAAATGCCATAATAAGCTACCTATTACATATAAGAAACTAACACTTGAATGAAGGTTTAGGAGTGATTCCCACAATCTCCCCCTCAAGTGTTGGTGATGAAAAACGGTGAAGGCATTGATGTAATAGTAGCTTTGACATCTTCTGACATTCTTCTTTCTTGTGAGAAGAAATTCCTTGATTCGAACAATCTCCCCAGTGTAGAGAGATAGTTTTCTTCGAACAGTTATGCTTTGACGTCATCTTTAACTTTGTTCTTTGATCATTGTTCTTTGTGATGAAAGTGATAGTATGTTGTTGTCTGTATCAAGTCTGCCTCAGGTCTGCTTCGCCGCTACAGTGTCTCCACGTCATTCTTCAACATGCTCACACGCTCTTTGACGTTGGAATTCAATACTGATGAAGTTCTTTAAGTCTTTAACTTTGTAGATTCTTTGATTTGACGAAGAATCATTATGAATGTTGTGTTGCTTTTGGATAGAACTTCCATTAGTGATGATGTTGGCGTGAGCATGAGAAGAATCTGCACGATCATCCCGCTCTGGAGCTTCCATAAGAAGAAAACATTTAAAATGGTTAGTAATAAGCAGATTCCGGCACTTACAAGTTTGAACTTTGAGAGTGTTAACAGCATAGTGTGAAAACACAACTCTAATTCTCACAAAGGCCGTTCCTGAACTGGGGTCCCACAAGTGAGATAACGCGATGTACCGAAGTACATCTACAGTTCAGATGAGTCGCTGAGGTACACCGAAGCATCACCTCACAACTGTAGACCGTTTGAGACACACTAAGCGTAATCCACGGGGAGTTACCGAAGTGACCTGCTGTCAAGGTTGTTTGATGTTGACCCTGGCAGGAGTTTCCATTCAATCACTGAGGATCACAGTTGTGACCCTCTCATAAATGTTCTCGACAGATTGCTAAGATCTATGAAGGACTCGATAACGTACCACTGATGCTCTTATTGTTGAACATCAAGTGATGAAATGTCAAGTGTACCTAAGAGATATTTTGATGAATCTCGTGGCTCTAGACTCAATAGTGCGTTTTGGTTTTCCTGAGTGGAGACTAGGGAGAGGGTCTCCTTCTTCTATACCAGCGATCTCTAAGAGAAAGCCAATAGTTTAAGTAGGGTTCCCTGTGAGAATGAAACAAGCTTCTTTTGAGAGAAACTTGAGTGGCTAGGAAGGTATAGTGCATGCGTCACTGGGTCCATGACGACTTTTAATCTTCAATACCAGCGTCACTAAGTGACAACCAGTAGCATATGAATTGAACCCGGTGTCTGCCCTAAGTTGAATAATTTGGAGGGCTATTTCTTTTCACCCTTTTCCTTGCATTTCTTTTTAATTCTTCAACTCCTTCTTTCTCTGATTCTCATTTTCTCCTTTTTATAATCGTACCTAAGGACTTCTAAGTACTAACTATTTGTGATGTCCTTGGGTAGATCCCTCCGGCTCTGGCGGATCATAGGACGGTTATTCCTAACCTTAGTCACCTTATCACTCCATGACTAACCTATGTTGCCATAAAACCAATTTTCAAGAAAATCTCTCAAAGGGTTTGTAAATGAAAAACATGTTTGAACCACTGTGAGAGTTTTATCTTTTAGCAGAAATACTCCCCCTCCACATGTGCTTTAGAGTTTTGATGGAAATATGCACTGTATGGGAAGAGCGCGCACTTTTGAATTGATCAACTCAAGATAGACACTCCCCCGCGAGACACGGTTACGTTTCATAGTTAAAGAGTTACATTGTCAGCTTTTAGGTGACAACTAGTTCTAATAACTACCTTGAAGGTGTAGACAAGCCTTGAAAGGTTGCCATACCCGTCAGAGTTCATGTCTACCAAGAGTTTCTCGAATGGTACTTTCTACTTGGACAAGTCCTTTGCGAGACACTTTTACATTACTAGCGAACTAGCTTGAAATTATTACCCGTCCCGGACAAGTCTTTTCGAGTTACTAACAGTTTAGTACCGTCAATTCGTTGGTTAAGTCTATTACACAAAGATTCATTCAAAAATGGCATATAAAATGTTATTTTTGAAAAGTTGAGAATAAATATGACCATTTCGAGTGTTGCGGGAAGATGACCACTATGAACAATTTGTGAACAAAGTTTTAACTCAAGTACTCCCCCTCAAAAAGTGATATAAACGGTTGAGGTTTTGAAAATCATACGGGGAAGTACTTGTCCTTTTGAGCAAAACCTTGAAAAATAAAAGGTTTGATAGGTTTTACTAAAAAGTAAGAAGCTTTCGCTCCTTTTGTAAGGATTGTGGCACCGAAATGTACCACAGGGTCCTTTCTTGACAATTACGGGTTGTACACTGTTATGTGTGCACAAGCCATTCACATATATAAATCATACATCCAAAGTAATAATGAAAGAAGCAATTTAAGGGGTACCAGGTAGTCCAGAGATGTCGCCAGGAGTGTGAATCGGGCGTTGAAAGCCGGTGATGTTAATCATGGGTCGACCACCAACATAGCTTTCCAATCTTCTGAACTGATCCCTTCTATACAACCTTTCATCAATCATTTTGATGATCCTCCTCACATCCCTTCGATCCTGAGAATTCCATTGCTTAGGAGACCCAATATTTTGACGTATATCCTTCAACCTATAAGCCAATCCGTCCCTAACCATCTTCACAGTGTGATCCCCAAACTTGTGAAGATCACTACACGTCATTAAGCAATTTCGTTGAAGTTAACCCGGTAAACGACGTCGAATGGTTTGCTGATGAGTGTATATTGTGAGAGCTGGTTGATGTCGGGAAGATCAAGCTGAGGTGGAGTAAAGTTGACACAGGTCTGATATGATTCAACTGCGAGCTGGAGATCTTCTACACGTTCTTTGATGACTATGCGCCTGATGAAGATGAGCAATGACTTGATGAATTAACGTTGTACTTCGATTGAAAATTGTCTCATTCGACCATGTACTTTGGTACATGTCATCAATGTCGTTGATAGACAAATTCTCAAAGTCAGCTTCAGAGAATGCATAATCCCGTTCATCTTGCCTTTTGACCACCATCTTTTTGAGAAAAGTGTAGTCCCGTTTGGTCGAAAGATCAACGTGTTTGATGGCAACGATATCCTTAGTACTGAACATGTTGAGACTTCTGAACCTGGCAGCTTCTGTAGTAGATTCTTCGGCGTTTCGGCTAATGATGAATCCCATACATTGCATCTCAGTCGTATGCTTCCACTTTGTTGGAGAACAAGTGATTAGCTCTTTCCTCGATAGCTATGCAGTTTGAGTATTCGGCTGCTGGGAATGGAAGTGTCAAGGATGTAGCGTATTTCCTTGAACCATTGCCACCGTGAAGAAGAAATTCCAAGTCTTTGTTGAAGAAATATCTGAATGGGATCCTAGGTTCATCTGGTTGGCCAATTGTTGGTAGAGGTTTTAACCAGTCGGTGTAATATGGAGGGTTGTCCTGTTTGGTGAAGTCGATGTTTGTTTCTGGGTTGAGCCAATCCATGTTGTTAGACATAGCTCGAGCAATGTTTTCAAGGTGATATTCGACCTCGATGGCACTTTCTGAGCTATCTTTCCATAGTTGAAAAGCTTCATTCTTGATTCGCCTCAACTCGGATTTCGTCATCTTCTTCACATGGAACTTTTCTTGCAGAATCTTAGCATGCTCCAATGTATTACCGTCTACCAGATCTTGACCTTCTTCTGGGTAGGGAGTGGAATTGACAAGTGTAGAAAACCATTCAAAATCCTCTGTTGTATCTTCATCTAGCCATGATACGACGTCAGCCGTGGGCGCCTTCATCTTCTGTTTCTTAGGCCTAGATGAGGATGCTGGTTTCTGTACTTTGTCTGGTGAGGCGGGTTGTTGTTTGGGCTCATGGTATTCTTCATCGTCACCACCCGTATATTCAAAGTGGTCACCGGTTTTCTGAATCTGGGGTGGTGTTTCAGAATCATGAGGTTTATTTGCAGAAGAGGGAGGAGAAGATCTTTGTTGAGCAGGAGTCCGTTGTGGTGGAGGTTGCATCGAGTACTGAATAGAGGATGATTCGTCAGAATTCTTTGTGCGTTTGGGCTCTTTATCCTTATCCTGATCTTTGTCTTCATCATCTCTTGAATGTTTGGGCCTAACAACTTCTTCTCGGAATGAGGACCTGAGTTGGTATTCCAGTAGAGCTTCAACAGTTTAGCTTCGTGTGAGGAAAACGTTGCAGAGCGTTTCAACATTTGCGCTACTAGCCGGTTCACCAATTCATCATCTGAGAAGATTGTAGATTCAACTGGATTGATGCTTAAATTCATCAGAGTTGATTTCATTGCTTGTTTGGCTAGATGCAAGAGATTTGGATACAGTTGTCTGTTATACATCTCTTTTGTCAGTTTCGAAACGACCTCCATAAGGAACTGGTGAGTGTATCCTTTGATCATTTCGTCCATTTTCCCTTGAAGATCATCTTTCATGAGCTTCTGGACATGCTCCCTTTCATCTTGCATCTTGTCGATATCATCATGAATATACTGTATCTGATCAGCGTAGAAATTCATCTTTCTGTAGAGTATGTCTTTCTTTCTGACTTGTTTGACAGCATTCCCAATTCTTTTATGAGCATGAGAAATCCAAGATCGAGTAGGCTTCTTCACTGATTTGGATGTTGATTTGGTTGATCTTTTAGATGGTGGTGGTGAAGAGTGAGATGATGAATCTGATGATGAGGAGACATGAGGAGGCTCAGAGTCCTTTGGAGGTGCAGAAGTATCCTCCTTGGAACGAATTGGACTGTTGAGAAGATAATCATCATAATTCCCTTCGCTATCGTGTCAAGATTTAGCTTTTACTTCCGTCTGAGCCTGAATCCTGGCTTCTTCATCTGCTTTAGCTTGAGCTGCAGCATCTTCATCAGCTTTATCTTTCTCTGATTTCTCAGTTTCTGGTTCCTCAATGTCATGCTCAGTAGAATCCTTCACAAGCTTTTGCTGTTGGACAAGAGTGGTGGCACCAGTTCCCTTATCGGGCCGATTAACCGCATCAGGATCTGGTGAAGAGTGGACACCACCACTCGACCCTCCGGGGCCATGCATTTGATCTTGTTCAAATTCTTTAGCCTTTTGAAGGTGTCTAACGATTTTAAACTTCTTCCTGTAGGATTTATCCAGTTGCTCTTCATCACTTTCTGAGCTTTCTTTATAAGGCACAAGTACAGGAGTCTTCCCTTTTCCATGTTCAGCTGGAGGACCAGGAGGTTTTGCTACTGAGGGAGGTGGTTCGGTTGCAGATTCAGAGTTGTGGACCTCCTCATCTGATTGTGTATCTTCAGAGCTTTCGTCCAGTAGCTTTCTTGGTGGTTCAGGTGTAGGAATAGGAACAGCTTCCTGAGAGGGAACTTTCTTCTTTGGAGTAGGTTTCCTCTTTAGGACATTCCTTTGACTCTCTGTGCTTACTGCACTTCCAGCACTTCCTCTTCTGGTTCTCCGAGTAGGTGTTCCAGAAGGCTTTTCATTGAGATGACCAACTTTGCCTTCTCTTACTGTTGCCCGATACCTTTTGTACGTTTCAAGCTTCTTGATTTCGTTAGTCAGTAGGTGATCAGGTAACACAACACCCTGTTCCTTTGTTGACGATTCCTTGATTCTGACAGATAGGATAGGCTCAGTCAACATGTCGTGATTGTCGGGGTCATTGAGCCTCTTGGGAATATCAGGATGAAGTCCAAGTGCTCTCTGGATCAACAGTTTTGTGTATCTGACATAGGGAATCTTTGAGCCAAGCTTTTTGAGAAACGTCATCATGTCATCCCATATCAGAGCTTCAATTTTGATGTCCTTCTTGTTGATTAATGACTAGAAGATTTGCAGTTCTATAAGCTTGGGATGCTCATAGCCACTGTCATGACCAGAGACTGATTTGGTGATGATGATGTAGAGGGTTCTCCACGGTTGAGGAATGTTCTTAAGCTCCACATGAGAGTGCTTAGTGATAATTCCTGAAGCTTCATCATAGCCAATATCAATCAGGAATTGAAGAACTGTCTCCTAAGTAGGTGTGGCATAGAAGTCGGTTGGCACGATTTTTGGAATGAGAAAAACAGCCCGTAAGTCTGCATGAGTGATGGTGACTTGTTTGTGATTGAGAGTCACACTCACTGCACTTTGACCCTTGATCCTTTGCATTGAATTCCAGAATTGTTGAATGTAGATCTCCGGTACTGTAGCAGAGTGTGAGAGCATGTTCTGGTAGGGATGATTCTTAAGAATATCCACAGCAATGAGACAAGAAGATTCTGAGCATGTGAGGGTTTCAAAGTCAACCCTAAGGTTGTTCTTTCCAATCTTTCTCGGATAACCATTAGGGAAGATGTCAGCAATTGTGAGAACTTCTGGTGCATCCACATTCATTTGAGCATCCATGTCGTGATCTGAAATAACATTAGCCAAAAGAACCAACATATCGAAAGACATAATGTTAGTCAACAGAAGGTATTTTTATTGTCTAATTATTGAATGTACAGTGTCAAAGATTGTTACGAGTCCAAAGTCACTTGTTTGTTCAATAGTCCAATGTCGTCGTGATAAGTTTCGTGAGTTAGTTAACTTTAAGTTTTAAAGTTTATGTTATCACTTATTTAACACAACGTATTAAACGATCAAGTTTATTAGTGACATTATTGGTTTCGTGACATTATGATTCATTTATTTACAAGTTTGCACGCGTAACAATTCATAACGAAGGTTTGATCAAGGCTTATGCGTAGGAATAGTAGCTTATGCGTAAACAGGAGAAGTATACGCGTAGACGCAAGCGTATGTGTAGGATCCTTACTTACGCGTAAGAGATATTACGCGTAGGAAAAGAGGACCTTATGCGTAGCGCTTACGCGTAGGCGTATAAAAACCTTACGCATAAGGCTTACTCGTAAGAGTAGACCTTATGCGTAGAGTCACTGTTTACGCATATCCTTCACAGGATACGCGTAGTCCCATTGTAGAACCTTACGCGTAAGATTTCTCTTACGCATAACTTTCTACGCGTAAGTTGATCCTTATGCGTAGAGTTTCAATGACCTTGATTCTGAGTTTTACGAGTAGCAAGCCTGAAATAAAATCATCATAACATCAATTTTGACACTAACACTCATTATATAACAGATTTAATCACAATCACTCATTCAAACAGTTAGGCGTAGAACAAACTTACGCGTAGCCTAAAACCCTAAAGTTCAAAATTTACGCGTATGAAATTTAGCCATAGGATATGCACCAAAGTGTTTCTGGTAAGTCTAAGATGTTGTGAGAGTGTAATGACCAAGTTTTAACACCTAATTCGCAGTGAATCAAAGTACCCAAATCTCAAGAACATTAAACCCTAATTTTTAATTCACAATCAATTAGTGTTTCTGGGTTGTTATAGAGCTTAGATAACATTAATTCATCATGATAACAACATCACACAATAATCTTTTTGACCAAAAACATTCACATTTGAAAATACCCAAAACCACGAGTAAACCCTAATTTTCAAAATCACTCAATTCGTAAATATGGGTTCGTTTTGAGGATAGAAAAGGTATCATTGATGTTATTAAAGCATTTTGACACTATCCTTTTAATCACAAACACCCATTCTTGATTAGGTGTTCATACGCTTATGCGTAAGAACACCAAATCAATCATAGACAAAAATTTGACCGTTGGATTTGTATAAAAATCAAAACCAATGTTTGTAAACATGTTAAGATCATAAAACAACTTACAAATTGATGATCCAAAACACGGATTTCTTGAACGATTTGTATGCGTAGGATATGTTAGGTTATGAGTAATAAATGTGAAGTGGAAGTTAGGTGGGGTGTTTTGACTTTAAGATTTTGACAGTTTTGGTCCCTCCACCTTTTCCTTTTACATACAAAGCCATTTAACTTCCATTTTGGTTACCAAACAAAGATTTTAAGAAAGAAACTTGACGACACTCCCCCTCGATTTAAAAAAATAATGAAAGGTTATGATTTTAGTCCGAGGAGTGTCATTGAACAAGAAAATTTTACCACCATTGATAAAAGAAACAACCGGTATAGAATAACATGCAAGTACACGAATGTTTTTGAAACAGTTTAGTATTTATTTTCTCCCCCTCAACACTTGATCGGAAAAATTAATGAACTTTGAAAGATTATAGTGTTGACGGAAGAAATGTACTTGCCATGTTGAAAGAAAAATAGATAGAAGAACATTTTTGTTATTTTATCAGGTTTTATATTTTTGTATTTTGTTTTTGAAAAATTATTTACAAAAGATATTTTGGTGTTTGACAGGTTTTTAAGACTGTTTTAGGAGGTCATCCAATTCCTCTTGAGTCAAACACCTCATACCAATCCGGTGGACCAACTCATTAAACCTAGCGGGAGGCAAGGCTTTGGTGAGTAGATCTGCCAATTGGTATTCTGTACCCACGAAGTATAATTCAACTGTACCCTGTTCCACGTGGTCCTTGATGAAATGATAGCGAAGATCGATGTGCTTTTATTTCGAATGCTGAACTGAGTTGCACGAGATCGCAATGGCACTTCGATTGTCGCAGTACATCGGGATTCTGTCAAATACGTAACCATAGTCTTTGAGTTGTGTTCTCATCCAGATGACTTGATCATAACACGCAGACATGGCTACATATTCTGCTTCGGTTGATGACAGCGATGTACAATCCTGCTTCTTCGATTGCCAAGACACCAGTTTATCACCAAGAAATTGTAGTGCTCCTGAAGTACTTTTCCTTGAGTCTAAGCATCCTGCGTGGTCAGCGTCTGAAAAAGCGATTAGTTCAAAACCAGAATCCTTCGGATACCAGATCCCCAAGTTAATGGTTCCCTTGATGTATCGGAGGATTCTTTTAGCCTCAGAGAGGTGGGTTTGAGTTGGTCGTGACTGATAGCGGGAGCATAGATAAACGGCAAATACAATATCAAGTCTGCTAGCTGTTAAATACATGAGAGACCCAATAATACTTCGGTATTTGGTAGGGTCAACTAATTTCCCATGTAAATCAGCATCTAGCTTCTTGGTATGAGTCATTGGTGTGGCATAAGTGTCACAGGTTTTCATTCCAAATTTGTTTAACAATTCAAGGGTATATTTGGACTGACTCAAGAAAATACCACGGGGTGATTGATGAACTTGCAGTCCTAGAAAGAACGTAAGTTCACCCATCATGGACATTTCAAAATTTTTCTTCATTAGTTTTGCAAAAGCGATTGAAAACTTTTTATGTGTAGACGCAAAAATGATGTCATCCATGTAAATTTGAACAATTAAGATATGTGCCCCGTGATATTTAATAAAAAGAGTAGGGTCGACCGAACCTTTGGTGAAATTATTAGCAATGAGGAAAGATCATAGCTTATCGTACCATGCCCGAGGAGCTTGTTTGAGACCATAAAGAGCTTTGTTCAGTTTGTAGACATGGTTCGGGAACTCGGGATCAACGAATCCTTCTGGTTTGCTGACATAAACCGTTTCTTTCAGTTGTCCGTTGAGAAACGCAGTTTTGACATCCATCTGAAAGACCGTCATATTCATATGAGCCGCGAACGCCAGAAATATCCGAACAGCCTCAAGACGAGCAATCGGAGCAAAAGATTCTTCAAAGTCTATTCCCTCTTCCTGACGATAACCCTTAGCAACTAGACGTGACTTGTTTCGGATTACGTTCCCTTCAGCATCCAATTTGTTTTTCCAAATCCATTTGAGACCAATGACGTAGACCCCTGTTGGTCTTTCAACCAGTTCCCATACTTCAAGACGTTTGAATTGGTTGAGTTCTTCTTGCATGGATTCAATCCAGTTGTCTTTTGTCATTGCGTCTTTAATGTTTTTAGGCTCAGATTGGCAGACAGTGAGTGCATAAATGCAATGTTCACCATCTGTGTGAAGACGTTGTCTCGTAACGACTAGTTGATTCAGGTTGCCAATAATATTTGCCAGAGGATGGTCTTTTGTCCATCGATGTGTAGAGGGTTGATGTTGGTATACATTGTGCAGATTCTGAGGATTCAAATGGTTTGTTGATGATTCCGCGTCATCAGGTGCAGCAGTGTCATTAGCAAACGGGTTAATGAACGCATTTGGATCAAAATCTGCAGGTGGGGGTACTTCCTTAAGAATATCATCAGCCGGTTCATCATTGTTGGAAGCGGTTTGTTCAACTGTTGTGGTGGAGTCAACTGGTGGTGCTTTTTCAACAGTAGTTGTTGTAGCAGGTGTATCAGGTATAAGAGTGTTATCAGGTTGAGCAGCGGATACACCTGGAGCACGTTCATCAATATCGTCACTGAACAGAGGAGAAAATAACCTTTCCATTTGTTGACGAGTGAGCTAGGGGCTTTGTGCGGCTGATGATGGGGGTTGAGGGAAGTTTAAACGGTTGTGACCGGGTTCTAGGCTGTTATACTCAGAAGTCATTTCCGTAAGTTCATCAAAATGAGCATGAATCGTTTCCATCACCTGTTTTGTACGACGATTCCAGATCCGGTAACCTTTTGAATTCTCACAATATCCAATGAAGACTTCAATGTCAGCTTTTGCTTTGAGCTTTCCAAAATCATCACGATCATTATTCGGATAGCAAAGGGATCCAAATACATGAAAGTGTTTGAGATTTGGTTTATGGTTGTGGAGAAGCTCAAATGGTGTTTTGTTGTGGCGTTTAGTAATCATAGAACGGTTTTGAGTATAGCATGGAGTAGATACAGCTTCTGCCCATAAGTAATCTGGAAGTTTAGCATTGATTAACATTGTTCTTGCAGCTTCCACTAACGTTCGGTTTCGTCTTTCAACAACTCCGTTTTGTTCTGGTGTACGTGCAATAGATGTCTGATGC
Source organism: Chrysanthemum seticuspe (assembly GCA_019973895.1). NCBI lineage: Eukaryota > Viridiplantae > Streptophyta > Magnoliopsida > Asterales > Asteraceae > Chrysanthemum > Chrysanthemum seticuspe. The sequence continues at coordinate 185,063,912 of BPTQ01000007.1, read as the reverse complement.
TGAATTCCCACATTCTCATAAAATGCACGAAGGGTTTGGTTAACAAATTCAGTTTCTTTGTCTGTTCTTATTTGGCGGACGGTGTTCCAGAGCTGAACTTGAATTTTCGTGAGAAATGTGATGATCATTTGTGGAGCTTGGTCTTTGCTTCGAAGAAAGTAGACCCAAGTCCATCGTGAATAGTCATCAACAATTACTAAGATGTAGCGTTTGCCATTGATCGTTTGCACGCGCATTGGGCCACACAAATCCATGTGAAGAAGATGAAGCACATGCTGAGAGTTGTGTTCCACCTTTGAAGGAAAGTGAGCACGAGTGCTTTTCCCTTGTTCACAAGCTGAGCAAAGGTGATCTTTTGAATACCGGAATCGTGGGAGACCTTCAACTAGTTTGTGTCGAGCAAGGTTGGTGATGGTTTGAAAGTTTAGATGTGAGAGATGACGGTGCCATAGCCAGGATTTTGTTGATGTTGCCTTTGAAAGTAAGCAGATGGGAGATGAAGCAACCATGTCTTGCATAGAGATAGTGTAAAGACTAGAATTACGCGAGCCAGACATAAGGTCATTTCCTTGTAGATCACGAATGAAACAAGTTTTCTCCCGGAAAGCAACCTCCACATCTCCATCACAAAACTGACCTACTGAAAACATATTATGACCGAGGCCTTCCACATAGTAAACCCTGTTGATTTCGATGTTCCCATTGATATAGTCTCCGTAGCCCATGATAGCTGCGAAGTGATCATTCCCGAATCTGACAGTACCAATGAACTTTGCAATAAAGTTTGATAACAGTTTAAGGTTGCCTGTCATGTGTCGGGAACATCCGCTATCAACAATCCAGAGGATGATCTGTATCACCTACATTACACACAGACGACATAGATGGAATAGAAGTAGATGTGGAACCCGAAATGTTAGAGGGTTCCGAAGCAGTTATAGTAGACATACACACATTAATAACTTTAGGCATCCATTTAAATCCTAGTGTGTTATATATCCATTTATGCCATCTATAACTACTATTTGCTTTAGTCTTAGTGAATGCACTAGGTGGTACTACATTCTTAGGAGGTGAAACTGGAGCTACAGGGACAGCAATGCTTGCCTTAGAATCTAAAGAAGGCGGTCTACCAAACACAGACTTAGAATGATTATTGGGCCTAGAGGTATTCCGATTCTTAGGATTCCGTAAATGAGAGATTATAGCTTTAGAAACACATTTGTCATGACAATCAGAATTCATACTTTTACGACAAATAACACAAGGTGCATCAGACTGAATATCAAAGGTACTTAAAGGTTTAGCATTCGTTACATCACTATTTCTATTACATTTTCCAGACGCAATGTCTATAGTGGAAGCAACGTGAGTCTTATTCATAGTCCTAGGGTGTTCTTCTACTTTAGCATTCCTTATTGATCTTTTCTTAGGTCGCAACTTCCTATTCTTCGATTGAGTGCTCCTAGGCTGTGAAGTGCGGACATTTGGAAAAGATGCAACTATTCCTGTTTCAGTAGAAGGAAGCACGTTAGAAACTTGTAATTTGATAGTAGGGATTCTAGGTTCACGATTACTAAGTGTTACTGGTGCTATTCTCTTAATCACAGTAGGCGGGAGTTGTTCATACTTTCCTAACATTTCCCTTAACTTAAAGATAGTGTGAATCAAATCTTGGTTTTCAGAACGAATGTTTCCAACAAAATTCATGACTTCTCTTGTGTGTGCAAGATAGTGATCAAGTTCGTTTGATGCTTCATGACGAGTCTTATTGAGTAAATCAAATATGACACCATATTCCTGTTTAACTTTTAAAAGTTCTTGTTCATATTTTGAGATTTGACTTTTCAAAGACACGTTTTAATCATCCAGTTGCTCAATTTTAGGATCAGAAGATTTTGTATGCAACTGAGCGATTTGGTTTTGAAACACAAGTTGTTGATTGTGAATATCTTTTTGACACCAATTAAGACGACGTTTTGCATTGGAAAGTTCGTTAAGCAATCGTTTATTTTCAGCTTTTAAAGACTCGATCAGAAGCACATTATCAGTATTCTCAACAGTTACCACAGAGTTAACATTATCAGCAGAGATATAATCAGATGCATATGACACATAATTCAATAACACAATATTATGGATATCAGCACATATAACATCATTCAAGAGTCGATCAACATCTTTTCTCAACATTTTCTTTTTACGTTTAGTATTAGAAATAGATGTTTCTTTTTTCTCAAAAACGACCTTCATCACTCCAAGTTCCTTATGAAAGTCCCGTTCCCAAGACAATGCACAATTTTTCAAATTCTTAACATTTGGTAAAAGATTTTTCTGAAAAATGTCTCTTTGTTCTCGCGCCAGAGGCGATTGAAAATGTTGAACTTTGATTTCAGAATGATATTCTATCTCATGTTGTAAAGTTTTGAGGTCAGCCATGTAAATGTCAAAATATCTGAGAATTTTGCGATTTTCAGGTTTTGAGTTTACTTCACTGATGGAAGGTAAAGGACCATAAATTTGTGCATAATCTGGTTGGGGATTAACATTAGAAGACTCAGACGTTTTTATGATAATCCTTGGTGTGTTAGTAGAATCCGTTGGTTTGACGAAAGTGACCGCTTTTTTATAACTAAAAGGTTTGTTGTAAACAACAGTTTCTAATTTTGATCGACTCTCGTCTTCTGCATCAAATTCCTCTTGACGATGATATTCAACAACACTCATAACAGTATCATCAATTTTATATTCTGCACTGGAAACTTCAGGATTTGGTTTAAATGCTTTGGTTGAAAGCTTAGGTTTGTAATCAGCAAGATTCGGTCCATATCCATTTGGATTGGGTTCTAAAGTAAACTTTTCAATAGCAGTTACTGACTCACCATGTTTGTAAACAACAGTTTTAAACTCTTTAAGTTTGCGTTGCAAGCCGATAATTTCTTCAAGATGATCATCTATTCGTTTCGTTGAATTCTTTTTGTATGCAGAGAACTGTTTTTGACAAGTTAACAACTCAGCCTTAGCCTTTTGATTTTCCAAGGTGAGAGCGTTAATTTGCTTTTTATGTTCATGTTTCAGTTGTTCTATTTCAGACAACAAATCATTCTTCGAAGCGGCTAGATCACGCATCCGTCTCTCTAAATATTTTTCGTTTTGATGAGATTTAGTAAAGGCTGCTTCAAAACCTTTTTCACGGTTTTCTTGAGTTTTGAAAAAGTTGAGTTGCATTTTTAAGCATTCAAAATCCTTGGTTAACAGTGCATTTTTACTTTTTAAATCCTTATTTAATGCACAACATTCTTCAATTTGGGATTGCTGGTCTTTAAGTAACAGAGCAAGATCTGGATGAGGCAAAAGTTCGGTTTGTTCAACGGGAGTCACAACATGATCATTATTTAGATCCTCAAGTATAACCACGGAGTCAATTTGATTATCAATGGAAACCATAAGGTCATCTTGATCGTCAAATGTAACTACGGGGTCTAGTTGAAAATCGTCAGAATGTGATGTAAATGACTCATTTTGAACATTCTGAGCCTTTCCGGATTCAGATGTTGGCGGAGATATTAGATCAGAGATAAATATGGTTTGTTCGGGTACCTGAGATAAGCCATCAGTGTCATACACTGGGCCTGTGTCACTCATGTGTAACTCATGCATATTAGCCATCAACATAACTGTTGCATTGGCCTGCAAGTCCTCCATATCATCATCTGAGTCTGCATTTGCCATAAAACTATGTTCTTTGTATGTGAGAGATCCACCAGCTTCATCCTTAAGAGCTAAAAGAAGAGCCTCTTTGAAATAAGCACTGCCCCTAGTCCTCGGCTTTGGGCATGCATTAGCCAGGTGTCCCTTCTCATTGCAGTTGTAGCATCAAAGACCATTCAACCCATTCTGAGCATTTCCTTGTTCCACCACTGGAGCTCTGTTGTTATTCCGACCCACAGCATTAAACCCTTGACCACCGCCCATCTGACGACCATAACCACGATTCTGAACTTCAACTCGTCCATTGTTTACAACAGCCTGATTTCGTGTGTTAGATGAGGAACGAATACGATTGTTGGATTTGTTGGTATAACGGCCAAAAGCATTAGCAATCATAACAAATCCTTGTTGCAATGCTTCGAACGGATCAATGTCCTCATTAGCTTCACTAAAAATTGGTTGAGCATTGTTGTTGTTGTATGGAACCAATTGATTTTGTTGAGATTGTTGCTGTGAATGATCGTTTTGTGTGACAGAGGCAGTTGGTTGAGTTGCTTGTTGAGGAGGATAACTTTGTTGAGCATATAAGGCAAGTTGTTGATTTTCCGGATGTGTAGGTGGAGCAATTTGAGCACGGATAATCCTTTCTCGATCAACTTCCTTTTCATGAGGCTTCAAGTAATCGTACAACAATCCATATGTAGAATGATGCATATTCTTCGCTTGACGGAGAAAAATGACATACTTCTCCCATTCAGGACCAAGACTACTCAGGAACTTAGTATTCACTGCAATTCTTGGCATGATGATGTTGTGTTTATCCAAATCATTGATGATGTCTGAAAATCGATGATGATAAGACTCTAGTGTCTCTCCAGGTTCAATCATGAAGTGTTCATAAGCCAAGTAAATTTTGGATTCCAAATCCTCCTGATTAAGTACAGATCCTTCCATAAGAAGATGAATATGTTCCCACATTTCCTTTGCAGTCTTTTGAGCATCAACACTTCGAAGAATTGGGTTAGGTAATCCTAAAAGGATATATTGCATTGCAAGCTCATCAGCTTCATAGTGTAGAAGTTCTGTTTGATTTAAATCGGCAACAGTAGCAATGTTCGTTTGTTCATCTCTTGGTGGATTGGCATTTGGATCGCCGGGTACAATGACAGTAGGCATCTGAAATGGACCTTCCAAGATAACCTTCTTTAAGAACTTACGATGTGGCTTCTTCAGATCACAAAACCTAAAGAAACTTATCACCCATTGATCGTAGTTTCCTGGAGTGAGCATTGGAGGTCTATCAAGTGATCCAGCCTCATGAATTAATTGTTGGCTGCTTAAAGCTTCACACATCTTTGCAAACCAAGTGGGTTCCTTCATAGTGTTCCTTGATGGATGTTGATTGAAGTCATTTGTGTAGGGTTGAACTTGAAGACTTGGCGGTGTTTGAACCATTTGTGGTGGAGGAATTGCTCCAAGTTGTGGAGTATGTTGTTGATTAAATTGTTGTTGATAAATTGCTTGTTGTTGATTCCATTGTTGATATTGTGGACTTAGTTGTTGTTGTCGTTGAGAATAAGTGTAAGGGAAATAGTTAGAGTATGGTGGTTGTGACATGTTGAAAACTTGTGTTGGTAAAAATGGATCTTTGTAGTCGAATGAACCTTTGTTGATGAAGTGTCCTTAGGCGTAGAAATCACAATAAACCAAGTATGACTTATGCGTAAAAACACCAAAGTTACACGTAACAAATAGAGTTACGCGTATTTTTAGCTTACGCGTAAGTAGGGTAAATGCACTAAAGTTATGCGTAGACACAAAATTAGGCGTAGAAAGTTAGGCGTAGAAAGTTAGGCGTAGGATTACCTTATGCGTAAGACTAGGCTTAGGCGTAAGATGAATCTTATGCGTAGGATTCTACGCGTAAGCTTTATGCTTATGCGTAAGTTTAGGGTTTTATCCCAAGTCATCTTTTACACTGTCACAGTGCAAAAGATATCCAAAGTCGACGTGTTTTCAGGCTTATCCAAGCAAGAAACCACGGAGTAAACCACGAAACTGAAGATCAAACCAAGGATAAAGTTACGCGTAAGATTAGGGTTTTGATACGCGTAATCTTACTCGTAAAAATGATTATGCCCAAAGATGTTTCTAAACCAGAATAACACAAAAGTGTGAAACTTGATGAACCAAAACTCCTAAAACAGTTATGCGTAGGACGAACCCTTCGAACAAAAACTAGCTTAAAAACGTATATCCACGCATAAAGTTTGAAACTTTTTGCCAAAAACAAGTATTTTAACACCTTAAAACGTTGAAAGTACAAGAATCTTGGATTAAAAAGTGTAAAAAACGAGTTTTTAAGCGAACCAAAGTGTCAATTTATTCTACGCGTAGGACTAAAAACCCACTTCAAGAAATAACGATTCACCCAACTAGTTAGGCGATTGATACCACTGTTAGGTCACTAGTTTTACAACACAAGCTTACTAGAAAGAGATAGAGAGGCGATTGAACAAGATTCACACACACACGCGATTTAATAAGGACGGTTACGCGTAGAGTGTAATGAAGAGAATAACTTGAACAACCAACCCTCAAGTGAGGGTTATTACATAGTATTTATAGGCAAGGAGCTAGGGCAACACTCCTACTACTTCCCTTTTCCTTATTGGACATGGGCCTAAGCTTATGGGCCTTCTACATAAGCTTGACCTTAAACAAACATAAAGGCCATAATAAGCTACCTATTACATATAAGAAACTAACACTTGAATGAAGGTTTAGGAGTGATTCCAACAATAGTGTTTAAAGGGTCAAATGCGATGTAGAAACACTAGCTTGCCTCGTGTACAATCTACCCTCTTTTAGCCCCGTTATCGCCCAAAAACAACAAAAAGCACACAACCCCCTACTTTGGAAAGTCATTGCGACCAAACCGTAAGAGCTTAAGACCTCTAGTTTGAACCATTAGAAAGACCACCGGACAAACTCTTGAAAGGAGCAAGAATGTAGTAAAAACCTTATAAGGCCTCGTTCTTATTCACCCGTACTTTTATCCATTTAGGCCAAAAACTAGTAAAATTTGTCTTATAAATTTTAAGCATAAAAATTTTAATTTTTGTAAGATAAAGTTTTTCTTGGACTAAAACTGTAATTTCTGTGAAGTTAATTATATAAGGGCTGATTTTGTCAATAACCCATAGTTGAGGGTTTAAAGTGTCATTTTTGAAAGTACAAGGTAAAAACTGTAAATATTTAAAATTGTAAAATATAACATTTTGGATACATAAATTATTTAACAACTTTGGTTTTGATAAAAACTTATTAATAATTATTTGAGCCATAATAACAAGTATGATAAGTATATTTAATTTTTGTAGAGACTTCATGTTATCTATATAACATTTCCGTCGCATAAACTTGAATACAAATACTAAATACATGATATACCAACTCAGGTCGAGAGTCGGAGCAGTTTGTTCATATTATCCAATTTGTTTTCCATCCAGACTACAATAACACCGAGGTGAGTTCATAGTCCCACTTTTACATATTTTTTTTCAAAACTTGTGGGGAGATACATGCTACAAAAACCGAACACAAGTATTTTTCGGTATGCTATCCTGATTGATATTGCCTAAGTACCTAATGTTGCCACTTAAAGTCCCTCATATCATGAACCATTAATCATTTGCGAGTGAACGTGAATATCGTGAATAGATCTATTGGCAGTTGACGCCCCATTTGTGTTAGCCGGATAGGTAACCAAATGCACTTTATTTGAGAATACTAGGAGAATGGCAAACTCCTACGGAGGGCATTGTTGCTCACATCATCACCATGATGTTTGTAACTTACGTCATTATTATGACACGTTCGTGTTAAGGTTTGCGTGTCATGAGACTTAGGGCAATATACTGTACTGCAATATTACTGATTTTACTACTGCTTATCTTGTGTGCAACTGATTATTATGCAAACACTATGGATTCACTCAACCTTTGTGTTGACTTTTTAGCATGTTTTATCTCAGGAAACAAGAGCACAATTTGTCACGGAGTGGCAATGGACTTTCTTATTTAAAGGGCGTCCATTTTTGTTATCATTCACAAGAATAAAACTATGTATTTCCATATTTCCTTTGGGACCTTTATTTTGTAAAACTCTGATTTAAATAAATGAATGATAACTGCTTTATTTAAAACGTCTCTTTTGAGCCGTTTATCTTTTATTATGACTGTGTTCCATGATGTAATACCCCAACCTTAATTCCGCTGCGTATACCGAATTTGGGGGTGTTACAGATTGGTATCAAAGCCATAGTTGTAGAGAACGGAATACAAAACCGAAACTATAACTCTTTTTCACACTTAAATAAAGTCCTCCGTGCCACTACATTGTTCAGACACTATTTATGCATGTTTATACTGATTATTTATAGATATAATGAGGTATTTATAATTACCGGATTGTTACAGAGTTATGTCTTTCTCTACCCCCTCTAGTCCTAGTTTACCGGAGTACGTACCCGAGGAAACCTACCCTACTACGGATTCACCGAGCCACTCTCCAACACCGGTAGACGTTGCATTAAATATGGAGTCTGATCCTTCCGAGGAACTATTTGAGGAGTTCGCAGTAGTACCTGATATTGATCCAGTATCTAGGCACACTACGGAGTCGTTCCGGTGGTACCTGATATCGCTCCATTTCCGGATGATCCGTACATGGTTGCTAGGAGGGAACATGGCACGTTTGCCGAGACTGAGCCATCTGACCCAGATCCCCCATCCTCTGAGTCACTGCCTGCATCACCCTCACCAATTAGACAAAGGAGATTTCGAGTGCTAGAGCCTTACGAACCAGAACCATTCATGGAGGCATACCGTTATCATCCTTATGGTACAACCTATCTAAACACACCTCGAAAAAGAGTACACCCTGTTCGATCATGTGTCCACATGTCATCAACATCACTAACACCTTCAAACCCAGCACCACCATCAGACACACCACAAGACCGCCCTAGGAGAACCTTTGAGAGAGCACGGAAAAGGATAATTTATGTGCCTCCACCACACACATACATGTTACCTACACCACCTTCCATATCTGCACCAGCCCCGTCATCACCACATCTAGATGATAATGCTGAGAAGGAAATATCACCACAGGAGGCAACTGATCCGCCCAAAGCTACAAATGTCACCCACCATCTCAGCCAGATGATCTTGAAGAAGAGGTGAGAGCTATAATTTCCCGGTACAATGCCTTACGATCACCAACTCCTGACTACCCTACGGCACCGCGGGTATTCGAGACGGGAGAAAGTTTGCAAGCTGCAATGGACCGACCACCTACCCTTCCTACACTTGAAGCACATATGGAAAGACACGAGGAACAAATTGATGATGCTTTAGGACACCTTGACGAGTTGCCACTTGAACGTATAGAAGGAATTGAGGGAGAAGTGGAGGAGTTAATCACTAAGCAAGCAACCACGTGGAAAAAGTTAGACACCTTGACAGCAGATTTGCAAGCAACTCGTGAAAAGGTGCATAGTCTGGAGCAACAGCATGGACATATAAGCCAAGACCTTCCTTTGTTATATCAAAATGACCTGATGATGTAAAATATAATGGCAATTCAAAGTGATGAAATCATGAAGATTTACTCCAGCATTACTACCCTAGAAATAATGATGGAAGATACTCAGGTCCGACAATGGGAATATATACAGAATCTTCACAACAAGATCAGAGAACTTGAGAGCCGTCTTGGAGGAACATCTGGAAATCACTAGACTAAACCTTTACCTATTAGCTTTTGTATTATGTCTTAACCATGAGTATGTAGCATAAATAAGATACTTGTATCCTTTTTGTTGTACAAATTTTACAAGTTACTTATGGCTATATGTGGTTGTAGTATTATGGCTATATGTGGTTGTAATATTATGCTATGTTATTACGGAAAAATTATTTGTTGTGGTTATGTTGTTATGACTTCTATACACTTACCTTGTAATTTGTTATAACATAACATGATCATTCTAAATATATTTTTCTTGTGGCATTAATAGAAATATGGCACGAACAAGAAATACTAACGGAACAGAAACACCAACACCCGCTATGTCCCAAGCTGATATCCAACAACTAGTTGCAGACAGCGTTGCTGCAGCACTCGAGAGACAAGCAGCAGCAATGGCCCGCACTGGAAATACTAGCAGGCCTAACGGAGGAAGCGAGACAGATGTAGCTCGCAAGTGTACTTACAAAGATTTCATGAACTATAAACCCACCTTTTTCAAAGGAATAGAAGGAGCAACTGAGTTGGCTCGTTGGTTTTAGCGAACATAGACGGTATTCATGAGGAGCAGTTGTTTTGACGACTGCAAGGTCACTTTTGCTACAGGAACTTTATTGGATGATGCCTTATCTTAGTGGAATGTCTCTGCTCAAACTATGGGTATTGGAGCAGCTTATCAACTCTAGTGGGCTGACTTCAAGACAAAGATGCTAAAGAAGTACTGCCCCCGCACTGAGATTAAGAAGTTGGAAGATGAGTTTCACCAGCTGGTGGTGAAAGGAACTGATCTCAAGACTTACAACCGAAGGTTCCAGGAAATGGCAATGCTATGCCCAACTGTAGTGCCTGATCTTGAGAAGACGTTGGAGAAGTACACTGAAGGCTTACCCCACAGTATCGAGGGGAATGTCACCTCATCAAAACCCCAGTCACTAGAGGAGGCAATTTCCATTGCTCAAACGTTAATGGATCGAGAAGTCAAGCGTGGTTTCACCCAGGGAGGTAATGATCACAAAAGAAAGCTTGATGACAAAAGGACAACCCATCATCACACCAACTACCCTAACCATAACACCTAAAACAACAACCACAACCAAAACAACAACCACCATTACCAACAGAATCGAAACAATCGTCACCAACAATAGAACCGAAGGCAGGAAGTTGCCAAAGCTTATGTAGCCGCACCTGCTGGAGGCGATGGCTATGCTGGAAATCTGCCATTATGCAACCGATGCAAGATGCACCATAATGGGCCATGCTTTGTTAAGTGCGGAAAGTGCCACAAAACCGGCCACAAAACCAAAGACTGTAGGGCCTCAGGTGCTAATTTGCAGCCTGTAGAAGTGATATGCCATGGATGTGGTGAGAAAGGACATTACAAGAATCGATGTCCCAAACAGAATGGCAACCAGAACAATACGGCCCGTGCAAGAGTTTACGTGCTAGGAGATGCAAACCCTCAGCACAACCCGGATGTGGCCACCGGTACGTTTTCTCTCAATCAACATTTAGCTAAAGTATTATTTGATATTGGCGCTGATAAAAGCTTTATATCCATTACTTTCGATTCTTTACTTAAACTCACCCCAACTGCCCTAGACAACATCTAAGAAATAGAACTAGCTAATGGAAGGTTAGTAAGCACTAATACTATAATCCAGGGTTGCACTCTAACTTTACTAAACCAACCTTTCAACATAGACCTTATGCCTATTGAACTTGATAGTTTCGATGTTGTTATTGGTATGGATTGGTTGTCTAAGAACCATGCGAGAATAATATGTGACGAGAAGGTGGTTCACATCCCTTACCAGGGGGAAACGTTGATCATTCGGGGTGATCGAAGTAGGACTAAATTAAGAATTATCTCATGCCTCAAAACCCTAAAGTATATCGACAAAGGATGTCATGCGTTCTTAGCTCAAGTGACGGAGAAAAAGACGGAAGAAAAACAGCTTGAAGATGTACCAATAGTAAGGGATTTTGCGGAAGTGTTCCCGGAGGAATTGCTTGGACTACCACCTGTTCGTCAGGTAGAGTTCCAGATTGATTTAGTTCCGGGAGCAACACCAGTAGCACGAGCACCCTACCGTTTGGCTCCGTCTGAAATGCAGGAGCTATCTAATCAACTGCAGGAGTTATTAGATAGAGGTTTCATTCGACCAAGCTCTTCACCTTGGGGAGCTCCGGTCCTATTCGTCAAAAAGAAGGACGGATCTTTACGAATGTGTATTGATTACCGAGAGTTAAATAAACTTACGGTAAAGAACCGATACTCGTTACCAAGGATTGACGACTTGTTCGACCAATTACAAGGATCGAGTGTTTATTCAAAGATTTATTTGAGATCGGGTTATCATCAATTACGAGTAAGGGAAGAAGATATTCCTAAAACGGCGTTCAGGACGAGATACAGTCATTACGAATCCCAGGTGATGCCATTTGGGTTAACCAATGCACCGGCTGTGTTTATGGACCTCATGAATAGGGTATGCAAACCTTATCTGGACAAATTCGTAATAATATTCATTGACGATATTCTCATTTACTCCCGCAATGAAGAAGAGCATGGGGAGCATTTGAGAATTATTTTGGAACTACTCAAGAAAGAGCAGCTGTACGCAAAGTTCTCCAAGTGTGATTTTTGGATTCGCACTGTACAGTTTCTTGGGCACGTAATCGATCAGCATGGAATTCACGTAGATCCTTCCAAAATCGAAGCAGTCAAAAATTGGCCAACACCTACGGAGGTACGTCAATTTTTAGGATTTGCTGGATATTATCGGAGATTCATAGAAGGATTTTCAAAGATTGCCAAATCTTTGACTGAATTAACCCAAAAGAATAAGAAGTACATCTGGGGAAAAGATCAGGAGGAAGCATTTCAGCTATTAAAGCAAAAGCTTTGCGAAGCTCCAATTCTAGCATTACCTGAAGGAAGTAGCGACTTTGTTGTTTACTGCGACGCATCACATCAAGGTCTGGGAGCCGTGTTAATGCAGAGAGAGAAAGTCATCGCTTATGCATCTCGACAGCTCAAACCGCATGAGAAGAATTACACAACACATGATCTGGAACTGGGAGTAGTAGTATTTGCTCTTAAAATCTGGAGACATTATTTGTACGGCACAAAGTGTATTGTGTTCACTGATCATAAAAGTCTTCAGCATATTCTTGATCAGAAAGAATTAAACATGAGGCAACGGCGTTGGTTGGAGTTGCTAAGTGACTATGATTGTGAAATTCGTTACCATCCTGGAAAAGCAAATGTGGTAGCAGATGCTTTGAGCAGGAAAGAACGGATTAAGCCTCTTCGAGTCAGAGCCTTAGTCATGACCATTAGTCTAAATTTACCATCTCAGATTCTCCAAGCGCAGTCTGAAGCAATGAAAGAACAGAATATTCAGGCTGAGAATTTACGAGGTATGGACAAGATGTTTGAAAGTCGTACCGATGGAACTCGTTGCATAAAGAACAGAAGTTGGGTTCCACATTATGGTGATTTACGAAACGTGATTATGCATGAGTCACACAAATCGAAGTACTCCATTCACCCGGGGTCTGGGAAGATGTATCATGACCTTAAAAAGTATTACTGGTGTCCGAACATGAAGGCTGGCATTGCTGAATATGTTAGTAAATGTTTGACATGTTCACGAGTTAAGGGGGAACATCAAAAGCCATCTGGCTTGTTGATTCAACCAGAGATTCCTGTGTGGAAGTGGGAGAGAATAACAATGGATTTTATCACCAAGTTGCCTAAGACATCCAGTGGGTATGAAACAATTTGGGTCATCATTGATCGTCTCACGAAATCAGCGCACTTCTTGCCAATCAAGGAAACTGATGAGATGGAAACCCTCACAAAATTGTATCTAAAGGAGATAGTTTCACAACACGGAGTGCCAATTTCAATTATCTCGGATCGTGACGCTCGTTTCACATCCCGATTTTGGCAATCACTCCAAAAGGCTTTAGGTACTAAATTAGACATGAGTACTGCTTACCACCCTCAAACCGACGGACAAAGCGAAAGAACTATTCAAACGTTGGAAGATATGCTTAGGGCGTGTGTAATAGATTTTGGTAAAGGATGGGATAGACACTTGCCTTTGGCAGAATTTTCATATAACGACAGTTACCATGCCAGTATTAAGGCAGCACCGTTCGAAGCACTTTATGGACGAAAGTGCCGATCACCCGTGTGTTGGGCCGAGGTAGGAGAAGCTCAACTCACTGGTCCTGAAATCATCCAGGAAACTACTGATAAGATAGTACAAATTCGGCAACATCTACAAGCGGCACGAGATAGGCAAAAGAGTTACGCTGACGTAAGGCGAAAGCCTATGGAATTTGAAGTTGGAGATAGGGTTATGCTAAAAGTATCACCATGGAAAGGTACGGTTAGGTTCGGAAAACGGGGAAAATTAAATCCTAGATACATAGGACCATTCAAGATTCTGGAAAGAATAGGTCCTGTAGCCTATAAACTCGAGCTTCCTATAGAGCTCAGTAACATACACCCTACTTTCCACGTTCCCAACCTAAAGAAGTGTTTGTCGGATGAAACACTTGTCTTTCCGATGAAAGAACTTCAGCTCAACGACAAGCTCAATTTTGTGGAAGAACCTGTGGAGATAATGGATAGGGATGTCAAGCAATTAAAACGAAGCCAAATTCCTATCATTAAGGTTAGATGGAATTCTAAGGTGGGACCAGAATTTACTTGGGAACGGGAGGATCAATTCCGTAAGAAGTACCCACACCTATTCTCCAATACCGCAACCAACACCGAGTGAATCTCGAGGACGAGATTCCATTTAAGGAGGGGAGACTGTAACCACCGGTAAAAATCCATCTTTATACTAATAGTAATTCATTTTTCTACGTACATTTTTTTTTCTTTCTTACAACTAGATAATAAGCCGCATTCACAAACTGCTCACTCTCATAGCTAATGCCTTTGATATACACACTTTTAAGTGACAATAAAAGTCTCACAATAATGTCATGCTTGAAACTTCTTGGCATGGTCACCCATGCCAGTTGTGCCCTCACATAGCATACGGGATGTCCGATATAAAGTATCCTTATAATATTAACGTCATTTTCCAATAAAATGTCACTAAGTAAATTAGGGTTTTCTTACAGTATTGATTTAAAACAATTTCGATACTACATCATAAACCCTAATGTACATGTACAAGTTTAAGGCATAAAACCCTAACTCTAGGGTATTTTCCGGTTAAAACTCTAATTTGTAAATCTTATGATTTTATGTAAATAAAATCACAAACAAAAATTAAAGATATATATGAAACTTTTACAAATTACTAAGGTACAAGTTTATTAAACCAATGTACAAGTCATTGATGCATAAAAGTATGCATTTAATATAAAATTCATTATAAACCTTAGTGTACTTAATTTTAAGCACATTGTACAAACCTTTCAAGCACAAGTCTTAAAAATATATTTTATTTTTAGTAAGTACAACTAAACAATGCAAATGTACAAACAATAATGCACCAAAACTTAAGCCTTTATTATTATTTATTTACATGTAACTTATTTAACCAAGTAATTGTCTAAAGAAGTTAGCAACCTAACTAGGTACTTCTACCATTTACACAATAGGTACAACAATACAAGCCCTAAGTACTACCCTTTATGCCTAACGCCCCCCCCCCCTAATTACCATAGTTAAAATTAAACTAACTAGTTATTACTTAGTTACCAAGTGCAACTTGTATAAACCCTAGCCACAATTAAGTTACATGTACACAATATTTACACATCACCTTATTTACCAAGAACTTTTACCTTAGTCAAATTTGGTGGGTAAAACTATTGGCTAGAGTTTTACCACACCTTTCCATGTTCCCTTGCATCCATTTCTACCCTCCATGTGTATTAGAACACATCACCATGTCTCTTCCCTTGTGAGACATGGTGACCTAGCACTTGGAAAACCATGCATTCCCTTGCCTATATAAACGCCCCATACCCTTTTCCTTTTGAGTCCCATGCAAACACACACACATGATACCATATTACCCACATACCATACGCCCCATATAACCCCTCCAATACTCACAAACATTCTGAAATTAAGACCCTAGTTAGTGTTAAGGAAGGATAAGCTAGAGCTTGGAAGGTGTGAAGATAATTTGGTGACCATTAGCAGCTAGTTAGGCGTTTACTTGAGATAAGCAACTCATAAGCTTGTAAGTACACTCACACTCTTTCTTTAGTCATTTTATACATTCAATAAAACATATAAGTGACTATAGATTAGTGTTATGTGTAAAAACAAAGTTAAAACCATGTTTCATTTTCACTCTGTAATCTGTGCGCCCCCAAAGACAAACACCTAAATGTAATGCGTTTTTCTTAAATGTTAGAACATGTTAGGAGTACATTGAGCAAGAAAAATAAACATCTAATATAATTACCAACACCCTATAGGTTTATACTAAACAAATTGCATGTTTTATTTTTCCCCTACTGAAATTAGCGCCAAAACAGGCCTAACCCCCCTAATTGCCCCTCATTTATCTACTTCATGTTAGAGGTATTATGGTCGACTAAGGTACCTTTGTAAACACCACCTAGGATACTACAAAACGCCCCCATAACCCGGTTAAAAAGCCTAGTCGTTATCTTTAAAAACAGCCTATGATTTTGGTCAAAAGTCATAAACACCAAAAAGCTTTTTACAACAAATATATGGGAAAACATGGGATATTTGATAGATTTGATTAGGAACTATCTTAGAAACATTATAAATGGGTAAAAAAATATTTCACAAGGTCGCTTGCAAAAGATATAGAGCTTTATGGTTTAAAACTAAAATGTTCATAAAACGTGTCGTGGCCAAGTGGCCATGTTCGTGGACTTGTATCTTTCTAATAAAAGAGAACTGGGAAATGAGGCTTATACCATTTAGAAGAGCTTATAGCATAGTATTTAAAGGGTTAAATGCGATGTAGAAACACTAGATTTCCTAATGTAAAATCTACCCTCTTTTAGCCCCGTTATTGCCCAAAAACAACAAAAATCACATAACCCCCCTACTTTGGAAAATCATTGCGACCAAACCGTAAGAGCTTCAGACCTCTAGTTTGAACCATTAGAAAGACCACCGGACAAACTCTTGAAAGGAGCAAGAACGTAGTAAAAACATTTTAAGGCCTCGTTTTTATTCACCCGTACTTTTATCCATTTAGGCCAAAAACTAGTAAAATTTGTCCTATAAATTTTAAGCATAAAAATTTTAATTTTTGTAAGATAAAGTTTTTCTTGGACTAAAAATGTAATTTCTGTGAAGTTAATTATATAAGGGCTGATTTTGTCAATAACCCATAGTTAAGGGTTTAAAGTGTCATTTTTGAAAGTACAAGGTAAAAACTGTAAATATTTAAAATTGTAAAATATAACATTTTGGAAACATAAATTATTTAACAACTTTGGTTTTGATAAAAACTTATTAATAATTATTTGAGCCATAATAATAAGTATGATAAGTATATTTAATTTTTGTAGAGACTTCATGTTATCTATATAACATTTCCGTCGCATAAACTTGAATACAAATACTAAATACATGATATAACAACTCAGGTCGAGAGTCGGAGCAGTTTGTTCATATTATCTAATTTTTTTTCCATCCAAACTACAATAACACCGAGGTGAGTTCATAGTCCCACTTTTACATATTTGTTTTCAAAACTTGTGGGGAGATACATGCTACAAAAACCAAACACAAGTATTTTTCGGTATGCTATCCTGATTGATATTGCCTAAGTACCTACTGTTGCCACTTAAAGTCCCTCATATCATGAACCATTAATCACTTGCGAGTGAACGTGAATATCGTGAATAGATCTATTGGCAGTTGACGCCCCATTTGTGTTAGCCGGATAGGTAACCAAATGCACTTTATTTGAGAATACTAGGAGAATGGCAAACTCCTACGGAGGGCATTGTTGCTCACATCATCACCATGATGTTTGTAACTTACGTCATTATTATGACGCGTTCGTGTTAAGGTTTGCATGTCATGAGACTTAGGGCAATATACTGTACTGCAATATTACTGATTTTACTACTGCTTATCTTGTGTTCAACTGATTATTATGCAAACACTGTGGATTCACTCAACCTTTGTGTTGACTTTTTAGCATGTTTTATCTCAGGAAACTAGAGCACAATCTGGCACAGAGTGGCAATGGACTTTCTTATATAAAGGGCGTCCATTTTTGTTATCATTCACAAGAATAAAACTATGTATTTCTGTATTTCCTTTGGGACCTTTATTTTGTAAAACTCTGATTTAAATAAATGAATGATAACTGTTTTATCTAAAACGTCTCTTTTGAGCCGTTTATCTATTATTATGACTGTG
The DNA here is from genome assembly GCA_019973895.1 of Chrysanthemum seticuspe. NCBI lineage: Eukaryota > Viridiplantae > Streptophyta > Magnoliopsida > Asterales > Asteraceae > Chrysanthemum > Chrysanthemum seticuspe. The sequence goes on along the minus strand of BPTQ01000007.1, from coordinate 185,045,977 downwards.
TTCCATGAAGTAATACCCCAATCTTAATTCTGCTGCGTATACCGAATTTGGGGGTGTTACAGATTGCTAAGATCTGTGAAGGACTCGATAACGTACCACTGTTGTTCTTATTGTTGAACAACAAGTGTTGAAATGTCAAGGGTACCTATGAGAACTTTTGATGAATCTCGTGGCTCTAGACTCAATAGTGCGTTTAGGTTTTCCTGAGCGGAGACTAGGGAGAGGGTCTCCTTCTTAAATACTAGCAATCTCTAAGAGAAAGCCAATAGTTTACGTAGGGTTCCCTGTGAGAATGAAACAAGCTTCTTTTGAGAAAAACTTGAGTGGCTAAGAAGGTTTAGTGCATGCGTCACTGGGTCCATGACGACTTTTAATCTTCAATACCGGCATCATCAAGTGACAACCAGTAGCATACGAATTGAACCCGGTGTGTGACAATCCGTACTTTCAGGTCATTTCTCGACACAGTTCATGTCTCATTATTTCAACATTTTTAGTAAACTTGGTTTACTTGTTTCAAATTCGCGTAATCTTAAAGGTTTAGCGGCGAATTCATGATCATAACATCACGTACATTTCATATGGACTAAGATTAGTTTACATTTCATTGACATCATTTGCATCTCATTAGTTCATTCATGACATTTCATTTCATATTTTACGCGTAATTTTTATGTTTAATAATCTTTATCGCGTGAGTTTTATTTTGTATAATTAATCCGTTACTTTCAAAAATGATCCCGAGGTATTTCTAAATTTACATTTAGTTTATAAAAACCATATTTTTAGTTTTCCTAGTGTTTCACATTTATTTGGTATTTTTATCGTTAAAGTTTAATTATTACGTCATTTTCTTAAAAATTATACGATAATTATTTTTATCACTTAATTTCACAAGGAATGTATTTTTACAATTTTATTATATCATTACATTCTATTTTGACCTAATAAAAACTTACTTGTACCAAAATTCTTCCATTTACCTTTTACTTATAACATTTACTTACACTTTTTATTAAAATTGTACAAGTAAATCTATACTTATACTTTAAAAAAAAAAAAAAAACAAAATATCTATGCATTCCTCCCCCTTGGCCGACCTAGGGGGGGAGGGTTTGCATTAATGAGATTAGTTTGTCATTTTTAACTTATAAGGCTACTTAAAACAATAATTATTTCATTCATCTCATATTTCTCATAGTTACAAGTGTAAAAAAAAAAATATCTCTCTTTGTTCCTCTCCTCTCCTAACCGGCCATCATCAAGAATCACCAAGGGATCAAATATTTTCTTCAAGCAAGCATTATTACAATCTAGTGTATACTCTTTCTTAGATTTTGAAATAAAAATCTAGAGTATTTAGGTATAACCTTGTTACTAGCACGTCTTCACTTGCACTAGTAAGCATGTTTTCATCATTTTTATGTTTCCTCTTCATTTTCATAAGTTTCTTTACATTTTTGGAGCTTATATGCATGTATTGTGATTTATACCATTTATTTCATGATTTTAAGGTTTTATATACTTATTAGTCATCCTATAATTATTCCCATGGTAATCTTTGGTCTTGATGGTGATTAGGAACCCATGGCACCCTAAGAAGGTGTATGGTAGGATTAGATTAGCTTTGGAGTTGATTTGAAGGGATTAGAATAGGTTTTGTCCGAGAAAAACTATTTTCGATAACTATATATTTGGTTCTGTCCTTAATTCGAATTTCTGGAAAAACCAACAGATTGTACGACCTTTTGGCCTTCATATTTAGAAAATATACTTTAAAACGAATCCGTGGCCTTTTGAACGGATAAAAACGGAGTTATAACGAAGCCGTGGTGAATTTTTAAAGTTTGACGACGAAACGTATTTTTTTTCTGAAAAACAGCAAGCAGTTTTTACATATTTCGGGTCAAAAACGAGCCTTAAGCTTCACAAATTATTTCGACTTCTCAAAAATATATTAGTTTACTTCGATACGAAGCTAAGGACATATTTTACGTAGAAAACGGATTTGAAACGACGAATATATGCACGTTTTCATAAAGTTGCCGTAAATATTATTTTCTGAAAAACTATAATATTTTTACGTCACAAGTATTCTATTAGCTGTAAGGGCTATGTTTGCGGCAGTTTTTAACCATGATGTGAAACTTTTTAGAACGAAGTGTCTACTAGTAAAATCAAGTTCATCGGCCATATTTTTCAAATCAAAAAGCTGTTTGTCAAGCGGAGTTTTTGTGAATTATTTACGGATGTTCAAAGTTGGCCGAAACTCATTTTCTGCACACAATTAGCAAAAATCACTATCTTTAGCCCTTAATATCTTTATGATCGAGACCTTTTGGACGAAAACTCCTGAACTGAAACTTTTAGATATCGATACAAACTTTCCAAAACCGTCGAGTTCGTTCTCTAACGATCGACGTACACCGTTTTACGGCTAGTTTTCCGGAGCCATTTTTGTTAATTTCAATAAAATTTCGACGACATTGTTTTGCGACGAAAAGTGGTAATTTCACCAAAAATCATTATAAAACTATTGTAGGATGACATTTTGACGTAAAAACTTGAAAAGTGATTTTTGAAGGGTCAAGACGTCAAAAGAGTATTTTTTCGTCGACGAGTAATATTTTCAAAACCCGCAAATGGTATAAATGACATACGTAGTACATGCATATCATAACATTACATTGCAACTCATGACATATCATATCATTCATAATAGGTCCCGGTTGACGCATCATTATAAACCTCGGTGTACTCACTTTTGCCGTTATTCCAGTTTATCCAAGTGAGTTTTCATAGCCCCGTTGTACACATTTAATTATTTTCAAACCTACGGGGGAGAATACATTGCACAACATTTTTATTACGATACCAAGTACATTAAATTCATTACATTGCTTAAGTTACCGTATTTGCCAATTGAAAGTCCCCATTCCCATTACCTGAACATGAACCGTTAATTTTGAAGCGAGGATGAGTGGATAGATCTATCGAGGGTGACTCCTCCATCCGGGTTGGTGAATCCCAACTAGTCATACGGATGCATTTCATTTTATAACATTACGGAGTTGTCTGGCAAACACTCTGCAGGGGCATACATTATAAATTGTCTAGTTTCGGTGTCATGGACTTATTGCAATTGTAACATTTTTACGTGACTTGATTGTCATGCCTGATCTATACTTGTGTAGTCGTATAAAATATTTACATAAACCTATGATTTCTCACCAACATTATTGTTGACCTTTTTAGCAATGTATTTTCAGGTAACTGAGGCATTCGCATCATGACACGGTTTAGGGACCTATATTTTGAGTCGCGGCGTCGACTTACATTATGTACATTATGGTACTTTATTTCAAAAACATCGTTCGGATTTGTAATAATTCTGTATTTCCGCAAACTTTGTAAACCTTTTGGGACCGAATGTTGTACTTTGAATGTTTTTATGAAATATCCAACGATGTGATTTTAAAACGACACTTTAGGTCGTTCAATATAACTGTGATGTGGTGCTATGACAGTCAATCCCCAGGAATTCCATTCCGCTGCAAAACAGGTAAATTGGGGGTGTGACAGATTGGTACCAGAGCTACAGTTATAGAGAACTAGGTTGCATCATTGACCCTAGACTATAGCTACATTATCATAGCATCTCATCATTTCATCATAGTACATATTCATTTTTCATGCGGATTCACTTACACTTTGTTCGAGATTATTTACATTTATTTCATATCGGTTGTCACAGACATGTCTTCAGATTCTCACCCTATTACCATATCATCGGATGATGATCCATCACATTCCACTGAGGTTGTATCTTCTATCGGATCCACTGCAGCCTTTCCACCGATCATGACCGACACTGAGACCGAACCCTTCGAGGAGGGTGAAGTCGCACCCACACCTCACGTTAGCCCAGTTCATAACCCGTTGCTCGCACCATCACCACTACCATCACCACCACCAGCACCATTACTACCACCATCATCACCATCATCATCATATTTTCTTAGAGATCCTGTACCCGCATCGGACTTGCCGCCCAAAAAGCGTGCACGTTTCGATATCCCTACACCATCCACTGAGCCCGAGCCGCCCGCTAGATTTGAGTTAGGCGAGAGTTCTAGGGCAGCTGCTGCACGACAGCCTTCCACAGAGGCATTAGGTGCCCGTATCGATGCACAGCAGTTACAGATTGATAGTTTGACGCGACAGTTGGGGGAACTGTCGGTAGACAGGATTGAGCCCATCGATGAGGAAGTCGAGGGTTTGATATTAGGCAGGGTTTCGATAGACTTAGCTTATCAGGGTCTTCAGCATAGACAGATTGAGGATAGAGAGCACATCACAGAGTTGAGGCAGGAGATGCCCGAGCTGTTTGACCGAGCCGAGATGACTCAGGATGAGTTTCAGCGACAGTCACAGGAGTTAGCTTTAGCCCGTGAGCGTATTGTTACATTGCAGGGTCAGATGGATGAGATGAGGGGTTTGATTGATAGTTTGGTTATTCAGGTTCGCGATCTTCAGGATAGGGCAGGCGGAGCACCATGAGGTGCCTTATGTAGACTTTTGTCATGTATAGTTTTGACCATTATTATCCTAGTCACAAGGTGTGTGACGTAGTTTAAAGAACTTGTTGTCTTTTGATTGTTGTACAAACAAATATATCAAGTAGTGACTCTACTATGTAGGAATGGTTTTTATTATGTATGATATCGGTCCATGTAGGCCGAAATTTTCATGTATATTATCCACGTGTGTTGTGATTATATTGTGATATTTCGTTATTGTTCCGTTGTGATTTCATTTATCTTTATGCATGTTGTGGTGGTGGATATATTTGTATGATGGTTGTTTCTATTTACGAGTTCTCATGATTGTTTCATCTTGTGATTTTGAAGAGTTATGGCACCGAAGAAAGCTACAATTGAGATGACTCAAGCAGCAATTCAGAAGTTGGTAAACGATAGCATTGCTAATGCACTTAGAGTCGAGAGAGAAACAGTGGCTGCTGCTGCTGCTGAAGCCGCGGCCGCTGCTGAAGCCGCAAGATTAGCTGCTGCAACTGGTAATGCCGGAGGATCGGGGGTTAAGAAATGTTCGTACAAAGATTTCAAAAGTGCTGAACCCACTAAGTTTCGAGGTACTGAGGGGGCAACAGCAATGGTTAGATGGTTTGAAAAGTTGGAGTCGGTATTTTTGCTTTGTAACTGTCCGGATGACAGTAAGGTTAAGTATGCTACGAGCACTTTGCTCGATGGAGCGTTATCATGGTGGAATTCATACGCGCAACCGATTGGAATGGAGAATGCTTTTAAGCTTACGTGGGAGGAATTTAAGAGCTTGGTGACTAAGAAGTTTTGTCCCCGAACAGAAATCAAAAAGTTAGAGACGGAGTTCTATGAATTGGTCACGATTGGGTATGACATTGACACGTACATTCGGAGATTCCAGGAATTAGCCGCATTATGCCCGTCAATGGTATCGGATAATGAAAAGTTGCTAGAGGCTTTTATTGGAGGACTTCCCGAAGTGATTCAAGGAGATGTGACTTCATTCGATCCCCAAACAATTGAAGAAGCTATTCGTGTTACTCAGAAGTTGATGGCACAAGTGGTGAAGCGAGGCAAGTACACCACTACTAACCGAAACAACAACCCCAACAACCGTTTCAACAACAATAACCGAGGCAACTACAACAACAATAACAAGCGCAAGTGGGATAACACAAGGGGTAGGAATGTTACTCAACAACCGCCCAAGAGGCAGGAGGTTGCTAAGGTTTATGCCGCGGGTCAAAAGGAAGGGAAAAGGTATACGGGGGTTTTGCCGAAGTGTAATAGGTGTTTGAGTCATCACAATCCAGGTCGATGTCCTGATCCATGTGAAAATTGCAAGAAAGTTGGTCACCGAACTATGGATTGCAAGTCGCCACAAGTTACATGTTTTGGTTGCGGGGAACGTGGACACTACAAATCTGATTGTAAGAAGGGAAAGAATCAAGCAAATCCGAATCAAGGAGGTACGGCACAAGGAAGGGTTTACGTCATTGGAGGCGGAGAAAATAGGGAGGACCCGAATGTCATTACGGGTACGTTCCTTCTCAATAATCGTTACGCTTCAGTTTTATTTGATTCGGGTGCCGATAAAAGTTTTGTGTCCAATGCATTTGCACCTTTGCTCAACATTAAACCAACCACCTTAGATACATCATACATTGTCGAATTAGCTAATGGTAATTTAGTTAGCACCAACACCATTGTCCGTGGTTGCACATTCAATTTTCTTAATCATCCCTTCAACATAGACCTCATGCCCGTAGAGCTTGGTAGTTTTGACGTCGTCATCGGCATGGATTGGTTATCTAAGCATCGCGCAAAGATCATTTGTGATGAGAAAGTTGTTCATCTTCCCTACAATGGCGAAACTTTGATTATTCGTGGGGAACGAAGTGGAACTCGAATTAGTATCATATCGAGTATCAAAACGGAAAAGTACATTAAGAAAGGTTGTCTTGTTTTCTTAGCCCATGTAACCGAGAAAAAGTCGGAGGAGAAGCGACTTGAAGATGTACCTATTGTCCGTGAATTTTCTGAAGTTTTTCCCGAGGATTTACCGGGACTTCCACCGGCACGTCAAGTGGAATTTCAAATTGACTTAGTGCCCGGAGCTGCACCGATTGCGCGAGCACCGTACCGTCTAGCACCATCCGAAATGCAAGAGTTGTCTAATCAATTGCAAGAGCTTTTAGACAAAGGATTCATTAGACCGAGTTCCTCGCCTTGGGGAGCACCGGTCTTGTTTGTGAAGAAGAAGGATGGATCCTTCCGAATGTGCATAGATTATCGAGAATTGAACAAGTTAACGGTGAAGAATCGTTATCCACTCCCCAGAATTGACGATTTATTCGATCAGTTGCAAGGTTCTAGTATCTATTCCAAGATTGATCTTCGGTCGGGTTATCATCAGCTTCGAGTTCGGGAAGAGGATATTCCGAAAACAGCGTTTAGAACACGCTACGGTCATTACGAGTTTCAAGTGATGCCGTTTGGAGTGACTAATGCACCGGCGGTATTCATGGATCTCATGAATAGAGTTTGTAAGCCGTATTTGGACAAGTTTGTGATAGTGTTCATCGACGACATCTTGATCTACTCAAAGAGCAAAAAGGAGCACGAAGAGCATTTAAGGACGATTTTAAGGCTACTCAAAAATGAGAAGTTGTATGCCAAATATTCGAAGTGTGATTTTTGGAACCACAAAGTACAGTTTCTTGGTCACGTCATTGATAAACAAGGACTACAAGTTGATCCCGCAAAGATTGAAGCCGTGAAAGGTTGGGCTACTCCAACAAATCCTACGGAAATTCGACAATTTCTAGGACTAGCCGGGTATTACCGAAGGTTCATCGAAGGTTTTTCGAAGATAGCAAGACCTTTGACCAAGTTGACTCAGAAAAACAAGAAGTACGAGTGGGGAAAGAAACAAGAAGCTACTTTTCAGTTGTTGAAGCAAAAGCTTTGTAGCGCGCCAATTTTGGCACTACCCGAAGGAATTGAGAATTTTGTTGTATATTGTGATGCTTCGCACAAAGGACTTGGGGCTGTTTTAATGCAAAATGAGAAGGTGATTGCGTATGCTTCTCGACAACTTAAGACTCATGAGAAGAATTACACCACTCATGATCTCGAGTTAGGAGCCGTAGTTTTTGCACTCAAGATTTGGAGACACTACCTCTACGGTACAAAGTGCACAGTGTTTACCGACCACAAGAGTTTGCAATATATTCTTGATCAAAAGGAGCTTAATATGAGGCAACGTCGTTGGTTGGAATTACTCAGCGACTATGATTGTGAAATCAAGTATCACCCGGGAAAAGCCAATGTTGTGGCTGATGCTCTTAGTCGGAAAGAAAGGCCTAAACCTTTAAGAGTTCGATCATTGGGAATGACGATTATTTCTCCTTTACCATCGAAAATCCATGAAGCACAAGTCGAGGCACTTAAGGAGGAAAACCGACCAAGTGAAAAGCTTTATGGTATGCCCGAAAGCGCAAATGGTTTTGTAAAGAGAGCAGATGGAGTATTATGTTTTAAGGATAGAATGTGGGTTCCATTGTATGGCGGAATACGAGAATTGATTATGCATGAGTCGCATAAGTCAAAGTATTCTATACATCCAGGATCGGATAAGATGTATCAAGATCTTAAGAAGCTTTATTGGTGGCCGAACATGAAAGCGGAAATTGCCACGTACGTTAGCAAATGTCTTACCTGTGCTAAGGTAAAAGTCGAATACCAGAAGCCTTCAGGTTTACTCCAACAACCGGAAATTCCTCAATGGAAATGGGAACGCATTACGATGGACTTTGTTACGAAACTTCCTAAGACATCGGGAGGTTACGACGCTATTTGGGTAATTGTTGATCGCCTTACCAAGTCAGCCCATTTCATACCGATTAGAGAGACTTATTCCATGGAGCAACTCACTAGACTTTATGTCAAAGAAATAGTCTCGAGGCACGGAGCACCAATTTCTATCATTTCCGACAGAGATAGTCGATTCACTTCAAATTTCTGGAATTCATTGCAAGATTCGTTCGGAACCAGATTAGAGATGAGCACAGCATATCACCCACAAACCGATGGTCAAAGTGAAAGGACTATTCAAACATTAGAAGATATGCTGAGAGCATGTGTAATTGATTTTGGAAATGGTTGGGCTAACCATTTGCCATTAATTGAATTCTCGTACAACAACAGTTATCACACCAGTATAAAGATGGCACCATTCGAGGCACTCTATGGTCGAAAGTGCCGATCACCTGTTTGTTGGGCCGAAGTCGGAGACGCACAACTTACTGGTCCAGAAATGGTACGGGAAACCACGGAAAAGATCATTCAAATTCGTGATAGACTTAGAACTGCCAGGAGTCGACAGAAAAGTTATGCGGATGTTAGACGCAAGGATTTGGAATTTCAAGTAGGTGACAAGGTAATGTTGAAAGTATCGCCTTGGAAGGGCGTGGTACGTTTTGGAAAACGTGGAAAGTTGAACCCGAGATACATTGGACCATTCAAGATTTTGAGCCGAGTTGGTCCGGTAGCTTATCGACTTGATCTTCCACCAGAACTTAGTCATGTGCACAACACGTTTCACGTTTCAAACCTGAAGAAGTGTCTTTCGGATGAATCGCTCGTTATCCCATTGGACGAAGTTCAGCTTGACGACAAACTCAATTTTGTGGAGGAACCTGTAGAAATTATGGACCGCGAGGTCAAGCAGTTGAAACAGAGTCGTATTCCGATTGTGAAAGTTCGTTGGAATTCTCGAAGAGGTCCTGAGTTTACTTGGGAACGGGAAGACCAGATGAGACGCAAGTATCCTCATCTTTTCACCGACACCGTTAGACCTAACAACGACTGAATTCAGGGACTGAATTCCTTTTTGGATGGGCGAATGTGACAATCCGTACTTTCAGGTCATTTCTCGACACAGTTCATGTCTCATTATTTCAACATTTTTAGTAAACTTGGTTTACTTGTTTCAAATTCGCGTAATCTTAAAGGTTTAGCGGCGAATTCATGATCATAACATCACGTACATTTCATATGGACTAAGATTAGTTTACATTTCATTGACATCATTTGCATCTCATTAGTTCATTCATGACATTTCATTTCATATTTTACGCGTAATTTTTATGTTTAATAATCTTTATCGCGTGAGTTTTATTTTGTATAATTAATCCGTTACTTTCAAAAATGATCCCGAGGTATTTCTAAATTTACATTTAGTTTATAAAAACCATATTTTTAGTTTTCCTAGTGTTTCACATTTATTTGGTATTTTAATCGTTAAAGTTTAATTATTACGTCATTTTCTTAAAAATTATACGATAATTATTTTTATCACTTAATTTCACAAGGAATGTATTTTTACAATTTTATTATATCATTACATTCTATTTTGACCTAATAAAAACTTACTTGTACCAAAATTCTTCCATTTACCTTTTACTTATAACATTTACTTACACTTTTTATTAAAATTGTACAAGTAAATCTATACTTATACTTTAAAAAAAAAAAAAAAACAAAATATCTATGCATTCCTCCCCCTTGGCCGACCTAGGGGGGGAGGGTTTGCATTAATGAGATTAGTTTGTCATTTTTAACTTATAAGGCTACTTAAAACAATAATTATTTCAGTCATCTCATATTTCTCATAGTTACAAGTGTAAAAAAAAAAATATCTCTCTTTGTTCCTCTCCTCTCCTAACCGGCCATCATCAAGAATCACCAAGGGATCAAATATTTTCTTCAAGCAAGCATTATTACAATCTAGTGTATACTCTTTCTTAGATTTTGAAATAAAAATCTAGAGTATTTAGGTATAACCTTGTTACTAGCACCTCTTCACTTGCACTAGTAAGCATGTTTTCATCATTTTTATGTTTCCTCTTCATTTTCATAAGTTTCTTTACATTTTTGGAGCTTATATGCATGTATTGTGATTTATACCATTTATTTCATGATTTTAAGGTTTTATATACTTATTAGTCATCCTATAATTATTCCCATGGTAATCTTTGGTCTTGATGGTGATTAGGAACCCATGGCACCCTAAGAAGGTGTATGGTAGGATTAGATTAGCTTTGGAGTTGATTTGAAGGGATTAGAATAGGTTTTGTCCGAGAAAAACTATTTTCGATAACTATATATTTGGTTCTGTCCTTAATTCGAATTTCTGGAAAAACCAACAGATTGTACGACCTTTTGGCCTTCATATTTAGAAAATATACTTTAAAACGAATCCGTGGCCTTTTGAACGGATAAAAACGGAGTTATAACGAAGCCGTGGTGAATTTTTAAAGTTTGACGACGAAACGTATTTTTTTTCTGAAAAACAGCAAGCAGTTTTTACATATTTCGGGTCAAAAACGAGCCTTAAGCTTCACAAATTATTTCGACTTCTCAAAAATATATTAGTTTACTTCGATACGAAGCTAAGGACATATTTTACGTAGAAAACGGATTTGAAACGACGAATATATGCACGTTTTCATAAAGTTGCCGTAAATATTATTTTCTGAAAAACTATAATATTTTTACGTCACAAGTATTCTATTAGCTGTAAGGGCTATGTTTGCGGCAGTTTTTAACCATGATGTGAAACTTTTTAGAACGAAGTGTCTACTAGTAAAATCAAGTTCATCGGCCATATTTTTCAAATCAAAAAGCTGTTTGTCAAGCGGAGTTTTTGTGAATTATTTACGGATGTTCAAAGTTGGCCGAAACTCATTTTCTGCACACAATTAGCAAAAATCACTATCTTTAGCCCTTAATATCTTTATGATCGAGACCTTTTGGACGAAAACTCCTGAACTGAAACTTTTAGATATCGATACAAACTTTCCAAAACCGTCGAGTTCGTTCTCTAACGATCGACGTACACCGTTTTACGGCTAGTTTTCCGGAGCCATTTTTGTTAATTTCAATAAAATTTCGACGACATTGTTTTGCGACGAAAAGTGGTAATTTCACCAAAAATCATTATAAAACTATTGTAGGATGACATTTTGACGTAAAAACTTGAAAAGTGATTTTTGAAGGGTCAAGACGTCAAAAGAGTATTTTTTCGTCGACGAGTAATATTTTCAAAACCCGCAAATGGTATAAATGACATACGTAGTACATGCATATCATAACATTACATTGCAACTCATGACATATCATATCATTCATAATAGGTCCCGGTTGACGCATCATTATAAACCTCGGTGTACTCACTTTTGCCGTTATTCCAGTTTATCCAAGTGAGTTTTCATAGCCCCGTTGTACACATTTAATTATTTTCAAACCTACGGGGGAGAATACATTGCACAACATTTTTATTACGATACCAAGTACATTAAATTCATTACATTGCTTAAGTTACCGTATTTGCCAATTGAAAGTCCCCATTCCCATTACCTGAACATGAACCGTTAATTTTGAAGCGAGGATGAGTGGATAGATCTATCGAGGGTGACTCCTCCATCCGGGTTGGTGAATCCCAACTAGTCATACGGATGCATTTCATTTTATAACATTACGGAGTTGTCTGGCAAACACTCTGCAGGGGCATACATTATAAATTGTCTAGTTTCGGTGTCATGGACTTATTGCAATTGTAACATTTTTACGTGACTTGATTGTCATGCCTGATCTATACTTGTGTAGTCGTATAAAACATTTACATAAACCTATGATTTCTCACCAACATTATTGTTGACCTTTTTAGCAATGTATTTTCAGGTAACTGAGGCATTCGCATCATGACACGGTTTAGGGACCTATATTTTGAGTCGCGGCGTCGACTTACATTATGTACATTATGGTACTTTATTTCAAAAACATCGTTCGGATTTGTAATAATTCTGTATTTCCGCAAACTTTGTAAACCTTTTGGGACCGAATGTTGTACTTTGAATGTTTTTATGAAATATCCAACGATGTGATTTTAAAACGACACTTTAGGTCGTTCAATATAACTGTGATGTGGTGCTATGACAGTCAATCCCCAGGAATTCCATTCCGCTGCAAAACAGGTAAATTGGGGGTGTGACACGGTGTCTGCCCTAAGTTGAATAATCTGGAGGGCTATTTCTTTTCACCCTTTTCTTTGCTTTTCTTTTTAATTCTTCAACTCCTTCTTTCTCCAATTCTCATTTTCTCCTTTTTATAATCATCCCTAAGGACTTTTAAGTACTAACTATTTGTGGTGTCCTTGGGTAGATCCCTCCGGCTCTGGCGGATCATAGGACGGTTATTCCTAACCTTAATCACCTTATAACTCCATTGCCATAAAATCATTTTCATGAAAATCTCTCAAAGTGTTTGTGAATGAAAAACATGTTTGAACACTTCAAGAGTTTTAGATTTTCAGAAATACTCCCCCTCCACATGTGCTTAAGAGTTTTGACAGAAATCTGCACAGTGAGGAAAGAGCGCGCACTTTTTGAATTGATTGACTCAAGATAGACAATTCCTTGTGAGACACTATTACGTTGCATAGTTAAAGAGATACATTGTCAGCTTTTAGGTGACAACTAGCTCTAATAACTACCTTGAAGATGTGGACAACCCCGAGAGGTTGTCAAACCCATCACAGTTCATGTCTATCAAGAGCTTCTCGAATAGGTACAATTTACTTGGATAAGTCTTGGAAGACAAATCTTTTCAATGTAAGACTGTTCAGATCCCGTCAATTCATGGGTTGAAGTCTTTTCACACGAGGATTCAATAGCAGTTTCACAACATATTTCGTATCACATAAATTTCTCCCCCTAAAAAATGGCATATAAAAATGTTATTTCTGATAACGTTTTGATAATAAATATGACCATTTTGAGTTTTGTGGGAAGATTACACAAAGAACAATTTGTGAACAAAGTTTTTATCAGTCAAGTACTCCCCCTCAACAAGTAATACTAACTTTTGAGGTTTTGAAAACGTAAGGGGAAGTGCTTGTTCTTTTGAGCAAAACCTTGAAAGTTGAAAGGTTTGATAGGTTTTACTCAAAAGTAAGAAGCTTTCGCTCCTTTTATAGGATTGTGGCACTGAAGCGTACCACAGGGTCCTTTCATTACAAGAACGGGTTGTACACTGTTATGTGTGCACAAGCCATTGTCAGATAATCAAACAAACAAAATCACAATCAAAAGAGTACGCAATGATTACAGACGATCAGCTACTTTCTGAGGATGTTGGAAAGTAAGAATCGGAAATTTTGGTCATCCTCCCACATAGCTCTCCAACCGTTGCATCTGATCCTGATGAATCAGACATTCATCAATCCTAGTGATAAATCAACGAACATCCTTGCGATTCTTTGAATTCCATCTCTCCGTCTGAATTATACCCAACTCAATATCCTTCAAACGATATGCCAATCCATCTCGAACCATCTCCAGGGTGGCGTCATATAACTTTGTGAATTTCATCGAAAGCCATGAAGCAAGTATGATGATTTTCACATCGGTAGACAAACCCAAACTTTGGTTTATGAATGATTTTGTAATGAGGTTCTTGATTGATTCCATTGAAGTGTAGAATTTTGGTAAGATTCGACCCCGAGGTGGAGATCTTCAACACACTCTTTGATTTGATGCGTATGAAAAACAAGGAATGCAGTCATGTACTTGATCTGAATTTTGGTTGAGGTTCAGGTTGGGGCTCAGGTATGTCGTGATCCTCACCACCAGTGTATGTAGAGTGATTACCAGTTTTCTCCATTGGTGGTGTGGTTTCAAAAACCCTTGGTTGATCAGATGGTGGTGGTTGTGAAGCTTGTTGTGTAGTGGTGATAACCTGATTAACCATTTGTCGAATCATTGGATGGATTTGCCTTCTTAATAGATTTTGTTTTTGACAAAGTTGTTTCTTTTGTTGATGGAGGTGATGATTGAGATGATGATTTGGGTTTGGTGGAAGTGTCAAGAGGTGGTTCAGAAGACTGTTGAGGTTTGTGTATTGGATAGTCAACTAAGTAGTTGTCTGATTCCTTTTTTAACTTTTCCTCCTCAGCTCTAGCAACTTCTTCAGCCTCTTTTTGCAACATTTCCTCTTCAGCCACCAAATTATGATCATCAGTGACTCTTTCATCCTTATCATGATCGTAATCTCCTTCGTCAATATTTCCACATCTTCACCATGCTTTTCTTCTTGCGGTTGTTTAAGTTGTTGTTGTGGTTGCTTCATTTCAACAGTTGTAGTGACAGTGACACCCTGATCCTTACCGGGTTGATTAACCGGATCGGATGGGGTAAGAGATGTTTGCAATGGATCTTCCATAAGTGGAGGACTACTACTTGACCCTCCTGCCCCACTAAGTTGATTAACCGGAAAGGTTGAAGCATGGTATTCCATCCTTTTCTGCTTTAATGTCTTATGAAATTTTATTTCCTCTTCCATTGAATCATACTCATCATCAGGATGACTTTGTGAGCATGAATTTTAATGGATGTTGCAGAAAGATGTCCACAGCAATTCTGCAAGATGATTTTGAGCATATGAAGTTGTTGAAGATGACACGGAGATTGTTCTTGCCAATTGTTTTGTCGAATCCAGCTGGGAATGTGTTTGCCATCAAGAGCTCTGCTGGGGCATTGATGATTGCTTGATTTGCATCCATTTTGTGATCTGAAATACATTAGACAAAAAAGACAGACATATGGAAACACAATGTGTTTGTTTTAGTCTGATTTATTATCTAATTCCTTGTTTGATGGTAACATGTTTATGTTAGTTACAAGTCCTAAGTCACATTATTCCAATTGATTGAAGTTGATGTGATAAGTTACATGAACATGTTAATTTTGAAATTTCAAAGTCCAATTTTTCACTTAACACAAAACATATTAACTTTTGTAAGCTTATATGAAACATCAGGTATTTGTGACTTATGCGTAACATTTAACAAGAAACATATGCGTAATAGGCCAAAATGTAGTGAACAGTGGGTTATGAGTAACAAGGATCCTTATGCGTAAGAAAGGAGCTTATGCGTAGGAGTAAGCTAAAGCGTAAGACCAAGCTTATGCGTAAGAGTTTCTTACGCGTAAGACAAGTTCAAAGGCTTTAGGCTTACGCGTAGGAATAAGCAAGATGTTACGCGTAAAGTTTACTCGTAAGAGTAAAGCTTATGCGTAGCAAGCCTTGTTTACGAATATCTTTCCAGGATACGCGTAATCCACTGTAGACCTCTTATGTGTAAGAGTTACGCGTAAGATTTCTCTTAGGCGTTACCTTTATGCATAAAAGTATTCTTTAAGCGTAACGGTTTGAAGACCTGAAGATTCTGACATTACGAATAATTAACCTGTTAACTATAAACATGAAAACTTGATTGCAGTTAATTCCAAATATCTTTTAGATCACAAAACAAGCATAAGAACATATCAGATACACCCCCTCGACTTTTGAAATAATGAATTTTGAAGACATTTGAGTCCGAGGAGAGTATTTGACAAGAAACGTGTCCACCATTTTTAGAAGAGACAACGTATTTTTGGAAACATGGAAGTACAAGGTTTTATGAAGCAGAAAATATTTACTTTCTCCCCCTCAACACTTGTTCAGGAAAATAATGAAAGATTTGATAGAACACAGTGTTGACTGAAGATTTGTACTTGTGATGTTTGAATGAAATTTAGAAAGAAGAATATTTTTATTGTTTTATCAGATTTTATATTTTTGTATTTTGTTTCTGAAAAATATTTACATAAGAGGTTTTGGTGTTTGACTGGTTTCAAGAATGTTTTAAAAGTTCATCCAGTTTCTCTTGAGTCAAACACCGCATACCAATCTGGTGGCCAACTCATTAAACCTAGCAGGAGCTAAGGCTTTGGTGAGGAGATCTGCCAATTGGTATTCTGTTCCCACAAAGTGTAATTCAACAGTACCCTGTTCCACTTGGTCCTTGATGAAATGATATCGAAGATCAATGTGGTTTGATTTCGAATGTTGAACAGAGTTGCACAAGATCGCAATAGCACTCCGATTGTCGCAGTACATCGGGATTCTGTCAAATACGTAACCATAGTCTTTGAGTTGTGTTCTCATCCAAATGACTTGAGCACAACATGCCGACATGGCTACATATTCTGCTTTTGTTGAGGAGAGCGATGTACAATCCTGCTTCTTCGATTGCCATGACACCAGTTTATCACCAAGAAATTGTAGTGCTCCTGAAGTACTTTTTTGTGAATCTAAGCATCATGCGTGATCAGCATCTGAAAAAGCTATTAGTTCAAAACCAGAATCCTTCGGATACCAGATCCCCAAATTAATGGTTCCCTTGATGTATCGGAGGATTCTTTTAGCCTCAGAGAGGTGGGTTTCAGTTGGTCTCGACTGATAACGGGAGCAAAGATATACAGCAAAAACAATATCAGGCCTGCTAGCTGTTAGATACATGAGAGACCCAATAATACTACGGTATTTGGTAGGGTCCACCAGTTTCCCATGTAAATCAGCGTCTACCTTCTTGGTATGAGCCATTGGTGTGGCATAGGTGTCACAGTTTTGCATTCCAAATTTGTTTAACAGTTCAAGGGCATATTTGGACTTACTCAAGAAAATACCACGGGGTGATTGATGAACTTGCATTCCTAGAAAGAATGTGAGTTCACCCATCATTGACATTTCAAAATGTTTTGTCATTAATTTTGCAAAAGCATTTGAGTATTTTAAATGTGTTGACCCAAAAATGATGTCATCCACATAGATTTGAACGATTAAGATATGAGCCCCGTGATATTGTATGAAAAGTGTGGGACCGACCGAACCTTTGGTGAATTTATTGGCAATGAGGAAGGATGATAACTTATTGTACCATGCCCGAGGAGCTTGTTTGAGACCATACAAATCTTTGTTCAGTTTGTAGACATGGTTCGGGAACTCGGGATCAACGAATCCTTCTGGCTGGCTGACATAAACCATTTCTTTCAGTTGTCCATTCAGAAAAGCAGTTTTGACGTCTATCTGAAAGACCGTTATGTTCAGATGAGCCGCGAACGCGAGAAAGATCCGAACAGCCTCAAGACGAGCAACCGGAGCGAATGATTCTTCAAAGTCAATAACCTCTTCCTGTCTATAACCCTTAGCCACCAGACATGACTTGTTTCTGATTACGTTCCCTTCAGCATCCAATTTGTTCTTCCAACCAGTTCCCATACTTCAAGACGTTTGAGTTAGTTGAGTTCTTCTTGCATGGATTCAATCCAGTTGTCTTTTGTCATTGCATCTTTAATGTTTTTAGGCTCAGATTGGCAGACAGTGAGTGCATAAATGCAATGTTCACCATCTGTGTGAAGACGTTGTCTTGTAACGACTGGTTGATTTGGGTTGCCAATAATGTTCTCAAGAGGATGGTCTTTTGTCCAACGATGTGTAGAGGGTTGATGTTGGTATACATTGTGCAGATTTTGAGGATTCAAATGGTTTGTTGATGATTCCGCGACATCAGGTGCAGCAGTTTCATTGGCAAACGGGTTAAAGAACGCATTTGGATCAAAATATGCAGGTGGGGGTACTTCATTAAGAACATCAGCAGCTGGTTCAGCGTCGTTGGAAGCAGTTTGTTCAACTGTTGTTGTAGCGTCAACTGGTGGTGCTTATTCAACAGTAGTTGTTGTTGCAGGTGTATCAGGTATAATAGTATGATCAGGTTAAGCAGCGGAAACAGCGGATACACCTGGAGCACGTTCATCAATGTCATCACTAAACAGCGGAGCAAATAGCTTTTCCATTTGTTGACGAGTAAGCTGGGGGCTTGGTTCAGCTGATGATGGGGTTTGAGGGAAGTTTAAACGGTTGTGACCGGGTTCTAAGCTGTTATGCTCAGAAGCCATTATGAAGAAGTTTCAGAATCAGCTTCCCCCCAAATTGACAACTGTCTTTAGCAGATTTAAAACTTTGATGAAGTCTACATTTCCTCTAACTTTTGAAGGATTCAGTATGCAGCAGAATTTGTAGATGAGCAGTAAACCACACAAAGAAAATCTGACTAATTGCGGAAGATCCGTTCGAGGGTAACTTACCAGAAATCAACAATATCTTCTCACATATGTAAATGCTTCTGATCAAACAAACAACGAAAGACGAAATGAAACGACTTCCCCCGAATGTTGCGGTCTATCGGAATACTAATCACCTGTGAATATGCAATAACTCGATACCAAGATCGTGTGTGAGGCATCATAACATCATATTTGGGTAACTTCACACAAGATCACCCATGAAATTGAGACGATAACACCAAAGTGAGACGTTTTAACCACAGATCGTCTCATTTCTTCCCTCTAATTGAAGAAATTCATGAAGGCATTGGGTTTTTGCAAAGAAGCATGTAGAAGTACAAGGAAGAAATGACCACCTACACACTCTCTCCCCCTCGATGTTTTCAATGATTCAGAATCATACACCACGTATGTTGATGATGAATTGAAGACAGCGAAACCATGTATAAGGAGACAGCGAAACCATGTATGTTCAATTAATCGAACAAGTGTGAAGTATCATAAATATCTCGTGAGAATCAACTGCTGATAAAACTGCTTTGTTTAATCATTTTGTTGATCATTAGCTGTGTCATTGTTGTTGGAAACAGTTTGATCTTATATTATGGAAGATTCGATTGGAGGTGCAGTTACAGCAACGGTTGTTGTTATAGATTCAGGTGTATCAGAAATTAGAGTATTATCAGGTTGTGCAGCGGAAACATTCGATACATCTGAAGCACAACTTTTGACAGAATCTGAAGCAATGTTCCCAATTGTTGACGATTAAGTATAATGAAGGTGCAGCTGATGGATCATTAAGATTTAGACGGTGAGAAACAGGTCCTACGCTGTATTACAGTAGAAGCCATTGCTGTTGTACCTGTATAGAAAATAGGAGGGGGCAAGATAGAAAGAAACATGGATCCCCAAGTGTAACTGGGTTCCAGACGTTAGAGGCATAAAGATGTAGTGTCAATTATCTTCTTGACACCTGATCATGCTATTTTGATGATTTCCTTTCCTACCTCAGGGATGGATGTTGTGGATTTCACACCTGTTTTGATGCAACTAATTAGTATTCTGCCTGTAGGAATCCACCTAAGACCAATAGTTTTGAAAACTATACCCGTTGGTATCCATCTAAGGTTAGATCTATGGGATGTTGAAACTTCTTTAGGGAAGAGTCTGCGTCCTATATTGATCCACCTATTAGGTTTCTGAAATGTTACGTTTAGATCGACGGGGTTATTTCTAACTGTTTGTTGATTAAACTTAGGATTTGGTTTGCTACTACAAGCAGTGTTCAGTATTACACGAGAAGGTGATACACTAGGTCGTGAACCTAAGATTCCATCCTTTTGGAGTAGTGCCCTTTTCCTAGCCTTTTCTAGATCATAGTTCTTGTACGGGTCATGTGAATCATATGAATTTTTAATTTTAATGCTCGGTTTAGAGACAGTGTTCGAACTAATCCTAGACGGGCCAGGTGCAACTGCTTGTTGAGGTTTAACAGAAAGAGGTATAACAGAAACATGTTTAATAGAAACAGAAGCATTATTCTTTGGCCCAAAATGTGGAGTGACTGGTTTTGACAAATGATTATTCTCAACAACTTGGGAGGCAAACCGTGGTTTTGAAGATTTTGAACGTTCAGATTTAAAAGCAGTTGGTTGTTTAACTACTGATTGGTTTCTGATTGGTTTTAGAGACGATTTGCCCAAGATTGTTGGTTTTGCAAAATTAGTATCCACACTTTGGTCAGTTAATCTTCTCAGTTTGTTTTGCAAAGCAACATGTGCAAGCCCATTTGCTTGAAGTTGAGCCTTTAAATGCTCATTTTCTTTTACTAATGTATCCACATGATTACTTTGTTCATTCAAAGATTTACCATTTTGCTTAGAGTTTAAAATTTTGTTTTGCATTTTAAGTTCAAGAGAGATGCAATGAGCCTCAAGTTTTGAAAAATCTTTTTGAAACTGAGCAATGGTCTTTTTGAGAAGAATTTTTCAGATTCAAGAGTTTGATTTCACGATTCAGTTGAATTGTTAACAAGTAAGGGCTCAGACATGAGAAAGTTGTCTGGACATTGTGCAACACACTGGTCAACCTCTCCTTCATTACTAAATTCAAGTTGCTCAGTATGTTGTGTCGCATTTGCAGTCAAAATATGATCAACAGTAGATTGTACCTCGACCATCTGTTCTGTGTCAGTGTCATAGGTGGGGAAGATATCTTCCTCAACCATTTGTTCATCGTCACAGTTGGGCTTGGTGTCGTAGTTAAGTATGATATCTTCTCCAGATCTGCTGCTGTCATCCTGCTTTTCCAATGCTACAACCTCATTGTCCGGATTACCGACAGTTGCAGTAATCACAACATTCTCAACGTCCATTTGAGCATTCCTTTCATGTACATCAATAGAAGCATATTAGTAACACAAGCATCAATAGAAGAAATAGGGAAGAGAAGTGATCGGATGAACACAAACACACACACACGTTATGCGTAAGAAACGATTATGCTTAGGTGAAATATGAAAGTGAACAACCAACCCTCAAGTGAGGGTTATTACAAGGTATTTATAGGAGAGGGAGCTAGGGCAACACTCCTAGTCCCTTCCTTTCCTTATTGGACTTGGGCCAAGGCTTATGGGCCTTCTACATAAGCCTTAGCTTAATAACAAACATAAAGGCCATAATAAGCTAACTATTACATATGAATCACTAACACTTGAATAAGGTTTAGGAGTGATTCCAACAACCTGGTCAGTAAAACCTGCATCAAACACATAACAATTTGAACGGTCGTATTTCAAACACATACTTATTTCTTGCAATACCCATTATAATTTATCACATGTTTCATTTTCATCATGACCTTTCAAAAAGGCAAGGCGAGTGGGGAAGTTTGCTTCATGAATAAGTTGGAATCCATCATTATCAAACCTCATTAAAGAAATCCGAATATCATTCCTATTTGTCTTAGTAAGTACAACGGTGACGCACTACACTAAACCTTCTAGCCACTCAATTCCTCTTAAAAGGGATATGTTTCATTCTCACTGGGAACCTTACATAATCTATCGACTTTCTCTTAGAGATAGTTGGTATTGAAGAAGGAGACCCTCTCCCTCGTCTCCGCTTAGGAAAACCAAAATGCACTAATCGAGTCTAGAGCCACGAGATTCATTAAAAGAACTCTTAGGAACACTTGACATTTCATCTCTTGTTGTTAAACAATAAGGACACAAGTGATTCATTCAAGAGTCCTACGCAGATCTTAGTAATCTGCCAGAACATTTATGAGAGGTTTCACAATTGTAATCCTCAGTGATTGAATGGAAATTCCTGCCAGGGTCAACATAAACAGCCCTGACAGCAGGTCACTTCGGTAATTCCTTATGGGTTATGCTTAGTGTGTCTCAAATGGTCTACAGTCGTGAAGTGATGCTTCGGTGTACTTCAGCGACTCACCTGAACTGTAGGTGTACTTCGGTATATCGTGTTATCCAACTTGAGGGACTCCAGTTTCAGGAACAGCCTTTGTAAGAATTAGAGATGTGTTTTCACAATATGCTGTTAACACCCTCGACATTCGAACCTATAAGTGCTGGAAATACCACTAAGGAGATTCCTTTCACGAATCGAATCCTGAATATGAGGGTCGTTACTTGAATTATTCAATGTAATGCCAACTATCCCTTATGGGATTAGGACGGTTGATTCGCCCGACCATGGTGAATGGAATCAAGACATTCATCAGTAGAACAATTGTAGTAATCAATTCTTTAAGAAAAGATTACAATGATCAATTGGTGTTCGTGACTGTACCTGGGAAGTTGCTACTGATGGATGCTCGCGGGAGGAAGAGATCGTGCAGATTCTCCACATGCTCATACCAACAACATCATTGGAATCTAAAAGTCAAAATGAAGTGTGAGCATGGTGGAGAATGACGTGGAGACACCGAACCAAAGAAGTTGACAAATGGCAGACTACACCATTAACTGATCACAAAGCATGAAGGAACAAAGAATTAACACTATTCTATATCTACACACAAAGTTC
The DNA here is from genome assembly GCA_019973895.1 of Chrysanthemum seticuspe. Lineage (NCBI taxonomy): Eukaryota > Viridiplantae > Streptophyta > Magnoliopsida > Asterales > Asteraceae > Chrysanthemum > Chrysanthemum seticuspe. The sequence continues at coordinate 185,023,354 of BPTQ01000007.1, read as the reverse complement.
AAGCTCAAGGAAGGTAAAGACCTAATCAAGTGGAACATCTTTTGAATGACCACCCCTTAGGGGGAGATTGTTAGCCTTGATAATAATTAATAGAAGTGATGGTCATTCACGTTTAGGAACTTTGTAACGTGTGTTAGATATCGTGATAGAATAGTCAACGGGCTCGTGGGTTGGGCTAAGCTAAACGGCTATTAGTTAAGTTAAGCTAGCCTTTTACCATTTGTAATCCAATCCAAGTCCAACCCATATCCACGACGCCCATGGCCAAGCCCATTAGGGCGTTTTGTCTTGTAGTATAAATACCCCTCAAATGGTCATTTGAGGGGTGTGCTTGAGTGTGTGTGTGTGTGTTTTTCTTATAAAATTTAGTTTCATCTTCTCTTATTTATCTCTCTAAATACACGACATATACATATCAAGTCACCACCTTTCTTACTTCATCTTTACTTCTTTATTCGTGTGTTAAAGTGTGTATTGTGATAAGGTTGATAGAAAAACAAGTTCTTACACATCTTTAGTGCAAGATACCCCTAGATACACCCTTCTGAGCCTTTCCTTTCATTTTGTTAACCCGATATATTGTTTCGATACACCTATACACCTTAGCCTACGCTGTAGTCTTTATTTGTGATTGGGAAGTCATCATTTGCCTAAGTTCAAGGTTCGAGTGGAAAGGTTCGGAAATCACGCTTTTATCGACAACATTTCTGAAGATCATTGAAGACCCCCCGAATTCCCATTGTTCATCTCAAGTGGGGGGATATTATGTTTAGTATTTATTGTTATGTTGAAAGAAAAAAAGTGATTCGAAAAAAAAAAAAAAAAAAAAAAAAAATTAGTTGTTATGTTTTTGTAAAGTGTGATTTTATAAGCACTGTAGTATGAGCTTTATTGATTTAGTATCTAGGAGGCCACCTCGGTCACATTTGAAGATTGGAGTTGGTAGGTATGCCAACAGTTGGAGAAAAGGTAGTGTGCCCATCACGACGTCCTCTAATGACACATCTACCTTGAATTTCATGATCCGGTTTCTTGACTTCAAAGCTTGAACTTTGGGCGGACGGTAAGTGGTGATGACTTGGTTATAGATTTAGACTACCTGCTTGTTTTTTATTTTACACCAATTATATATCCCATGTCTTATCCTACCAGTTAGTCATGAAGCATGTCTAGGTGATGCAACGAGCAATCTTTGGTGTCTTGGCCATGGATTTGTTCATGTATCATTGATTTTGTCCACTTCGCCGTGACATGTTAGTAATGACGAGTCACCCCTTAACCTTTGTCGTGTCTACCCATATTGCCTTCGAGAATTGTTTAGCCCTTAACTCTAGTGGTGGAGATTTGTGTAAACGCCAAGCTTATGATATAATACATGTTATGACTGTGCGATTGAGTGATCACCCCGAAATTGACACTTAGAATAGTTGAGAGATTTGAGTGTTTTGTTCCCCTTTCGTGAGGTGTTCGGCTTTGTTTTATTCTAGCATAAGGGATTTGTAAACTCATATTTTCCAGGTAATGGGAGATATCTTTTTAAGAATCTTTCTAATTAGGTCTACTTGAGGGCAAGTAGAGTTCAAGTGGGGGGATATTTGATAACATAAAATAGTCCTGAATATTAAGTGTCAATTTCCCCCGATAATGCTTGTAATTTATATCATTTATATGGATTTACGCTTGTTTTCCACTTTCAGGTAAATTACGAGAATTGGAGCTAAAGAGACGCGGAACTGGAGAATTATCTATAGATTTATCACAGTATGCTATTTTGAAGAAGTTACGGCGTAACTCGTCTCTCACATTACGCCGTAACTATTGCGTGACTCAGAAAACCAACTTATCATTAGGTTACGGCGTACCTCTTCCCAAAGGTTACGACGTAACTACATTAGGTCAAATGAGGTTCCACGCCGCTGAAACTTACGCCGTAACTACTATATCAACTACGACGTAACCGAGCTTATTGAAGACTATGGCGTAACCACTCATTAGATTACGCCGTAACCAGCAGATCTAGTGCATTATTCGAAGAAATAGAAGGTTACGGCGTAACTCCTAAATTGGTTACGCCGTAACCCAGATCTGGCCTATAAATACCCCCACGAATTCCAGCATTTCTATTCATTCCATTCCACACACAACACTCTGAGAATGTGGGAAAAAGCTCAAGGCAGGTCTAGAGGAGCATACGGAGCTGTCTCCAAGGGAGAAATTACTCCACTACGATAAGCATTAGCGTTTTATATTTCTTTTACTTTCAATTCATGTATTTCATGCATTTAAATATTGAATTGGTTTGCATGATTAATATGAGCGGCTAAGCACCTTTTGGTGCTAGCCTAGTTATGATTCCTTAATTGTTTTGTTTGCGTTTACTTTACTTCCGTACAATTATTTCTAAGTGTATGCATGCATAGTTTATTGGTAGCCACCCTTGGTTCGGTAGTTTTGAATGGCGATAGAGGCCAATTGCCTAGGAGATATGACCAACTGACCCTAGGTGAGCAGACTGAGACGGGAAGGGTAAGATATGACCAACTGACGACCCTCTCTACTTGTGCGATTTGACCAACTGATCACCTATCGTTTGGATGAACTTAAGAATTAGGGGGTGAGTGTCTAAGTTCCTAACGGTCGGGCACTCACTATTATAAATCTAGCATGTAGTGGTACTTAATGACTCGGCTTAGGGGACCAGGAACAACAGGACTTATGACGGTGCGCCTGACTTCTCCTGTGGTGGCATCTTTGCTGATAGGTTAGGGCGAATTGACCAAATGCTGTCCTCTCGACTTTGACCCCACCTGAAATAATTAGAAGTAAGTAGACGTAGACATAACTAGCTAGGAGGATTAATTAGGTTAGCACCACTCTCCTCTATTGATTTCCCTTTATCCTTTATTTGCTTTTATCTGCTTTTATTCTGCATTAGTAGTTTTATTAATTAAATCCCTATCGAAACCTTTATTAATCTGTGACACTAGACTTAGTAATAATCCATCACACATAGCTCTTGGGAAGACCTCGGCTTTACCGATTACTACACTACACACGACCGGGTACACTGCCCGTTAGTGCACTAGGGTAGACCATAGGTATAACGAGACACTATAAATTTAAGACCTGGTAAGTAAAATCTGCATCAAACACATAACTATTTGAACGGTCTTATTTCAAACACATACTTATTTCTTGCAATACCCATTATAATTTATCACCTGTTTCATTTTCATCATGACCTTTCAAAAAGGCAAGCCGAGTGGGGAAGTTTGCTTCATGAATAAGTTGGAATCCATCATCATCAAACCTCAATAAAGAAATCCGAATATCATTCCTATTTGTCTTAGTAAGCACAACCTTGGTTTAAAATTGCGTTTTGTGATCCGATGCGCTCAAGGTCCCAAAGGCCGATGCGTAATGCGTGATGCGAATGCGAGCGCAATTTTGACGCGATGCGTTTAGTATTAAAAAAGTAAAAAAAAATATATATATTTATAAATATTATTTTTACCATGCACCAAGTAAATGCAACAAACTTATAAATAAATCACTAACATATTCAAAAGTAAATGATGACATGATGTTAAAATATATCAAAATTATACTTACAAGATACAAGTTATATCAGTAACAAACAATTATAATTTACTCATAAAAAATCAATAGCAAAAGTTAGCATTATAAAGTTTAGTCAAAGTCGAACAATATATGAGTTGTAGTGTTGAATCAATTAAATTAACTCACTTTGTACCTAATAAAATAACATATTTGATTATCATAATCAAAGAAGAATATATAAGTTTTACAACTTGAATCACACAACAAAAACAAGAAAACTATTCGATTATGCATTAAAGTAAATTAAAGAATTTACTCACTTTGTAGAGTCAGTAATAAAATAAAATAGGGTAATTTGGATGTAGGGCAAGAACTATGGTTGTCAATGTGTATTTTTATAGACGTCATTTACTAAGGTCCTTATCAAAATAGTTGGGCTTCGTAAATTAGCCTAAATTCCAAATTGCAGTAATTACGACTATTGCAAGCATTACACAAATGCGATAAATTACGGTCAATTGCGAATGCAATCTGGAATGGCCTCCCATTAGGTGTCATGATGCGAAATTCCAAATGCAATGCAATGATGCGTGCAATTTGCGCAATGATGCGCACATTTTTAAACCAAGAGCACAACGCGTTCGCCAACCATCAGATTCGCATGACGCACAACTGTATTCCAATGCACATTGAATTGAAATCCAATGGTATCATTTGTTCCAGGAATAATACCTTGCCTTGCCTCAACGAGTATTTCAATGTCAGAAAAACGTATCACAAACTCATTTCTATCAACATCTTGCAGAAACTCTAGCGGAAACCACTTGAATAAAAAATATATATATAAGTATATATATGAAATTATAAACTAAAACTAAAATTAAAACAAAACAGAGAAAAACTACAAAATAGAGTATTACAGGAGATAGATCAGTATCATTTCCAACTTCACCAACACATTTAACTTTTCTGTTACGTGTGTGAATAATACCATAACCACCGAACTATGTTCCATCTTCCTCATAAGCCGTAACATAAAATGTGTCGACACCCTCCTTAATGAAATGTATCATTCTTATATTCAAATAACCACTCAAGGCTATGAAATTATTCCATGAATCCCCAGAAAAATACCATTCATCACTACCACTTACACGATTCATATAAATGTTTCTTTTCATCCTGTTGTTAATCAGATAAACATAATTTATATTATTATAATAATTTATGTGAAAGTAGTCAGGAAGCATTTGCATAAACAAATAGAAACAATAAATAAAAATCAAATATCAAACACACATATATACCAATTAACATAAATAAAATACATACCGAAGTACCCAAATGTTCCCCATGATTATAATCAACCAAAAATTGTGTTGTCATTTTCCTGTAAACAAAACAAACTTTCACTTAGATCTATTATTATTATTATGGAAACAATATTTGGTCAAAAACAGGGGAAAACAATATTTCATATATCACGAAGTATTTGATTATCAATCAAGTATTAAAACCCTAAATATGAACAAAATCATAATCACATTTACTAAATAACATTAATAACTGCATTCAAAATGAAAACTAACAGATCAACTATGAATGACAGTAACAAATGCAAAGACAAAAAAATACCTGATTAAAGATGACCTATGATTCAATTGTGCAATTAGTCAAATTTTCTATTTTGATTATCAATAGTGATAGTAGCAATGAGTATTACTAATAGTAGCAATGAATATTGCAGAGTTTAGAAGTAGACTTAAATAAAGTGACTGTAGAAGCCGTCTTTATGTCAATCAACATGCAGAAATTTATCAACAAATTCAATAAAACCCCTCAACTAAAACACATTATATACTTTGACCGTCATAAATAACAAATAATACCAAAACCTCTAAATCAAACATTTTTATCAATCAAAATGTATATATCATTAAAAGATAAAAAAGTTTGTATCAAAATCAAACATTTTTGTCAATTAAAATGTATATAACATAAAAAGATATATCATAAACTAAACATTAATATAAAAAAGTTTGTACCAAAAAATAAGCTATAAAAATATACCAAAACAAAAAAAACACAACAAAATTGCAAATAAAGATTAAAATTTACAATACCAAACAAACACAAAAAAAAAATACAAACCATAGTGATTATATTTTCATACACAATACATAAAAACTACAAACGTTTATCGACCATTATAAGTACATTTTATTGTACCATAACCCATATCATACTTCTAGCAATTAACCATCGACAACATAAAATAATCGTTCCAAACAAAACCTCCGGAGCATAATAATCCATTAAACAATCATACTTCAACAAACATCAAAGACAGGCATATATATTGGTTCTTTACCAAAAAATATAAACTCCTGCTCATCTGAAACATCTGCCACATACTTAAACCTTAATGTCTGATTCTGATGCAAATTTCAATCTCGAGCAAGTTGCCTCCAATTACCTTTAAAAGAAATATGAGTTGTCCGATCTGGCCTTTCTGAGTGGATATCTTGATGAAGAAACATCCTGAATGCAAATGACTTGTGTCGAAGCAATGCATGAAGATAATTGGATAGCTTGTGCGCTTTCACAAATCCCTCAGGTATTGTCTACATTAATCTGATATAACATTATTAGCTAATACCATCTTAATTAAGAAATCATTTCAAAAAGAAATTGATAAAAGAAGGAATGTTTCAAGTAAACTTACAAGACGGTGTTGCTCAAACACATAGCAATAAAACTTCATGTAAAAAAGTTATATTCTCATCATTTTGTTCCAACTCATGACCACGCCAATTACATATTTGGAACATACGAGGATCTACCAACAAAATTGAAGAAACGTGTAAGCCCACTTCAAAAACATTATTTTCAAACAAAACTCATGAACTCATGCATACTTACCATTATCAAAAATGTGCTTTGGTTGTTCAAAAGGCAATACTGTGTGAGGAACGTTTTCTGTAGTCAATTCGCGACCATCACCATAAAACTCATAAGACTCAACCTATTATTCAGAATGTTAGTCAATACAATCCTTCTTCCAGGAACAAAGCCTCCAAAAAGAACAACATCATCCCAATCCAATCCGGAAAACGGATGTCCATAATTTATGTTCTGTCCAAGAAAAGCTTGAAGCCCATGCATCACTTAAACTTCAAAACCATTCACTTTAATCATGAAAACATTATTACCTACATAAGGAAGAAAATTTAATGGTAGAACCTACGAAAAAAACACAAAAAATAAATTACTGAACACCATCGAATCATATACTTAACAGAACCAAACATTCTAATTTAGTTAAATAACATATGATATATTCAACATACCGGGCATTCCTCTATATTATGACATACTATAGCAGTGCACCTTACAAGTCTTCCTGATACATTCAATGTTCCATAACCACCTGATTCAATACCATTTGCATCATATCCTGTTACATAATATGTATCCGCACTTTCGTTTAAAAAGTGTAACAATGTAATATCTTCATATCCACTTAGCTTAATGAAGTGTTCCCAAGTTTCTTTATCAAATTTCCATTGTCCTTTTCTTTCCTTTAACAACACCTTAAATTTCTTACATCTGTTGTTAATCAAATAAACCCATGTTTTGCCATTAATATAAACCTTCTTGAACCAAACTGGAAGATCCTGAAATAAAATAAAACATAACATTGTTAATAAACACGATTACAACATCATAATAACAAAAAATATTTTATTTGTCAAATTTGAAAAATGTTTAAACACAACAAATATACCAGCTTCTTTCGATGTGTATTACTATCGACTTCAATAACAAACTGCGTTCCAATCATTTTCTGCCACACACCACATCAACTTATAAGTAACGGGAAATAAAAAACACAACACACCGCCATTAATGACAGCAAATCCATACTGAGCTACATCAATAATAAAAACTCAACTGCCAACACTAAACCAACAAACACACACATAACAAAATCCAACTAAATTCCCAATTTAACAACTAAATAACATCCTTTACAAATCAATTATGATCGCGTAAACTAATTCATGATATGTTACAAAGCATTACTAACTACAATGCACAACACTACTTAATGAAACACATTCATTTAACAGCTGATTTAGCTCAAACATTACTAATTTAAAAGATCATAAACTATTAAACTAACACAAATCACACTATTATCTTCACAAAGTCAAAAAAAAACTTATAAGACTTGATGTATGAAAGTATTGGAGGTATGTTTACACTGGTATATACTTAATGGTCGTAATCACTAAAAGGTCTTAATAATCAAAGGATGTTAAGTATGTTTGTATTTAACATATTCTTTAATACATGATGGATTTGATAGGCATTCATATTCATATAACAACTGATTTATAAAACACATGAATAATCTAAAGGATCATAAACGATTAAACTAACAAAACAATAAATTTAGATACAACAATAAACAAAGAACAATATAGAATACAATAATTTAAATCACAATATAATAAATAACTAATAAAATAATACATAAGAATATCTTAATCTGATAAAATTACCAAATTAGGGGTTTCACAGACTAAAAAATAAACAGCACATGCAAATATACAATCTTAAAATTAACCCTAAATTGTTATAAAAAACAATATCTGAACTAACCAAAACAGTTATCATCAAGAATCAATAATATTAAACATAATCTCAATCACTAAGGGAAAAAAAAGAAGATATAATATCAGGCATTCGATTAAAAAACAATAAAAACTAAAATCTAAAGAGGGGGAAATAAATCGATTGAGTACCGGATATTTGATGCTCATGATCGGAGATAAACAAGTGTTTTTTATGTTATATTGAGTATACTACTAAAATAATAGTATAACAAAATAAAAAATCAATTAACAAGTAGTAACAATAAATTAATCTATATAAAAATATAGGTAATGATTACCTATTTTACTTATACAACACTATATATACATTAACATGCAATTCTAACTCATATCATGTATAACAATAAAAATAAATGCTATAACTTAAAAAAACAATATTTTAACATAACATATAAGAAATTGACGTAAAAAAATCATAAACTTCAACAATTAAAAAGTTTTGACTAACTACATATAACAAAATAACAAAACGTGATATACTTATTTAAGAATTTACATTTACAATACGGTCAAACATTTATAATTCAATCAAATAACATCATTCATGAATTGTTATATATATAAAAAAGCACAACCAAAATAACAATATATTGAGGTCAAAAACTTTATTTTAATTCGAAAATTTAACTAAATCTAAATCAATTATTCAAACCATATAACAAATATAATAATGTACAAAATTTTATACAAAAGGAAAAGATTTATTTATAGGCAAAAAAAAATTTAATTTAAATTTTAAAAAAAATTAAAAAAAAAACGAATATATATTATATACAAATACCTACACATGCATATAAACCCTATAAAACTCACAACTCATCATCCCATACATAACCATCTAACAAAATCTGCTTCTACCAAATCAAGTTAATCAATAATGAAATCCTTCAAAGATCTAAAGGTAATCACAAACACACTTTTTATATGTAAATTAACCATACTTTTATATCATGATTTATCTATATATTCGATTTGCAACCTAATAGTGTATGTATAGATCATCGATGATTGGATTAAAATCAACTTAGAATCATGTATAACATATTTTTGTCCCATTGATTATGAATCCCCTGATATTAATAACAATAATGTATGATAAAAAAAAATAAACCCTATCATGATCATTAAAGTTTATATTAAATTTTCATATAATAAGTATGATCTGTTAATGTGTTTGAGTGTAAAAAGCATAATCCACTAACATATTATCACAACAATCATTCTCACAAAATTCATATACATATTGTAATATTGGATTAAAACTTAGGAATTGCTTTACATAGGTTAACCTTCCTTTACAGAATATTTGCCATTGTAAATCAATAAACTAATCTCCTGAAGTCAACACATCCTTCACCATAAGCAATTACTATTAGCAACCATAAACTTATATTCACTTTCATGATTTATTAATGTGGAAACAGGATGGCACAACAATTTATTTTTGAATACATTCATGACACCCCGGAAAATGCACAGGTAAAACTAAACCATCAAATTTTACGTTATCTACAAGCCATTGAAACAATGCATTTAAGAATGCAAGATTATATGCATATTACTTACTTTAAAATTACTAAAACTGATCTTACCCAACGTATTTACAGAGTACTTTAAGACTCCAAACAACATGTTGTACTTGAACGGCCATGACAGGTACCGTTACAAAACAGAGATCACAAACATAGATGGCAAATGAGTGTTATCGGACAAAGAATGGATTGCCTTTGTTGCATCCAATGTGCCTTGCAACATAGCAACAATACATTTTATAAGGCAGGAGGCGCTTGAAAGACCGGCCTTGAGAGGACATTCTCTTTCTTGAGCTTTCGTGGGTTACAAGATCGACTAGCAAATCCAGCTTACTCTATCGACAGCCCGGCCAGATGAAGGATCAAGGAAATCGGGATCAGCTGTCTTTACTTTATTTAAGGGGGGTCTTGAATCTTATGTCAGTAGGCAGGATTTGAACAACCAGATAAGAATCAGTTCCTCAAGGGCTTTCGTCCATCTATCGAATGCTAGCTGACTTCGATACTGAATGAACTCGCATGCTGGAGAACCGATGAGGAGAAGATGACTTTTATGTTACGGTATATGACATAAATGGATCAGAGTGTCCAGGGTATGACAGGCGTACTATAGGACCAAGAATGATCAGATGTTTGACAACATATACACCAGGATTCACGGTAAAAAAACACAATCTATATCTAACTTATCAATTTCATACAGTATCTAAATTGACAAATTCCTAAAATTACTTGCAGTTACTGCTAGGGGATTTCTTACAAGATATTTGTAAAAACACATTCACACTCCATTACGATGGTCTGACATTCCAAGTTCGCCACAAGAGAATAAAACCATGGGAGCATAGAGTCATTAGAATGAATACATTCATAGGATGCGGTTCTGACAACTTTGTAGTAACAGCATGAATAGAGTGTGGTGAGAAGCTTGTGTTCAAAAACCTAGGCAAATATACCTTATCAGTTGTTGTAATAGGAGGATATGATGGACTAGGATTGAGCAGGGAAGATATACGAACAACTTTGTTAAAAAGACCACCAAGACCACTTATGTATCACGACAGACATGGTAAGTTTTTGATTTTATAAATAACTTAAACTTGTAACAAAACATCAAATATTGGGAGAAAAAACTATAAAGAAAATAACTAACAAAGACCAAATTTATTTTTGCAGACGTGCAAATGCAGCACATATGCACACGGTACCATCACGCATCTCACATAAATGAAGACAGAGTTGTTTACACACCCTTCCATCCAGATATTGGCTACTACTACAAACTGGTAATATGTTACTAATAATATCGCAAAAACAAACATTACATATAAGTATTACAACATTCTAACATATGCAAAATCTTATGTAACCAACCAGATAATCAACTCACCAATCTAGGATGCCTTGGACATGCACAAGTACAAAAAAGCAGAGATTGTCCACATGAATGCCGTATATGCTATCAATTTACATGTTCTTTCAAAACAGACAATGCCATTTCAAATACAATCTTTGGTCATGGAAGGAAACTGGTATCAATTTAGAAAAGATTGTCACTTTGAAGAACACAAGATGATGCGTATTAAACTAATGTGTTATCAGACAAAAGTTATCGACGATGTCAACCAACGAGTATCTTTCTAGTTTTTGTTTATATATTATTGAAACTTTATATTTATCGTTAAACAAGTTGATACTTTCGTTAATGATTACTTATTTGCTAACATGTTATTGATTCAACATGATTTAAGAATAGAACAAATAATGCAAAGAACCTAAACAAAAATTTTCCCAGACAATTTTTGCTAATCTATTGTTGATACAACATAATTTAATAATATTACTAATGTTTGGGTGCGCCCAAAAACAGATTTGCCACAACAAATTGTTTACATAATACCTGGATTCAACACAATGTCATGCCACAACATTTTATTTACATAATATATGCATTCAACATACACCTATATTGGATGGAAAATGTTAAGTAACCAATCAAACAACACAACGTCAAAACAGAGAAACAACCAACAATCCAAAAAAAAAGCATAACATAAACTAAAAATAACATTAAACATATGTCTGCATCAAATTAAACAATAACAAAGACTAACAATCCTAAACAAGATCATACCATAAACTAAAAATAACATAAAATTGACAACACATTAATAAACATCTAAAATATATTAACATAATTAAGTCATAATAATAAATACACATACTAATGTCATAGTCAAGAGTACTAAACATCCATCATATACACAAGCAAAAGATTGTTAGACCCCGCATCTAAGCCATAGAGATAACAAACCAAAACACATAAACGATTATAGCAACAAAGCAGACACCACTAATACTCCAACGCCTTCACCATCTCCACCATAACAAAAATTCTTCAAGGCGCTCCTGCATCTTAATAAAATTCGTGAGGAGTTTAGTAGCTTCCAGCAGGTCTTCTTTTTGGACCTTCAAAAGAAGTGAAACGCACTTCAAAGATCCCTCCCAGAAAAACATCTCCAACTCCGTCACCAGCTGTCCAAATCTGCGAACCCGTGCTTCAATCTCTCTCGCTCTCCTTCTAAACTCCGCCTCTGCGCACTTGGTCGTTTCAATTTCATTTGCAAAAAATACAAGCATCATATCTTTGGGCCACCTAGAACCAGCAACTCTCGCTAATTGATCATAAATAGGCATTGGAGTAGGCATTTTTGAACCTATAAACACTAAACTTTGATTGCAAAATAAAAATTATCATTATTAAGAATCCACATATACATGAAACAGAACAAAAGGGGGTTTTACAAATTAGCAACAATAACAGCATGCAATAACAAACAAATGGAGAAGGCATTTTTTAACCTATATACACTAAACTTTGATTGCAAAATAAAAATTATCGTTATTAACAATCAAAACATAGATCAAACAGAGCATGCAATAACAAACAAATATAGGTATATCAAAATACATATGCCAACAAACAAATACATTATTTTTAACTTAAACATGCACACTAAAGATTCAAAATAATAATCCGATACTAAAAAAAATTCATTTTTAATCTAATTAAAATAACAACAAGTAACCAACATCGAAGTTCATAAGCTAACTCAGATTGTATATTAGCAAGAAAATCGAATAGATTCTTGGAGAAGATGAACAGTTGGTGATCCAAGATGAAGCTTTGATACTCACAGCTTCTTTGATACACTTTATGTTAATTAAATAAATATTAGTACGAGTAGTAGTTAGGTGTTAATAATAATAATAAGAATAATCAAATAAAAATACAATAACAATAACATATTAACAAAAAAATCACTATTTAGGATATAATGTTTATGTACAAACAAGATAACATTGTAATAATAAAAAACATAACAGAATTAAAAAAGCAAAATAGCTGTTTGTTAATATATATATATATATATATATATATATATATATATATATATATATATATATATATATATATATATATATATATATATATATATATATAGGTTTGGGTTATTATGAAAAGTTTCTTATAATGAAAAGAATGAGAAGGCATGTGGAGGTGACATGTGTCACTTTTGCCACATCATCATGCCACATCACCATACCCCCCCCCCCCCCCCCCGAAAAAAAATTTTCTCGCCAAAAAAATTTTTTTTTTTTGGGGCAAAAAAAAATTTTTTTTTTCCCGCCAAATTTTTTTACTGCATCACAATTATGAATTTAGTGCATCAAGGTTATAAATTACTGCATCACAGTTATAAAGTTGCTGCATCACAATCATGATTTTAGTGCATTAATGTTATAACCTTAATTTTAGTGCATCATAGTTGATGCACTTAACTATTAACTATGATGCAGTAACTTATAATAAAGATGCACCAAAACTTATTAGTGCATTAAGGTTATAAGTTACTGCGTCACAATTATGATTTTAGTGCATTAAGGTTATAAATTACTGCATTACAATTATAAAGTTACTGCATCACAATCATGATTTTAGTGCATTTAAGGTTATAACCTTGATTTTAGTGCATCATAGTTGATGCTATGAACTATTAACTTTGATGCAGTAACTTATCAATGGAGCATTAGTCCAATGGTTGGAGCACTTGTGCTTGAGTAAATTGACCCAAGTTCAAGTCCCATCCTTGGCATTTGCTTCATATAGGTACCCACCTCCGCAAAACCTATGGGCACACTGGAGAGACTTTGTGGGATAAGAGCTTAGGGGTCCGAGTCTTGGCTCGTGCTCACTCCAGTTGGTGCCCCACTAGGCCAGGAGAGTTGCCGGAGCTATTCCTTGTGGGGTGGACAATGGCTGGTTCCAAATTTCACCCGGGGTCACCTCCACATGCCTTCTCATTCTTTTCATTATAAGAAACTTTTCATTTTAACCCTACCCTATATATATATATATATATATATATATATATATATATATATATATATATATATATATATATATATATAACTCTATGTAAACATAAACAATAATAAACTAAATTACATTTGGAATTAAACAAACAAGAAATCACAAGACATGCCTGGCTAATAACATATTATTAAATAAATCTCTATTTAGTATATAATGTTCTTGTACAAACAATTTAACACTAAAATAATAAAAATCATATCACAATTAAAATAGCAAAACAACTGTTTCTTAATATATATCTATACATTATATATAAGAGGAGGCATGCCACATAAAATGCCACTTGGCATCCCATAATGCCATGTCATATTTCCATGTCATCAATGTATTTATGTGGCATTTTTTTTTAATTTTTTTTAATGATGTGGCGTTTTTTTAAATATATGTACAATTTTATTTTTGTAAATTTTAAAATTCGTTTTTAATTTGTTAATTTTTTATTTTAAAATTGTTTAATTAAAAATAAGAAAATAGTTGGATTTGAACTTGGGTCATTCATGAGTTTTGTAAACAACTTACCACTAGAGTAAGTTGTTTTTTGATTTATATCTTTCAATTCAATACAAATAAGGAGATGTTAAAAAAATCCTGAAATTTGTAATTTAGGAATGTATATTATAAAGATAACAATTAAAAAAAAATATGATATATATTATTTACAAGATAATTATACCTTATATATTTTTAACCTATTTTTTTATACATCCTATTATAATATTCGTAAACATAAACCGACTTTTACAGGTTTTTACAGGTTTTGCATACACCCTAATTTTTTTAATCGACTTATGAGTTTTACAGGTTTTGTGGATTTTTTAGTTTAATAACGAGATGTATATTAGGTACAAAAGGTAAGAAAGACAATCAACACTTCAATTCAAGGTTAGTATTCTATTTTATGTTTTATAATATTTCCAGATAAACAATGCCCATCGTTTGATCGCAGGAAAGATGTTGTGTTCAGGTATGGTTGTCGAAACTGGAGGTTCGTTAATGTGTTCATGCATCTTTTGGCTTCTAATATGTTATACAAATTAATCACCTCATGTGGAACTTTTCTCATTCGCTCATTAGGGTTTAACAACAGTAAACGACTCATGCATCTATTTTTTTGTGCATATTATTTTGTTTTTGTATGGTTATTCTTTTACTTACATCAATGAATCCAAGATTAGTGATTTCAGCAAAATCCTTATGGCAAGAGGTATCTAAGTTAATTTTTAGAGTGAATTTGAATCCTTATTTTGCTATGATTTTGACATTTTGTGTACCATGTCGAATTTATTTCTTAAATTTCAGTATTTAACAATTGAAAAATGACTAATTTGGCATGGATTATTCCAACAGGTTTGGCTCGGGTGCTGCTGTAATATCCAACGATTTGGACGAGTGTGTTCGTTAAGTGTGTTCGTTACTGGTGACAGAACAAATGATGCTCCTGCGCTTCATGAGGTTTTAACACATCTTATATACCTTAAAAGAGATCAAGCACTATCCATACTTAGTTCTATACTATCATTTATATTCCCTATCTGATTTTGGTAATTGCTTCTTCCCATATATCTATAAAGATTGTGTGTCCATATCTGCATTGTTTAACTACATAAATATTTCTCTATCGAGCTTTTACTTTTCAGGCGCCCGTGACTGATATTACATATGCAACCAGTGGTGTCATCCGGTGGATCAGGAATATATTCTCCTACAATGAATTGTTTTGAATATATTCATCGTGATCTCAGTCATGTAACTTTATTTTTGTTTCGACGTTGCATCATATAATTGGCTCAATATTGACATAGATCATATATATATATATATTTTGTTCATCTGTATAACATATCAATAAAATAAGTCAAACCAAAGTCAGCTATCTTAGCTACATATTTTTTATCCAACAAGATATTGGTATTTTTAATATCACGGTGTAGGATTCCATATTGTTCCAGTGTGAAGGTAGTCAAGTCCGATCCACAAGCAGCTCCTAAGAATATCTTGAGCCGTCGTGACCAACTCAACGGTGTACCTTTTTAATGAATATTTTTAACCTATTTTTTTTGTGTATAAATACACCCTAATATCTTATTCCTAAACATAATTATCCCTAAAAAGTATAATCGACTTTTTACTTTTACAGGTGAAGAATCCCTAAATTTTTTTTATCGAGTTTCAGTTTAACATATTTTTTTTTCCGACTTATAAGTGTAACAAGTTTTGCAGTTTTTTTAGTGTTATAGTGTTATCAGATATCATATATTCTTTTTACTTTGTTACAAGGATATCCAGTGGCTCAATCTCTTCCGAAGTAAGATCTTAAAACCAAATATGATTTTTTACCCTCGAATTAACCGTTGGTTGAATTTTTTGGGTGGCTGTTGTTTTTTAGTTTTGCAGGGAGAATGTGCAGGTCAATATAGGGTGGGTGGAGGCGTTTTGTGTAGATTTGTAAATAGAAAAATGATATGAAAAAAGAAAAAGGGATGATTAAAATCGGTCTGAGCCACCCACTAATTGTTTCTAAATTCATGCCCTCGGCAATTATACTTGATCTACAACTTCCTATATGTAATTATGCAATGGGTGCAGCCCGACACATAGATGCAAGTGTGTTGATTATGGGCTTGGACCAGTCAATATATGCGGAATGTCTAGATATAGACGAGTTACTTTTACTAGCTTATCAACAGAGCTTGTGGCAGAAGTTGCTAAGGCTTATAAAGGCCCAACTATATTGGTGTTGACTTATGATGAGTCTATTGATGTGTCTTTTGCTGAGAAGGATCCAAAATTAGTGCTACTGTTTGGGTTGGTGGCTGTATCCATAGATACATGGATTTAGATCTTGTGCAATATAAGATATATATGCGTATTAATTCAGTAACTATGTGTTTTACTGTTATGTCATTTTAACTTTGTTGTTGTTTCTAGCTTCTGCAGTTTTTGGTTAGACATTGATCAAAATTCCAGGCGCCTCATGTCCAAGGAGAAATCAGATTCCATACTGAAAATAGCTGTAAAACAGTTTTTTGTAGAAAAGGAAGTTTCATCTACTTTGGTGATGAAGTGTCAAATCCCGAATCACTGCATAAGGATAGAAAACAAGAAGCCAGTCAGTTTCCGTCGTCCATGAAAATCTTTATAATATGTTTAGTTTTCAGAATGGCAAATTCCTTATTTGTGCAAACATACTTCAACCCGGATGAGCATTGGCAAGCGCTTGAAGTTGCACATCGAATAACCTTTGGGTGTGTCTACGTGTTCCATTCGACATTGTATTAACTGAGATATTGTTGTTAATAAGGATTTTAACTTTATTACTTAACTGACAGATATGGACATTTAACATGGGAATGGACGAAGGGAATACATAGCTATTTGCATCCAATGTTATTTGCAGTTCTTTACAAAGTTCTATCCGTTTTACATCTCGATACGCCTCTGTTCATGGTAAGATACTTTTTTTTTTGGTTATATTTATGGTGTTGAGTATATCTTATATTCTGGTTTGTAAGTGCTTATCTTTTGAACAATAAGAGAACAATTTTCTGTCTTTCTATAATGTCTGCCAATGCAGATTAAGGCTCCACGACTATTGCAGTCTATGTTGTCTGCTTTTGGTGATCTCTACTTGTTCAAACTCTCTCATGTCCTCTATGGTGGCCGTGTTGCCCAGTGGGCTGTATCCTTTTGTGTCATACTCTTTATATTTAGTCTTTCCTCAAAGTCCTTTTGGAATTTTTCAATAGATATGGTTTTGATTTTGAGCCCCGTAATAATAGTAATGAATTTTTTTATAAGTTTATGGATATCACATTTCTTTTACGTTGTACTTAATTCTATTTCAGCTCTTTGCACAGCTATCAAACTGGTTTATGTTCTACTGCATCACACGCACTCTATCCAATAGTTTAGAGACTGTTCTAACAGTTATCAGTCTCTACTACTGGCCCTGTTTGAGGGTCAATTCAACCGACGTCCCGCCAGTTTCTAGAACATGGGCTTTGGTTGCAGCTGCCATTGCCTGTGCCATGCGGCCGACAAGTGCTATAATATGGCTTTATGTAGGCCTCATGGAGCTTTTTGTGTCTCGTGATAGGCTGAAGTTCCTTTTCCTTGAGGTCATTCCTATTGGGTAGGTCTTATAGCCAATTATGTTCCCCAAGAATAATAGTAGATGTGGAAATTTCAACACCTTTACTTATAAACGGGTCCCTTTTGTTTGTGTTTTATTTCAAACGTGTCAAATATAAAGCTTTAGCTAAAAGGAGAATGGGTCAAACGGGGTGAAAATCGCCGGAGTTTAACTTTAATGTATACAACTTATTATTCATTTTTTTCAAAGGTTTCGAAATTTAGATTATTACTGTACTAATAATAACATATTAATTATTTATCAAGTTCTTAATAAAGATTTTGCCCAAAGAATGCGCATGTGTCAACCCAACTTAATTCTACGTGTACAGAAGTTGACCCGCCTTGACTCTTGACTCTTTGGCTACTGCTAAAGCACTTATATTTTTAATTTTATTATTAGGTTCATTGTGCTTGGACTGACATTCTTGCTGGACCGTTGGATGTATGGTTCGTGGATTTTAGTGCCTCTAAACTTTCTAAAGTTCAATTTTTTATCTTCCGGAGGTGACTATTATGGAACTCATCCGTGGCACTGGTACTTCACCCAGGGATTTACTGTCATGATCTTTACTTTCCTACCTTTCATGGTGGTTGGCATGATCCAATCTAAAAACTGGAAGCTTTCAGGACTCATTTTGTGGGTTTTAGCACTTTATAGTGTATTAGGGCACAAAGAATTCAGGTATGTCTGCCTCCATAGTAACAATGTATCTTTCAATTTTTAGGCTTTTAAAGAGTGAGCCAATCCACGTGGAAGAGGTGGCAATTTCACCCCGTTTGCCTACAAATGGGTTGATTTGGGTTATGTTTGATCTTGAACTGGTCAAGCTGGTTGATAGTCATGTGAAATGTTGATAAATGCATAAGCTCCTCAACTGCTATTTAATACTTTAATTATTCAGAAACTTCAAGAAAATGAATTAGCTAGCTCAACCCGACTGACCGAGTGACCGCCCATTTTGCCACACCTTCCACCTGATATATTAGGAACCATCATACTTGATTATTCTTTCTAACAAATGGCCTTCTTGCGAAAATGAATGTTTAGCACCAAGCATTGTAAGAATAAGCTATGTTGGACAAAAAGATGAGGAGTGCAATATTTATTTTTGCAGCTATGGTTCCTAAATCTATAAACTAATTGCTATTGCAAAAATATATATGTATTTTTTTTCATTTTTACACAAATATGGTAGTTCATTTACAACATAAAATCACCCGTAATGGATGGAAAGGGTTATTATTTTTTTTGTACATGATACTCATCGGTTAGAAGTATGACTAACAGGTTTGTCCTCCCTGGGCTTCCAATAGCTTTAGCTTTCTCTGGTTATTCGTTGGCCATGTTAAGCAGGAAATATTCATCTGGTAAAAAGATCAAGAAAACCACAAGTACACGCACCAAAAGCTCCTGGAAGATCAAACCAGCAGTCTTATTCTTGCTTGCAACAAATCTTCCCATGGCCATCTACATGAGTATGGTTCATCAGGTACATCAACTTCTTCAATTAGCATTATACTAGCAATAATTGAGTCGGTTAACAAGCTTGATGAAATGTATAGTCGGCCCTTCATAGCTGCTAAGTAGAGGTGGCAAGATTAGCGGGTTGGGTCACGTGTCAAAATAGATTCGGGTCAGAATGAGTAATATTTTGGTATGGGTCAAAGTTGGCTAGGCGAGATTGGGTTAACCGCCATCACTTTTTGTCCTTTCTTATCATATTTCTTCAGGGTAGTGCCAGTCTTGCTGGTAAAATCAGTAGCTAACAGAGCTCCGATGGCGAAAGTTACATCCCATTGTTAGCTTTCGAAACTCTATTTCATCAGGTATTGTAGTATGTATCATGACAGTTTATGTTTTCTAACAGCATGCATGGTTTTTTTGGTTGGATAACCTGCATTTTCATTCCATTGTCAGTAACCCACAAATATTATGGGATACGAGCAAGATGCTTTTTGAAGCAGAATCCATTTGGAACCTAAACCCAACATGCAAGCATACATAGTTACTGAAATGTTTTTACAGGAGGCTTACTCAAGTAAGCTAATATGTTGAATAGTTTATCACGAAAATTGGACG
Organism: Chrysanthemum seticuspe; assembly: GCA_019973895.1. Taxonomy (NCBI): domain Eukaryota; kingdom Viridiplantae; phylum Streptophyta; class Magnoliopsida; order Asterales; family Asteraceae; genus Chrysanthemum; species Chrysanthemum seticuspe. The sequence goes on along the minus strand of BPTQ01000007.1, from coordinate 185,002,927 downwards.
ACATTCAAGAGTTTACGGCTGATGGTATGACCCTTTTTTTTCGATAACCAAAGTTTCTTTATGTTTTATTCTCTGTCTAGGATAGTATTTTGGATTAAAAATTTAAGTGTACTTAATCTACAAGCTAGGAGGTATTGACGAGCAGATATTGGAATGTTATTTTCTGCAATGATGTACTCCAATCTGTATACAACTCCTCTAGCGTACTTGGGATACATCTGAGAGATTTCAGGTTTGGACAATTATTTAATTTAAGTGTCTGAATCATATTAAGATCAATCTTATTGGGCAAGAACTCAAATAGGTTACCCTTTAAACTCAAGTAAAAGAATGACTGGGCGTGAAATACCACAGAAATGCCATTTTTATGCTCAACTTTGCAAAAACTAAGATATAAAAACTTCAAAGACCTGGGTAAGAATAATAGTTGATCTTCTAAAACTCCTCCACCGATACATATAGCTTTTAGCTTCTCCTGTTGATTCACATACTTCTTATTTAATGAATCCTTCTACAGTTAACTACACTCTGTCAAGTTCAATTTGGAAAGATTCTCAAGGTTATGGACACGCCAGTCTCAATCTCCATCTCCCGACAAAGAATGACTCTACTATATGTCATTCAATCTGAAACAAACTTTTCTAAACTCCAAAGTAAGTATAGGTTTTGACGTGTTACTCAACTGTCATTATGATCGACATCGTTGTAAGTTTTGACCACTAACTTATCATCTTAATGGCTTATTTAATGGCTTATTTTCATCTTAATGGCTTATTTTCATCGTTGTAAGTTTTTTTTTTTTTCTTTTTTTTTTTTTTTTTTTTTTTTTTTTTACTTTTAGCTTCATGCATATCAGCCCAAAGCTAAACAATGAGCCTTAGAGATACTGTTATATTACTTATTTTACAGGGGGATTTTATTATCTATGCAAACAAAAAATTATCCTATTAAGCAAATTATGTTATTAAGAGCAATTAACATATATCTTTGATCAATTATTCTTTTGCAAAAATAATGAGGTTACCACTGAAGCTTAAAATAAGTTGTTAGATTTACACACTTTGGAAGTGGATCAGGCGGTAAAGCTGAAAGTTTTATAACCCGATTATAACTTCAAAAATGATTATTTACACTGAGCAAGGTTTTCATAGGAAGGTATGGACATAGGTACGCACTAACAGTAAGTTCTTACTACATGCGGTGTAGATTCTATACTTCCATGGCAGCGCCTTTTGTTCAGTGTAAAAAATGATGTAATCCGTAGTGTTTCTAGGAACTTAAGTAGAAAAATGTAGTATCACTCAGGTAACTTAATCCGTAACATCTCTTATGTAGCAGAACTCTTCGAAGGTGCTTTTAAATGCGCTGCACTCGCATTAAGATGCCTTGAAAACCAACCCAAAGATAGGCCTTCAAGTGAAAAAGTCTTGCAGAGTATACGGTGAACCGTCCTTGGCCATTACAACTTGCAAGCAAGATGCCATGGGAAAGAGAGTTCATTGATTCACAACGTGTATGTGCAGAATTTGAATCCACCAATAATAAATCGTATTACACTCAGATTTCGGGACCAAGCTTTTTGCATAGATAATAAGGGCCTTCTAAAGTTTTTATTTATCTTGAAAATCGATTGGGTATAGTAATAAAAAAAAATATGCATTCAATTATTCTATTCATTACAATGTGATTTTTTGACGTAGGCTTGGATTCTGAGTGCGGTTACTACTCGACTTAATGATACTTCATGTATTGAAGTCACGGACATACTTCTTTGGAGAGCTTAAAAGTTGACAATTTGGAACAAGAATGACTCAGAAACCGTAAGCCATTAATAACACTGTTAGAAATGAATCCAGACACACAGATGGTATATCCTATACTAATACTTACATGCTTTTATTAATTAATCTGCGAATTAATCTCTTAAATGTGTGTCAGCGAGTGAGGTTCACGCCAGAAGCAATGATAATGTTCCTGTAGAGTCTCAGTCACCAAATACTGATGCATAAGTCTGGTTCTTTGCTGGTGATTGGAGTGAAGTACATAAAATCATGCCTGATCTACAAACTAAGGACAAAGACTCGAACTGTAGCTCTGGGTCGAGTGCATCTTATGGTTATGATATTATTCTTATGGCTGAGACTGTTTACTAAATTTCTACTCTTCCTGCCCTCTATGAAATTATTAAAAAGGTGATTTCATGGTTTCATATCATTTATAATTTTTGTATTATTAAAATTTCCTTAAAATAATGTAGATGTGTTTGCTTGCAGTGTACGAGTCATCCTCATGGAGTTGTTTATATGGCAGCAAAAAAGTACTATTTTGGTGGTGGAGGGGGCTTAAGACGTTTCATATCATTTTTCGATAAAGATGGTGGGCTTTTTCTACATTTATTGATATTAAAAAGAACCACTCAAGGTTCGATCCTCTCCATTGATATTTTGATCTAATTACTTCCGAATAGCATGCTTGGATTCACTTTCAGGTTTACACAAAACTATGATCTTTTTCATAACCTGATTGCTTTTCGGTATTCGAGTTTGTGAAGCAGAAGTATTCGAGTTTCTAATTTATGTCAATTATTTATCTAGATATTTTTGTGAAGCAAAAGTCTTCCGAAAAATCACATTTTATCAGGTTTGTTCTAACAAGTGAAGCACTTTAAAAGTCGTTTCCATGACACACAACTATAATGCTTGAAATCCACTAGGCTACCACTATATTGTTCAACGCAATAGGGAATGTAATTATACTACTGGCCTTCAATTTTTCAACCTTCGCTAACCATTTTTTGATATCCCTGATCCACCTTGAAAGGCGCTCTAAAGACACACTTCTATATGTGCGCCAGTCCACCATCTTTAGGCCACCAACCTATTTGTTTGGACATCTATAATTATAGAGTGAGGTCAATATCTTATGATGCCACCACCGTTACCACCAACCTATTTATTTCAACATATATAATTATAGTGATGTCAATATCTTATGATGCTAATTGCTGATAATTTTTCCTCAACTATCATTTGTTATTGCAGATCAAGACAGCGGTTAACCATACCCTCCAGTAAGAATTGTATTACAAAGTATAACGATAAGTATGTCATACTCTTTACCTTATACATCCCGTCCTTTTTCCATAATCACAACAAAAAATGACCACTTTTAGGTTTTTTGAATTGGCATTGATCCTTGAACCCGAGAAGCCCCCTAAAATTGACAAGGTTGCTATATTGGTTGATGATGTGCGGAAGCTTGCTCAGTTAAGAAACAAATCCCAGAAGCTAAAAGACTCAATTAAATAAACTCAGGAGAATATTAAAGAGATGAAGGTGATCCCATTTCCATGTTTGTGTGCATAGTCTACACCACATATATTATTTTATATTTATATTAGGTTGTGTTTTATTTTAAATGGATAAAATAAAATAAAAAATATCTTAAAGGGTAACGGGTCATACATGTTGAAGATTTCTAAAGGTATTTTAGGGGGTGCTTATTGATTTGTTTTACTAATATCTAATAGTTACCATCATAGTTATCAGGTAGTTCATGAAATTTATACTGAACATGAGTTATCAGTAGCTTTCAAGCATGTTGTGATAAATTACAGTTTATGTGTTACTCATTTAAACGTTCCTTTCCTGTTTTCATGTTCTCAATTCAATAAATTTGCTATCAACCAACCAACTTATTATTATTTTTTATTTATATTATTATTATTATTTTTTTCACAATACTGATGAAGATAGAATGCCAACGTAAGTTAATTATGAGTTCAAATCATGTTTACGTGTCTTTTTAATTACGACATTGCAATATTTACCTACCGTAGTACATAAAAAACTAAATGATCAGAAGTTATATTAATAAACCTCTCGACAACGTTAAAAGTTACCGCCGCCACCTACTGCGGCAACAAGCTTAATTGAAAGATCAATATCATTAATCACTCTTTGGGTTTTTTATTAAGTTAATGAATATTTTTCTTTATTTGTCACAGGGATAATTTCATCATACTTCAAGCATTTGTGGCTTGAGTGAGTTTTCTGATCAACCCATCATTGATTAATCTTCCTATCTGGAAAACAAGTGGAATTATCTTTTGTATAATTTTCCATATTGGGTTATCAGAACCTATATATTATTGGCTTCATAGATTATTGCATTCATCATATTTCTTCCAACAATATCACTGGCTACATCATAGTTCAAAAGCGACGCATCCATATACAGGTTAAAAAATCATGAAAGTTTACCTACAAAACACAATCATTTGTAACACATTTATTATGAATTGTTAGCTAACATTTTATTGCCCATTTACCATTTTTGGTGCAGCCGGGCATGCAACTTTGTTCGAACATTTCCCACAAGTCATACCCGTCCATCGGACGGGTTTTGACACTAGTATATATATATATATATATATATATATATATATATATATATATATATATATATATATATATATATATATATATATATATATATATATATATATATATAACTCTATGTAAACATAAAAAATACTTAACTAACTTACACTTGGAATTAAACAAACAAGAATGCACAAGTCGATTTCACCCAAGTGTACTAAACATGATTTACACACTTTGAATTAAACAAGCAATAAATCACAAGTCGTGCCCGCCCTTGGGCAGGCTTAAACGGCTAGTGTGTATGTATATATATATATATATATATATATATATATATATATATATATATATATATATATATATATTATATATATATATATATATATAGAGAGAGAGAGAGAGAGAGTTAGGATCAAATAAGAAGATTACTTAAAATAAGAAGGAATAAGAAGAACTATAATCGCAAATCCGAGATGCACCGACCTAAATTAGATGCATCCTTATAATCTTAGATGCATTATAACGTACCATAGTGTATTTTCTAGCTTTTAATCAGATGCATATACGTATATTAGATGCATTTCATTATTTCTCTTGTTTTTTGTTCCTCTGCATATGCCGAAATCATGAAAATCAATTTGCATAATCTATACATCAAATTAACTTCTAAAACTCAAGATGTTGGATCTATATAATTAGAAATGCATCTAATGCAAGTCGTTGCATCTCAAATGCGTGGTTTTGGTCACTTCTCACCACATCTTATTTTAATTTACTCCTCACTTCTCACCAAATCAGAATGAGGGTAAGCATTTAACTTATGTTTAATATTTTTCAATTTTTATTAGGGTTTTAAAAATAATAATTCTAGGGTTTGGAAGAAATGACTGAATCATGCTAAATGTTATATGTTTACATGATCATGTGCCTATATTTGATGATTCTCCCATGTTTATTTCACATTCCCTGATTATCATTAACAAAAATAGGGTTTATAACTAAATTATAGGACACTATTTGCGTATAATGTGTTAGTTAGAACATGTTTTAAATGGCCTAAGATAAAAAAAAATGCCTAGGAACTAAACTTTGGTTGATTTTATAAACTTTAAGATTTTCTTAGTTTTTATGATTTTTAGCAAAACCAGTTTTGTTAACCGGGTGATACTTAAAAACTGCTTTCGTTTGCACTATAGGATGCCCCATAGCACACTTGTTAACTAATCACTAGAATTAAGGGTGTCTAGCTGTGTTAAATGGTTTTCACATAGTTAAAAATAGAGCACTAGTATGTAGAACACAGAAAATCATAGGTATTTTATTGAAGACTGAGGATCTTTTTCATAAAATCACCGAACCTTTGACCTTTAACCCATAAAGATTTCATGTAATCACCGGTTTTTTATTTAAAACCACCACTTTTCTAGGCTGTTTTGTAAACAGATTGCTTGATACTTGCTTATTTCTTCACATATCGTATATGTATGCTTTCTAACCATTAATCCAACTTGTTTGCGATTTTTTTAAAAGAGTATGGCAGGTGATGGGAGTTCATGTGTAGCCAAAAGAACACGAGGGGCTAAGAAAGAACAGGAAAATGAGCCGAAGCAAAAACCAGAGGATCATCCAAACTTACTTTGGCCAAGGGCTGATAAAATTCGTAAAGGACATCAAAATGATATTCTCATGGAATTAAGTATTAGGTAAATTAATGCTCCCACGATAGTTGATTAGAGGATAATGAAAAAGTTAAGCTGCCACGAGATTCTAGATGACATGCTTTTGGAAAGATTGGGGTACAAGGGTGAAATTTTTACGTCAAAATTGTGGATAAGGGAAGTTGATAACAGGGAACCAATTTATAAGGAGTGGTGCCTTAAGTTCTTGTGTAGCTTGGGAGTCAAAATAGAAATAACTGATGAAGGATTCTTCAACGACATATTTTTAACTTTTAGGCTCAGATCAGAGGAGCTCTTGGTGACACTATGGGAGGTTGGAAGGTTGTTATGGTTGTATTCGGGAGGGGAGATGAGTAACGAGAATTTAAAACATTTACTCATACACGGGGAAAGAGGAAAGACTCACTTCAATAAGAGGGGACCATGAGATTATTTATAGTAAAAGGATAGTATCATCAATTAAAAATCCAATCCTGCAAGATTCTTGTGCAATCTGTGTTGCACGGGTCTTTTTATGAACAATCGGTGCTAGATGACGATTTATGCGTATTGCAAGATTTTGACGAGAAACACCCATTGAGGCACCTAAATATCGCTTGGATCATCAAAAAACATTTACATCAAAAGGTTCTAGCCCGTGTTGACACTTACATCTGTTATGGGCATATCATCACCAGGATAACAAAAAATATGGGGCCATTGAACTTTGAAGATATGTTATTGTTTGAAGACCATGTGATACCCGTTAGATTGGACATGGGGAGGTTTAGGAATCTTAGGGATGCTGAGATAGGGAAACTTAAAGATCTTCCAGAAGTTTTGGACGTTAAACCACTCAGGATGGATAGAGGATAAGCAACAACAATAGCAGCAGGGGTGATCACCATCGTACTTCTCTGGAAGAGCGGCGTGTTTCTGATGATATGACCATAGTTGGTCTTTTAAGTCAACTTCAAAACAATAATTATTATTATTATATTTGGGTCTGTATTAAGGTTCCTTTGTTGGTACCATAACAACTGAACACTTGCACCACGACCACCGTACCACTTAGGCACACTATTATAATCATTATGCTAATGATGTAACGTACTACAGTTCACATTACCATTTTGTTGTGTATCTTTTGTTGCATGATTTGAATGTTTACAAGGTATAGAAAAGATGTCCATAAGCTGGGACATAAGCAATAAGGTAGTCTTGTTACAAATCAAAGCATACCCGGGAAGTACCGTTATCCTTTATTTTTCCCGTTATACTTTATTTTCAATTTCTAGCACTTAGGGACAATGCTAATTTTAAGTATGAGGGGGAGATAAACAGTAAAAACAAGTTTCTTAGATTGTTGCCTGCATTAGTATGTTAAAATTTTAAAACTTTTACTAACTATTTCTGAATAACTGCCATTGTTGCTTTCAAGTACGCTGATCTTTATAGTAAAACCAAAGCACATTGTGTTATGTACGCCGGTTACGGGGTAGCTATTTTTGGAAAATTACTATTATTTCTAAGTTTTATAAAATGTATCCAAAACGATCTAAAAGCTAATCTGACTCAGGATTGATAACATTATTTTCACATTTATACCCATTAGCACTGAAAATGTGAGGATTTGGACCTTTTTATACCATATATCTTTTATGCTTGGTTTTTTTTATGAGATGATTTATTTTATTCCAGAACTTGTGCATGAAATCATTATGAGACCGCAGTGAGATCACATTAGAGTGATATAGGTATTTTTTACATGATAAGAGGCAAAATTAAGAATTACACCAAAACAAACCATCCATTTACTAGATTTTGGATAATTAAACTAATTAGCTATAGTGCTAATATAACCCATTTCAACACTCACTTTTAGTGCTAAATTCCTTTAATTACACCCCAAAGCCAAACCTTTTCGTTTCTTATATCCACCAGAAAAATAATGAACAAAACCTTACCTTCTCGAAAGTTTAAACAGTAAATGTTGAAATATAATGAAATAAAAAGTTTTATGCGAATTCTAATGAAGATGAAGAGTGCACGCTTTATGTTTGGACAAAAGCATTAAGCCTTAAACTCATAACTCTTAGCCTAATCACATCTCTAATCTGTGAACATAATTCATCAAGGGACCTACCTTTTCCTTGAAAAATTTTAGATTCCTCTCTTGCCATAAGTAATAAATAGTAGCCCCAAGTAATAACCTTTGCAAAATACTCCATATAGATTTATAAACAGGTCTATTAACCATGAAGTCAATCAAAGCCTGCCAACTATTAGGAGCATGATCTAACCTGACCATACACTTCAATCTAGACAAAATCTCATTAGGATATTCACATTCAAAAAACAAGTGAGCATGACTATCAAGTTTTTCCTTACAAAAACCATATACCATATTATCATTCCTTTCCCACTGACCCATAGTATCCTGCGTCTTCAACCTACCCTGAACCACAAGCTAGATAATGAAAGAGTGTCTCGGGACACACTGACTAAACCAAACAAGGTTAGTCCAAGGAACCAAGTCACCACATTTTCTAATATCCTGCCACACATTAGAAACACTGAAATATTTATGCCTTCCATTATTGGACCTCCAGACCATCAAATTCATCAGCTATCTCACGCGACCACTTCCATGAACCCAAATCAATAACTTGAGACAACTTGCAATCTAAAGAAAGACCAGACATAAGAATCTTCCTCTTAGAAATAAATTCACTAAGTGGACAAATTGCATGCCAGTTATCAAACCAGATTGAAATACTTTTATCATCACCAACTCTGTGCACAATAGGGTCACTAAAAGTCCAATGATGCCAGAGGATATTCTTCCAACCCAACACGAACCCTCTTTCTTCAGAACATCCCAGAAATTTCTTCATTTAAGTTTATACGTGTTGACCAATTTCACCCATAATGACTCTTTATGGGTATAATGTTTCAAATATGCTTACACATAAGCGCAACATTCCACGATCCAAATATCTAATGCCTAAACCTCCTTCAACTTTAGGCTTGCAAACAGCTTCCCAATTAACTTTCGCTTTTCCTCTTTTAAACTCTCCATAGTTCCATAAAAAATCTCTCATTAACCTTTCAATATTTTTGGAAATAGCAACAAGAAGAATATAAATTGAAGCCCAAAAAACTAGCATCGAGCTCACAACATACAATAACCACTGCAATCTCCCAGCGAACGATAACGTTTTGTTTTTCCAATCCATCACCCTTTTTCTCACTCGATCTATTAAAAGTTGGCAGTCTTTTATGTACAATCTCTAGGATATTAAAGGAAAACCTAAATATCTAACTGGAAGTGTCCCTATTTGAAAGGCATAATTTCCAAAATCTTTCTCCTACTAACCTCTTTGACATTTCCAATGTAGGATATTGGACTTCACAAACACTCTAAACCATGATCAAAGTAGGCGTATAAGTATGTTAGAGAGAGAAAGTTCTAGTGAGAGAAAGGAAGAGAGTTGGGAACTATAGTGAGAGAAAGAAAATATTATTATGAGCTCCAACTCTCTACCTTGGGAGATAGAGAGTATTTATAGTCTTACATAAAACGCCACACAACGAGCTGTGGATCAGGCATACAGTGGGTAAAGACCCGTCCGTCCTCCACGGTGTTACTAAACTAAATACTACTTAACATAAAAGAACTACGACTACGAGCTTTCTAACGATTACATATACTTGAGGTGACCGACTCTTTAATACCTGGAATTTCTAATTCCTAACAATCTCCCCCTAAGGGAGGTCACCTCAAACATATACTAAAATTACATTGAATACAAACAGATATTACATTAACAATTGTTCTTGCATTCTTGATGTAGTACTTTGCTCCGAAGCTCGTAGTCATTGATTCCACTCATTGCATGTTTGGTTAATCCAAGTGGAGGTCTTTTACTGATCCATGTGATAATAATTTCAAGACAGCTTTTGAGATCATCAGCTAACAAAAATCTCTGAGACATCCATTTTGGTGTTGGTATTATGTGATGTTGTGACTTTCGGACCGACATGCTCACATTCTGGATCATGATATCTTCTCATTAGAGTAACGGAAGATTTCGTTGATTCATGATATTGGCAGCAGCGTAGCAGAAGCACGGAGTGAAAATATCAGAGTCATTGATGCACTTATCATGATTTCTTTTGAGATGAATGTGTAGTGTGAGCATGCGGCTATGGATTGACCGCTTCATTCTGATAAGCTGCAAACGTCGGGTGTACCTGCATAAAACAGTTAGCAATAAAGCGCACGAAAGTGTCTTTGATCAATTTCGTTGAATTGAGGTACACGGCCCACGGTTCCCCGTTGATCAGTACAAGTACTGCCTATGATCAGGTATAATTTCGAAGAATTTCCTTGACAGGGTTTCGCAGCTGCTCTAGCTGTTCTCAAACCGGAACATCTCAAAGAAGACAACACGGAGTGAGTGAACCAGCGAAATAGAAATTCACTGATTGATGAAAAGAGATTTGAAAGACAATCGTGTATTGCTCAATAGAAATTGTTTTTGCAATACAACGAAGGTTTTAATGAAAATCAATTATCAATCATAAAACACCTTTTGATTTGAAATATACGAACACGGTCAATGTGCTAAAGAAAAGAGTTTTTAAGCACAATGACCGGTTTTTCAAAGGTATCCGTCAATCCATAACCTGAACCAGGATTGATTCAAAAGATTGAATCGCCCCATTGTTTCTGTTCAGTTGTCACATGGTTGATCTATTTGATAGATCTCACATGCCACCCACCAGGAGCTTGTTTGATGTTGGCTCCAGAAGGCTTTCCATCTTCATTGTGAGTATGTTTGCATATCACTTAGATGTTCTGGCAATACCACAAGGATAATGCGTAGGACTCAAGATAAAATCTCTCTTTCCACATTGTGTGAAACAGAGAGTCTTCAATGAAAGTGTTCTAATGAGATTTATTGATGATCTCGTGGCTCTAGACTCAATATGTGCATATTTGGATCCTGTGCCGGAGACTAGGGAGAGGGTCTCCTTCTTCAATATCAACAATCTCTAAGAGAAAGTAGATAGATAATGTCGGTTCCCCGTGAGAATGAAACAAGTCCTTTTAAGAGGAACTTGAGTGGTTTGGAAAGTTGAAGTGCAGTGCGTCACTGGGTCCATGACGTCTTGTCTTCAATACCGATGTTACCATCAGTAGCATATGAATTGAACCCGGTTTCTGCCCTAAAGTTGAATATATGGAGGGCTATTTGTTTTCACCCTTTTCTCATTCAATTCTTTTTAATTCTTCAACCCCTTCAGTGCTTACCGAGACTTCATAGCTAGAACTTTGTTGGGTTTGTTCCAGTACTAGCTCTATCTCAGTCCGCATTCTTCCCATATCTCATTTTTCACCTTTTATCATCATACCTAAGGACTTCTACACTAACTAGTGGATTGTCCCTGGGTAGATCCCTCCGGTTCTGGCGGATCATGGGAACCAATACCTAACCTTATCATCCTTATATCACCGTACATAAAGTAAATTTGGTCGGTCTATTTGGTATTGTTCATCTGCCATTTGAACCAATTGAAAACCATTTGAAAATCAATCCAGATACTTGTGATATATTATCAAAACATTTTGTACCTGAATTGTTTTTGATATTTTTAGAACAAGTGCTCCCCCTCAACATGTGCACCAAATGTTTGAAATCGTTTTGCACACGGAGGCAAGAGGAAGAATTTACTTCTTTGATTACCATTTTCTAAAAGATATCAACATCACTTCCCTAATCGAATCAAGTAGATAAAGCATTTTGGGAAAGGATGAGGTTTTCATGATTTTGCTCCCCCTCAATATGTGCTTCTAGGTTTGAAAAGAGTTTTGCACATACTAGAGGGAACCTGCACATTGAGATAAGTGATCACGTTTCAAATCATAGGTTTAAGATAGATGGAAAATTTGAAGTTCTTGAAATCGTTTGTCACATGTGGGAAGGAGAGCATGTACAGCATGTACATCCTTATAAAACCATTTACCGAATTATCAGTTTAAATCCAATTTAAATCACACATTCTCCCCCGATCACAATTATCAAATCATTTGAGATTTGTGATCTCTTATAGATTTAAATTAATTTTGAAAGCTTTTAAGGAGAATTGTGACTTGATTATGAAAGCGTTTTAACTGATAAGGATCGGATTTTAAAACTTTAAACTCCATTGATAAAACATGCATGTATATCTTTTGAAAACAATTGAATGCCAAATAACTTTTTAATTTAATTGAAAGCATTCTGCCCCTCAATCAATGACATAGGTTGTTGATTGAGAGATTGATATTGTGACAAATAAGTCCAGATGATTATCAAAATTAGAGACTGAGTTATTTTTCAAAGCAGTTAGTTTTCAGCAGATAAATGTTTATAGAATCAGAGCATGGAATTTAAAAAATGATAAAGAATAGCTTTGTTCTTTCTTTAAGAATGCGGGTTACTTGCCTGAAATGACAATAAACCATTGTTTCTCTTTCTCCCAAAAATAATTTTTTGATTTTTTTTTTTTTTTTTTTTTTTTTTTAAGAATTCGAACAACATCTAAAGTCCCGTGTCATTCTTTGAATGACAGCACAAAGACCGTAGATATTGACGAACCGAGAAAAAGCATAACAAATTGACAATAATTTTTGAAGATTTTTCGAATTTTTCATATTTTTATGGATTTTACAGGTTTTATAATTTTGTATTTTGTTTTTCGAATAGATATATACAAGAGATAGATGAAGATAGACCTTTACTCCTCGTCTTCCTCCTGAAGACGTTTGAGTGTTTCTAGTTGAAGACTTTTCAAGCCAAGACGTGGAAGAATAAACTCAAAACGTTCTCTTGGAAGAGCTTTGGTGAAGATGTCTGCTAACTGATATTCAGACCTCACAAAATAGAGTTCCACCACACCTTTTTCCACTTGTTCCCTGATGAAGTGATGTCGAATGTTGATATGCTTTGCTCTTGAGTGTTGAACGTTGTTGCATGAGAGAGCAATAGCACTTTTATTGTCACAGTACAGAGGGATTTTGTTGAATTCAAAGCCATAGTCAGATAATTGAGATCTCATCCATAAGATTTGAGCACAACAAGATGACATGGCTATGTATTCAGCCTCTGTAGAGGAAAAATAGAAGTACTCATTTGCTTCTTTGAACACCAGCTTACAAGCTTATCACCCAAAAATTGAGCACCTCCAGACGTACTTCGACGTGTATCTTGACAACCTGCATGATCAGCATCTGCATAGGCCGTTAGAGACATACCGGTGTCCTTCGGGTACCAAAGTCCCATATTGATGGTTCCTTGGAGATACCGAAAGACCCGTTTAACCGCTTCAAGGTGCTTTTTAGTAGGCTTAGCCTGGTATCTAGCACACATGCACACAGCGAACAAGATGTCTGGTCTACTAGCTGTGAGGTACATCAGGGATCCAATCATACTACGATATTTCGTTTGATCTACCATGATCCCTGAGTGGTCCTCATCCAGCTTGGTTCGTTCAATCATGGGAGTGTCAACAGGGTCACTAGAATCAAATCCAAATTTCTTTAAAATCTCATTTGCATATTTAGATTGATTTATGAAAATGCCTCCGGGACTTTGTGAAATTTGTAATCCCAAGAAAAATGACATTTGTCCCATCATTGACATTTGAAATTTTGAACCCATTTCATTAGAAAAACGATCACATTCCATTGGGTCGGTCGAGGCAAAAATAATATCATCAACATAAATTTGAACGTGAATTAAGTGTTTGCCTGACTTTCTGGTGAACAAAGTAGGATCAACTGCTCCTTTGCTGAATCCAGTAGATAGAAGAAACTTTGACAGCGTATCATACCATGCTCTAGGATCTTGCTTCAAACCATATAGGGCCTTTTTCAAGCGATAAACATGAGTAGGATGCTCTGAATTCACAAAACCCTCTGGCTGGCTGACGTAAACCACTTCTTTCAGATCTCCATTAAGAAATGCGGTTTTCACGTCCATCTGATAAACAACCATGTTCTTGCTAGCAGCATTAGCCAAGAAGATTATGATCGCCTCGATACGAGCAACTGGAGCAAAAGATTCCTCAAAGTCTATGCCTTCTTCTTGACGATAACCTTTAGCCACTAACCTAGCCTTATTTTTCAAAACATCACCATGCTCATCAAGCTTCACTTTGAAGATCCACTTAAGAGCAATGATCATAGCATAATCTGGAGCTGGTACTAATTCCCATACATCTAATCGATCAAAATCATGAATTTCATCTTGCATGGCATTGAACCAGCTGTCTTCATTCATAGCAGTTTTAACATCTTTAGGTTCGATCTTTGAGAGTACAGAGTTAAAGAAGCACCATAAGGCATCAGTAGCAAGCTGTTTACGAGTGGATACCGGACGAGAAGGATTTCCAATGATGTTGTCTAATGGATGATCGTGAGTCCATTTTCTGAGGTGTTCATGTGGTAGTTGTTGAGGGACTGAAGTAGCAGAGTCTATGTCTCCTGAAGAAGATGGTTCTGATGAAGATTCAGGAGCAAATATGTTTTCAAATGGAGCATCTTCAGGAGTAGCAAAGGGATTAACTTCATCATTGATGCCAGAAACATTTCCATGATGTACATTTGAAGAATGATGATTTGTTGATGAGACTGAAGGATCAGCAGCAGGCGCTTCTTGACTTAAAGATATTGAGACTGAGGGATTGACTTCATTCACAGGAATATGAGCAGCCTCTGTTGTAGGAATTGACACCTCATTAGTACTTGGATCATAAAGTTCATCAAACATAGGATCAAACAATTTCTTTAAATCATCTTCAGATGGAGGTACATATGGAGTTTCTTGAGAAGAGTTTGGAACAAGGGATGAACCAATGGGACTGTTTTGAAGTGCGGGTCCTGAACTGGATTGTCCAGGAGCCATTTGACCGGTCAGCTCATCAAACGTAACGTGAATTGTTTCCATGATATTTCGGGTTCTTTTGTTGTAGATTCGGTATCCCTTTTTGTTTGGTGAATACCCTACAAAAACTCCAATGTCTGCTTTAGCTCTAAGTTTGCCTAAGTCTTGACCCTCATTAGTTGGATAACACAATGCACCAAACACACGAAGGAAAGAGAGATTAGGTTTTCTGTTGTGGACAAGTTCATATGGAGTTTTTCCATGAACAGTGTGAATCAAGGAACGATTTTGTGTGTAGCATGCAGTGGCAATAGCTTCAGCCCAGAGAAACATTGGAACCTTTGAGTAAATCAGCATTGTTCTAGCGGCTTCTACAAGAGTTCGATTTCGTCTTTCAACTACAACGTTCTGTTGAGGAGTTCGTGGAACACTTCTTTGATGGCTGATTCCAATGCTTTCATAAAATTCACTAAGTTGTTTGTTAACAAACTCAGTTCCATTGTCTGTTCGGATAATTCTGACGGTTTTGTTAAGTCGAACCTGCAGCTGTTTGATGAGTTTGATGATGATATCAGGAGTTTCATCCTTTGTCCTTAAGAACTCGACCCAGGTGAATCTAGAGTAATCATCAACCACAACTAACACATATTTCTTCCCAAAGATATTCTGCACTCTCATTGGTCCACATAAATCCATATGAATTGTATGAAGAACTTTTGTGACAGAGTTAGTAGGTTTGGGTTTATGGGCATACTTCTTGCTTTTTCCCAATTGACATGCTGAACAAAGATGATCCTTTTCATACTTGAGTCTAGGTAAACCTACAACTAAGTCCTTTCTGGTGAGATCATTGATGGTGCCGAAGTTCAAGTGATTGAGACGACGATGCCATAACCATAACTTTGTTTTAGAAGCCTTTGACAGCAAGCAAATTGGAGAAGACTTCATCATATCTTCGATAGAGATGGTGTATAGATTTGAACCACATGAACCTCTTAAAAGTTCCTTACCATCAAGTTCTCTAACGAAGCAGGTATGTTTTCTGAAGGCTACTTCTAGATCAGAATCGCAGAATTGACCAACAGAGAACAAGTTATGACCAAGACCTTCTACATAGTAAACCCTGGAGATAACACTTTTGCCAACAACATAATCTCCATAACCCATGATTGCACCGAAATGATCATTCCCGAATCTAACTGTCCCGATGAATTTGCTCACGAAGTTCATGAGCCGCGACCGGTCGCCAGTCATATGCTTGGAACAGCCTGAGTCCAGGTACCACAGAACGATTTGAACGATCTGCAGTTGAACACAGACAAGAATGGATAACTGGATAATTGGGATCCCCATGCAAGAATGGGTTCCATTTGGTTAGTAACAATGGTTGGAACACCCACATCAGAAATAGAAGCATTCATATCAGAAATTAAGGCAATGGAATCATTATGAATAGATGTAGTACTAGTGTCTGTATTAGCCCTATTCAAAGTGTGCTCACTTCTTAAGGGAATAGTTCTACCAGTAGGCATCCATTTTCTAGGGGGCATTGTCTGATTAGTCTTATGACCAACAGGTATCCAATGATAGCCTATCTTACTAAATGTTCTTCCTGTGGGTTTCCACTATTTTCTAACTTTCTTTCGTTTTTGCCTTTTAGCCTTCTTAGCATGATTTTTAGCATTAACAATATTAATTGGACAATTAACATCATTAGGAAAAACATTAACACCACATTCATGATTAGAAACAGAATTCAAGCAGACATCAATACAAAGTTTGCAAATAGTATCAGAATTCGAATTAATTACAGTACGCCTATGGCTAATACTAGAATCAACACGATTCGTTTTATTCGGCTCAAACTTAAAGTTCCTAGGTAGGTCTTCTACTTTCTTCCAATGCACATTCTTAGCTTGCGAGGTCGTGTCCTTCCTTGTATTGTCTTGAGACTTTGACCTGCTTGCTTTAATGTCACTGATTACTCCTGTAGAGGGAATGGGAACATTAGTTGGTTTGGCTACTATTTGCTTCACCTGTTTAGATGTGCTGGGATCTGAGCTACATGCAGGCACACTAAGATTAACTTTTTTAACACTTGAATAGCTGGGATTTGAACACCTAGAGGGCACACTCGAGTTCACATTCTTAGCACTAACAGATTTGAAATCTAAACTACTTGAAGGCACATTAGGGTTCACATTCATAACATTTGGCATTGAATGACTTGCATGCTTGGCACTAGGCATAGAACACGGTATCAAGGGATTGACTTGCTTACCTAAGGTTTTAGGGCATATTGTAATTAGGCATTCTAGAAGTTCTTGAGATCGTTTGGCATATAAGCATGCATGGCCAATTGCATTATCATCTGGTTTCTCTAACTTATCCTCTTCTACAATCTCACGGAGACATTCTAGGTTGTCCTTAAGGTATGAGAAATATGTTTGAATAGCAAGTTTGTTATTCCTAAGATGAGGAGGAACATATTTCACAGACAAAGCATATTTATTATAGACATGTACCTTTGATACACCATTCTCCCCATTGGTCATTGGCATCTTCCCTTTTACCTGACTCTTTAGATTCTCAATTTCTTTTTGTAACGAGGCTACCGTTTCATTATTTTTGTTACGAGTGACCTTTATAGATTCAAATAATTCATTGAAATGACGTTTAACCTTTTCATTTTCTTCAAGAAAAACCTCATTTTCCTTTTGTAAAGCATTTACTAAGTTTTGAAGATGAAAGTTTTGAGAATTCTGAGAATCTAAAGGAGGAGGCATTTGGAGACCAGTCACATTGTTCGTTTGACCCTTTAATTGAGAGATTTGGGCTTTCAACTTTCTGATCGTGTTGCAATGAGCTTGAATCTGTTCATCACGTTTGTTAATTTGAAAAAACTGCATCAAACTCTGGAGCATCTGAGGATGTCTTGATATTTGAAGTTTTGACATTTTCTTTAAGATGTTGATATTTTAGTTGTAAATTAAAATGCTCAACTTCTAGTTTAGAAAAATGTTTAACCAAATTGTCGTGATCATCCAGTTCAATTTTCTCATTTAGTTCAGAATTAGTTTTTTCAAGCTCAATGACACGATCATGAGAGACTTTCAAAGCAACAGACAGTTCATGGAATCGAGAAGCAGTAATAGAACAGTTAGTAGCAGTGTAGAACACATCTTGAGCAATACATTGAGAAATCAGGTTCTCATTTAGTGTATGCAACTTCTTCCTCTCAATCTCATTATATTTTAGTGCTCGCACATAGTCACTAACCTCAACTATCATTGCATCAAATTCCTTTTCCATTCCCTTAATATCAGTATCTATCCCCTTTTTAAGACTCTCAAAGTGATCTTTTAGAAGTTTAAAGAAAGGCATTACCTCAGTTAAATAGCATTCTTTTGTTTGTTCAAAACCCCTTTCCCCTTCAGTTATCCCAGTGGGTGTGATCCTTTTCTTACAAGTTTTCTCAAAATCAACAAATTGTTGAAAAATAACATATTGACTGATTAAGGTCTTGCTTTTAGTAGCAACAGTTCTAGGAACTAGATGCATTGGTGTGTTGGGAGGATACACAGTCGCTTTAGGCATTTTCCTAAGGGGAGGGTTCGTTACTACAAGATTCTCTGTTTTTTGCTTATCTAAATCCTTTTTCCAGAATACTTGTTCGGGTGTTAACAATGTCTGAGGCTTAAACATGTTCAAGGAAATCCAATTTTCCTTCTTGTAATCATGGGGTGTGATCTTTATTTTCATCTCTTTACATTTAGGATCACCTAATTTCTTGTTCATCTTTTCCCTAGTGACTTCATCTGATTTCTTATCTTCCTCAGTGCACTCAACGCAACTAGGTTTCTGTCTAGGTTTAAGGATTTCATTGCCATCATAAAGAACCTTATGAGCATTTCTAGCCTTTTTAATGACCTCTGGATTTGGATCCTCAACAAAGGGAATGCTATGCTTATCGCTTAAGACTCTATGCTTAGTGATCATGTGAGCAGTCTGAATGGTGTTCCCTTGTATGTACAACTTGTTTTCAAGTTTGTTTTTCAAAGTTTTCAGATTAGAAAAATCTTTCAAGAGTTTTGATTCCTTTGCATTACTTCTTGCTTAAGCATTTTCACATTTTCTTGAAGTTCTTGTTTTTGCTTAGCAGTTTTAGAAAGCTTTTCTTGCAAGGAATTTAACTCTTGTTTTAATACTTCTTCTCTAAAATTACTTTTTCTAATGATTGTACGCACTTGGTCATCCATTTCCTGCTCACGAGTGGTCAACTCAAATTTTGCACGTTGTTCATAAATAGCAACACGTTCTTTATAGGCATTTAGTTCAGAAATTACAGAATCATCAGAAGCATATGCAGTGAATTCATCAAAAACATAGTCATTGTTGACTGCAGAAGATGCATCACTTGGTGCAACTTCACTTTCACTTTGTTTCACATATTGATCATATTGGACAACATTGATATTACCCATATTTTCAATATTTGATTCAATAGTTTCAGATGATTGTACTTTGTCATGCATCTTTTGCACATCAGCATCATCGTATAGTTTTAATACCTCTGAGATGAGTTTGTCATTGGATGGGCCAGCTTGTGGTGAAGAAGAGACCTTGGGAGAAATCATTGGAGTAATGCTAGCCATAAAAATTATGTGTGCAGTAGGTCCATCATCCACATCAGAGTCGTATGCATCACAATCAGCGACTTGAAAGGCATTCTGATGATTGTGACCTATCTCCTGAATTGACTGCTCATCCACATCAGCATCATAGGTCTTGGCATTGCCCTCAGCAAGAAACAACAACTCCTCTTCATCCAAAGCAGCACCATTATCCTGAGCTTGTACAAGCAGCATCTTATCTCTGAAGTAATCAGCATTCTGTGGACATTTTGGAGATGTGCAGTTCCTTGCAATGTGTCCCTCACCACCACAGTTGTAGCATTTGATCGGCTTAGCTTGACCTTGATTTCCATTCCTTCCTCGATTCTGATTACCAACATAACCTCTACCAGCTCCACCTCTTCCCTGATCATACTGTCTTTCCTAAACTGGTTGCACCACTATCCTCCCATCTCTGACAGTAGCTTGATTGTGTGGGTTAGATGCGGTTCTGAGGTTGTTGTTGGTTTGTGGGAGAGAATTCATGTTTTGACTAATCAGAAGAGCTAGTTGATTAATGATGTTTCCCACGTGTGCATCAGCATCAGCTTGTTTGAACATAGGATCAGGAATGAGTTTGTGATTACCATTACCCATGGGTATGACTTGTGAGGCTTTGGTTGTGATTCCGATGTTTGAGTAGAAGGCAGTTGAGTCATTAGAAGAGCTTGTCTCTTCCTGGTTGGTTTTGAACTGATTAAGAATCCTTTTTTCAAACATAGCATGTCTCTCATTCTGAAGGAGGAAGGCATAGAGTTGCTCATAGTTTGTATTCTTCAGTCCTTTAGTGAGCTTCACAGAAGTGACAAACTTGTGCCATTCGGGATTCATGTTGTTCACAAATTTAGAGTTCAGCTGAATGTTAGGCATAGTCATTCTGATGTTCCTCATATCATTAACAAGCTTGTGGAATCTCACATAGTACTCATAAACACTCTCATCTGGTTTCATCTTGAAGTGTTCAAATTCATCATAGAGTTGTGATTCTCTGTCTTCCATGGTTAATTCAGAACCTGAGAGAAGCATCTTGACATTATCCCATACTGCCTTTGCTTCGGTGTTGTGATTGATGTTAGGAATTAGAAAATTCCATAGTGAAGAGTCGGTCACCCCAAATATTATCTAGCATAAGTTAGCTCGTAGACTTGTCGTTATTTACGTTATTTAGTAGTTTATTAGTTAGTCAGTAGCGTAAAATAGTTTAGTGCAACACCGTGGAGGAAGGACGGGTCTTTACCCACTGTATCCCTGATCCACAGGCCGATAGGAGGTCGTATTTCATGTAACTATAAATACCCCTTCCATCCATGGAAGGGGTGGTGCTTCATTCAATCTAATATTCCATACTTTGTGTAAACCTCTTGCAAGAACACCCTCTCTCTCTCTCTACTAACTCTCTAACTATGGCAAACATGTATTTTGATCATCCAAGACCACCCGAATCATCAACACAATAAAATAACGATCCTACAATTGGTACCAGAGCCAAGGTTGTTGTGTTTTGATGTTTTCTTGTGGTTTTGATTCGTGTTTGTAACTGTCATGGGTATATCCGTAAACTGTTTTTGTTAAATGGTTGGATGATATTGATATTTTTGTGGTTTTATTACATGGTTACATGTTTTAGAATGGTTTACGTACTTTTGTGTTGGGTTACATGTTCTGGTTTTGGTAAAATAAATGGTCATATGGTTCTTTAACTGTCATGTTTGTCTTGTCTCTTTTTGTCCAAGTCAATATATTTATTCACACTTTTGTACCAAATCTGAAGTCTCTTGGGGTCATCTGGTCATCTTTAAGGTCAAAACTGATGCAGTTTTCTATGTTTTCTGGGTTACAATGAAGGTGGTCGGATACATGGTCGGAATAACGCCGGAAAAAATCAGAAACCTTGCTAGCGACTTGTAGTCATTCTTCTTAGCGACTTGTCAAAAAGATGTCCAAATACACTGAATCTACCTAGCGAGTTGGGTCACCTAGCGACTTGTTATTTAACAAGTCGTAGCGAGTTGTTAAAGTCAAATGGCTAGCGACTTGTGCGTTTAAATAGGGTAGCGACTTGGATTATAATGTTAGCGACTTGGTTTGATAATTTGACTAGCGACTTGGTTTGAAAATTTGGCTAGCGACTTGGTTTGAAAATTTGGCTAGCGACTTGGTTTGAAAACAAAGCTAGCGACTTGGGTAGCGAGTTGACTATTTAGTCAACTCAAGTCAATAGCGACTTGACATAAAAAGCTAGCGACTTGTTATGGATAAATGGTAGCGACTTAGCTAGCGACTTGGCTGATAAGAATATGACAACAGAAAGGAAGAAGGAGAGTTTGACCATGACCTCACAACCTTAACATCAAAACATAACTGAACATATACCACAACATATACCAAAGATCAATATAAATCTCGACCTCAGTCATTTGCCATCATTGGTCCAAGTAAATTTAAAACGACAAGACTCCAAGCTTAAACAGATCCTATGCTACTACAACAACAAGACCTCAGAGTTTCTTGTGCTTATTGAAGACTCATCATTAATTGAAGGTCATATCACACTGAAGAATATCATCATAGATCCATTATCAAACATCATCAAGACTCGTACAAACATGATTAATACAAAGATCTCAGTTTTTCTTTTGGGGTAGTGATTTATACAAAGACCTTTTCAGATCCAAACAACCTCTAATGAAAATCCATCATCGATCCTACAATATCCAAATTTATTGAAGCTAAAACAAAACCATTCATGGGTCCTTTCTCCTTCATGATTCAGTCTAAAAAGTAATACGAAATGGAAAAATACAAAAGACCTCAGATTCTTGTTGGGTAAATGACTTTTCACTGATTCCATTCAAATACAATCATCCCATTAGATATCATCACTGGTCTTATCTAATTGATAATCTCCGAAGTATAAAAATATGATGTTAACAATTTATGTTAAATCATATTTTTTGATTCGTTCTTTACTGAAAAATGATTATGCACTCGATTAGGAAACCTACCTGGAATTTGTCTCGCTTCTAGCCATCTCTGTGGCCTATATGTTGTAGACCTTGCCATCCCTGTGGCGATCTAAGCTTGATTGGGCTGTGAGGGTTGATGTTAATTTAAAGGAGAGATGTATCATATTTGGATTGATGTTAGATGAGATCTAGATGAGTGGAGATAATATGAGGCGTACTGTTTTTTTTCTCAGTTCATTGGGAGAAAATGTTTTGTGGGTGGCGATTTATTTTGAGGCATTTTTTTAGGTTTAGGTCAACAAGGTATATGTCTGGTACTTTATAACTAGGTAGAAGCTGTGTGTAATTGGATCGAATATGTCACATGGGCCTCATAACAGTGACCAAACCTTAGATCGCATTTGTGAGGTGGACTGATAATGGGCCTCATAATATGTATCGGTGTTATATATGTGATATTCATTCCTTTTATTTATTTGACCTGGTAAGTGGACGTATAATTTATACGTGATATCAAACCTTAGATCGCATCTGTGAAGTTGACGTGTAAAAGTGAGATTTGATAATAATGGGATTTGATATGCTCGTGGGATGGTATGATTGTACGGATTGGGTTGACATTATGGAGATGGGGAACAGATTTTAAATCATTGGCCTATGACTTTGATGCTAATTCGAATATTAATTTGGTGCTAATTTGAGTATTTGTCATGAATATTACTGTTAATCATCGGTTCAATTCTTGGAGTATCATGGCAAATATTTTGGCCGAGTAGTTTGGTATTTTATGGGATAATAACACTCTGACTTGCGCCAAGGATATTCCTACTTGTGATTTGATATGCAATGATATTTGATACTTGGTGTATTGGATAATATACATACATAAATCTGTGAAATTTGAATATTATCTCATGGTATGGATATATTTGAATGGAGATTTCTTGTGAATGAGTGCTACGAAAATGATTATTTGATTTGGATAACGTAATTGGTGATAATGTGATTTGATGATGAGACTCGGTATGAGGCTGAGATTCGTTATGATATGTGGTTTGACACTGTGGTCTATGCATTTTCACGGGAGAATATTATGTCACGGCTTAAATTGATAAATGGAAAATGTTGACTACGGGGTTGTTTGGTCGATATTTCTAATTTGAATTTGAAGTGAGATTT
Source organism: Chrysanthemum seticuspe (assembly GCA_019973895.1). Taxonomy (NCBI): domain Eukaryota; kingdom Viridiplantae; phylum Streptophyta; class Magnoliopsida; order Asterales; family Asteraceae; genus Chrysanthemum; species Chrysanthemum seticuspe. The sequence goes on along the minus strand of BPTQ01000007.1, from coordinate 184,979,133 downwards.
TTCGGGCACGTTTACTTATTTTCATCTTCTTTCTTTCTACCATTCCGCGAAGATGACTTGTTTGGGCTTTTATAGAGTGTGATAAAGACTTGGCTATTTAGTTACGTTTGTGATTCTTTCTCGCTTAACAACGTTGCTATCACTTCGGTGTCTCACTCTTTTGAGAATGTCAAGAGGTTTTGTACATTGGGTACACCGTTTCTTCTTCACAAGGATTAGTACAAGGTTAAGTAACAAATCTGGAAAATTCTACTTCATGATCAAGTTTGGTATATCGGGTTTACTTCTCCATGTGGTCATTACAATAGCCGACAGATTACGTGATTGATGTGTTTTCCAAAGTGTTGATTGGATGGTTGATGATGTTGATGATGTTGGATAATGGACCGTTGATGAACCGCTGCATGTTCCCCTAAAACAGATATTCTCTGAAACCAAAGTCGTCATAACACATTCAAGCTGACATTGTTTACGGTTTTGTCTTGATTTTGTAAAATCCCGCGAAAGAAACTATTTCTCGGTTTAAATCATAGACTTGTAAAATCCCGTGACAATGGAAACATCCTGGTAATAGTAAAGTGCATTTTCGGATCTATCTTACGGTATATTCTTGGTTTTGTAAAATCCCGCGAAAGAAACTATTTCTCGGTTTAAACCATAGAGTTGTAAAATCCCGTATTGATGGAACCATCTTGGAGAAAGGAAAATGTATTTCGGGATCTTATTTGATGCTGGTGCTACGGTTTCTGTTTCGAAGAAGAGATAAAAGGGTGTACTTCATGAATTGGATGTATGTTTGGATATTCATCATGGCAGTTTGGTTATTTCATGGTTTTATGGGGTTACGTGCTTTTAACTATGGTCTGGATGAATCCATTATCAAAGTTCACTTTTAAGATCAAAGGAGGCCAGATTTGAGTGTTTAACAAGATGTGACAACGGGGTTAATTCAGTATTATTTATTTGAGGTTGAAGTGAAATATCTCGGGCGAGTGTACTTAGTATCTGAAGGTATCGGGGATGGTTGGATGAAGATTCTTCATGATCCTTGTTCGAGCTTATTATCAAAAACAAAGACTTGAAAATCTAGTTATTGTTGGGTGACTTTTACCTCTTCTTTTACCACTTGGGGGAATTGGGCTCTTATCACCTCAAAATAACTATCACTTAAAGGAGTTACGTTGTAGTGCTCAGTGTCACATTGAATTGTGGAGTTTCAAGAGGTGATGTACGTCTATTACTCGATGGTTGGTTGGTTGAAGAGTATAGAGTACTTAGAGATTCAAATGGGCATGAAGTCTCAGCACCGCTCTTTGTTACATATGTGCAAGCTTAAGTCACGAGTTCGGGGTAGTTTACTTCAGGGTCAAATTCATCATATTGGGTTTTCTCCATCAGCTGTCACGACAAAGATCCTACTGAATGATAATGGGGTTGATTACATGTTTTGCCAAGAGAGCTGAAAAGAGAGAGATTATGACGTATGAACACTTCAGTTCATGCCTCGTTCTATAAAGAAAAGAAAAGTGTACGTTTCAGTGCGCTTTATCTTCAAGAAGAATAAAAATCTTCTTATGACGTCTGTTCACATCAGTTCAGGCCTCGTACTCTAAAGAAAAGAAAAGTGTACGTCTCAGTGCGCTTTATCTTTGAAAGAAGAGAAATTTTCTCATGACGTATGAACACAACAGTTCGTGCCTCGTACTCTAAAGAAAAGAAAAGTGTACGCTTCAGTGCGTTTTATCTTCTAAAGAAGAGAAATCTTCTTATTATGACCATTCTCATCAACATGCTTCATACTTTTTCCATGCGCTTCAGTCATCATGTGAACCGGGCTACCCTTGATTGTTTTCTTATTCCACTTGCTCAACTATAATGACGATGGCGACATCACGTGCTTATTTTGCGGGAGAGAAGTGTGAATAGAACATTCGGATGATTTTCACTTATTTAATCAAGAATGGCATCTCCGTATGCAATTCTTGAGGGGGAGAAGAAGTGTGAATTTTTTTTGCATGATTGATTAATATTTGAGAATATATGGTCAAACGGCTCCTAACTCATGTAAGAACCGAGCTTCTTCTTATCGGGTCATCTTCACATGGAGTTGTTCTTCTAAGAGCCGTTGGTTGACATCTTCACTCGGATTGATGAGTTTATCGACAAAGTGCTTCCGGTTAATGCTTCACGTATACATCAACATGATGATTCCGAACAATCTCTCTATTCTTGTTTGATGTGATTGGTAGTTTGGTGTTACCATCTTGTGTGTTCGTTGAGGCCTGATTGTTGTTTTTCTTGATGAACATCCTTATGTTCTTGTTTGATTGGGAGGGATTTTAGCTAAGGGGATATGCAAGATGTAAGTTAATTGGGATGCTTTTTGGTGTGAGTTGAAGATGTTAATTATCTATTCCCCAACTGGACAATATTGAAGAAGGTCGAGTCTACAGTCTGTTCTACATTTTTCTGCTGCATGTTAGAAGACTAAAGACGAGTTGCATTTGATTATCCAAAGACTTCTTCATATCCCGGGCATTTTCAGTTTAGGGGAGAGCACTAATTAGGGGAAAGTGATGTGTCAGATTTAATCCCCAATTAGATTTGCTCACAATGTACTTCAGCAAGTTGATTCCCACAAGAGTTCAAGTGTTCTTCTCAACAAATTTCTAGTATACGGGCTTACAATGAGTTGCTGATTCTGAAGTGTCAAAACCAGCAAGGAGAAAGGAGACTCACATATAAACACGAAGCGAGTAAACTTGATGAACTTAATTCTTCTAAGTGATTGAAGATATCCCGGGAAGACAAATGTTATTACCGCAGAGAAACTCAAGGTTTGACTCATGACGAGTAAACTTGATGAACTTAACTCTTCTAAGTGATTGAAGATATCCCGGTAAAACAAATGTCAGGACCGCAGAGAAACTCAAGGTTTTACTCATGAAGGCTTTTGTGTTATTATTCCAACGACGTGGGGGAAGAGATGGAAGAGTTAGTTTTTGAAGATGAAAGAGGTACACAAGTGTGTGATGATTTTGATTTTATCATAATCATCAGGGGATAGAGATTGTGTACATTGGGGATGCTCAGCTGTTTTACCTGAGGGCTTAATCTGTGATTCAGAGATATAATCACTTATTCTGGTGTTGACATCCGCAGAGATTGTCACCCGCAGAGATAATCAGTGATTCGGCCTGCTTCTTCAATGTTATCGGTTATTCTCTCTTTGGGCATTCGGGTACTTCGGGTTCTTGAGCTTCATACACTTTCTTCAGGGGAGAGAAAAGTATACATCGGGGTTATTCTTTGGCTATTGGACTTAATCTGCTACTTTGATGGTATAAGTTTCTTTGTCTTCGGGTATGTGTATTCAGACTTCAGTGGAAAAGAAATTTGAGAAGATTATTTAAGTGTGGGATGAAACGTTGTTGGTGTTCTATTGGATGATATAACCTCGAACGAAGAATCACGGTGATTATTCTTAAAAGGAGCAGCAAGTTCGATGATAATGGTGTGCTTCTTTGTGCACCTGGCTAAGAGAAGCTTGAAAGAAAGCTTTGAATCTGCTCAGCTAAAGGATTTTCGGTTTGGGGGGAAGCTGCCAAAGTCTCACTTTCATATGGTTCAATTTCTTTCTTCAATGCAAGAGCCCTTGGAAGCTTTGGTGGTGGATGTTTAAGAGATGACGAATTCTATCTTCTACGACGTGCTGCTCGATATCCTTATCTCGGTACTCGTATCATCATCCTCTTTAACTATATCATCTACTCTATCCTTGTATATATTTATCAGAAAACAAAATACAAAAATATAAAACCAACAAAAAGAAAATAGAAAAATATAAAACCATCAAAACAAAATAGAAAAATATAAAACCTTCAAAAAACCCATAAAAATTAGAAAATTTGAAAAAAAAAAAAAACAAAAATATTGTTTTCTCAAGACATGTCTTCTGGTATCGATAACATCTACGGTCTTAGAAATGTCATTCAATAATGGCACGGGACCATAGATGACGTTCGAGCAGGAGGTGTAAATATTTCTTTCTAAACATGCTCAAAAAATATGGCTTACAGTTATTTCAGACTGTAACCCGGGCTTCAAATAATGGCTTGCAGTTACTTCAGACTGTAACCCTTGCTTAAACTATGGCTTGCTATTATTTCTGATAGCAACCCGTTTTTCAAGAAAGGAAAGTGCTACGCTTAAACGATTTTCACAAAATTCGTGCACTTATCCTAAAAACAAAATGAGGAAAGTATGTCGAAGGACTGCTGTTCCTACTCAAATATTTTTCCGTCTAAAATTCTTCAGAAAAATATTTGTTTTAACTTAATGGTGGTTAATGAGTTGCTATTAAATCAATCAGTATCAGAGTTTTCGTATTAATTTGCAAACTCAATCAATGACTTCTGCACTTTTAAAAAAAAAATCTGAAAAATGAGTCATTGATTGAGGGGGAGAATGTTTTCAAATCTATATCATCTAACGGGTTTTCTTAATTATCCTAAATGCTTAAACTGAAAAATGATGTTAACCTACGTTGAAGGACTAGGTGCCTAGGATAAGATTGTTAGGTTTAGATGATTAGAGTTTGATAAACACATTGTTCCATCTTCAGCTGTATCAATTAAGTCTCTAGTCGTCTCAACCCGATATGGTCCTTCATCAATGGATTTGAGAATGTTGACTCCATTTTCTTTTCCAAGACAGTACAATCTGATTCGTTGAGCCCAAGAGTCGTAGTCAGTTCTGTCAAGCATGGGTGGACGAGTATCTGAACCAGCTGCTTGAACATCCTCAGCAACAGTGGAGATGATAGTAGGAACGTTTGTAGACATGTTTCAAGCTCTACGGGATTTTACTATTCTTTGATTAAACCGGGAAATTGATTCTTTCACGGGATTTTACTAAACCAAAAGAACAACCGTAAGAATGTATCACCAAGAAGTAACAAGCCTAAATGAATAAGTACCTAACCACACAACTCGCTTAATTAACAACTCGCTTAAGTAATCAACTCGCTTAATAGCCAAGTCGCATCAGCATCAACTCGTAACACAGTCAACTCGCTTAATGAATCAAGTCGCTAAATAGCCAACTCGCTTTAGTATCAACTCGCAACACAATCAACTCGCTTGAACACTAAGTCGCTTAAAGAAACTCGCTAGCGTTACAACTCGCTAAATAGCTAAGTTGCTTAAAGAAACAACTCGCTTAGAACCCAAGTCGCATAAATATCAACTCGCTAAATAGCTAAGTCGCATGTACCAACTCGCATCAAATAACAAAGCAACTCGCTTTGAAGAAACACAAGTCCGAGACTCAACTCGCTTAGTCCTTCTTTCACAAATAACCACTTTATCAATCCAAAACAACCAAACCACAATGATTTAATCCTTCCAATTCAAAACATAACCACATATGATGATCCTAAACACAAAAGTACAAGCAAAATTCAAACTTTACCACAAGAATTTTTCCAAATGAATCAAACTCTCCTAAACCCTTAATACACCAAAAACCTTATGAAATCCACCAAAACAAAGAGCGTGAAAGATGAGTGATCAAACCATGGCTCTGATACCAATTGTAGGATATTGGATTTCACAAACACTCTAAACCATGATCAAAGTAGGCGTATAAGTATGTTAGAGAGAGAAAGTTCTAGTGAGAGAAAGGAAGAGAGTTGGGAACTATAGTGAGAGAAAGAAAATATTATTATGAGCTCCAACTCTCTACCTTGGGAGGTAGAGAGTATTTATAGTCTTACATAAAACGCCACACAACGGGCTGTGGATCAGGCATACAGTGGGTAAAGACCCGTCCGTCCTCCACGGTGTTACTAAACTAAATACTACGTAACATAAAAGAACTACGACTACGAGCTTTCTAACGATTACATATACTTGAGGTGACCGACTCTTTAATACCTGGAATTTCTAATTCCTAACATCCAAAGAATACCACACTCTTAGCAACAATAGGAATTAGACCAGAAGCATTTCCAAACTAATTTAACGCTTTTTTAAGGATGGACAAAAAATGCTATCACCATGACAAAATAGGAGAACATCATCGGCAAAGCAAAGATGGGTTAATTTAAGCTCCTTACATTGCCAGTGATACTTAAATGATGGGTTCCTATCAATCTAACTTTTAATCATTAAGTTAAATACTTCCATGACAAGCGTGAAAATGTACGGAGAGATTGGGTCACCCTGTCTTAAACCTCTCATACCCTTAAAGAACCCTTCAAATTGTCATTAACATTCATAGGAAAAAAAGTAGTAGTAATGCATCCCATAATTCAACTAACCATAGTCTTATGAAACCTAAAACCATACAAACACTCTTCTAAAAATCTCCACTACACAGAATCATATGCTTTTTAAATGTCGATTTTAAAGGCACATTTATTTTACCCTTTATTCATGTGATAACCCCTCATCAGCTCTTGGGATAAGAGAATATTGTCACTAATCTGTCTAGAGGGAATAAACGTACTTTGGTTTTCATCAACTAAACCTCCCAAATAGTTTTTGATCCTATTAGTAATAACTTTGCTAATACACTTGTAAATTACGTTACAACACGAAATATGCCTAAAATCGGCAATAGTTTTTGGGGTGACCATTTTAGGGACAATGGATATAATAGTAGCATTAATCTCATTAAGAAGTTTGAGCAATGGTAAGCTCATTTGTCAAATGCTTAACATTCTAAAATAAGTTGCCCTGTTCATAATTCAACTTCCGCAAAGGTTTCTTAAGCATCTTTAGCTTAGAAACTAAAGAATACATCGAGAACCCATCAACCTTAATACTCTAAAATTTTTCAACAGCATGGAGAAACCCTCCTTATTAGTTAAATAATTTTGGAATTTAAACGGCTTTGGATTAGATTTTTCAACTTCAGGAATGACATTCTCAGCACGGGTATGGTCAAAAGTCATAAACGGAAGGAAATGAGCAAAAGGATTGGAAAAAGCAGTCAAGAAAGCAATATTTCCAAGAACCCTATCCAGTTTCTTTAATAAACTGCCCACTTTACCAGGCCTTTTGTTCTAAGTAAATCTAAGCCTAGACATAGCTATATCTTCAACTTCTATGTCAGCCATACACTCACTCAAATCATTCATAGAAGATGTAATTATTGAGCCCCTAGTAGACTTTTCAGAAGGGTCAGTAGTGGTATTAAAATCCCCAAGAATGAGTGTTGTATATTGGTTTTCATAAACACATCACATATATTAAATATGGGGCGTATAGTATTGGTTCTAGAGAGAGAAAGTGGAAGAGTTTAGGGAACTTAGTGAGACAAAGAAAAATGATATTATTGTAACACCCCAACCCGATAAGGGTAGAAGTATCACAGTATGGTGTCATATCAAAGCATTCACAATGGACATAAATCAAACAGCGGAAGTCTTAATTAAATAAACAGAAGAAAATCAAGTCAACATGACTTAACAATACATAGTTTTAAAGAAACAAAACTCCAAAATAGAAATATGATAACCAAGTCTAATAATATAAGAACATAATAAACTGAAGTCTAAGATGACTAGGCATGGTCTCTATATCAGCTCATCTCTCAACCCAAACAATCCCCAGCTCCTAGCTTATGTACCTAACGCAGGAAAAGAAATGCGGCTGAGCTTAAAAAGCCCAGTGAACAGATATAACAGTAGCAATGAAATGAACTGAAGTCATGATAAGAACAATAAGAAATATATGAAGATCAACAGTATAAAGAGTAGAGTAAAGGGAAACAGAAAGGGCCAGTAATCCACCACGAGCAACGAGTTCAATACAGTAATATCAACAATACAGTAGCAGTAGCAGTAACAGTCAGTATCCAGTAATAACCATTGTATTCGGAGGGGTGACCTCGAAATACCAGTCCAGTAGGAGGGGAGACCTCAAGTAGCCAGTGGAGTGATTAGTTCCCAGTATGTGAGGGGATGTAATGCACACACTCACCATATCACCAGTACAGTATATATATAACAGTAACAGTACAGTACAAATCTAGGATGCATCCATACGCCCCTGCAGAACACTTGTGGCCATAACAATAACAATGAAGCGCGCATAATCAGTACAATATAGGGACGGTGTGGAGCATCACTCAACCACACTAGAGTCATGCCATTGGTGCATCAATGACACGGCCATGTTACCTTCATGGCTAGGATAACAATATTTGGCTCGGGTATCAAACTGACAGGTCAAAGAAAAGGTCCACAGTATACAGTATGTGAGTCAATCATAATCAAAGGTTCAATATCAGTAGTTCAGTAACAAAGGTTCATTAACAGTGGTTCAATAACAGAGGTTCAATATCAATGGTTCAGTAACAGAGATTCAATGACAGAGGGGTCAATAACAGTGGTTCAGTAACAGAGGTTTAATAACGATGGTTCAGTAACAGAGGTTAAATAACAGAGGGGTCAATAACAAAGGAAATCATAGCAATGTAATATCATAAGCAAACAAGGTCAACAGGTCAGAAAGTCATGAGAAACCCCTACTGAAAAGGAATAGAATATATGTACCTTATTCGAAGTAAGCAAAGTATGAAACTAAAATCACGAGATGAATCAATCCCGCTGCCCGGAACCTATATGAATTAGATAACGCTTATTAAGAATTATATTACTCATTTTAGACAGCTTTCCATTTTTAGCAGGTTTCCACTTTTAGTAATCTTTCCATTTTAAGCAACTTTCTATTTTAGGCAGCTGTCTATTTTAGTCAGGTTTCTATTTTAGCAACTTTGATACTTTAGGGTTACAAATGACAATTAAGTAGATTTAAAGGTTTAATATAACCAATATCATATTTTAGGATTTAAAATGTAATTAATCCAAAATTAGGGTTAAATGTGTAATTTACCAAAGCTTAATGTTTTTACATTATGTTTATAGTTTATATATGAAATTAGCTAACTTAGTACATACATGGATTAGTACAAAATTCAAACACACTTACATATGCTCGGCATAGATGCATACATATCATAGGTACACGTGATTTTTAGCGAGCCAACCACTCACTCACAATAATACATACCGAGATTAAAAACGTTAACATGAATCTGATTAACACACCATATGACCAACTACTTAACGAGGCATATAATCAGTCTTATACCTACACTTATACACGACCAGAAATGTTCGAGCACACACCCACATGTACACACAAAATACTACCATAACTCAGGATTTTTACGTCTCATTTAATGCTCATTATTACCAGGTTCATAGAGCTCCTTTAGGGAACATGCAAGTTGACACAAGGGTTGATTAAAAATGACCAAATACAACTACCATCATAAGACACAATCAGTTCATGATCGTATATATATAATCAGGTTCTCATGTATAGGTTAAGGTTCTTTATAAGCTGTAACTAGGTCGATATAGGGCTGATACAAGATGTCGATTAACGCTCATGAACACGACACAAAACAATATATGGGAGACGCATTAGTTAGTTATTTCTTGGACACATATCTCATTCCATATTAACATCTTTAACAACATATCAGGTTATATATATACTTCATTACTGATCATATAATAGTAGATTTGAAGGTTTACATGAATAATATTAGACCAACCCAAAAGGACTGAATGTACAAAACTACAAGCTCCCCAGGAATTACTCATGCAAGTCATATAACAAAGTCGAGCTTTCTAATTTTCTTTAGTCTCATACACGATCATTTACCAAGTATTACAGATGCGTTACATTAGTGATATGGCCGACACAAGGGCTAATATACGTAACACCAAATGGACACATCCCATGACTCACATGCAATAAAAACACCAGACCCATAAGTCGACATATATAGGTTCAAACTTCATGATTTTATATCACTAGTTTTAACCCGGTTCATTTGTATTTAATCATGATCATTTACACCATCTTTATAACAAGTTATAAGTTAAGTTTTATTGGCTTATACGTATATATATTATGTAGCCAGAATTGAATAAACACAAGGATGACCATAGGGTACCTCTTAGACGTGAAACAAGGAAGGAGAGACAATGACATAGACCAAGCGACGAACCCTTTTCTTGAGCCCTAGATGATCACGAATAGCAGCAGTACAACCCAACACCACAACCAAGTAATACCTCGTACTAAGTACACGATTTTAGCCTTACACGAACCTCGTACAACTCTCCTTTGGACCTCTCTTTTGGCGACAGAAAACTGGAGATGGAGGGGATCTTTTCTTGTGTTTGCCGTATGTTTTATTGAGGAGAGTTACGCTCTGTTCTCAAGTGTAAAATTTAAAGAATGGAAGGGGATGGGATAGGAAGGGCAAAGTAGGGGATGGGATGGGAAGAAAGTGGTTATTTATTTGTGTGTTCTTTTAAAGTAGCAAGGAAATGAAAGGAAGCTACACAAATTACCAATATACCCTCATTTATATATGTGTGTTTTTCTTTGTAGTTTGGTTCTAATATCATGTATATGTGTGCTTTTCTTTTAAGTTGGTAACGTGCGATTACAAATAACCTCAATTATACCCTCGTTTATAAAGTATGTAGTACTATATATAAATGGTCACTGGGTCATACCCAATTATTTGTATACAGAACAATCAATTAATGTTTTGTTATGTTATGGATTTTTATTAAATCTTAGGCAATGTTATTGATGGTGTTCCACTTGTATACTACAAATAATTTGCGGCGACTATAGATGAAAAGTGAATGTAAGCGGTAACATAACGAACAGAGTTCTAACAAGAAGTTGAAGTAACTACACTTATCTACATCTAATAGTCAAGAACTAAAGCAAAGAAACATCAGAGAAAACTCTTGTTTAACCAGACATATCAGCAACAATCTTTAAAAGTGATGAGTATACTAGTAAGACCTAATATCAAATAACAAAAATAAACTTGTTGACATCCGAAAAAACACTCTTGATCACAGACAACATACTCACAGATGATGTAGCAACATTTATAAGAAGAAAATAAACCTCTCATACTTTTATTTTCAAAACAACGTCAAAACTCATAGCCCAAGACTACATTAAAAGTACATGTCTCAAAGAGGATCACAAACATCAACGTAACGCCTAAAATGACCGATATATGTAGCAGACAAACAAAAAAACACATACCATACAAGGATCTACCTAAAAAACAACATGAGAAGCGATAACTTAAGCAAAAAAACAACAAAACCCTTAATAAAGAATTAGTCCAAAAATAATACATCAAAACTCTTATTAATGTGACCAAAAAACATAGACATTAGAACTTTAGAAGCTGCCTAAAAAATGAGGCATTAAATAAAGTAAAAACATGCAAAAAAAAATGTTTAAATGTAGCAAAAAACTTACAGTAGAAGGTGACTGGTTTTTGTGTAGGGAGCAAGTTGTTATGAGGGTTTGATGAGGCAGCCGTATTCTGTAGATTGGTGTGAGATAAGAGAAGTAGGTCAAATATATAAAGTTCCTGCATGATTATTGAGGATAATATGGTAATTTAACTAATGTCTGTAATCTTGAAAGCCCGCTTCACTTCCCAATCCGCCCAAAATTGGACGGAACCAAATATCACTCAAAAGCCCATCCCTTCCCTCCCTCCCATCTTCCCGTCCCCTACCTTTCCATCTTAAAAAAAAACTCAAGAACGCCCCTTTTGTTGATTTCCCTTCCCCTCCCCTTCCATTTCTTTAAAAAAAAACTCGAGAACAGAGCGTTAGGGTTTATTTTGAATGGGTAAGAGGCGTATGAAAGGGTGATAGGGTAAGTTAAGATGAGACCAATATGGTAGGGATTCTAGGCGTGTATATCCAGCCAAAAGGGGAGAAACAATGAGACCAAATCAAAGGTTTTATTTATGTTAGCCTCGCTTTTTCTAAAGATAACGTCATTTACGTGAATTGGACTAGATGCGTAGTATACTTTGCCCTTAGGGACTAGTATCGTTTATGTGGCAAAGATAGGGCCTATATATACCCCTCATGACTCTCCATGAGGGGTGAGGTGAATCATTAGGTGTGTGTTTATTTTGTTCTTATCAATAATATCCTTGTGTTTTCTCCTCCCTCTCTCTAACTTTCTCTCACTAAGCAAGATGATGTTCTTCATCTACTTTCACCAACCAAGGCCTCCAAACCACATAAATCATATAGTAATCGGTCCTGACAAGTGGTATAACGAGCCAAGGTTATGTTTTATTGATTTATGTGGGTTTTTGTACTTGTTTTAGACTGTTTTGGTATTTTTTTTGATGCTCTGGAAATTTTTTTTTCCGTGTTATGTGGGTAAAACAGTTTAGACAAGTTTTGGTATCCTTACTTTTTTGGTCAAAAAAGGTCCTATCTTTCATGGTGAAATCTGTCTTGGTCTTTCTATGTTCCAAACAGTATCTTTTATGCCTTTTTTGTACCAAAATAACGTGAAACATATGTGGTCAATCCGTCAGATTCAGTGGTCAAAACTGTCAAAAGAAGCATTTTTTATGATGTTTCTGGGTTAGTATGAAGACTGGTCGGAATAACATGGTCGGAAAACCTCACCGGAAAAAGTCAAAGGGTCAAAACCCTTTTTTTTACGCGTAAGGGGAATCTACAGAGATGTTACGCGTAGCTGTGAAGTTACGCGTATGAAAAGTTACGCGTATGCCTACGCATAAGCAATGTTATGCGTAAGGCTACGCTTAAGTAGTTACGCGTAACAAAGACCTACGCATAAGGTTTCAAGAATGCTACGCGTATGGTTTTTTTTTCTACGCATAAGTACTGAAAAGAAAATACAAAAGAAAAGCTACGCGTAAACTATCTTGACCACGACCACACGACAACAATATACCAAAACAAAATACCATTCGACCTCATCAAACATCTTCTGTCCGAAAATACCTTAACCAAAACCAATCCTAGACCTAGACTCACTTCAAAGTACCCTCACATACCACTCCCCAACTCTCAAACATCAAAGAAAAACATATTACAATCTCAGATTCGGATTCTATTTTTTGTAATCTTTTATAGATTCTTTCAAATGAATCACTCATCATCATAGACCTTGTTTCCTTAATATCCGAAACATAAAAAGAAATTGATTGATAACAAAGGTGTTATAATCCTTTTCTTATTTCGTTCAAAACCCAAAAACGAATTACAAAAAAAAAAAAAAGAGGTAACAACAATTACACCTACCCGAGACCCACAATTAGGATCTTGAAGCCTTTATGATTTCTTGATTCTATTGGAGCATAAATCGAGTACATCAAGTAGGGTACGTTTGTGTTTGTGTGATGATGTGAGATGAGATTGAGATATGTGGTCATTGAATGATAAGATGGAAATGAGATGCTGGGATCTTTTTCAGATTTTGGAGAGATAAGGTGTGGTAGGCGTATTTTTTGTGAGTGTAATATTAGGTTTAGGATAAGTGAATTAAAAAGTAGTGTGGCAGTTATATATATCCGAAAGTTATATGAGTGACTTTGGATCAGGTTTTGGATATTGGATTTGGATCGTGGGCCTCATAGAAAAATACAAACGGGATGCTATCAATCTTACTTGATTTGGGCCTGTTTGTTAATTTTATTCGTGGACTGCATTATAAGAACCATTATGTTTTTATAATATTGATGGGCCGAGTGTTAAGGATACAAATAATATTTGACATTAAAGATTGGCATATTTTTTGCTATGGTAAAATTTCACGGAAGGATACAATATTCACGGCTTGCGCGATAATTGAAAAAATGGCTACGGAGTTTTTGTACGGTATTATTGATGCGGAATTGAAGTGACATTTCACGGGTGGACTTCTTTATCTTTGAGACGTTGGTTGGTTGGATGCATGTCTCAAGATAACTTGTCTGGGCACATTATGAAATTTGAAAATCTGGTTATAACTGGTAAGGAGTTACGTTGTAGTGCTCACAGTGTGTAACCATCACTTTAAGGAGTTACGTTGTTGTGCTCAGTGTCACACGTAGTTGTGGATTGTTCAAAAATTTAGAACAAGCAGTAAGTCACAAGTTGGGATGTTTACTTCTTTTTCAAGTCAGTCGTATCGGGTTTCCTCCATATGTGGTCATTACAATTAGCCGGTGAATTCAAAGGAGGTTCGTTTTCAGGTTGGTTTGAGAGACGTATATTGAGAGTATTTTTGCGACATATTCTCACGGTAATTTTGATCAAGCTATGATGTTAATATTGCATCAAAGAAGGTAATACGGCATGTACGCAACATTATGATGATTCCGATAGCTCGCAACCATCAGGAGGGAGAAGTTGGTATTTCATCTTCCGTGATTGGATTACGAAGGGATTTTTGCTTAAGACTGAAGAAGGAGAAGTAGTGTGGTGTACATCGGGGGTTTTTACCAACTTGGATGCAATACTAAGTGAGTTATGTTGTTATGATGTTCCCAGAACGACAACCATTGTACGATCAAGAGTTTATTTTCTCCGCTGCGTGTCTGAAGATTAAAGACGTGTTGGAAGAGTGTTGTCGGTTCAGGAGGGAGCAAAGAAAGAAAAAAGGCTCACTAGTTAGGAGGGAGTAATAACCTAACTAGACCGTTACAGTTGAAGTTCAGAGCTACAAGAAGATCATTTGCCGAGATCATCGGAAGGGAGAACTTCAAGTTTGCCTCAGTATCTAGACTACAGAGACTCTGCACTTCAAGAAAGTCAACATTGTTCATTACTATTGTAATTTACTATGTTTTGTATTTATAGGTCTCATTGTAACCATTCACGTGTGACGCTATCTTGGAGGGAGATTGTTAGCCTCGCTTTTTCTAAAGATAACGTCATTTACGTGAATTGGACTAGATGCGTAGTATACTTTGCCCTTAGGGACTAGTATCGTTTATGTGGCAAAGATAGGGCCTATATATACCCCTCATGACTCTCCATGAGGGGTGAGGTGAATCATTAGGTGTGTGTTTATTTTGTTCTTATCAATAATATCCTTGTGTTTTCTCCTCCCTCTCTCTAACTTTCTCTCACTAAGCAAGATGATGTTCTTCATCTACTTTCACCAACCAAGGCCTCCAAACCACATAAATCATATAGTAATCGGTCCTGACAATTTACTTGCCAAATTATTTGCATTACCCTTTTTATTTAAATGTCTTCATATATTTCATTTAGTCCTTGTGACTTGTTATTGTGTTACATTCATTATAAAGTAAGTTTTATGTTCAAGGTATTTCGTAAACTCAATTTAACGTCAACCATATAACGTACCTTACAAGCTCGTTTTATTTTTACGGATTATTGATTGAGGGCATTATGGTCTTTTAACGCGTTAACGATTTTTTAAGGTTTTACAATTAGGAAGCTCCAACCCTTTACCTTGCAAGGCAAAGGGTATTTATAGTTACAAGCTTAGACGCCCTCCTTCGGGCTGTGGATCAGGCATACAGTGGGTAAACACCCG
Organism: Chrysanthemum seticuspe; assembly: GCA_019973895.1. Classification (NCBI taxonomy): domain Eukaryota; kingdom Viridiplantae; phylum Streptophyta; class Magnoliopsida; order Asterales; family Asteraceae; genus Chrysanthemum; species Chrysanthemum seticuspe. Next base: position 184,963,678 of record BPTQ01000007.1, on the reverse strand, counting down.
TCCGTCCTCCACGGTGTTACTTAACAAACTAATTACTAACACTAAATGAATATGACTACGAGCATTCTAACGATTACATATACTTGAGGTGACTGACTCTTTAACTACCGGATTTTCTAAATCCTAACAATCCCCCCTAAGGGAGGTCACCTCAATTTACATTGAATACAAACAGATGTTACATTTTGATTGTTCTTGGATTCTTGATTAAGTTCTTTGCTTTGTAGCCCGTAGTCTTTGATTCTTCATGTTCTGCATGTTTTGTTAATTCAAGTGGAGGTCTTTAACTGATCCACGTGATGATGAGTGTTGAGCCAGCTTTGAGATCATCAGCCACCATAAATCTCTGACTCTTCCTTTGTAGTGTTGCCATCATGTGACGTTGTGACTTTTGGACCGACATGCTCACATTTTGGATCATGAAATCTTCTCATCAGAGTAGCGGAAGCTTTGTTGATTCATGATATTTGCAGTAGCGTAGCAGAAGCATGGATTGAAAATATCAGAGCCAGTTGATGAAGATATGCACTTACCATGATTTCTTTAGAAGTGAATGTGATGTGTGAGCATGCGGTTATGGATTGACTCCTCAATTCTGATCAGGTGCAACCGTCGGGTGTCCCTGCAAACAACAGTTAGCAATAAAAGCGCACGAAAGTGTCTTTGATCACTTTCGTCGAATTGAGGTACACGGCCCACGGTTCCCCATTAATCAGTACAAGTACTGCATGTGAACAGGTAGAATTCCGAAGAATCTCCTTAACAGGGTTTCTTATGAAAACACAACATTAGTGATGTGTGCTAAAATACACATCATTTTATATCTAAAAATATGCTAAATCGGACTAATAACCATTAGAAATGTCAAATTATATTGCAAATATGTTGGATATGTGTTATTATGTCTTGCAGGTACAAGGGTTTGAAAACAAAGCAAAAACGGTAATTTTCGGATGAGTTTCGACGTTGTTTTCGCGTTTATTCGAGGTTCAAACGAAGCCGCAAAAATTATCTGAGCACAACATTGGAAAGATCACGAAAAATCGAGTCAAATGGTTATTTTATTTGGAGCATCAAGGAAGAGAAGAAAAATTGAAGGATCAAACGGAGCTCAAACGAAGAATAATTTTAAAGATAATGGCTAAAATTTGAATCAAGTAAAAGAGTGTTAAATGGAAATTAAATGCAAGATTTAGCACAAAAAGGTTCTTAGTCTAGTGGTTGGATGCATGTTTGCTAAACAAGAGGTCATGGGTTCTATCCCCACTAATGGCATATTTGTTTCTTTATTTTTGTATTAACTCCTAATTGCAGCAGCCAAGCCCAGTTACAATGCGAGGCCCAGCTGCTCCTCGAGCCCATGCAGTCCTGAAGCCCAGCGAGCCATTGATCCTTGCAGCAGGACCAAGTTGATACCGAGCCCAATAGAAGTCCAAGCCCAGCGGAGATAGAAGACCTCAATTTCTGTCTTGCAATTGCAAGTGTGGTATCTTCTTTTTAGAGGCACGTGACTCACAAATTGCTCCAAATAATATAACATGGCAAGTGATGCTTGCTCCACTCGCAGATATTTTATTCATCCATCCTCTCAATTAATGCCACGTGGGCAGCAAACATTGTTGTACAAGGATATTGTGGAGGAAGGATCGAGAAAGATAGGTGCTATAAATTGCACCGGATCGCATCTCAGAACACATTTTTTGTAGGGTTGAGTTATTACTACGGTGCCTAGTATTTTATTACAACCCTCTCTAGTAACTAGAGAGGTCTTTTCTTGTCCTGTCCCCCACTCTCCCATTGGCTGTGGGTCCCCAGGGCTGTACCATTTTGTTTTTTTTTTTTTTTTTTTTTTTTTTGTTTTTTAATTTAATTGTGTAGTGTTTAGGTATATGTATAGTGTATTTATTTATGTATTGTTTTTATACGTATAGTGTTTTTAATTGTGTAGTGTTTTTATATGGTATTTATTTTACGTTACATTTTATAAAAAAAGTTTATAAAAAAAAGTTTATAAAAAAAAAGTTTATAAAAAAAGTTTATTAAAAATTTATAATAAAAGTTTATAAAAAATTTATAAAAAAAGTTTATAAAAAATTTATAAAAAAAGTTTATAAAAAGTTTATAAAAAAAGTTTATAAAAAACACTACACAAATTAAATATACCACACAAATAAATACACTATACATATAAAAACACTACACAAATTAAATATACCACACAAATAAATACACTATACATATAAAAACACTACACAAATTAAATATATCACACAAATAAATACACTATACATATAAAAACACTACACAAATTAAATATACCACACAAAATAAACTATACACAATTAATTTAAATAAAAAAAAAGAAGAAAAAAAGAAAAGGACAAGGTACCTGCGCTAGGGGCCCACTAGTGGCAGTCGGCAGTTTGACTCAAGAGAGAGGGAGGAAAAGGGGGTCCCACCTAAGGGTAGCCCCCGTCCCAATAGTAGGACCCTTTTTTTATTACACACAGTTATCTTTATTTTTCTAGTAGTAGGAGTAGGATATAGGAGTAGTTTGTAGCTTATTGTTTATTGCTTATTGCTTATTGTAATATTTAGCTTATTTTCAAGTACTTATTTGTAAGACTTTTTGCTTATCAATGAACTTAATATTTTCAACTTAGCTTATTCTTCTTTCTCATCTCTTTTTTATATTTTCTTTTTCTTTTCTTATCTATTAAGTCATAAAAGCTTGTTAGTTTTCTGTGGCTTATTTAGATATAGCTTATTTAATAAGCACTTTTTTACTATTTTTTTTAAAAAGCTTTTATAAAATTAGATCTACTCTTTATTTTACTAAACACTTTATAAAAAAAAAACTGAAAAGATTTGATTTTTATTAGTTTTTTTTTTTTTTTTTTTTTTTTTAATTTTTTTCATTAATTATTACTCTTGATCTAGCATTTTTAGTTAAAAAGTTTTTATCTTTAAGTTTTTTCTTAGCTTATTTCCATTAAAGTTTAGTACTTTCTAAATCAATAAGCTTTTTCATAGCTTATGTGATTCATATTATTGCTTATTTGTCCTAACTTTTGTTAAAGTTGTGATTTTTAAGCTTGTTTTCATTCATTCCTAAGGCGAGGAGCTTAAGGGTTTTATAAGCTTGATTATCACTAATGTTTAGAGCTTTTCTAGCTTTTATAAAACTAATTAGTTATTAAAGTCACAAGCTTTATTAGCTATTTGGTAATATAAAAGCTAATAAAAAAATAAACTTTTTGGTTTGATAAGTTTATAAAATCGGGTGGTTTATTATTCTCGTCTCATTAGATCGGGTTCTAATTTCTTACCTTTTCTCATTAGCTTAGTTATTCTAGTTAATAAAATGTTTATTATTGTTGAGGTTATTATTGTTGGTTTAGTAGTTATGTTTATTGAGTAGATTCTTATATGCTTGTTAAGTGAGTAGTGATATGGGATTTGAGTATGAAAAACTTAGAAATTGTTAGATTAATAATCTTCGATTACTTGGATTGAAATTTGTTGTTTTGACGGGAAAAAGCCGTTAGGGTAATTAATTAAATCTAGTAATTTTACCTAGATAAAGAATTGTTTTAAAAAAAAACCAACGTTGTGAGAAAATAGTTTTTTAAACGGGTATCGAAGATTATTGATTAATACTTTCCAGATTATTTTTAGATATATTTGGTTGATTGTTTTAACGGGCAAAAGCCGTTGGGATAATTGATTATTTAAATCTAGTGATTATTACCAAAAGAAAAATGATTGTTTTCAATATAAGCCAACGCTGTGAGAAAATAATTTTATTTCGACGCGAATTAATTACACGGTCTTAATAGATTATTCACACTTAAGTACATTTTCACCTCACTTGACAAGCATCGCTTTTATTATCATTTTCTTAGCTTAATTGTATTTCGTTCATTAGTTGTTATTTAATTTTAATTAGCATAAAATAGTTTTTAAAATCTTTTCAAAAATCCAAACCAAATATTCGATAATCAAGCATCAAACAAAAGACAATAACGTAAATTGTTGGTGATTTGAGCCCAGTAGCAGGGTTAGATAATCAACTTCAGCAGAAACAAATAGCAATTCAGCAGTAACAAATACCACTAGGTGGTTACCGGATATCACTTGTAATCGTGTGATCACTTTCCAAAGTAAACTATTCGACCCTAATGCCTGGGTTACACGAATATCTACTTGGGATAAGACCAAATGTAGTTATGGAATTAGGCACAATTCTATAACCCTTGCGCTTATAAGTGTTTATTGTTTTATGTGTGTCATGCATAATCAGAGATCCTATTTATAGGAGTTAACTCTAAGCTAATCAAATGGAATTATGAGTATTAATCGGCCCATTAATAGCCTCATAATTATCCCTATTATAGCCGTTAGTGGTTACATGACCAATTAAACGTGGTCATTTAAGCAGTTGAAACTGCCACTTGAATAGGTCAAAACTGTTACAAGCAGTACTTTCATCAGTACTTTCATAGTGCTATCAGTGGATGCACTGCTTCAGTGGAATCCACAAGCTTCAGTGGAATCCACAAGCTTTAGTGGAAACATAAGCTTCAGTGGAAACACTGCTTATCAGTGGAAACACTGCCTATCAGTGGAAACCACAAGCAGTACTTTCCACAAGCAGTACTTTCTACTAGCACTACCAATACAAACCACTACAAGAGTCAGGGTGTTCATGGACCTTATGGGTGTACACTCCGTACCTCCTAACCCATTACAAGGTATGAACTAATCCCACAAGTGTACTAAATTTTCCAACAATCCTCCCCAAATTTAGTTCACTTCCTTTGCATGAAAATAAACATCAAGCAAAACATGTGCATAAACGAAAATGTCCTGAGGATTGAATTTCCATCTTAGTAAATTACACGTTCAAATATTCGAGAATCAGGGTATTCTAAGAATTGAACCCTTCAACCCATTTGAATACCTGAAGATAAAATACACACAATTTTTCAAACACTTAAAAGCTCCTGACACTATACAAGCCATGTGTCCATATCCAAATTCATAAATGTTGCAAAAGCTAAAAGTCCAAAGCTTCCTGAAGCGGCAAAACTTCAACATTTACATAGGTGGTTCCTCTTTATTCATGCTCCTGCCAAGCACTTTTTCAAAGAAAATTAACCATTGAGAAGTAAAGACTTCATCCTCCTTTCAGCAGGTTCTGAGCACAACCTTGGGATGTAGATAAAACATGTGCTCCAGTCCACTGAATGTTCAGCTTTCCACATTGAACTCAGCTCCCAAGTTTCCTTAGGAGGGAGTTGGGTGTCCTAGCATTCAGTGACTAAGTTGGACTTAAACCCATCCCTTTAGCAGACTTTATAACCAAGTCTCTAGCCAAACCCTTCGTCAAGTGATCAGCTAAGTTCTGTTGAGATCTCACAAACTCTATAGATACCACCCCATTCAAGATAAGCTCACGAATCATGCTATGTCTGACACCTAAGTGTCTAGACTTACCATTGTACATCTGGCTATAAGCCTTAGCTAATGTAGCTGCACTATCACACCGGATAGAAATAGGTGCTATAGGTTTAGGCCACAATAGAATCTCAAGAGGCAAGTTTTTCAACCATTCAGCTTCTTTACCAGCAGCTGCTAGAGCCACAAATTCAGATTCCATTGTTGAACTGGTGATGCAAGTTTGCTTCTTGGATGCCCAAGAAATTGCACCTCCACCAAGTAGGAATACCCAGCCACTGATAGACGAATTGTCTTCAGTGTTACTGATCCAACTTGCATCATTGTAACCTTCCAACACTGAAGGATAACCAGTATATGAGAGACTATAATCCATAGTTCTCTTCAAATACTTCAGTACCCTGTGAACAACTTGCCAGTGATGAGCACTAGGATTACTAGTATACCTGCTCAATTTTCCCACTGCAAAACCAATATCAGGTCTTGTACAAGTCATGGCATACATCAAGCAGCCAATTACCCTAGAATACTCAATTTGAGATACAGCTTTGCCATTATTAGGCATCAGTTTCTCACAAGTATCCATAGGTGTACTCACAGGAGTACAATCAAAGTAATTGAATTTCCTCAGCACCTTCTCAATATAATGAGACTGAGAGATAGAAATTCTTTTACTTTCATGTTTAATCCTTATACCAAGGATAACATCAGCCTCCCCCATGTCCTTCATGGAGAACCTTGATGACAAAAATTCCTTTGTCAAATCAACCTGATTTTGGTCAGTGCCAAAGATCAACATGTCATCAACATATAGACAAATGATGACTCCTTTACCAGATTCATCAAATTTGCTATATACACATTTGTCAGCTTGGTTAAGAACATAACCACTAGACAAAACCACTTCTTCAAATTTTTGATGCCATTGCTTAGGTGCCTGCTTTAGTCCATAAAGAGACTTAATCAGTTTACACACCTTGTTTTCATTGCCAGGCATGATGAAGCCCTGAGGTTGGTTCATATAAACCTCCTCTTCCAATTCACCATTCAAGAAAGCTGTTTTCACATCCATCTGATGAATAACCAGATTGTGAATAGATGCCATAGCAATCAGCAGTCTTATGGTACTGATACGAGCCACAGGGGCATAAGTATCAAAATAGTCTATTCCTGACTTTTGTTTAAAGCCCTGAATGACCAGTCTAGCCTTGAACTTTTCAATAGTTCCATCTACCTTCATTTTCCTTTTGAAAATCCATTTGCAACCCAAAGGTTTGCAACCTGGTGGTAGATCAACCAACACCCAAGTGTTGTTGCCCATGATGGAATCCATCTCATCATTAATTGCTTTTTTCCAGAAAGCAATATCCTGGGACTTCATTGCTTTTTCAAATGTCTTGGGATCATCCTCAACAATGAAGCAATAGGAGTATTGGTCTGAGACTTCATCCCTGGTGCCTTCAACTAAGTATAGTTGAAACTCAGGTCCAAATGACTTTGGAGTCCTGACCCTTTTGCTCTTCTTGAGCACAGGTTCAAGTTGCTGAACCACAACCTCATCAGGGACCACTGATGGTTCATCATCAGGGACCTCTGATACACCAGTGTCATGAGTTCCATTAGGAATTCTTTGACTTGGTCTAGGGACTGATGAGAATCTATTCTCATCAAAATCTGCATCCCTTGATTCAATTATTGAGTTAATTGAAACATATTCATTAGATTCAATAACATAGAACCTAAAAGCCTTGGAATGCTCAGCATATCCAACAAAGATGCAGTCAATGCCTCTTTCACCCAAAGTCTTTAGCTTTGGATCAGGGAGTCTTACAACAGCCCTACAACCCCAGACCCTGAGATAGTTCAGGTTGGGTTTCCTTTTAGTCCAGAGTTCATAAGGGGTAACCTTGTTCCTTTTGTTGGGAACCCTATTTAATAAATAGGAAGCTGTTAACATAGCTTCACCCCAGAACCCTTGACTCAGTCCTGAATAGGACAACATGGAATTAACCATCTCCTTCAGCACCCTGTTTTTCCTTTCAGAAATACCATTTTGCTGAGGAGTATAAGGGGCAATCGTTTCATGGATTATTCCAACAGACTGAAAGTACTGAGTATCCATGTACTCACCTCCCCTACAGTCCTTAATCTTTTGATCAAAGACCCAAGTTGTAATTCAACTTCAGTTTTAAACACTTTTAATTTATCTAATGCTTCATCCTTGGTATGTAACAGATAGACATAACAAAATCTAGAAGCATCATCAATAAATGTCACAAAGTACTTCTTATTTCCCAAAGAAGGAGTGGCATGCAAATCACACAGGTCACTGTGAATTAGCTCCAAGATCTTAGTCTCACGACTAACACCCTGAAAGGGTTTCTTGGTTATCTTGGTCAACATGCAAGTTTTACACTTTTCAGTGTCCATGTCAAAAGCAGGGATTAAACCATCCCTAGACATATCTTGCATCCTTTTATAGTGAACATGACCAAGTCTAGCATGCCAAAGGGTAGAATCAGTCTGGTCATAAGTGGTCACAAAAGCTGAAATAACACTATCAGTGGTAACATTAAGTCTGAACATTTGATTACATAAATAACCAAAACCAATAAAAACACCATGCTTAGAAAGCACAAATTTATCAGATTCAATAACTTGTTTATATCCATGATTATTCAAAACACTACTTGAAACCAAGTTCTTCCTTATGTCAGGAACATGAATAACATTAAACAAAGTTACAATCTTTCCAGAACTAAACTTAAGATCTACACAACCACGACCATGCACCAAGGCTATTGACTCATTTCCCATGTGAAGAATAGAATCATCATTCAGTGACTCATACATCTTGAACCAGCTTCTATCTTTACACACATGAACTGTTGCACCAGAGTCAACCCACCACGCAACATCATCATCCTGCACATAAAAAGATTCAGATACATATGTAACATAATAAATCTGAAAAGACTTATTAAACATATTCTGACCTTTCAGTGAGTTGGCTGAACCACCACTCCCTGAACCATTAGTGCCTGATCCATTGGCTTTACCACCAACTTTAACACCCTTGCAGTCCCTTTTAATGTGACCAGTCTTGCCACATTTCCAACAAGTAGGTGTTGCCTTCTTGTTAGGATCTGCCCTTGTGTTGTCATGATACTTGCGTTTGCCTTTGTTGTCATTGTACCTGGTGGAGTTGTTATGCTCCACCATATTGACAACAGATGGTCCAGCAACATTGCCACTCTTTGGCTTGTCATTATCATGCACCTTGAGAGATTCCTCAATGTGCAGATGACTGCCTAACTCAACAAGAGACAACTCCTCCTTCATATGTTTCAAGGTATGCTTGAAATCTTTCCATGAAGGAGGGAGTTTGGCAATGACACAAGAGACTTTGATAGCCTCATCCATGTTCATATGGTGTTGTGTAAACCTTCCAAGTATTCCAAGAAGTTCATTGTATTGTTCCATGACTGGTCTTGAATCAGTCATTTTGTAATTTGTGAAATTACTTACAAGAAACTTCTTACTTGATGCATCCTCAGCCATATATTTGGCATCCAAGGAATCCCACAGTTCTTTGGAAGATTCAAAGTTCTGATAAATATCAAACAGAGAATCAGACATACCATTCAGAATAAGACCTCTGCATATGTAGTCATCATTCTCCCATTTGCTCCTCCTCCTGATCTGCTCCACAGTAGCCTCATCCCCATCATCAGGAATAGGTGTAGTTAGCACATACACCACACTCATGCTTGGTAGCAAGAAGTGCATCTTCTTCTGCCACCTCCTAAAGTCCACCCCTTCAAACTTGTCCAGCTTAGCAAAGTTTGAAGCCATGTGTTTCATTGCAGCAGTTACCATTGATTATCACAAAATAGTTTACTTTGATTGTTGGTGATTTGAGCCCAGTAGCAGGGTTAGATAATCAACTTCAGCAGAAACAAATAGCAATTCAGCAGTAACAAATACCACTAGGTGGTTACCGGATATCACTTGGAATCGTGTGATCACTTTCCAAAGTAAACTATTCGACCCTAATGCCTGGGTTACACGAATATCTACTTGGGATAAGACCAAATGTAGTTATGGAATTAGGCACAATTCTATAACCCTTGCGCTTATAAGTGTTTATTGTTTTCTGTGTGTCATGCATAATCAGAGATCCTATTTATAGGAGTTAACTCTAAGCTAATCAAATGGAATTATGAGTATTAATCGGCCCATTAATAGCCTCATAATTATCCCTATTATAGCCGTTAGTGGTTACATGACCAATTAAACGTGGTCATTTAAGCAGTTGAAACTGCCACTTGAATAGGTCAAAACCGTTACAAGCAGTACTTTCATCAGTACTTTCATAGTGCTATCAGTGGATACACTGCTTCAGTGGAATCCACAAGCTTTAGTGGAAACATAAGATTCAGTTGAAACACTGCTTATCAGTGGAAACACTACTTATCAGTGGAAACACTGCCTAATAGTGGAAACCACAAGCAGTACTTTCCACAAGCAGTACTTTCTACTAGCACTACCAATACAAACCACTACAAGAGTCAAGGTGTTCATGGACCTTATGGGTGTACACTCCGTACCTCCTAACCCATACAAGGTATGAACTAATCCCACAAGTGTACTAAATTTTCCAACATAAATCTCAATTCATATCTCGCCGTGGAATACGACATCCGGAAGGTTGATTATTACTTGTCTTCAAGTAGTGATTGATTCTTAATCGGGAATACATAATTTTAAAACCGCTTCGCTACAAACGAATCAATTAGCCTTGGTCTGGATCCAATAGTACAAAAACATTGTTCTTTTTTATTATCCAAAATTAGACTTTGCTCGATTACGTGCCAAATGTTTGAAAAATAACTTTTTGATTTGATTGAAATCATTATCCTCCTCAATCAATGACATAAGTTGTTGATTGAGTGTTAGAGATTTTGACAAATGATAAGTCCAGATGATTTTCAAAAATATAGTCCGAGTTATTTTCAAAGCAATTTTGTTTTCATTAGATGACAAATATTTTTCAGAAGAATATTTAGAATGAAAAATATTTGTGATGGAAACATTTGTCTTTTTGGCGACAAACATTTTTTTTTAGAATCAGAGCATGAAGATTCAAAAATTAATTTAAGCATGGCTCTGTTCTTTCTTTTAAAACTGGTTACTGCCTGAAATTACAATAAACCATCATTTTTCTCCATCCCATTTTTTTCTTATAAAAAATTATGTACATTCGAACTACATCTAAAGACCCATGCCATTCTTTGAGTGACAAATCAAAGTCCGTAGATGTTATCGAAGAATAGAAATAGATGGAAAAAATAATATTTTGGGCTTTGCTTTTTTTTTTTTTAAGATTTTCTGATTTTTATGGATTTTTGAAATTTTATAATTTTCTATTTTCTTTTTGTGGGTTTTATAATTTTGTATTTTGCTTTTTGAATAAATATGTACAAGAGTTAGATGAAGAAAAGCCTTTACTCCTCGTCTTCCTCTTGAAGACGTTTGAGTGTTTCCGGTTGTAGACTCTTAAGTCCAAGTCGTGGAAGAATAAACTCAAAACGTTCTCTAGGAAGAGCTTTAGTGAAGATGTCTGCCAGCTGATATTCAGTTCTCACAAAATATAGTTCCACCAAACCTTTCTCCACTTGCTCCCTGATGAAGTGATGTCGAATGTCGATATGCTTTGCTCTTGAATGTTGAACGTTGTTGCATGAGAGAGCAATGGCACTTTTGTTATCACAATACAGAGGAATTTTGTTGAATTCAAAGCCATAGTCAGATAATTGGGATTTCATCCATAGGATTTGAGCACAACAAGATGACATGGCTATGTATTCTGCCTCCGTAGAGGATATAGATGTACTCATTTGTTTCTTCGAGGACCAGCTTACAAGCTTTTCTCCTAAGAATTGAGCACCACCAGACGTGCTTCGACGTGTATCTTGACAACCTGCATGGTCTGCATCTGCATATGATGTTAGTGACATATTGGTGTCCTTCGGATACCAAAGTCCCATATTAATGGTTCCTTGAAGATACCGAAAGACCCGTTTAACCACTTCAAGGTGCTTTTTGGTAGGCTTAGTCTGGTATCTAGTACACATGCATACAACGAACAGAATATCAGGTCTACTGGTTGTTAGGTACATCAGGGATCCAATCATACTTCGATATTTCGTTTGATCAACTATGATCCCTGAGGGGTCCTCATCCAGTTTTGTGCGCTCCACCATGGGAGTGTCAACGGGGTCACAAGTGTCAAATCCAAATTTCTTTAAAATTTCATTAGCATATTTAGATTGATTAATGAAAATGCCTCCAGGACTTTGTGAAATTTGTAATCCTAAGAAAAATGACATTTGTCCCATCATAGACATTTGAAATTTGGAGCCCATTTCCTTTGAAAAACGGTCACATTCATTAGGGTCGGTCGAGGCAAAAATAATATCATCAACATAGATTTGAACATGAATTAAATGTTTTCCTGACTTTCTGGTGAACAATGTGGGATCAACTACTCCTTTGCTGAATCCATTGGTTAAGAGAAACTTTGACAGTGTGTCACACCATGCCCTTGGAGCTTGTTTCAAACCATAAAGAGCCTTCTTCAAGCGATAGACATGAGTAGGACGTTCTGGATCCACAAAACCTTCAGGCTGGCTGACATAAACGATTTCTTTCAGATCTCCATTAAGAAAGGCAGTCTTCACATCCATTTGATAAACCACCATGTTCTTACTAGCAGCATTAGCCAAGAAGATTCTGATTGCCTCTATACGTGCAACTGGAGCAAGTGATTCCTCAAAGTCAATACCCTCCTCTTGACGATATCCTTTTGCAACAAGTCTTGCCTTGTTCTTTAATACATCACCATGCTCATCAAGTTTTACTTTGTAGATCCATTTGAGAGCAATGATCATAGCACAGTCAGGAGCTGGTACCAATTCCCAAACATCAAGTCGATCAAACTCATGAATTTCTTCTTGCATCGCATTGAACCAGCTATCCTCAGACATTGCGGTTTTGACATCTTTTGGTTCGACCTTTGATAGTATGGAATTGAAGAAGCACCATAAGGCATATGTAGCAAGTTGTTTACGGGTGGATACCGGACGAGAAGGATTCCCAATGATATTGTCCAATAGATGATCATGTGTCCATTTTCTGAAATGCTCGTGTGGTTGTTGTTGAGGAACTGATGTAGCAGAGTGGGTCCCTTGACGAAGATGGTTCAGATGATGGATCAGGGGCAAAAATGTTCTCAAACGGTGCATCTTCTGGAGTGGCAAAGGGGTTATCTCCATCATAGTTGGTAGTGACATTTTCATGATGTACACTCGAGGATTGAGGATTTGATGATGATGATGATTGATCTGCAGCAGGCGCTTCTTGACTTAGTGACACAGAAACTAACGGATTATCTGTGTTGACAGGATTAGGAGCCGCCACTGTTGATGGTGTAGACTGATCATTGACAAGAGGTTCATAGTATTCATCAAACATCGGATCAAACAATTTCTTCAAATCGTCTTCAGAAGGAGGTACATATGGAACTGTAGGTGAGGAATTCTGTACAAGAGAAGAACTGATAGGACTAGATAAGTGTTGAGATACGGGTCCTGAACTAGATTGCCCAGGAGCCTTTTGCTCAGATAGCTCATCGAAGGTGACGTGAATAGTTTCCATGATGTCTCGGGTTCTTTTGTTGTAGATTCGGTAACCCTTCCGGTTTGGTGTGTAGCCCACAAAAACTCCAATGTCCGCCTTAGCTCTTAATTTTCCTAAATCTTGAACTTCATTCGTTGGATAGCGTAAAGCACCGAACACACGAAGGAAAGAGAGATCAGGTTTTCGATTGTGAATGAGTTCGTATGTGGTTTTTCCATGAGTGGTGTGGATAAGCGAACGGTTTTGGTTATAGCAAGCAGTGGCAATGGCTTCAGCCCAGAGAAACATTGAAACCTTTGAGTAGATTAGCATGGTTCTTGCAGCTTCCACAAGAGTCTGATTTCGTCTTTCAACTACACCGTTATGTTGAGGAGTACGTGGAACACTTCTTTGATGGCTGATTCCAATGCTTTCATAAAACTGACTTAGTTCTTTGTTAACAAACTCAGTTCCATTGTCTGTTCGAATAATTCTGACTGTTTTATTAAGTCGAACCTGCAGCTATTTGATAAGCTTGATGATGACATCTGGAGTTTCATCCTTTGTCCTCAAAAACTTATCCCAAGTAAACCGAGAGTAGTCATCGACAACGACTAATACATATTTCTTCCCGTTTATAGTTTGTACTCTCATGGGTCCGCACAAATCCATGTGAAGAGTATGAAGAACTACCATAACTGAGTTTGTCGGTTTGAGTTTGTGAGTATATATCTTGCTTTTTCCCAATTGGCATGCTGGACAAAAATGATCTTTTTCATACTTTAATCTAGGCAAGCCTCTTACGAGGTCCCTTCTGGAAAGATCATTTATGGTTCCGAAGTTCAAGTGATTGAGACGACGATGCCATAACCATGAGTTTGTTTTTGAAGCCTTTGATAACAAGCAGATTAGAGAAGACCTCATCATATCTTCGATAGAGATGGTGTATAAGTTAGTTCCACGGGTCCCTTTAAAAGCTCAACACCATCTAATTCTATCACAAAGCAAGTATGTTTTCTAAAGGCTACTTCTAGATCAGAGTCACATAATTGGCCAACAGAAAACAAGTTATGACCAAGACCTTCAACATAATACACCCTGGAGATTACACTGTCACCAACGACATAATCTCCATATCCCATAATTTCACCAAAATGGTCGTTCCCGAATCTAACAGTCCCAATGAATTTACTCACGAAGTTCATGAGCCGCGAGCAATCTCCAGTCATATGCTTGGAACAGCCTGAGTCCAGGTACCATAGAACTATTTGAACGACCTGCAGTTGAACACAGACAAGAATGGATGATTGGACAATTGGGATCCCCATGCGAGAATGGGTTCCACTTGGTTAGTAAATGAGATTGGAACACCCACATCAGAAGCAGAAAAAATGATATCATTAGAGGTAGATGTCGGGCTAGTAGTAACAGTAGATCTATTCAAAGTATGTTCACTTCTTAAAGGTATAGTTCTACCAGTAGGCATCCATTTTCTAATGGGCATTGATCTAGATAATTTAGGGCACAACTCATTAAGATTGAATTTACGGCCAGTATGTATCCATTGATAACCTACGTTACTAAATTTTCTTCCTATTGGTTTCCAATGTTTTCTAACCCTCTCCCACCTTGGTTTTCTGACCTTCTTATCCTGTTTTCTAGTGTTAACATTTTTTATCGGAGATTTGACAACATTACTCAAATCATTCACAACACATTCATGATTAATACCAGAAATCAAGCATTCATTACATGTTTTGCAAGTAGTAGCAGAATTCGAATTAATTACAGTACACTTATAGCTAATACTAGAATCAACACAATTCGTCTTATTCAACACAAACTTATTGTTCCTAGGGTGGTCTTCTACTTTCTTCCATTGATCACTCTTTGCTTGCGAGGTCCTATCTTGCTTTGTATTGCCTGGAGACTTTGACCCGCTTGCCTTAGTATCACTGATTACTCCTGTAGAGGGAATGATGGGAACATTAGTTGGTTTTGCTACTTTTTGCGTTCTTGATCTAGAAGTGCTGGGATCTGAAGTACTAGCAGGTACATCAAAGTTCACATGTTTAACTTTAGGCTTAGAACAAGGCATATCAAGAGTCGCATGCTTAATACTAGGCATAGAGCATGGCATAATGACTTTATCTTTAGTACAAAAGGATTTAGGGCATGTTGCTCTTAAACATTCTAAGAGCTCCTGAGATCGTTTGGCATATAAGCATGCATACCTAACTTCTCTATCAAGTGGTTTATTTATGCTATCCTCTTCGACAATCTCACGGAGTCATTCTAGACTATCTTAAGATACGAAAAATATTCTTGACACACACGTTCGTTATTTCTAAGGTGAGGGGGAATATACTTTAAAGTCACAGCATACTTAGAATCCGCAGATGCCTTTGATACAAAATTCTCATCACAGATAAGTGGCATTTTCCCTTTTACCTGACTTTTCAGATTCTCAATTTCATTTTGTAAAGATGTAATTTTTTCATTGTTCTTGTCACGAGTGACTTTCATTGAATCATATAACTCTTTGAAATGTTGTTTAACTTTTTCATTTTCTTCTAGAAAACTCTCATTTTCTTGTTGTAAAACATTAATGATGTTTTGAAGATGAAAGTTTTGAGAATTCTGAGAATCTAAAAGAGGAGGCATTTGGGAGCCATTAACATTATTCTTTTCACCTTTCAATTGTGAAATTTGGGTTTTCAATCTTCTGGTCGTGTTATAGTGAGCTCGAATTTGTTCATCACGTTTGCTTATTTCAAAAACTGCATCAAACTTAGGAGCATCTAAAGATGTCTTGACATTTGAGGTTTTAACATTTTCTTTGAGATGTTGATACTTTAATTGCAAAGCAAGATGTTCAACTTCCAATTTAGAAAAATGTTTTACCAAGTTATCATGATCATCCTGTTCAATTTTCTCATGCAGTTTAGAGTTTGTGTTTTCAAACTCAATGACACGATCGTGGGAAACTTTCAGAGCAACAGATAATTCATGAAATTGAGAAGCTGTAATAGAATAATTAGTAACAGTGTAAAACACATCTTGAGCAATACATCCAGAAATCAAGTTCTCATTTAAGGTAATGCAGATTCTTCCTTTCAATTTCATTACATTTCAATTCACGTTCATAATCACTTACCTCAATTTCCATTTCATTAAACATTCTTTTCATGTCTTTCACTTCAGTGTCTATTGCCATTTGAAGAGACTCAAATTGTTCTTTTAGTTGTTTAAAGAAAGGCATGACTTCAGTTAAATAACACTCTTTTGTTTGTTCAAAACCCCTTTCCCCTTTTGTAATCCCAGTTGGAGTGATTCTCTTCTTACAAGTTTTTTCAAAGTCAACAAATAGTTGGTACACTACATATAAGCTAACTAAGGTTTTGCTTTGTGTGGAAAGAGTTCTAGGCACTAAATGCGTAGGTGTATTTGGGGGATACACAGTGGCTGGAGGCAGTTTCCTACAAGGGGAATTCTTTTCAACAAACTCATCAGCTTTTTGCTTGTCCATATCCTTTTTCCAAAACACTTGTTCAGGGGTCAACTGGGTCTGAGGTCTAAATTTATTAAAGGGAATCTAGTTTTACTTAGCATAATTTGGTGTTTTAAAGGTGATATTTTGTTTTATGCACGAAGGATCCTTAAGTTTATCATCCATTTTTTCTCTAGTGACTTCTTCTAATTTTCTATCTTCCTCAGTGCACTCAGCACAAGTGGGTTTCTGTCTAGGCTTAAGAATCTCATTTCCATCATTGATTACCTTTTGAGCTGCTTTACCTTTAATACAAGCCTTAGGATTTGGTTCTTCTACAAGTGCAACACTATGCTTATCACTTAGAATTCTATGCTTAGTGATCATGTGAGCAGTCTGAATGGTGTTACCTTGTACGTACAACTTGTTTTCGAGTTTGTTCTTTAAAGTTTTTAGGTTGGAAAATTCATTTAAAAGTTTTGATTCCTTAGCATTGAATTCCTGTTTTAGCACTTTTACATTTTCTTGAAGTTCTTGTTTTTGTTTAACATTTTTGTTAAGCTTTTCTTGTAAGGAATCTAACTCTTGTTTTAATATTTCTTCCCTAAAATTACTTTTTCTAATAATTGTACGCATTTGGTCATCCATCTCCTGCACACGGGTAGTCAATTCAAACTTAGCACGTTGTTCATATATAGCAACTTGTTCCTTGTAGGCATTTAGTTCAGAGGTTATAAAATCATCAGGGGCACATGCAGTGTATTCATCAAAGATGTAGTCCTCATTGACTGCAGAAGATGCATCACTTGGTACAATTTCACTTTCATTTTGCTTCACATATTGATCATATGGGACAATATTGCTATTACCCATATTTTCAATGTCTGATTCAATAATTTCAGGTTATTGTACCTTGTCTTGTATCTTTTGCCATTCAACTCCATCGTATAGTTTCAATACCTCTGATATGATTAATTCCTTGGAGGGACTGGCTTGTTGTGGTGAAGGAGCCTTTGGTGAGACCATTGGTGAGATACTAGCCATGAAGATGGTCTGGGCAGTAGGTTCATCATCGACATCAGAGTCAAATGCATCACAATCTGCAACTTGAAATGCATTTGGATTTTTGTGTCCCATACCCTGCACTGGCTATTCATCCGCATCTGCATCGTAATTTTTGGCATTTCCCTCAGCAAGAAACAGCAATTCTTCTTCATCCAATACTGCTCCATTATCTTGAGCTTGTACCAGCAGCATTTTGTCCTTGAAGTACTCTGCATTTTTTGGACGTTTAGGAGAAGTGCAGTTCCTCGCAATGTATCCTTCTCCACCACAGTTGTAACACTTGATTGGCTTCCCTTGACCTTGAGCCATGTTCCTTCCTCGATTCTGATTACCCACATATCCTCCACCTACACCAGCATTTCCATAACCCCCTCCTGCCATTCCTTGTTCATTCAGTCGTCCTTGCACATTTTGCACTACTACCTTTCCTTCTTTGACTGTAGCATGAGTGTAGAGATAGGAAGCAGTTCTGAGATGATTGTTGGTGTGTGGAGTAAAGTTCAAGTTTTGCTTAACCATTAGAGCCAGTTGATTAACAAGATGTTCCATTAATGTGTCTGAATCTAAAGGCTTATACCCTGGATCTGAAATGAGTTTGTGATTGCCATTTTCAGTTGGTATGACTTGTGATGCTTTGTTGGTTATTCCTACATTTGTGTAGAATGCAGTTGAATCATTTCACAAGCTTGCATCTCCAGAATTGGTCTTGAACTTTTCCAAGATCATTCGTTCAAACACAGCATGTTTCTCATTTTGAAGCAAGTAAGCATAAAATTGCTCGTAATTTGTGTTCCTCAATCCTTTGTTTAGCTTGACTGCAGTGACAAATTTGTGCCATTCGGGATTCATGTTGTTCACAAACTTTGAATTGAGCTAGATATTTGGCATCGTCATTTTGATATTCCTCATGTCATTCACAAGCTTGTGGAATCTCACATAATATTCAGTGACAGTTTCCCCTGGATTCATCTTAAAGTTCTCAAAGTCATCATACAGCCGAGATTCCCTTTCTTCTTTAGTCAATTCAGAACCCGAGAGAATCATCTTAACATTGTCCCATACTGCCTTCGCTTTAGTGTTGTGATTGATCAACTTGTAAATGTCCTTAGGTAAACCCTGAAGTATGATGTTTGAAGCCCTGATGTTTGCATCGTATCTCTTCTTCTCCTTATCAGTAAGTTCATCATACGTCTTTGGTCTATCCAATCCTAATATCATTGAACCATCAGCAGTAGTTTCAAGAATGTCTCTGGTAGTATCAACTTGGTATGGTCCTTCATCAATTGATTTGAGGATATTGACCCCATTTTCCTTTCCTAAGCAGTATAGCCTGATTCTTTGAGCCCAAGAGTCATAATCGGTTCTATCCAGCATGGGAGGACGAGTATCAGATCATGCAGCTTGAACGTCATTAGAGACAGAAGAAGTGATTGTAGACATGATTACAGATTTTACGGGGATTTTACTATTCTTTGATTAAACCGGGAAACAGATTCTTTCACGTGATTTTACTAAATCAAAAGAGAAATCGTAAAACGTAACACGAAGAAATGACAAGTCTCAATAGACAAGTTGCACACTTGACAAGTCGCACCCAAGACAACTCGAACCCAAGACAACTTGCAGCCAAGACAAGTCGCAGTATAAGACAAATCGCAGTACCAGAAAACTCGCAGTACAAGACAACTCGCATAAAACACAACTCGCATAGGCCGAAAACTCGCATAGTACACAAGTACACCCACTACTTCCACTACTTTGTCCTTTCTTGTCATTTTGTCTCTATAGACAACTCGCATATAAGACAACTCGCTTCAATAAGCAAACTCAGAATAGACAAGTCGCATCAAACGTGGGACAACTCGCATCAAAGAAATGTATACCGTGACTCGACTCGCATCCAACAAACATTCAAAAACACCACTTTTCAATCCAAAAACAACTCAACCACGATGATTCAAGCCTTCCAAACTAAAACCTAAACACTTGTAATGATTCGAAACACAAAAGTACAATCAAAATCCGAACTTTAACACTAGAAATGATCCAAATGATGCAAACTACTCTAAACTCATTCAAACCCAAAAACCTTATGAAAA
Source organism: Chrysanthemum seticuspe (assembly GCA_019973895.1). Classification (NCBI taxonomy): domain Eukaryota; kingdom Viridiplantae; phylum Streptophyta; class Magnoliopsida; order Asterales; family Asteraceae; genus Chrysanthemum; species Chrysanthemum seticuspe. Next base: position 184,943,884 of record BPTQ01000007.1, on the reverse strand, counting down.
CTACTAGAAATCCAAGAACATGAAATATGAGTGATCAAACCATGGCTCTTGATACCAATTGTTGTATATTGGTTTTCATAAACACATCACATATATTAAATATGGGGCGTATAGTATAGGTTCTAGAGAGAGAAAGTGGAAGAGTTTAGGGAACTTAGTGAGACAAAGAAAGATGATATTATGAAGCTCCAACCCTTTGCCTTGCAAGGCAAAGGGTATTTATAGTTACAAGCTTATACGCCCTCCTTCGGGCTGTGGATCAGGCATACAGTGGGTAAACACTCGTTCGTCCTCCACGGTGTTACTTAACAAACTAATTACTAACACTAAATGACTATGATTACGAGCATTCTAACGATTACATATACTTGAGGTGACAGACTCTTCAACTACCGGATTTTCTAAATCCTAACAATGAGCCATGGAGAATTCTTCACAGATCTCTTAAACTTCTGCAATGATTTCCATAGACTTCTACGATCAACAGTGTGGATACACACAAAAGAGCAATAATAGCTAGTGTCACCATTAACAGGTTCAACAAAGCAATGTATAACTTGTGCAGACTGATCCAACACCATAACATTCATACAATTTGGGTCCCATCAAACAATAATCCTAGTGCCACCCTCACAAGAAGAATCATTAGATACCTACTCCCATTGACCCAAAACATGTCTCCAAAAGACCATATAGACTATAACTGCCTTCTCTTAATAATTGCATAACTTGATCTTGGTTAGTGGTGTTGTTCAAACCCCTAACATTCTAATCAAAAGCCTTAAATGTCATTGGATACAATAGTGTTTTTTGCTGCTTCATTTTCACTAGTACTAGCAGTAATATCAAATTTTGGTTTCATTTGGCCCGCAACTCCATCAAACTCCGATTCCACATCATCATCTTCATAACAAGGATCCAAGTTAAACATGTGATAGTTCTTATAGAAATAGTCCATCTGGTGAATGGTCCAATCTAATCTAACTGTTTTTTATGGATAAAAACCCGCTTCCATAAGAATATCAACTTTAGACTTTAAATCAGGCCATATACTATTAAAATCATCAATGTCTTTGCCATTACCATAATTACCTCCTAAATCCATTCCCTCATCAATTAAAACTTAAAATGAGTTTTTGATAGGAACGGACTCACCAAAAATGCCACCAAAAGAACTGTGAGAACTAGAACCTCTTACTAGGATTTTAGGCTTGAAATTTGAGTCATTGCTACGATGCTACAAACTATTCTTCTCATCATTCATAACATGTTTACTTTCATTGTTTACCATTGCATAATTCAAGTTCTTTTTAGCCTCACCTTTCTTGTCTCGAATAACACCATTTTGATTAGAATTAGAAACACCACCACCATTACTATTAGGTTTAACTTGATACTTTCTTTGTACAAAATTACCATTGTTCTGTTGATAATTACCTTTCCTATAACTAACCTATGCATTCCCCTATTTTGAGAAACTTTGCTTAGGTAAAGAATTATGTCTACCATTACTCTGCATATTCAAATTTTGTCCCATCTAAACATTACCACTTCTATCATTTTAGTACCTAATAGAAACAGGTTTTGATGTTTTCATTATAGGTTTATTATTCCTACCCACACTTATAAAACCATCACCATCAATAACCATATCACTTTCTTTTGCCGCTACATTCTCCTTCAGCCCGCTTGAATCATTAACAAGTTTAGCAGCCTTCTCCTCATCCGTTATAGGCCAGACTTTACAAGAAACTTTAGAATGACCAAAAGTTTTATAGAAAGTACAAAGCTGGGGTGGTTTCCAATGATATTTCACTTCCAACTTACCAATTCTAGCTTCCCGATTACCAATGGGAGGATAAGAAATTTCTAACACATTTGGTAGGTCATCATCAACAGACACCTCAACCAGAACATGTGCAAAATCAAGTTTCCCGGATTTCTTCAAACATCTTTCTTTTGTCATCTTATCCATTATTAAAGGCTTTCCAACCCCACTCATAATATCTCCATTACCGTTACCATTGCAAAGTTCATAATGATATTATAAACACACACCCAAATGGGGATAGTAGACGGCTCAGTCTTTTCTAACCAAATCCCCGGCTCCCATACATTAAGCACCAAAGGAACATTCTGAACCATCCATGGACCACTATGAAGCATGGTTTTCATCCCCTCTTCACTTTTGAACTTAAAATAGTATACCCCTGAATTAGTTTTAGTATGTCTTCAATATGAGACACTCTCCACATCTTCATCAAGTTTTCTCTAACAACTCTATAATCCATCGACGTACCAACAAAATAGCCATAGAGCTGCAAAGAACAAGCATGGCCCCCTTTATAAACCTCTTTAGTAGTAAACGCAATCCTTCTATTCCCATTTTCTTGTTTAGATACACACTTAGAAGCATATTCCATCTTCCAAGCCAACTCTGCTGAATAATGGTTTGAAATAATTGTAGGACCAAAAGCACTACCCTCTCCAGAGTTCCACACCCTTTTAACAAAAGGGTTACTAGCAACATTACTTCCAAACTGAACCTTAAACAAAGGTCCAATAGGTTTCTTAAGAATTCCTTTAGAATTATCATTTCTCCCAAATTCAAAATCCCTTCCAGACTTATCACAGACAATACCATCCATAGAACTGGAAGGAGAAGCATCGGTACTACCTACATCACCCATACTAGTGTGCTCAGTTCTAGTAGTAGGACCTGTCATTCCCTCATCAAAATCCATCCATGTCTTAGCAATAGCAATGCCATCATTAAGACTAGAATGAACACAACTAGTACTACCTACATCACCCATACTAGCCTTATGACCACTAGTCTTAGCCACAGGATAACTCTAATTCCTATCAATGGGGTTATTATCTAAAGCTAATTTAATAAACGACCCATCATTACCATTAACCATGTCATTTTTATCAACAGCTTTGTTCAAAGAACACATAGTAGCATTATCAACAGCTTTGTTCAAATGAGAGGTTAAACGTCATTTGAAGTTTAACCTCTTTAGTGTCTCATAGATATCTGACAAAAACAATAGTGTTCTTTTTACTGACACTGAGTGTATTGTCTTATCTCCAAATTTTATGTTGGTTGGTGAAAGTCAAATTCTACTTAGAGTTCCTAGAAGAGACACATATTGTAACTAAAACGCACATATTGCCCAAAAACATGAAAACAATGTCTCACAGCATCAAAACAGTAAAAATATCATTTGAGTATCATTTTCTCCTAAGGAAAATATAATGAAAAGGGGGCTAGGAAAACTTACCTCAAGTGGTGTAGTGAAATTCAGAATATCACATATAAAATAAACGTACAAAGTCTTAACCGCAACCTATTTAATTAACGAGGTGCATTAGGTTATGCAATGAAATGAAATTATGTATATGCGCTTTCTATAAATCTTATATCACCCGTACATGTTTGCATTTAAGTTTAATAAGTAAAATATAACTTATGTCAAAATTGTGTAATTATATAAGTTCTGACACTTGGTCAAAATTTCCCATATTGTCCAATCTTTGAAAGTCATGTTACTTATTACTTTTTGATCCCAGTTGAAGTAGATAAATCTAACACAAGTATAGTATAAACTGTCTTTGAATTGCAAAATCCAATCTTTAATATTTAGAAAAATTATCAATGAAACAGTGAAACAATAAACACAAATTCAACAAACAAGCTCAAATATTATTAATGATAATAATACGAATACTCTTCACAGTAATAGGGTTACAAAACCTTGAAGCTAAAATGGTTGTATACTTTTGTGTATTAAGATATATCTAACTCTATGCCCTAGGACCTCCTTTTATACACCAAGGAGTCCTACACAACTTACAATACTTTTCTAAGTATATCAAATTTTTTCTATAATTATCCAATACATGTCACACCCCCAAATTACCTGTTTTGCAGCGGAATGGAATTCCTGGGGGTTGACTGTCATAGCATCACAATCACAGTTATATTGAACGACCTAAAGTGTCGTTTGGAAAATACATCGCTTGATTTAATAAAATAATCAGAGTTTACAAAGTATAGGTCCCAAATGAAAATCAACTTGTGCGGAAATAAGTTTGTTACAATTCAAACGATGTTTTAAAGTGCATAAATTCTATGAGAGACGCGTCGTCACCACGACTCTATGATAAGTCCTTATGTATGCCATGATGTGTATGCCTTAGATACCTGAAAATACATTGCTAAAAGTGTCAACACAATGGTTGAGTGAGTTCATAGAGTTTATGTAAATGTTTAATACGACTACCACAAGTATAAATTATGTATGACAAATATGTCACAAAAATGGTACAATTGCTTAAGCTCATGACACCGAAGCTTGACTGATGTTCGCCCCAACAGAGTGTTTTGCCAAACAACTCAAATAATGATAATGAAATGAAATGCATCCGTCCGGTTGGAATCCACCAACCCGGATGGAGGTGTCACCCTCGATAGATCTATCCACTCACCCTCGCTTCTATGAAATTAACGGTTAATGATTATGAAATGGGGACATTTAACTGGCAATGAGGTAACTTACGCAATGTAATGAATTTGATATACTTGGCATCGTAATAAAAATGATGTGCAATGTATTCTCCCCCGTAGGTTTGAAATAAGTATAAACTTGAATAAATCGGGGCTATGAAAACTCACCTGTTGCAATGATAATGATGATATAATGGCAATACTGAAATGAGGCGCAACCTCTGACCGTGACCTATTATGAATGATATGTTCTAATGTAAATCATGAAACAATGTCGTGTATGCAAATCCACATGTAATCTATACCACTTGTACGTTTTTGAAAATAGAATTTATCGTCGAAATATATGTTTATGACATCTCGTTATATTTTAAAATACTTTACAAGTATTTATGTTGAAATGATATCCTACGATAGTCATTTAATGATTTATTATGAAATTATAACTTTTCGTCATAAAATAATGTCATTTGACAATTTCATGAAAGTGAATAAACGGCCTCGAAAAGCTAGTCGTAAAATGGTGCACGTCGAGTGTTAGGAAACAAACTCAACGGTTTTGGGAAGTTTGTATCATTATCTCAAAGTTTTAGCATTTAAGTTTTCATCCTAGAGGTCTCGATCATGGAGAAAAATATAAGTTAAGTATGGTACTTGCGTCCAAAAATATTGTTTAAGGATGGTTTTCGGCAAAGTTTAAGTGAGCGTATTTTATTCATTACAACTCCGCTTGACGAACGGTTGGACATTTTGGAAAATATGCTAGGCGAACTTACTTTTACTAGAAGACATCATGTTATAACAAGTACTACATCCATGTTAAAAACGACCCTCAACATGGTCCTTCGTGGCCGTAATATTTGTCTAATAGAAATATATTAGTTTTTCTTATATAATATAGTTACGGCAACTTTGTGCAAACGCGTGTAATTTAATCGTTACAAATCCGTTTTCTACGTTTTATATGTCCTTGGCTTCGTATTAAAGTATACTAATATATTTTTGATAAGTCGACACAATTTATAACGCTTAAGACTCATTTTTGACTCGTACAAAGTGGAAGTAGTATGCTGAAATTTCAGAATTTTATAGTTTTCATCGTCAAACTTGAAAAATTCATAACTTTTTCGTTATAGCTCCGTTTTAACCCGTTCAAGCGGCCACGTTTTCGTTTTAAAGTATATTTTCCAAATATCTAGCCCAAAAATTTTTATCTACTGTCGAAAATTCCAGAATTCAAAAATATGGACAGACCCTTAAGTAAACTTGTCGAAATGAGTTTTTCTCGCGCAAAATCTATTCTAACCAATCCAAAACAACTCCGGAGCTATTCTAATCCTACCATACACCTTCTTAGGGTGTCATGGGTTCCTAGTCATCACCAAAAGTGATATGTTTCAAGGGATAATTTATAGGATGATTATATTTCATAATAAGTAATAAAAACATTAAAAGTGGTATAAATTCATATGTAACATGCATGTTTTCTTGCAAAAATGATGAAATAACATAAAGATGAATATGAAAAAGTTATGAAGATCATGAAATGCTTACTTGAATGATTATGTGAAGAAGATGATAAAAACCTTATTAATCTATAGATTTTTATTTCAAAACCTTGAAATAGATTATTAGTAGGACATGATAATCAATTGAACTAGAAAATTTTATGGTTTCTCCTTGGTTCTTGAGATGGCCGGCCTTCATGGAGAGGAAGAGAGAAAAAGATTTGTTTTACACCTTGCATTGTGTGTAGTGTATGTGTTAATTAGATATTATGTAGTATATTTAAGTAGATATTTTGTGTCTTCATGGTGTGACTCATCCTATGGGTCGACATACAAAGAAAAAAAAAGACTAGTAGCATTTAATAATGATCAAGTATATTAATGTAGAGTAAATGTGTAATTAAGTAAGGGTAATTAATAACTTGTGTAAATATTTGAGCTTGTAGGGTAGCGTTAACTAAAAATAAATTTTAACGGAACAAATAATATATATCGATGTCATAAAAATTATAAAAATACATTTCTCACAAGTATTGAGTGAAATAATAATTATTGTGTAGTATTTACGAAAACCGTCGTAATTATATAAATATAACAATTTATATACCAAATAAATTTAAAACACCGGGTAAACTATTAATAATATTTTTATAATTTTAATATGAGTATAAAAATATATCGGGATAACTTTTGGAAGTATCGGATCAAATGTTCAAAATAATTAATTACGTGATAGCGTTTATTTAATAGAAATTATACGTTTAATAAAAAATGCAAAACCATGCATGAACTAATGTGATAATAATGATGCTAATGATATGTAGCTAAACCTAGTCTATATGAAATGTCCTTGATGATTGTTCATGAATTCGCAGCTAAACCATTAAGGTTACGCGAATTTGATACTCGTAAACCTAGTTTACGATAAACGATGAAATAGTGAAACTTGAATAATGATTTTCTCCGGGAATGAATAGTGTTTCGTGAATAGTAAATTTTTGAAATACGTTCTCAGAATATTACTTTGACTCCGAAAATGATGAATAGTAAAATTTTGAATAGTAACCGGTGAATAGTAAATTCCCGAGATGAATAGTGAATTTGAGAAATGACCTGAAAGTACGAGTTGTCACATTCGCCCATCCAAAAAGGAATTCAGTCTCTGAATTCAGTCCATGTTAGGTTCTACGGTGTTATTTGTGAAAAGGTGAGTATATTTGAGTCGCATTGGGTCGTCCAATGTTTTTCTGAATCGTACCACGCCTTTCCAAGACGAGACTTTGAACATAAATCTGTTGCCAACTTGAATTTCTAATGGTTTGCGACTTATGGAACATACTTCCAATATTTTGCGCCGTATATCGACGTAGCTTATCTAGCTATATGTTGTTACTTGTAACTGATTCTTGATTTGTACAATTTCTTTGTTTGTTTCATGAATGAGTTATGGACTAATGAATTGGACTGTCCTGATTTTGACCAGTGAATAAGTGATTGACACCTCAACCTTAGAGTGCCTCAATCGGTGTAATCAATATGTTCATGTAATAACTATTGTTGTAAGGGAACTTGTTCGACGATGAATGATTTTACCCAATCGTTTCCAGAAACAATCATCTATGCTATGAGAATATCTTCTAATGTTTGAATTGTTTTCTAGCTCTGACCATTGAGCTGAGGATAATAGGCAGTGTTAATGTCCAAGTGAATTCCGAAGGAATCTCAAAATGATTGTCAGAAGGCTAAGGTGAATCGAATAGCTTATATCAGGTATAATTGAAATTGACACCATGTGTCTCATGACAAATTCCAAAATGTCAAGTCTGTCGAAAAAGGCATTATTGAAAAGAATAGATTATGGGTAACAGTTGTGATTCCTCGCGTTTCTAGTTCTAGCGAATGTCATGACTTACGTCTTCCTTGCCTAAGGTACTTAGTCTCCATGACTAAAATGTTTATTGTTTGATTATCGAAGTGTTTCCATGCTATATGTTGTCAAGTCACAAAACCTTAAATATTTAAGTGATGTGGTGTAGTGATTGATTTTCAAGATTTGTCCCGATATCGAGTGCTTCTAAAATATTTCATCACTTATATTGTTATCATGCTAGCAAGAAAATAGATATCAGCTCATACTATGTCGAAGAATGTTTGTTCTAATTTCACTTGTAGATGGAGTGTCATTGATTGTCCGATATGTTTAAACCTGTTGCATCTCTTGATATAGAAGTAGGTTATTTGGAATTTCTAGAGAACACAATGCCTTAGGGGAAGTTTATATCGATAACCTTAATTTAACCAAATTTTCCTTTAAGGGAAACTCATTGTTTGGAAGTTCACATATTGTTGAGGCCATGTTTATCGGAATGTTCTGCAGTCTCAGTTAGAAGACTTGGTTTATCCCTATAGTGTTGCTTAGTGTGTATTCGCTTCGTACTAAATCTTATAACTCGGTCTAGCTAGTACTTTTGGAATGATATAATTTGGCTTCTAGTCCAAAATAGTGGTTCGGAATGTCTCGTGATGTCTTAAGATTTTTATTGAGTTTCAAATCATCTTACTATACACTTCTAGTCCCTGTTGGTAGTTCTGAAATCCTTTCATTGTTTTCTTGTATCGAGGAATCCTCCTCATAAATTGTATAGGAAGCCTTTCCTAAAAAGGTCACTCGTCAAATTCTAACTTATCGGTTGAGTGAGGGATGAATGGCATAGGCTTCTATAGAGTGTTAACAAAAATAAATGTTTATGAACAATTGCCTTTGAGTGAAGATTGTTTTAGAAAGTTTGAAAAGACGCTTGTTTCTTTCATGCCATAATTCTTCCTGAATTATACATAGGTGATCAGGCTATGTATAGTCAAGGACAAATGATGTGATGCTTGGTTTTGTTGAAATGGTATTATGTTTCTCCGAAGTTTTAGATGGTATTCAACGTTTTGTTTTGTAAGATAATGGCTCAAAAATTTTTCAGAGTAACATGAAAATCGTTTCGCATGATGGTATTAAATAGTTGATAAAATGACTGAAAACCAATTGATAGGGTGGTAAGAAAACAACTTGTTTTAAAACTTTATGAAACCATGTTTCTAAGATGGTGTAGAATAGCTTGAAATAAAATTAAGTGAAATAATGTTATGAAGTAGTAGCAAAGTAACTTGAAATATAATTTGTTGAATGATTTGTAGGATACATGGGAGAACCTCATAAAATGGTAATAGTCTCTTAATTGGTCAAGAATAAAGTTGGCCTAACCCCTAGTAAGATAGTGATGTATTGTCGCGAAATGATTGGAAATTGGGCAATTGGAATAGGAATGAAATGAACAAAGGTTGTGATTATCGTGGAGATAATAAATGATACAGATTACATTAGCTAGAAAGGTACTTATTATCTGTTCCTGTTGGTAGTCTAATCATGTCTCAAGTGTAAAAGCAGTAGGCAGTCTAGTGGCAATAGCCCTAGAACTCTCACAGTCCTCAAACCTATGAGATGGTGTAGTGTCTATAGTCTTTGTGATAGATGGTAATGGTGTGTTAAATCATGCACGCTTCCCAAGCTGCAAGTCAGATGTATGAGTAGTAGGTCCACTAGGACTAAGCTTGTAAGTCCTACCAAATGGTATGATCTGTCCCAACAGAATGATAAAAATTGTCCTGATCCTACAGTGAATCAATGATGATCGTGATGTTGTAGGTGCAACTTCGTCCTCCTAAAAGGGTTCAGTCTCATCATTTGATGTTATCGGTGTTGAGTCAACTGATGTTAAAATTGTGTTAGGGAATGACAGGGCATTCTCCACATTGGTGTCTGATGTGAGTATGATGGGATGGGTATTTGAAGGCATCTATGTGACAATCGATTTTGAAATGAAACTAAATAACTTGAAAATGTACGTATGAATCCGCATGTAAAGTGAATATGCACTTATGATGAAATGATGAGATGCTATGATGATGTAGTTATAGTCTAGGGTCAATGATGCAACCTAGTTCTCTATAACCGAAGCTCTGATGCCAATCTGTCACACCCCCAAATTACCTGTTTTGCAGCGGAATGGAATTCCTGGGGGTTGACTGTCATAGCATCACAATCACAGTTATATTGAACGACCTAAAGTGTCGTTTGGAAAATACATCGCTTGATTTAATAAAATAATCAGAGTTTACAAAGCATAGGTCCCAAATGAAAATCAACTTGTGCGGAAATAAGTTTGTTACAATTCAAACGATATTTTAAAGTGCATAAATCCTATGAGAGACGCGTCGTCACCACGACTCTATGATAAGTCCTTATGTATGCCATGATGTGTATGCCTTAGATACCTGAAAATACATTGCTAAAAGTGTCAACATAACGGTTGAGTGAGTTCATAGAGTTTATGTAAATGTTTAATACGACTACCACAAGTATAAATTATGTATGACAAATATGTCACAAAAATGGTACAATTGCTTAAGCTCATGACACCGAAGCTTGACTGATGTTCGCCCCAACAGAGTGTTTTGCCAAACAACTCAAATAATGATAATGAAATGAAATGCATCCGTCCGGTTGGAATCCACCAACCCGGATGGAGGTGTCACCCTCGATAGATCTATCCACTCACCCTCGCTTCTATGAAATTAACGGTTCATGATTATGAAATTGGGACATTTAACTGGCAATGAGGTAACTTACGCAATGTAATGAATTTGATATACTTGGCATCGTAATAAAAATGATGTGCAATGTATTCTCCCCCGTAGGTTTGAAATAAGTATAAACTTGAATAAATCGGGGCTATGAAAACTCACCTGTTGCAATGATAATGATGATATAATGGCAATACTGAAATGAGACGCAACCTCTGACCGTGACCTATTATGAATGATATGTTCTAATGTAAATCATGAAACAATGTCGTGTATGCAAATCCACATGTAATCTATACCACTTGTACGTTTTTGAAAATAGAATTTATCGTCGAAATATATGTTTATGACATCTCGTTATATTTTAAAATACTTTACAAGTATTTACGTTGAAATGATATCCTACGATAGTCATTTAATGATTTATTATGAAATTATAACTTTTCGTCGTAAAATAATGTCATTTGACAATTTCATGAAAGTGAATAAACGGCCTCGAAAAGCTAGTCGTAAAATGGTGCACGTCGAGTGTTAGGAAACAAACTCAACGGTTTTGGGAAGTTTGTATCATTATCTCAAAGTTTTAGCATTTAAGTTTTCATCCTAGAGGTCTCGATCATGGAGAAAAATATAAGTTAAGTATGGTACTTGCGTCCAAAAATATTGTTTAAGGATGGTTTTCGGCAAAGTTTAAGTGAGCGTATTTTATTCATTACAACTCCGCTTGACGAACGGTTGGACATTTTGGAAAATATGCTAGGCGAACTTACTTTTACTAGAAGACATCATGTTATAACAAGTACTACATCCATGTTAAAAACGCCCTCAACATGGTCCTTCGTGGCCGTAATATTTGTCTAATAGAAATATATTAGTTTTTCTTATATAATATAGTTACGGCAACTTTGTGCAAACGCGTGTAATTTAATCGTTACAAATCCGTTTTCTACGTTTTATATGTCCTTGGCTTCGTATTAAAGTATACTAATATATTTTTGATAAGTCGACACAATTTATAACGCTTAAGACTCATTTTTGACTCGTACAAAGTGGAAGTAGTATGCTGAAATTTCAGAATTTTATAGTTTTCGTCGTCAAACTTGAAAAATTCATAACTTTTTCGTTATAGCTCCGTTTTAACCCGTTCAAGCGGCCACGTTTTCGTTTTAAAGTATATTTTCCAAATATCTAGCCCAAAAATTTTTATCTACTGTCGAAAATTCCAGAATTCAAAAATATGGACAGACCCTTAAGTAAACTTGTCGAAATGAGTTTTTCTCGCGCAAAATCTATTCTAACCAATCCAAAACAACTCCGGAGCTATTCTAATCCTACCATACACCTTCTTAGGGTGTCATGCGTTCCTAGTCATCACCAAAAGTGATATGTTTCAAGGGATAATTTATAGGATGATTATATTTCATAATAAGTAATAAAAACATTAAAAGTGGTATAAATTCATATGTAACATGCATGTTTTCTTGCAAAAATGATGAAATAACATAAAGATGAATATGAAAAAGTTATGAATATCATGAAATGCTTATTTGAATGATTATGTGAAGAAGATGATAAAAACCTTATTAATCTATAGATTTTTATTTCAAAACCTTGAAATAGATTACTAGTAGGACATGATAATCAATTGAACTAGAAAATTTTATGGTTTCTCCTTGGTTCTTGAGATGGCCGGCCTTCATGGAGAGGAAGAGAGAAAAAGATTTGTTTTACACCTTGCATTGTGTGTAGTGTATGTGTTAATTAGATATTATGTAGTATATTTAAGTAGATATTTTGTGTCTTCATGGTGTGACTCATCCTATGGGTCGACATACAAAGAAAGAAAAAAAAGACTAGTAGCATTTAATAATGATCAAGTATATTAATGTAGAGTAAATGTGTAATTAAGTAAGGGTAATTAATAACTTGTGTAAATATTTGAGCTTGTAGGGTAGCGTTAACTAAAAATAAATTTTAACGGAACAAATAATATATATCGATGTCATAAAAATTATAAAAATACATTTCTCACAAGTATTGAGTGAAATAATAATTATTGTGTAGTATTTACGAAAACCGTCGTAATTATATAAATATAACAATTTATATACCAAATAAATTTAAAACACCGGGTAAACTATTAATAATATTTTTATAATCTTAATATGAGTATAAAAATATATTGGGATAACTTTTGGAAGTATCGGATCAAATGTTCAAAATAATTAATTACGCGATAGCGTTTATTTAATAGAAATTATACGTTTAATGAAAAATGCAAAACCATGCATGAACTAATGTGATGATAATGATGCTAATGATATGTAGACTAAACCTAGTCTATATGAAATGTCCTTGATGATTGTTCATGAATTCGCAGCTAAACCATTAAGGATACGCGAATTTGATACTCGTAAACCTAGTTTAAAAAAAACGATGAAATAGTGAAACTCGAATAATGATTTTCTCCGGGAACGACTAGTGTTTCGTGAATAGTAATTTTTGAAATACGTTCTCAGAATATTACTTTGACTCCGAAAATGATGAATAGTAAAATTTTGAATAGTAACCGGTGAATAGTAAATTCCCGAGATGAATAGTGAATTTGAGAAATGACCTGAAAGTACGAGTTGTCACAATATATATCTGATAAGCAGCACTAGCAAAAATGCCTAACAGTAATAACTTACACTAACAGTTGTAACTTTGCACCAGTAGTCTTAACTTTGAACAACATTAACTTTGTACTAGCAGTCTTAACTTTTGTAACCAGCAGTTTTAACCACTTATCATATATTCTTAAAAGTTCCTTAGCAGCATTAAATTTTTAATAGCAGCAGTAATTCCAACATGAGTTGTAGTAATACAAACAACATCAAGAAGTCTTTTAATCCCAACAATCCTCCCCTAAACTTGATATTATTCTTCAAAATCATCAAGTTTCTTCATTCAAAGCTTAATAATCATTGGGAGGATGCTTCCAAAAACATCGCCTCTTGTCAAGCTATTTCTCTATCTACTTAAGCAGTTGATAGGCCATTTTGGTGAAATAATCCACTTGAATCTTCTTATGCAACATTTTTGCAATTGTATGTGGTGAAAGGGGATATGTCTTATTGACCAACATATATACAATCATAGATTGCATCATCAAGGAATGAACTCCACATGAATCATAAAGTGTCCAGTTCCATACATGTAACACCCCCAAATTTGGTACAGTGGAAGCATTCGGGTCATGGGGTGCTACTAATTGGCATCATAACACAAAGTATAGAACAACGGTTTTACATTAAGAAACTTCATAAACAAAGGTATAAAGTTTACATTATTCAAAAATAGCGTGGAAATACAGGCCCATATTAATAAAGCGGTCGCAAATATGTCAAAGTATCCTATGACCATGCCATGCCATGCCAAAAGCCTCCAAAGTAAATTGTTGCCATAAAAATACATGCTAAAAATATCAATACGACGTTGGTAAGTTCATAGGTTTGTAATAAAGCAGTAAATCAGTTTCATTGTGCATTGATATACAAGTGTGCAAGCATAATAATAAAGCGTAGAGCAAGCAGTTACATCATAATAAAATCACTTGGCTAGTCAGGTAACCACCCATTTAAACAACCAACAACCACACTCTTCATCTACGAATCTTCATCTCCGAAATACATATGTACTAAATGCATGCCTACCAGCTGGAGCTAAAACATGAGCACTCTCACGTCAAGTGGATTAAATCCATGACGCAACCACACAGAAATGTCACACAGAAATACCACACAAAATAACCAGAAACCACCAGTGCTCCTAACGCAATTATATCCACGCACACGCTTGTCCAAAATAATAAAACAAACATTAAACCACATCATTAAAAACTTGAAATAGCTGAACAAGTTATTTAGCGAAGCACATAAAGTTTTCAAGAATCAAGTCATTTGTTTAACTAATCGCATAGATTGGAAATTAGTAGAACAAGCATGTATTCTCCCCCAAAAGTGTTTCAAAACAAGTAGAGTAGGGGCCATGAACTCACCTCAATATAAAGTAACGCAAGAATCACAACTGTCAAAACCGACATCAAGAAGCATAACACAACAGTATCGAGAGTACAAGTACAATGGTACGGGATCGACACAACATAATACGAGTATAGTTATCTCAGAATACGATTGTAAAGCAAAATGAACTTTTCAAAAGACAACGTGTCTTAGTTTTTTCGAAATTCTCGTATCAATAGTTATAAGAATTTAATGTCATTGTTTGTAAGAAAAGTTTAATATCAAAGTTTTTGTGTAGTGGTAAGAGATCAAGGACTCACATGCATCTCACGCCAAACGTAACTCACACCAAGTAAAATATATGTCCCAACATATTATAAGGAATATTCAATAAAAATTAACCAAGACTCGAGAACATACGCCAAAACAATAAAACATATAAAGGAAATTAAGCAAGTAAGGATCAATTAGCAAATATGTAATAAGTATGTAACTGGTAAAGTTTTAGACATTTACCCGGTAACCCCAATTAAAATGCTTAAGAAATGTATGTTTTATACGAAACATAAGTTTTAGTATATACATTAAATGGAAAAGATTTCATATAAATAAAACTATACTTTTCATTTTTATAATCGAGTTTACATAAAATTAGTTTCTTTGGCGATAATAAATATATAGATAAAGGTGTGGTACTATTCATTGATTAAAATACATTTCGATAATAATTAATCTGGTTAGATAATTTAATGAGTTGAAAGTGTTTACTAATTATCTGGCTTTATGGCTCGTCAAGAGTCCATAATTTATCTAGTGAAATTTTAAGTCCAACTAAAATCCATTAAAAGTCCAATGGTTTGTCAAAAGTTTTCAAATCTCATCCGGTATTATAAAGTCCGTTAAGCATATGTTTTGTCCAAAATCCAAAGTAACAAGTCCCATAATGTTTCTGAAACATACCAATGTTGACAAGTACCAAATAAATACATATGTTAGCTCAATAACCGATACCTGCTAAATATTAATTTTAGTATAACTCTTTTGAATCAACCCACCAATAATTACTAAGTGGGCTTCGACCCTCATAAAAAAAACGCACCCTAACGGTGACTGCTACGGCAGCAACACCAACCCGAGCAAACATGTCTAACATAATAACATCACACTTTATGTTTATGGTTGCCAAACACGTTCAAACATCCTCCTATTATCATATTACATCGAACCAAGGTTCACCCTTGTAGGCGACTACCTGAACCATAACGCATCATACAAACCATACACACCTAATGTAGATCGAACACGAGACACAATAAATCAAACAAGCACGATGGTAACAACAATATTAGCAAAGCAATAAAAATTAAAATCTAGTCCGCGACCAACTCGACTGTAATCAGGTTGAAGACTACTCCGACATAGAAATTCTACCAACAACATCTTCGAAAAGTGAATCAAACCAGGTTCCAGTCTAACCCGACCCCTTGACAAATCAATCCAACCCGAATCAAGTTACAAGAACATCATGACCACCATTCACACGATTCATCAAAATTAATACCACACGATATCACTTCATAAAACGTTTTTACAAGATTAACCACACGAGACCATAATCAAAAATGTTATTATAAATCTGAGTTTTTATTCCACGAAACATCACAAAGCATTTTACAGTCAGTTTTAATTCTAAAATTAGAAATGAAACGGGTTTTAACAATTTGACATACCACACGAGTGAAAGAAAATTGACAAGGGTGATGAACACGAACACCAAAACCATGAATCATTCACGATCTAACAGCCTATAATGACCCACGTCACTCTAAACCCAAAACTACCTTCGCGACCTCGATTCTTGGTCCAAAGCAGAAAGGAGACGGCGGTGTGGAGGCGGCTGTGATAGTGGCCGGAGGTGGTCGCCGGAATGTCGCCGGAAAATGGAGAAGGGAGGCAGTGAGTGAGAGAAAAGAAGGTAGGCTGCGTTTTTGGATGCATTAGGGTTTTAATGAAATAAAACCTACTACTACTACTCTATTAATTTGAGCTAAGGGCGGACGGAGTGGAGCTCGGGTACTCCATCGGGTAGTGCTAGGGTATTAAGGTACACCGCCCCGTGTACATAGGGTACTTGGCATTTTGTACGAAATCGAGCTCGGAACCCGCTCGATTTAAGCTTTGTTCTCTATTTTTTTTTTGTCTTTTTATGAAAGGTAGTGTTAGGGTAGGATCGGGTACCACTCCGTCTAGTTAGGGTAGTGTTAGGGTAGTATTGGGGTAGTTTTGAGGTGGAAGGTTTTTATTGGATAGAGGTGATGTGGCACCCCCAGGGTATTAGGGTATTAGGCAACCACTCCTTCCTCCCTAAGCAATGTTTTGAAACCCGGGTCGACCCGGCTGGGTTAACCGGTTGGACCGGTTCCGGACAAAAAAACGGGTAAAAAAAACCCGGGTTTCAAAAAACGGGTCAACCATTTAGACCCGTCGGGTTTTAAGTGACCCGGGTCTTGAAACCCGGCCGGGTTTGGTTTATATCATTTTTTTTAATACAAAACCTCAAAAATAAACCGTGAGTATTTTAGTTCACTTTAAGTTTATGCTTTTGCGTTGTCATTTGATGTATAAAACTTGTAAATCTCGTAGGATTTATGTCTTTTAAAGTATAAAACTTGTAAAACTCGTAGGATGCATGTTTTTAGAAGTATGAAACTAGTAATCTCGTAGGATTTATGCCTTTTGAAGTATGAAACATGTAATCCCATAGGATTTATGGTTGTTTAGATGCAGGTTTATAAATTATGCAGGTTTATATCCTTGTCCACCTTTGATTTGTTGTTTAGAGCATGAAAAATGGTTCTTTGCTTTTTTTTTTTTTTCACAGCAAATTGTGTTTGGACATTATGTTTGGACAATAGAAAATGGATGTTTGGACATATGCATAAAACCGGGTCTAACCAAGTTGACCCGGCGGTCGAACCGGTTAACCCTGTCACTCGGCCGGGTCGATCACAAACCCGGGTTTCAAAACATTGGAGCTAACACCATAAGGACGAAACATGTAAAACTAGAAATTCAAGGGGCGGCAGGTAGAATTAAACCACATGGACCACTAGAGTAATTTTCTTAACCTATTGTAATTATTAGGTTAGGGACATATTTGGATTAGCAAATGATCGATTCAAATTACAGAGGTTGAGCCATCGAGCTCGGAACAATTTTTCCAATCAAAACGAGTGTTCACATGACAATTTCTTGTAAATAATATAATAATAAACTTTAAATAATTTAATGAGTTTACGGTTGTGCCAGTACGCACAATGTGTAGTTTTCACATTTAACAATAAAATCTCTCGTATTTGATTTCAAATTGGCTCAGAAAAGTCCGAAATGAAAAATAAGTAATAATAAATATAACTTATTCTTAAAATAGACTCTTGAAAAATTACCAGATGCTACAATACATCAACTCCATTCTAAGCCCTCTATACTTCATCCTTTACATGTGGTTCAAACATGATTTTCAGATCACTTCATAACAAATAGTCATAATCTACCACCGGCCTTGTTGACCCATACTTAGCTTTTACCAATTTCCACTGATTTTCTAAGTCTTCTCTGTCAAAGTTCTTTCGCATCTGACTAAAGAACATATACATCTGAGATGTTCCATTAGCTCTTGTGATCTGGTAATAGCTTTTCTTTCCTTCTTTATATATATTCTAGTCAACAATCCTTGGAGGCTTACTAGCTAAAGGAATAGCATCAATTATTGGTTCTTATTCATCTGCAATAATTTCCATAACTATTTAAGCCCAGCTGTTTCTTGATCATCATCAATCTTTTTCTCACTTGTTTCTTGACTATCCTCCACCTTTTACTTTTTAGTGACCTCTTGCTCCAGCTCTGTTCATGCTCTCTTGTCACTACCTTCCACCAACTCTGTATCTTGATCAATTATGTGCGTTTACCTTTTTCATTGCTTTGTTAAACTTATCTTGGATCTGCTCAAAGGAAAAAGGTGTCAATTCTTTGAGCTTCCATCCTTCCATGCTCTTTAGATAAGTACACATTATCTTTCTCTGTTGTGTTTTGGTTGGTGGTTGGTTTCTCTTTGCATCTGCTCTCTTTGCTGGAAAGTGTTTTCTTCTTGTCTCTAAGAGTTGTACAAACAGTTTGGCCTTTTCAGTATCAGACAACTCTTCTTGTTCTTTAGCTTGCAATCTTTCAGCCAACTGATAATCAGCATCAATCTTTGCTTGAACATCATCCCATGTGTTAATCAAGGCAAGGTTGGCTTCTTTTTCTTGTTCATCTTTCTCTCTTGTAACTCTTGCTTCCTCATCAAATTCAGCTTGTAATTTTTTAGCAGCTTCTTCATCAAGTCTGATTTGATCTTTCTTCTTCATCTTCACAGGTTCTATCATTATCCCTTTGCCTTTTTCCTGTGAAGATATTGTTTTAGTTGTTGTAGATTTACTTGGTTCTCTGATAACAACCCCTTTCTCCTTGGGTTTGTCCTTATTAAAGCTTCCAGTGCTTGAGCCATAGTAATATCATCAGAAGTTGTTGTAGCAGTAGTAACATCTTTTACAGCACTAGCTGCACTAACTTTGTCACTCGTAGCACTAACTTTGTCACTCACAGTACTAATTTGATCACCAGCAGTATTAAATTGAGCAGCATTAACCATTAGCATCGCAGTTGTTGTGACCTCAAATTACCTCCATCATTTACTTCTTTAACAACAACATCTTTATCATTTACCCTTTCAGCAATTGTTTCAATAACTTCATCATTTACACCCTCTTCATCTTACATCTGCTCAACCACTACATCATTCCTCTCCTGTTTGGATGCATCCTCACACAAACTCTCTTCATCTTCTGAGGATTCAGTTCTAGCAATTATAGCAACCTTGTATAACCTCTTTAGCTTATGAGTTCTTGACCTGTCTTTCCTTTCAAGCTTTTTGACCCTTCTCTTCAAAAAATCAATGTGAATCTGCTGAGAGAATGTTGTATTCTTTAAATCAAGAACTTGTTGTTGTAAGTTGGTACATAATGCCATCAATTCATTAAGTTTCATGCTATCCTCATCACTTCGAAGTGTGTTACCTCTTGCGAGCAGTAAATCATTGGATTGTTTAGATACACTCTCAAACCTAGTTTGACCCGGTGTATCCCCCATGGTTTCTTGGCACCTGGGACCACCACCTAAACTAGCTCCTAGGGAACTAGATTCATTAGGTGTTGCCTTGGATCGGGTCTTATTGATATTACCACTATCCTGTTATGCTTCTAAGCTAGAAGGAGTAGTAGCAGCCCCCACCAAACTGTCACCCCTCTCCATATGGATAGCCTCATCTGCAACACTTTCAGTATGATCACCAGACTGACGTATCTGAGTGTCCTTTCTTTTAGGCTTCCTAGGTTTTGGGTCTTTTGGGTTTGTGAAGTGGATGGTTGTAAAATGTTGGGTGTGTGTTGGGGATCAGTGGTATTGTTGAACCTTCACCCATTTATTGTTTGTTTAGTTCCACCATTTTTGGAAACAACGGTGTTACCTTACCGGAAAAACCTTTGCCTACCCTTCTCATATTTGAAAAAAAACCTTTTTAGTATGAGAGGGTGCAATATATATTCTTTTATGTGTTGGCTTTTCAGCAAAATGTTTGTCCAAAAATACTTGTATACACCTTGGGTACATTAAAAATTTTCCAGGCAAATTATTTAAGTTTCTAACCATACTATCAAAAATTCATTTTGAAAAACTGAATTGATGGTTTGTAGCTAAGAAGATAATGGCAAACGCCATAGTGTTGTTAAACTCATTCTAGGCAGTAGTCTTTAGACTTAGACACTGTAAGATTCTATGGATTGGAAATTTCTATTGAGGGGAGAAGAATGCTTTATAAAAAGTTAATTTATCAGAAGGTTTCTCATATGCCATCAATGCAAGATTTTCAAAAATAGTAGAATTTGGAAAACATTCAACACCCTCATCATCTGCTAGTTAAAGAGTTATTCTAACAGATGTTTCAGTGATGATGATTATCTCTTTACCATCTACTATGGTTGTATATGTACTTCCCCATTGATAGTTTTGGCCACAACAGAATACTAGAACTTTTTGATGCAGTAAATATATATAGTGGGATTAACAGTAAGTGCATACCTTATAGGGTGTGCATTCAAAAAATCTACTATATGTTCAAATCCCTCACTTTCAGTGGATTCAGAAAAAAACGCGACCATATTATGAGAATCAGCAAATTTTAGAGTCGCCATTTATGTTGGGTTTTGAGATTGAATGATTTAGGGCTTGTTTTTGGAGAGTAAATTGAAGAATGAAACCAATTAACTGATTGAAGGATTTAAACCCTTAATTGATGTATTTATGAAATAGACCCTGAACAACCCAGCAGCAGTAAGTTATGCCTAGTAGCATTAACTTTGAGCTACCAGCATTAACTCGAATATCATTCCAAACAGCTTGTCCATCATCAATCTAACACTTTTCTTTTCTTATCGTGCAAAATGTTAGTCTAAAAACCAAAAAAACAAAAGCCATACCAATTTTCATAATGATCACCATATGGATTATACCTAGCAGTAGTAAGCATAACCGACAACATAAACTCTTAATGACTTGAATAACAACACTAATCCATACAAAACTCTACAAAACCATAAAGAGATAAAAGACTTTAAAGATTTAACATTCCAATATTCGCAATCAAATATTGAAATCTACTTAGATCAAAAGCTTTTGTAAGCAAATCTGCAACATTCTTGTTAGTATGGATTTTAACCATTTGAATCAATTTATTTTCATCGCAATCTCTAATAAAATGATGTTTGATCTCTATATGCTTTGTTTTTGAATGAAAAACTGGATTTTTAATTATGAAAATAGTACTGTTATTGTCAATAAAGCTTTTAGTTGGCATAAAATTATACCCATAATCAAGTAGTTGATTCTGAATCCAAAGAACTTGTCTACAACATTTTGAAGCAGCCACATATTCAACTTCTATTTTAGAATTTGCAACCGTAGTCTGTTTCTTGCACTGTCATGATATTAATCTACACCTAAGAAATTGGTAACCTTCTTAGTTGAACAAAGATGATATCATCTACGTACACTTGGACCAACAAAATATCACCTTTGTACCTTTTGATAAATAAGGTCTTGTCAATTTTCCCTTTTTGAAATCCATTGTCCAATAGATATGTTGAAAAGATTTCATACCAAGCTCTAGGAGCTTGATGTAGTCCATATAGTGCCTTTTCAACCTTGTATACTCTATTTGGAAAGTCTGGATCTTCAAATCCTGGTGGTTGACATACATACACTTCTTCTTAAATCTTTCCATAGAGAAAAGCACTCTTTACATTCATTTGATACACCACAAAATCTTTAAATGAAGCATAAGCTAGAAATAGTCTAATTTCTTCAATTCTTGCAATAGGAGCAAAGACATCCTCATAGTCAATTCTTTCTTCTTGTGTGTATCCTTGAGCTACCAATCTTGCTTTATTTCTTATCACAATTCCTATTTCATCCTTTTTATTCCTGAAAACCCATTTAGTACATATAGACCTTTTTTCATTTGGTAACTCTAGGAAATTCCAAACTTCTTGTAACCTGAATTGTAGAATCTCTTCCTGCATAGCCTCTATCCAGCTTGGATCCTTCAATGCTTGAATTACCTTTTTGGATTCTTCTTGTGATAAAAAGGAAGCAAACAAGCAGTTTTGAAGGTCTTTATGGTTTGTTCTTTGTTTAAGAGTACAAACAAACCCATGTTCCTTCAAATTCTTTGACATGTTACTTGTTTGTGTAGCTAATTGCTCATATCCAATCACTTGATCAAGAGGATGATCTTTATGAATTCTTGTAGTTGGAGTAGGACTGACAATTATTGTTGTATCTAAATTAGTCATATCAGCCATGTCACCATCATCTTCATCACTACATGAGTAATCAAATATGCTAGAATCTTCAAAAGCATGCATTCCTTGATCACCAGAAGTTCAATGCTTGCTTTTTACCAACATCATTAATTTATATGCCAACAGCATTAACTGTTGAACTAACAGTATTAACAATGTTACTATTGTTTCCATCACTAGCAATATTAATAGTATTAGTGATGTTAACATTATCATCTTTCTCTTGATCATCACTTTCACTTTCTGTTTTTCTTGTATCTTCATTAGCCTTCTTTCCATCATCACTTGAAGATTTGGATCCATCTTCTTGAGAACTCTTTGGATCCTGGGAAAATGGTGAATCAACAGTCCATAATGGTAGCAAAATGTAATCTTTGACGGGTTGTGTCTCCTTTCTAGCTTGACCTGCATTATCACTCGCTTTTGCACCTCCAAAATCATTAGACTATGTACCTGTAACAACTGGCTCATAATTCCTTATTCTTGTTAGTGCTTTAATATCAAATAGCCAATCTGGTCCACTACCTACAACATTAGGTGTACTTTCACTAAATCTAATATGTAAGTTCTCTTCCACTATACTTGTTCTATTATTTAATACTCTAAAGGCTTTACTATTAAAAGATTATCCAACAAAGAAACCTTCATCAACCTTACCATCAAATTTGCCTAAGTGATCTATGGTATTGTGAATGGTAACACGACACCAAAAGGTCCCATAAAACATAAAGTTGGCGTTCTACCATAAAATAGTTCATATGAGGTCTTTGTTATAAGGCTTAACTACTAACACTTTATTTTGCACATAGCAAGCAGTACTAACTGCTTCTACCCAAAAAGTAGTTGGTAACTTAGAATCAGCTAGCATAGTCCTAGCAGCCTCAATTCGCGTCCTATTTCTCCTCTCAGCAACACCATTTTGTTGACAAGTTCTAACTACACTATATTGTCTCAATATACCCTTCATCTCACAAAACTGAATCATCTCTTTATTTTTGAACTCAGTCCCATTATCACATCTAATCACCTTAACCTTGTAATCTACTAGATTTTATATTCTAGTTATAAAGGACTTAAGAATGCCACTAGTGTCATCCTTAGTAACTAGAAAGAAAACCCATGTAAACCTACTGGAATCATCTGTGACAACTAGGCAATACATTTTCTTCATTAGGATTTTTACAAATGTTGAACCAAACAAATCCATATGTAACAAATGTAAAGGTAGACTGATTGAGTTCTCTATTTTGGACTTACAAGAGGCTTTGTGCTTCTTTCCCTGTTGACAAGAAACAGAGGTTTGATCATTTTCAAAAAGTTTAGATGGTAAACCTCTTACAAGATTTCCCTTAACCATTTTATTCATATATCAAAATTTAATTGTCCTAGCCTTCTATGCCAAAGTTTAGATTCATTAGATGTGGCTTTTGCAAAAAGGCAACTTAAAACTCCTTTAGGAACTATGTTCTTTAAATCAACACTATACATATTGTTCTTTCTACCAACTCTAAGTAAAACATGACTTTCATCAATTAACTTAAAGTTTAGAGATAAAACAGTACATTCAGTGTCATTAAAAAGAACACTATTCTTTTTGTCACACATTTGTGAGACACTAAAGAGATTAAACTTTAACTCTCTCACAACATACACATTTTTTAAATCTAAATTACCAGTTTTAGTGGTACCTTTTCCTATGATTTTCCTTCCTTTGGGGTTCTCTCCAAAAGCAACATATCCTCCATCTATCTCCACATAGTCTGTAAGATAGGACATGTTCCCTGTCATGTGCCTTGAGCATCCACTATCAATTACTCTTTGATCTTGTAAATCCATTTGTCAATCGCCCTGCATATTAGGTAAGTAAATCAATTTCTTTTGGGGACCCAAGCCATCACTGAATTAATGCACTGTTGTGTTTAGAACATGGTCTAAAACTTTAGGATTTAGTTTCCAAACCCAACAAGCTGAGGCCTTAACAACATTAACATTATATCCCTTAACAACATTAACTACTGCTTTTGGCCTAGCAGTATTAAAATTTTTACCCCTAACAGTATTAACCATTTGATTAATATTACTATTTTTAAATGTTGTGTTCTTATGAATGGGACTTTTAACAGTTGAATGTGTTATTTTAGAAAGATATGACATTGATCTAGCAGCATTCACTGTTGTTTTTGAGTGAGCATTATTAACTTGTATAATAGTATTCACCAATACGGATGGTTTTGAAACATTTTGTCTAGCAGTATTAATTGATACTAAGCCAGACTTCATTAGTACTGCTCTTGGAACCATGTTCTTATTAGCATAGGGCTGAGTCTTTTTAGCAAAATTCTGATGATTCACCCTTTAAGCATTGTTCCGAAAAGGTTTTACCATCTTTTGATTTTGAAACTATTTTTGATGGTAATTGCAATCAACCTGCAAACGATCAAATCTTCCACAAACATAACAGGCCTTATTAAACATCTCAAAATTACTTCCTAGTTTTTGAGACATCATATTGTTCTAGTTTCTTTGATTGCCTCTTGGACTGTGAGTGTTTTGCCTAGGTTGCTCAACATGTTTAACAGTTTTCCTAGCAGTTTTAGGCCTCACTATTTTCTTCTCAATAATTGGGGCATCATCATTCTTCCTAGCTACCTTAGGCTCTTCTTCACTAGACTTAGTTTTAATATTCTCAACTACAGGCTCATTAACAAACTCATCTAAACCAGTAAAAGACAAGTCAGGTGTTGGAGGCATAAACATTCCTGTAAAGGATGTGGAACTACATTAAAGCCTAAACATTTCTTGTAGTTGTCAATAATCTGACATTCTATGATCTTGTTTACACTTTTAGATGCATATTTTAATTTATCTACATTTAGTTGAATGCCATCCTTTTCCTTTTAAGCTATTTCAATATTCTTCCTAAGTTATATAATAGTTATTTCTCCTACATGAATTTCAAACTCTAATCCCTTAATCTTTTCTGCATAAATAGGCTCATTTGTTTTATAAAATTCAAGCTTTTCTTCCACTGACTTTAACATGTCTTAAACCTAGAACCATTAACTCGGATTTCTTAAATTTAATAGTTTATCATATTGAGATTTATGAGATTCAATAGTTTCCAAGCAAGATTTTGAACAAATAGAATCATTGTTTACACTTTTAAACTTTTAGATGCATTTTCAAATTTATCTACATTAAGTTGAATGACATCTTTTTATTTTTAAATTTTTTCAAGCTTCTTCCTAAGCTCTCTAATAGTTATTTCTCCTACATGAATTTCAAATTTTAAGCCCTTAATATTTTCTTCATAAATAGACTCATCTGTTTTATAAAAATGAAGTTTTTCTTCCATTGACTCTAAACATGTCTTATAAGCTATAACCATTAACTCGGATTTCTTAAAATCTCTTAATAGTTTATCATTTAGAGATTTAAGATATTCAACATTTTCCAAGCAAGAGTTTGAACAAATAGAATCATTGGATACCTCTGTGTCAGAACTTGAAGATGAGAAAGCCATGAGTGCTTAATTAGCTCTTTCCTCTGCCTGATCACTCCAATCATAACCACCAAGACCATCACATAACACCAAAGCTGTGGAATTAGATGTTTCCATAGACACACTATTTCTTGAGATTTTCTTGTTTTTATAGTCTAGATTTATTGGAGCTCTGCACTCCCTAGCAAAATGTCCCCTCTTGTGGCAGTTGTAGCATTCCACTTTGGACTTATCAAATCCAATGTTCTCATTGCCATTGACAGTAAGCTTCCATCCTATATTCTTCAAAAACCTTCTAGCTCTCATACTCAACATGGCCATTTGCCATCTCAAATCCATCCCTTTAATGTCATCTGGATGGATTTGTTGCAAGTCCTCATGTGCAAGTTAAGGACTATTTGGTTGACTAGCAAAGAATGAACAAATAACAACATCACTCAAGCTATTAATATTAGCAGCATTAACTTGAATGATAGCAATAGAAACTCCATGAGCAGATTATTTGCTTGGGCAGTATTAACTTCTTCTTTAGTGCTGCTAGAGTTGTTATTTGAAGAGGACAAGCCATGTTCTTTATGCTTGAACTTGAGCTAGACATCCCTTTAACTTCTAGTTCATCCACCTTAAGGTTGTTGTAGAGATCATCCATGCTCATATTATCCAAATTAGCCTTATTCCTCCATACAGCAGCATGTGTGTTCCATTTTGTAGGACCTTGTTTTATCAACCTTATCACGTTACAAAACCTTAACACACGATATAACAAGTAAAGATGAAGCACGAAGGTGGTGACTTGAAGTGTATAATACGTATGGCACAAGAGAGAAAGATGAAAAGAAAGAACTTATATTTCTTAAAGAAAACACACACTTAAACACTCAAGCACACACCTTAAATGACACATTTGAGGTGTATTTATACTAGAATATATTTGGCCCTAAAGGCTTGGCCATGGGCCTAGTTTGGGCTTGGATTGGGTTGGATTGGATTATAACTTTATAAAGGCTAGCTTAACATAACTTCTAACCAATTAGCTTAGCCCAATCCACGAGCCCATTGACTATTCTATCACAATATCTAACACACGTTACAAAGTTCCTAAACATGAATGACCATCACTTGATATTAATTACTATTAAGGCTAACAATCTCCCCCTAAGGGGTGGTCATTCAAAAGATGCTCCACTTGATTAGGTCTTTAGTCTTCTTGATCTTGAACTTTGTGTGTTGACATAAAATAGTCTTGATTCTTTGTTCCTTCATGCTTTGTGATCAGATAATGGTTTTGTCTGCCGTTTTTCAACTTCTTTGAGATAGGTGTCTCCACGTTGTTCTCTACCATGCTCACACTTATTTTGACTTTGAATTTCCAATGTTGTGAAGTTCTCTAGTCTTTAAACTTTGTAGATTCAAATAATCATCTTTAACTTTGTGTTACCTTTGATTTTGGTGAGAACTTTCATGTGTTGTGATGTTGGTATGAGCATGGGGAGGTGGTGCGGTCTTTCCTCCAAGGAACAATCATCAGTGCCTGCATGAATATGTTAGTGAAAAATACCAATCGATCATTGTGGTCTTTTCTTAATAAATTGACCACTACGATTGTTTTACTGATGAATGTCTTGATTCCATTCACCTTGGTCGGGCACATCAGCCATCCGAATCCTGTTGAGGGGCAGTTATCATTACATTGGATAAATCCAAGTAACGACCCACGTCTTCAGGATTCAATTCGTGAAAGGAATCTCCTTGGCCGGATTTCCAGCACTTACAAGCTCAACTGTCGAGGATGTTAACAACATAGTGTGAAAACACATCTCAAATTCTTACAAAGGCTGTTCCTGAATTGGAGGCCCTCAAGAAGGCTAACACGATATACCGAAGTATATCTACAATTCAGGTGAGTCGCTGAGATACACCGAAGCATCACCTCACGACTGTAGACCGTTTGAGATACATTAAGCGTAATCCATAAAGAATTACTGAAGTGACCTGCTGTCAGAGCTGTTTGATGTTGATCCTGGCAGGAGTTTCCATTCAATCATTGAGGATCACATTTGTAAATCCTCTCATAAATGTTCTAGCAGATAGCTAAGATCTGCGAAGGAATCTAGAGTATATCACTTGTGTCCTTATTTTTGAACAACAAGTGATGAATTATTAAGTGTTACTAAGAGATCTTTTAATGAATCTCGTGGCCCTAGACTCGATTAGTGAGTTTTGGATTTCCTAAGCGGAGACAAGGGAGAACGTCTCCTTCTTCAATACCAACGATCTCTAAGAGAAAGTCGATAGATTACGTAGGGTTCCTTGTGAGAATGAAACAAATCTTTTTGAGAGGAATTGAGTGGCTAGAAGGTTAGGTACAGTGCATCACTGGGTCCATGACGTCTTTGTCTTCAATACCGGCGTCATCTTAGTGACAACCAGTAGCATATGAATTGAACCCAGTTTCTGCCCTAAGGTTGATTATGGAGGGCTATTTCTTTTCACTCTTTTTCTTTACTTTTCTTTTTAATTCTTCAACCCCTTCTTTTCTCCTTTCTCAAATTACTCCTTTTTTCAATAATACCTAAGGACTTCTAATACTAAATATGTGTATTGTCCTTGTGTAGATCCCTCCGGCTCTAGCGGATCATAAGATGGATTTTCCTATCCTTATTCACCTTATAACTCCTTGACTGTTCCTATGTTGCCATAAAACCTTTTTCTTGAAATTTTCTTAAAAGTGTTTATGATTATAAAACATATTTTGTTAACACCTTGAGAGTTTTATATTTTTAGAAACACTCCCCCTTCACATGTGCTTATATTGTTTTAACTTAAATCTGCACAGTGAGGGTAGAGTTCACACTTTTTGAATTGATCAGCTCTTGATAGACAATTCCCCACGATACACGGTTACGTTGCTTAGTTAAAGAGTTCCATTATCAGCTTTTAGGTGACAACTAGCTCTAATAACTAACTTGAAGTTGTAAACTCTCCTTGAAAAGAAGGTTAAACCCATGAAAGTGCATATTGTTGGGATATGAAAGTGCTGAAGATATGAAAGTGCTGTAAACTGCAAAGTACTGGAAGAAGTCAAAGAGTCAAAGTACTGCTAAAGACAAAGTCAAAGTACTGCACTATGAAGTCAAAGTACTGCAAGAACAAAGAACTGTTATATTCGTTTATGGAAAGTATTGTATTCTATGTTTAGATTACTTGTCGTACAAGAATACAAATTGTAAACCGACTAGGATATCCTTGATCCTATAAAAGGACTCCTAGATTGGCATTAGATGTACGATTCCAAAAAGAGTTTTAGAATTTACGAATTAGTGTTTTAGAGAGAAGTTCGATTATCTTAGAGTTGTATTAGAATATCTGCATAATAAGCAGATTTAGAGTTTATAATAAAAGTTATTCTTCTTAGCTTTATTAAGTAAATTCCGCGTACTTGATAAAGATTGCTCAGTGTTTCTTTGTTAATAACTTAGGATTTATCCGAGGTTATTAAACCTTAATAAGCTAGTTAAATTTAGTTTGATTAAAGTATATCGATCCAACAAGTGGTATCAGAGCTTGTGTGGAAACTCTGACTAGGAAGAAATCCTACTTCAACAAAATTCAAGATGTCGACTGAAGCTGTTCCACCGCCCTCAATCACCTCACTCAGAATTCCAATAATCAAGAAGGGAGAATATGATCTCTGGTGCATGAAGATGAGGCAGTATATTGCCATTACAGACCATGCTCTATGGAATGTAATTGTGAATGGGAATGAAGTTGTTACAGAACCCATTAATATTCCTGGACAACCAACTGCACCAAAGGCAGTCTTACCAGCAGCAACCCTAAGGAATCAAGAAAAGGCACTAAACATTCTCTTATCTGCCATTCCAGATGGTCATCTTCTCAAATTTCATGATGCTAAAGATGCTAAGCAGCTCTGGGCTGCTCTCAAGACCAGATTTGGAGGGAATGAAGCCTCTAAGAAGATGCACAGAAATTTGCTGAAGCAACAGTTTGAAACTTTTACAGTTGGTGAAAGAGAGAATCTTGATGCTGCATATGATAGATTTCAAAATCTCCTCAACATGTTGGAGTTATACAAGGCAGAAGTGTCAGTTGAGGATGCTAATTTAAAGTTTCTAAGGAGCTTGCCATCTACATGGCATGCGATTGCTACTATGATCAGAGGACAACAAGGATTGGATGTTATGGACTTTGATGATCTCTATCATCAACTGAAGGTGTATGGACATGAGATTAGTGGTCAACCCAAATCTAAATCTCATAGTAGTGCTTTTCTATCATCTGAAAAGAAGAGCAGTACTTCCAAAAGTACTGCTTCTCCTCAAAGTACTGTTTCTCAAAATACTGCTGTTTACAACCCCCCTTCATATGCTCAGCAGGCCCCACCATCTACCACTTTGCACTCAGATGAAGTTGTGTGCTCCTTCTTTGCACAACAAGCCAATTTACCTGTCACTTATGAAGAGGATCTAGCACAGATTGAAGAAGATGCACTTGAAGAAATTGATATCAGGTGGCAAGTTGCTATGATCACTGCAAGGATCAAAAAGTACATGAAGAAGACAGGCAAAAGTATTGATTTCAAACCAAAACAAGGAATAACTTTTGACAAATCTCAAATTGAATGCTTCAATTGTCAAAAGACTGATCACTTTGCAAGGGAGTGCAGGTTTGCTAAGTATCAAGCAAACAGAACATCTGAGAAGCCAAAACTAGAGCTCAAAGAAATTCCTATTACTGAAACAAAGGCTTTGGTTGCTCAAGAGAAGTTATCAGAAGTTGATTGGAGTGAAGAATTTGATGATGAACCGGTGACTTACTGTATGGTAGCAGTGGAAGATGCAGTTGAAGACACAGTGGAAGCATTGGACTGGAGCACTGCTTTTGAAGAAGAACCTGAACATGCTGCTTTGGAATCTAATGATGGCTTTGGAGGATTTGATTGGAGCAAAGAAAGTGAAGATGATACTGTTCTTCTTGCTATGGTGGCTACTTCACCAACTCAGTCTCCTATCTCTGAGGTATGCTCAAACTGTTATGAGTTTTATCTAAAATTACTTAACAGTTATGTGATTGAAAGAGATAATTGTGTTAGGGCTAGGTCTGAGGTAGCAGGTTATCAAATCACTTTAGAGTCTATGGAAGCCAAAATATTAACTCATGAAAATAATGAAATGGCTTGGGCTGAAAAATATGAACAACAGGATTATCAGTTAAAACTTAGTGAATGGAAACTAAACTGTAAAATTGCTGAAATTGAGAAATTGACTAAGGAAAGAGATGAATTGTTAGCTAACTTTGCTGCTTGGGGAGAGTCTGGCTTGTCCCATGTTGCTTATGTTGAAAAACAGAGAAGGGCTTACATTAGAACAGGCTTAGGATTTGGAATGGACTTTAGTACCATAAATGAAAACCAACCTAGTGATCAGGATGATGGTGATTTTGAGAACATAACCACTAGTGATGATGAACTCATTAACTATGTAGATACATCTAGTAATGAGGGCTCAATAAGTGAACCACCACCTGAGTATAAGAAAGACAATGGTTATCATGCTGTTCCTCATCCCACTGGCATTCATCAACCCTCTAGGCCTGATGTTTCTCGCTTTGGAGTAGATAGTCTAGAGTTTAGGAAGAAGCTTGTAGCTCAACCCAAAGAAGCTGTTGAAAATAATGTTCAAAATCAAGCAGTACCTTTAAAACAAAGTACTGCTCAACAAGCAGTACCTTCTGCAAAACCTTTTCAAAAGTATTGCTAAACCTTTTGGGGATAACTTTGGTCAAAACAGGTTTTATCATTCACCAAGAAGGCAAAATAATTTTGGGCATAGACATAGAAGAAATCACTTTGGACATATGGGTCAAAAACTCTGTTTTGTGTGTTATAGTCCTAATCATTTAATCAAAGATTGTGATCGAAACTCAGAATACCTTAGCAAATTTCCAAAGAACAGATCTGCCAATCACACACCTAGAGAGCACAAACCAGTTTGGAATAATTCAAATAGGGTTAATCACAGAAACTTCACACCAGATCATAGATACCCACATAAAAGAAGACCTTTTTCAAAACCTTCAGTATCTCACAGTACTTTCCAAAGTACTGCTCAGCCAAAACAAGGTACTGATCACACTATTTGGAATAGGAATTCTAGGAGATCTCACTATCAACCTAGAAGGTATTACAATTCACATAGGGGATCTAGATCACAGGAACCACGTGTTAAACCAGAATGGGTTAAGAAGGAAGGTACTACTGAGGGACACACAATACTTTCAACAAAAAGTGAATCTGATGTTTTTGTGACACAAGAAAATGCTAATAATCTGGTGAAAGAGATTTATGTTGAAAAACCAGAAAGTTTTGAAAATCCACATGTTAAAGATCAAAAGATAATTTTGGATCATCATTTGAAAGATAGTGGGAATTACATACTCAAAGAATTTGAGTTTGTCACTCCACAAGGGGAACACAAGTCAGTAATGGCTTGGGTTCCTAAAAATCACTAACTCTTTTCTTTGTGTGCAGGGCAACCCAGAAGAGGAGCTTAAAGATCATCTGATTGTAGATAGTGGTTGTTCTGGAAGTATGACAGGAGACAAAGAGATTCTGTCTGATTTTAGAAATATTAGTGGAGGAAGAGTTGCGTTTGGGAATGATCCCAATGGAGGAAAGATTACTGGCAAAGGAACTATCAAAGCAGGGCTTATTGACTTTGAGAATGTTAGATATGTGAAGGAGCTTAAGTTCAACTTGCTCTCAGTCTCTCAAATTTGTGATAAAAAGCATCCTGTGTTATTCACTGACATAGAATGTCTCATCCTTTCCTCTGACTTTAAACCTGTTGATGATGACATGGTAGTACTTAGAGTACCAAGGACAAATGATGTGTATAGTTTAGACATGAAGAGTCTACATTCTTATGGAAGAGCCACATGTTTGGTGGCTAAAGCAACATCTGAAGAGGCACATCAATGGCATAGAAGATTGGGCCATGTTAATTTCAAGAATATCAACAAACTGGTCAAAGGCAATCTAGTTAGAGGTTTACCTTTAAAAACTTACAAGAATGATCAATCATGCTTGGCATGCAAGAAGGGTAAACAACACAAAGCTTCCTGCAAGAAGCTTGAGGAAATAACTATTAGAGAACCATTGGAGCTGTTACATATGGATTTATTTGGACCTGTCTCTGTGGCAAGTTTAAATAAGAAAAAGTACTGTTTGGTTGTTACAGATGATTGCAGTAGATTCAGTTTGGTTCACACAGATGACAACGTAGCTGATTTACTCACCAAAGGCTTTGATGTTTCAAGATTCAATCACTTGGTGGTGAGTATTGGCATGATTAACTACTAAGCTATGTTTGAGGGGAGGACTATAAGGTGTTAGTATAGTCCTGTGTATTGCTTGAGGGGAGGATACTTATATATACTTAGTTTCTATGGAGGAATTTGGAAAAGTACTGTTTTTCCTGAAAGTACTGCTTGGAAAGTACTGCTTTGGGAAAGTACTGCATACGTGGAAAGTACTGTTTGTCGTATTAAAGTACTGTTCCAACGGTTATATTGAGGGGTAATTAATGCTAACGGTTATTTTATTTTAGGCAGTGATTTTTCAAAATCTCTCCTATAAATAACTACTTTCCGATTTTCCCTCTCATATTATTACATTAGCATCGTTTCCATTTTTCTTCAATTTCAATTTGTGCTTACATAATCACCAATGGCGACTCGACCTACTGTTTCAAAGCACAATATGGTAGCAAATTTAGACAAGACTGAAGATAATGCGGTGTTTCACTATATTATTGATTTTTTAACTGGGTCGCAAATCAGTTATGCTCTTTTAGTGGAGCCGGATATTATTGAGCCTTGGATTCAAGAATTTTGGGCTACTGCAAGAGAAAACATGGAGAATGAAGAATTTTATATTAGGGCTACAGTTGTTGGACGAACTGTGAAGATTACTGAAGCATCTATTAGAGAGGATTTGCTGTTTAATGATACTGAAGGTGCTATTCGTTTTGCCAAGGAATTGATTTGGGAAACTTTTGGGCATATTGGTTATGAAGGTTCTTTAACGGAACAAACATTCAGAAAACAGTTGTTTTGTCCTCAATGGAAATTTTTGGTTCATGAGTTGCTACATTGCATAAGTGCTAAGAGTACTTCTTGGGAGCAGTTCGGGTCCAATATAGCATCTGCTATGGTTGGGTTAGCTACGGATCGAGTTTTTAACTTCTCAAGGCTAATACTGGATGGGATGCTTTCGCATATCTCACATGGATCTACTTGGCTAATGTACCCACGGTTTATACAGGTTTTTTTAAACAAGCAGCTTGCTGATGTGCCAAAACCTACCGACTTATTGCCTGCTATTGTTCAACAATCCAAGATTTTTACTTTTATGGCTAGAAGAAGTGATCTATTTAGAGGTCCGGATACACCTTTAACTACTTCTATGATGGAAGTTGTTCAGGCTGTTAGAACAGATGATGAAGATGATGCAGCTAGTGAAAGTACTGCATCTGAAAGTACTGCATCACATGCCGGTACTGCATCTCAAGAAGGTACTGCATGTCTACAGGGTACTGTTTTGTCAAGCCCTGAGGTTCAAGAAGAAGTTTTAAGATCACCTTCTCCATCTCCACAAGGATCTGTTCCTGCTTCTCAATCAGAGGAACATTCACCTATTCAAGGAGAGGCTTCACATACCATGCCTCCTGATGAAATCACATTGGATAACTATGTTTTGACAAGGGAGCTGGTTATGTTAAAAAAGACTACTGAGGTTCAAGCCAAACAGATAAAGAAATTAAAACTGAAGTTTAGAAGGCTAAAGACTTTTGTGTGGCCATTAGTTCAAGAATTTCGTATCTGGGTCAAAAACAAGAAGAAGGCGCAAAAGCAGTCTAGGAAACACAAACGCCAACAGGTTCATCAACCATCTTCTGTCCAATTGGGGAGGAATTTAGAAAAAGAAAATTTGAAAGAAGATGTTACGAAGAAGAAAGAATCTGAAGGTACTGAAGAAAAGATTATTTCAGATACTGAAGAAAAGATTATTTCAGATACTGAGGAACAAGAACAAGTTCAAGTTCAAGGTACTGATGATCAAGGTACTGAACATCAAAATGTTGTTTTTCAAGATACTTCTAGGCAAGAGGTAATAACACCAAGAGTATTGAATTTTGAAGAAGAAGCTTGTCCTTCTACAACTGTTATACAAGAAGAGGAGGAAGCTACATTCAAACCTATTCATTCTGCAAGTGATGATGAATTCATTGCTACAATTTTAGGAGATTTGTCACAACCTAGAGGTGGTGTTACTATTAGATATGTACAAGAAGAAGAACAACAAAGAACTTCTCAACCTGCAATTGATCCTAAGGATAAAGGGAAAGGTGTTCTGGTTGAAACCAAGAAAAAGAAATTAACTTTAGCAGAACTTAGAGCAATTGAAGTTGCTAGGAATGAAGCTGTAGCTAGAAAAGTTCAAGAAGAATTAAATGCTAAAGATAGAAAAGATCAGGAAGCTCAAGAAGCTCAGAATAGAGAAGCAGCTCAAAAGGTACAAGATGAATTAGATGCTGAAGCTGCTGAACCATTACAGTCACCTGTTCCTGTTAGATTTATGCCAAGAAGACTTAATAAAGCTAAAGACAGAAATGCTATGATGGCTTATCTGAAAAGTCAAGGGTATAAAGGATTGCAGAAGTTTAATTATTTTGAGATGAAAATATTATATGATGCTGCTAGGGAGGATTATAAGAAGGATGTTGCAGGCATCAAAGATTTTAGAGAAGAAGCTACCTGGACTGAAGCTGAAAGAAAGAAGAGTTTGAAAAGAAAAAGGAAAACTGAAGTTACAGATGTTCAGTTTTCAAAGAAAGAAAAAGTTGAATTAAGATCTGAGACTAGTGATGAATTAAGGAATTATCTCAGAGTAGTAGATTTTGATTATTCAAAAGAAGATAATGACATGAAGATGAACAGATCAAAGATTAGTGTTTTTGAAGTTGTGAAATCCAAGGATGGAGATTACATGATTTTTCATAAAGAAGATGAAAGTTTCAAAGTTTTCAAAAGGCTATAGGACTTACTGCACATTATAGATAGAGTTGATCTATTCTATTTATATCATGTGGTGAAAGCTTACTTTGAACAAAATCCATTAGAAGGGATTGGTTTAGTTTTACATGGTGATCTCATAACTGCATGGGAAACTGAAGAAGAGAGCACTGCTGATGTTTGGAAGAATCAAGAAAGCTGGGAAATTGTTTGTTGGAGATTCTTTAAAGAGTCTGGAGTTCATGTTTTAGAGCTGGAAAATGGAACAATGATACACATGTTTGCAGAAAGAAGATATCCTCTCACAGTTGAGCTCATGAGAAGAATGCTAGAGCATGGATTGGAAGTAGAAGAGGATAATGAAACTGCTTGCATGGTTATCAACTTATTTATCAACTGGACTACTATTGCTGAAGATGATCAATAACTGGTATGAATTTTATTTGAATAAATACTTTTTGATAAATCAGTACTTTTATTCAAAGTACTGCTGATCAGACATAACTTTCATTAAAGTACTGTTTGCAGAAACAAATCAGTTAAATGAATTTTAGAAGAAACCTTTTGCTAATTAATAAATATTTTGAAATAAAGGTTGAATAAATGGTTTTTGTGATGATAACATCAATAGGTTATCAATCCACCATGGTTACAAAAGGATTGACTAATCCATGAGCAAACGGCTCTGGTAAAGATATATCAAATCCGTTTTTAGTTGACAACTTGCTAATAAGTTGGATGGTAATCAACTCACCATATCAGTAATGTGAAGAGTTGGCTAGCCCACAAGAAAATGGCTTGTGGTAAAGGCTGCGGAAAAACCATTATTGGTAATTAGGTCACCATTAGATAGAAGAACTAACTAGTCCAGAAGGGTACAACTTTTGGTAAAGACAAATCAAATCTGTTGATAGCTGGTGGTTTGCTAAAAATCATATGGTTATCAATGTACCATGGTCTTACACACCAAAACATTTGGCTACTCCAGAGATAATGGCTTTGGTAAAGAGATCTAAATCCATTAAATTTTCAATGATTCACTTGGAAGTGATGAGAATAGTATGCAACTTAAACTGAATTAATGTACAATTTGTCATATGTTGCTGTGTTGCTGAAAAAATGGAGATTGCTGGATGCTGTTGTGAAAAGAACAATTCTAAGAGATACTTTGACAAGCACATATTCTACAGAGATATAATTTAAAGACTAAGAAACAATCCGTTTTTAAAAGATGAAGTTATTAAAGACATATTCATAAAGGAACT
The DNA here is from genome assembly GCA_019973895.1 of Chrysanthemum seticuspe. NCBI lineage: Eukaryota > Viridiplantae > Streptophyta > Magnoliopsida > Asterales > Asteraceae > Chrysanthemum > Chrysanthemum seticuspe. The sequence goes on along the minus strand of BPTQ01000007.1, from coordinate 184,906,410 downwards.
TGAAGTCAAGCAAGTAGAATTCAAGTTATGGGAGGATTGTTGGGATATGAAAGTGCTGAAGATATGAAAGTGCTGTAAACTGCAAAGTACTGGAAGAAGTCAAAGAGTTAAAGTACTGCTAAAGACAAAGTCAAAGTACTGCACTATGAAGTCAAAGTACTGCAAGAACAAAGAACTGTTATATTCGTTTATGGAAAGTATTGTATTCTATGTTTAGATTACTTGTCGTACAAGAATACAAATTGTAAACCGACTAGGATATCCTTGAGCCTATAAAAGGACTCCTAGATTGGCATTAGATGTACGATTCCAAAAAGAGTTTTAGAATTTACGAATTAGTGTTTTAGAGAGAAGTTCGATTATCTTAGAGTTGTATTAGAATATCTGCATAATAAGCAGATTTAGAGTTTATAATAAAAGTTATTCTTCTTAGCTTTATTAAGTAAATTCCGCGTACTTGATAAATATTGCTCAGTGTTTCTTTGTTAATAACTTAGGATTTATCCGAGGTTATTAAACCTTAATAATCTAGTTAAAGTTAGTTTGATTAAAGTATATCGATCCAACACATATCTATCACGAGTTTCTCGAAATGGAACATTTAATGACTTTGATTTCTTGTCAATTCATTAGTTGCGACTGAGTTGAGCTCTTTTGAGATTCAATCAACGATCATTAAACATTTTTGATCACATTTTAATCACGTCTTCTCCCCCTAAAAAATAGCATGTTCATGATATTTTTGATATCAACGGAGTAAACAATATTTGTAGAATCTTTTGGGGAGACAAACGGATTTGATTTTAGCATGGAATTGGAACATTTTGGTTTTATACTCCCCATTTGAGAAAGCATAATCAATAAAGGGTTTTGGAGGAGTTATCTGGAGCACAATAAAATTTTGAAAGATTTTAAAAAATCTTTTTTGAACAATCTTGAAAAGGTGCTCAAGATGATGATGATTTCTCACCAAATTTAAATGTAGTTCACTGAAGAGTACACTAGAGATTTTCTTTAGAAACACGAGTTTTGATTTGAAATAATCAAAAGTCATCATTTTAGTTCGGGTTTCGTACTGAAGTATACGAAAGCCATTGTGAAAGAAATTTTGAGAAATGACATGTTTTAGAAAACATTTAAAGAACTCTCTCTCAAGCATCTGTACATGTCCGTATCATTGTTGAATGAAATTTCTAGAAACGTATAGAATATCGATTATACGAGAGACATGTCGTGAGAAGAATATTTTTGGATTTTGGATTTTATATTGTTTTTCTATTTTTTGAAAGTTTTATATTTTTATATTTTGCTTTTGATGGTTTTTCAAATTGTGTATTTTGTTTTTCAAAAATATTTACAGCGACGCTTTTTGGAAAATCATTTTCAAGAAGATTCAAGAAGACATTCTAACTCCTCAGGGGTTAGGCTTCGCATTCTAATTCATTGAACTAAATCGTCAAACCGTTCTTTTGGAAGGGCTTTAGTAAATAGATCGGTGAGTTGGTAATCTGTCTTCACGAAAAATAATTCAACAATACCCTCTTCTACGTGCTCTTTGATAAAGTGGTAGCGGACTCTGATATGCTTAGTCATTGAGTGATGAACATGATTGCACGAGATGGCTATGGCACTTTTCGAGTCACAATACATAGGCATTTTATCGAAAGTAAAGCCATAATCTGTTAGTTGTGTCCTCATCCATAGAACTTGAGCATAATACGTAGATAAAGATACATACTCGGCTTCAATGGTTGAAAGTGCTGTACAATCTTGTTTTTTGAAGACCAGCTTACTAACTTTTCACCCAAAAATTGTGCTCCTCCTGATGTACTTTTTGCTTTAACTTGATCACCTGCGTGGTCCACATCTGAAAAGGCTATTAGATCAAATCCGGATTCCTTCGGATACCAAATTCCCATGTGAATGGATGTCTTTAGGTACCGAAAGCTCCGTTTAACCTCTTTGAGGTGAAGTTCGGTAGGCTTTGCCTGAAACCATGCTAATAGGCAAACAACAAAATGAATATCCGGTCGACTAGCAGTGAGGTACATGAGAGAACCAATCATGCTCCGATATTTCTTTGGATAGATGGGTTTCCCAAATAAATTGGCTCCAATTTTTGGTGAAGTTACCATTGGTGTGCCGACCGAATCACAATTATCCATTCCATGATTTTTCAAAATCTCAATTGTATATTTAGATTGATTAATAAAAATTCCACAAGGGGATTGATGTATTTGTAAACCAAGAAAAAATTTTAGTTCCCCCATCATGGACATTTCAAATTTTCTTTTCATGAGATTTTCAAAATGTTTTGAAAGATTCGGATTAGTGGACCCAAAAATAATGTCGTCCACGTAGATATGAACAATCAAAATGTCATTGTTGTATTTTCGAGCAAACAGGGTAGGATCAACAGTTCCATTAGTGAAATAGTTTTTGATTAGGAAAGAAGTCAGTTCGTCATACCATGCTCTTGGAGCTTGTTTCAAAGCATAAATTGCCTTTTTGAGTTTGTAGATGTAGTCTGGATGTTCCATGTCTATGAAGCCTTCTGGCTGACTCACATATACTTCTTCTTTCATAGTTTCATTCAAGAACGCGGTCTTGATGTCCATCTGATAAACCGTTATATTTTTGTGAGCTGCATAGGCTAAGAAAATCCTGACTGCTTCAAGTCTTGCTACCGGTGCGAATGACTCTTCAAAATATATTCCTTCTTCCTGTCTGTATCCTGTGGCCACTAGATGAGCTTTGTTGCGAATGACAGTCATTTCTTCATCCTTTTTGTTCTTCCATAACCATTTGAGATCAATGACTTGAATGTCAATTGGTCTTGGAACCAGATCCCAAGAGTCATGTTGACGGTGGTGGAGAAGTTCCTCCTGTATTGCTTCTATCCATGGGTTTTCTAACATTGCCTCCCGAATGTTCTTTGGTTCTTTATTGCTAATTGAGCAAAGTTAAATGCACAAGTCGCAGTCTGTAGCAAGTTGGCGTCTCGTCTGAATTGGCCTTGAAGGTTCAACAATAACTTGTTCAATTCAATGGTCTTTTGTCTACTTAAGTGTAGAAGGATACCATTGGTTTAACGTATGCGAGTTAGATGGTTCTCATAAGCTTGAAGATGATTCACTTGATTCCGTAGCAAATGGGTTTTCAAATACGTCTTCATCTAACGTTGCATCGTTTTGGTTTTGTGTAGGTTCTTCTTGGAATGATATGTTTTGGTTTTGCTCATCAACTGTTCATAGAACGATTTCAAGATTTGGAGTTGTTGGAGTAGATGTAGATGATATTGATGGAGTTGGTGCATTGGTGTGACTGTGGTATATGCATCTTCTGTTGGTGGTGGTTGTTTATTTTAAGCGGGTGCAGCGGAATGATGGTTTGATGCATTTGTCGAAGTTCCACCATAGTATTCATCGAACATTAACTCGAAGAAATTCTCTCATTCTTGTTCTGAAGGTTTGTCAAACAAAGTTGATGGAGCTCTTGAAGGTACGAGTCCTGAACTCATGTGTCCAGAAGTCTGCGGGTTAGGTTCAGGTCCTAATCTGTTTTGATTAGAAGCCATCAGGGTAAGCGTGGGTTCTAGAGCGAGTCTCTCAGAAGCCATCTGTGAAAGTTCGTCAAAATTCACATTCATCGTCTCCATTATCTTCCTAGTTATTCTGTTATACACCCTGAATTCCCTTGAGTTATCTGAGTATCCAATGAAGATTCCAATATCACCTTTAGCTTTTAGTTTACCTAGATCTTCTCTGTCGTTCATCAGATAGCACAAAGCGCCAAACACGTGAAGGTAAGAGATGCCAGTTTTTATGTTGTTCACTAGTTCATAGGGGGTTTTATTGAATCTTGAATGGATTAGGGATCGGTTTTGAGTGAAACAAGCAGTGGCAACAGCATCAACCTATAAAAATAACGGTGCACTAGAATAAATTAGCATTGTGCGAGCAGCTTCCGTAAGAGTTCGATTTCTTCTTTCAACTACCCCATTCTGCTGTGGAGTTCTAAAAACTGATGTCTGATGTGTGATTCCAACATCTTCAAAATAAGTTCTTAACTCCTGATTTGTAAATTATGTGTCATTACCTATTCTTACTATCCTTACTAGAGCTTGAAGAAGTACTTGAATACACTTCAAAAAGGTGATGATGATGCCTGGTGCTTCATCTTTTGATCTCAGAAACTTAACCCATGTATATCTTGAATAGTCATCGACGATAACAAGAATATACTTTTTCCCATTAATGCTTTCAACTCTCATTGGGCCACATAAGTCCATGTGCAACATATGCAACTTTGCTTCCGAACTGGGTACGGATTTGGGTTTATATGATGCTTTTTTGCTTTTTCCTTGTTCGCATGATGGACATAAGTGATCCTTGGTGTATTTGAACTTTGGAAGTCCGTTGACGATGTTGTCTTTGGCAAGTTTGTTGAGAGTGTTGAAATTGAGATGGGATAATCTTCTATGCCACAACCAGGAATTTTTTCCAGATGCTCTTGTCATAAGACATATTGATGGTGAAGAGGCCATTTGGTTTATGTCGATAGCATACAAGTTTGTGTCACAATTCCCAGTTAAGAGATCAATGCCATCCAAGTTTCTAACGAAGCATGCATTTCTCTTAAATGCAACCTCTAAATCTGCATCAGAGAACTACCCGACTGGAAAGAAATTGTGTCCCAACCCTTCGACATAGTAAACCCGAGTGATCAAAATATTTCCAAACGGAAGATCTCCATGACCCATGATAGCTGCTACATGATCATTTCCAAAGCGTACGGTTCCCATGAATTTCCAGACGAAATTGATTAGCAGCTTCAGATTCCCGGTCATGTGCTTGGAGCAACCCGAATCGATGATCTAAATACATATTTCGATAAGCTGCCAAGAACAGAATAAGATATTTTTGGAAACCGTTTTGATTGGGTTAGAGGTAAAATCCAGATCACACTCATAAAAGGTTTCTATTGGGTATACTGGTTTAGCATTCATTCGACCATTCTCGATTGTGAACATTCTACCTCTAGGTTTCCAAATACCATTCCTAAAGGAAAAACTATGCTTCTTATCTATAGTGTAAGACCTAAATCTCGCAACTAGACTTCCTATTGGTTTAGCATAATTTCTTTTTGGAACGATCTTTTGAACAGGCTTATCATTCACATTCTTATAAACACAATAATCTTGAACATTAATTAAAGATTTCTTGCAAGATACACAAACAAATTGTAACATATTGGATTTCACAAACACATCATAACATAACAAATATGGGCGTATGAATATATGGTTTTAGAGAGAGAAAGTGGAGTGTTCTAGAGAGATAAAACAAATGGAAGGTTAGATTACTCAATAAACATCCAACCCTCTCCCTTGAGGGGGAGAGGGCTATTTATACATAGTAGCACGCCCTCCTTCGGGCTGTGGATCAGGCATACAATGGGTAAAGACCCGTCCTTTCTCCACGGTGTTGCACTAGACTAAACTACGCTAATAACTAACTAACAAATAACATAATTAACTATATGTCTACGAGCTAACTTATGCTAGATTATATTTGGGGTGACCGATGCTACACTATAGAATTTCCAATTCCTAACAATCTCCCCCTAAGGGAAGTCACCCCATGATTTACATTTCGCATCCTAGCATTCTATTTAATCTTCAGTCTTGAGCTCGTAGACTTCAATTCATCATAATATTAAATCTTTGTGCTTTCGTGGTGATTTCATCATAGTCCAACTACTTTGTATATTAAGTGGAGGATATAGAGATGATCCACATTTTGATGACCTTCGAGCCTTATTTGAGATAATCAGTCACAGTTGTTCTCAGCATCACCCTTTGTTGTGTTGCCCTCATATGATGTTGTGACAAATGGACTGACATGCTCACATTCTGGATCATGATGTCTTCTTATCAGAGTAGCGGAAGCTTTAGTTGATTCATGATATCATGAGCAGCGTAGCAGAAGCATGGAGTGATAATATCAGAGTCGTTGATGCACTTATCATGATTTATTTAGAAATAAATGTGTTGTGTGAGCATGCGGCTATGGATTGACCTCTCCATTCTAATCAGCTGCAAACGTTGGGTGTACCTGCATACAACAGTTAGCAATAAAGCGCACGAAAGTGTCTTTGATCACTTTCGTTGAATTGAGGTACACGGCCCACGGTTCCCCGTTGATCAGTACAAGTACTGCCTGTGATCAGGTATAATTCCGAAGAATCTACTTGACAAGGTTTCACAGCTGCTCTAGCTGTTCTCAAACCGGAACGTCTCAAAGAAGACAACACGGAGTGAGTGAACTAGCGAATTTGAGATTCACTGATTGATGAAAAGAGATTTGAAAAACAATCGTGTACTGCTCAATAAAATGTTTTTGCAATACAACGAAGGTTTCAAGGAAAATCAGTTATCAATCATAAACACCTTTATTTTTGAAATATTAATACACAGTCGATGTGCTAGAGAAAAGAATTTTAAGCACAATGACCGGTTTTTCAAAGGTATCCGTCAATCCATAACCTGAACCAGGATTGATTCATGAATTTGAATCGCCCCATTGTTTCTGTTCAGTTGTCACATTGTTGATCTATTGGATAAATCTCACATGCCACCTACCAAGAGCTTGTTCGATATTGGCTCTAGAAGGCTTTCCATCTTCACTGTAAATATGTTTGCATATCACTCAGATGTTCTGGCAATACAACAAGAATAATGCGTAGGACTCTTAAAATATATTCTCTCTTTCCACATTGTGTGAAACAGAGTGTTAGCCTCGCTTTTTATAAAGATAACGTCACTTACGTGAATTGGACTAGACGCGTAGTATACTTTGCCCTTAGGGAGTAGTATCGTTTAAGTGGACAAGATAGGGCCTATATATACCCCTCATGACTCTCCATGAGGGGTGAGGTGAAGCATTTGGCTAGGTGTAGTGTGTGTTTATTTCAATAAAACTCTTGTGTTTTTCTCCTACCTCTCTCTAGTTTCTCTCACTAAAAAGGATGAAGATCTTCATCTTCTTCCACCAATCCCGACCTCCAAAAACCACATAAATCTCATGTTTAAACGGTCCTAACAAGTGGTATAGAGCCATGGTTATCTTGTGTTGATTTATGTTTGGTTTTATACATGTTTTTTGACTGTTTTTGTGCTTATTTTGTGGGTCGGAATTTTTTTTTTCCGATTTGTGGGTTAACAGTTTTAAAACTATGTTTAGTATCCTTTTTTTTGGTAACACAAAAAGTCCTGGTCTTTCATGTCTAAATCTGTCTTGTATCATCTTGGTCAAAACAGATATATTTTTTTGTTGTTACCAAGATCCGTGAAACATGGTCATTTTCCTGGTCAAATAGTGGTCAAACTGGGCATTCAAGAACACTTATATGCATTTTCTGGGTTTTTCATGAAGCTGGACGGATATATTGGTCGGAAAAACTCGCCGGAAAAAAGTCAAAGGGTCAAAACCCTTTTTCTACGCATAAGGATCATCTACAGAGTAGTTACACGTAACTGTGAAGTGACGCTTAAGAAATTTTAAGCGTAAGGTCTTTTACGCTTAAGCCTTGGCTTACGCCTAAGAAATGGCCTACGCATATGTTTACGCGTATGCTTATGCATAAGCATGAAGTTACGCGTAAGGCTACGCATAAGGACCAAGACATGTCTTACGCATAAGGATTTGAAGAGAAAAAAGAGGTTACGCGTAAAATAGACCAAGACCACAACATCAATAGCATATACCAAGATAAATTCTACATGACCTCAGCTACCATTTACATCATCAGTCCGAAACCATCCCCTAGACCTAGACTCACTTCAAAGAACCCTCACTATCACCCCCCATCTCTCATTCAAATTTCAAGACTCATAACAAGAAAAAATTCAATCAATCTCAGTTTTGTTTCAATTTTTTTTGCAATCTTGTAAAGATTGTTTTACTTGAAACAATTATCCTCATAGATCATATATCATTTTCGAAGGCATGCTTCAATTGATATTCGAATCCAAAGAAAGATTATAACAAGGCTGTTATATCTCCTCTTTGTTTCGTTTGAAGACTCGAACAAAAAGATTAAAACCTTACCCGAGACCCTTTTTAAAGGATCTTGAAGCTGAGAATGTTTTGAATATCTAAGGTCATGTTTAATTTTTGTTGTTCACTTGAGTGATGATGAAACTGAGATGAGATGCACTTGGTTTGATGGGAGTGATGAAGTTTGTAATATCTGTGAAAGGAGATGCGTACTTCATTTTTTTCTCAGATCTGTTTTGAGAAGAAATATGGTGGTAGGCATTTATTTTTGAGTATGAGATTAGGTTTGGCTAAAGTGATATATAAGGTCAATTATATAACCGGATATTACATACTGAGTTTGGATCGGGTTATTTTAAATGGAACATGGGCTTTTGGACTTGGATCAGGGGATGAATAGATTTCGTGGGCCTTGAGTTTTCATCGTGGACTTGGGCTGGTATATCTTTTGGACTTCATGCATTAAGGGTTAATTGTATACTTGTTCTAAATGGTGATACTTGCAAATCACAAATTTGTGTCATCCGTTGGATACAAATTTGTTTTAAGAATGGTATTTTTGGTATGGTATAAATTTTCACGGAGGGATACACTATTCACGGCTTAAGCGATAATTGAAAAAATGACTACGGGGTTTTTGTACGGTATTATTGATGTGGAATTGAAGTGACATTTCGCAGGTGGACTTCTTTATCTTTGAGACGTTGGTTGGTTGGATGCATGTCTCAAGATAACTTGTTGGAGCACATTATGAAATTTGAAAATCTGGTTATAACTGGTAAGGAGTTATGTTGTAGTGCTCACAGTGTATAACCATCACTTTAAGGAGTTATGTTGTAGTGCTCAGTGTCACACGGCGTTGTGGATTGTTCAAAAATTTAGAACAAGCAGTAAGTCACAAAGTTGGGATGTTTACTTCCTTTTCAAGTCAGTCGTATCGGGTTATCTCCACATGTGGTCATTACAATTAGCCGGTGAATTCAAAGGAGGTTCGATAAAAGGTTGATTAGAGAAAATTATTGAGATTATTTTTGCGACATATTCTCACAGAATTTTGATCAAGCTATGATGTTAAGATTGCATCAAGAAGGTAATACGGCATGTACGCAACATTATGATGATTCCGATAGCTCGCAACCATCAGGAGGGAGAAGTTGGTATTTCATCTTCCGTGATTGGATTACGAAGGGATTTGTGCTTAAGACCGAAGAAGGAGAAGTAGTGTGTGTACATCGGGGATTTTTACCAACTTGGATGCAATACTAAGTGAGTTATGTTGTTACGATGTTCCCAGAACGACAACCATTGTACGATCAAGAGTTTACTTTCTCCGCTGCGTGTTGGAAGAGTGTTGTCGGTTCAGGAGGGAGCAGAAAAAGAAAAAGGCTCACTAGTTAGGAGGGAGTAATAACCTAACTAGACCGTTACAGTTGAAGTTCAGAGCTACAAGAAGATCAAATGCCTAGATCGTCGGTAGAAGAGAACTTCAAGTTTGCCTCAGTATCTAGACTACAGAGACTCTGCGCTTCAAGAAAGTCAACATTGTTCATTACTATTGTAATTTACTTTGTTTTGTATTTATAGGTCTCATTGTAACCATTAACGTGTGACGGTATCTTGGAGGGAGATTGTTAGCCTCGCTTTTTATAAAGATAACGTCACTTACGTGAATTGGACTAGACGCGTAGTATACTTTGCCCTTAGGGACTAGTATCATTTAAGTGGCAAAGATAGGGCCTATATATACCCCTCATGACTCTCAATGAGGGGTGAGGTGAAGCATTTGGCTAGGTGTAGTGTGTGTTTATTTCAATAAAAGTCTTGTGTTTTTCTCCTCCCTCTCTCTAGTTTCTCTCACTAAAAAGGATGAAGATCTTCATCTTGTTCCACCAACCCCGACCTCCAAAAACCACATAAATCTCATGTTTAAACGGTCCTAACACAGAGAGTCTTCATTGACAGTGTCCTATGAGATTTATTAGATGATCTCGTGGCTCTAGACTCAAAAGTGTCCTAAAGAGCATATGCACATGCCGGAGACTAGGGAGAGGGTCTCCTTCTTCAATATCAACCATCTCTAAGAGAGAGTCGATAGATTATGTAGGTTCCCCGTGAGAATGAAACAAGTCCTTTTAAGAGAAACTTGAGTAGCTTGGGAAGTTGTAGTTCAGTGCGTCACTGGGTCCATGACGTCTTGTCTTCAATACCGGTGTTACCTTAGTAACAACCAGTAGCATATGTATTGAACCCGGTATCTGCCCTAAGGTTGAATTATTGGAGGGCTATTTCTTTTCTCCCTTTTCTCATTCAATTCTTTTTCATTCTTCAACCCCTTCAGTACTTACCGAGATTTCATTACTAGAACTTTGTTGGGTTTATTCCAGTTCTAGCTCTATCTCAGTCAGCACTCTTCCCACTTCTCACTTTTTCTCCTTTTTTCATCATACCTAAGGACTCTACACTATCTAGTAGATTGTCCCTGGGTAGATACCTCCGGCTCTGGCGGGATCGTGGGAACGAATACCTAACCTAACCATCCTTATATCTCCATATATAAAGTAAATTTGGTCGGTCTTTTGGTATTGTTCTTTCCTTCTCAAAACCAATTGAAAAATCATTTGGAAAATCAATCAAGGTACTTATGATATAATACCAAAGCTTTTTGTACCTTAATTGTTTTGATCTTTTAGAAATGCTCCCCCTCAACATATGCATATGATTTTATAAATTGTTTAGCACATGGAGGTAAGAGATCTTTGAAATATAACCTTGATCACAATTTCCGTAGAAAAAGCCATTTGAATTTCTTTGGTAAATTCTCCCCCTCACTATGTGCGTAGGATATTTGAAATAATTTTATCACATAGAGGAAAGAGTTCTTTTTAAAGTACTTTCACGATCATACAGCCATTTAGAAACCATTTAAAAATCAATCCAGGTACATTATGTTAAAACATAGAAATCTTTGTACCTTGAAGGTTTATTTTCTTTTTTGAAATGCTCCCCCTCAATATATGCTTCGAGATTCGAAAAGAGTTTAGCACATATTAGAGAGCAGTATGCACTTTGAGACAAATTGGTCACCTTTTATCAGATTGCATATTTATATCACATTTTCTCCCCCGATCAAAAAATTCAAATCCTTTGAGATTTTGGATCTCAAGTGATTTAAATATGTAAGAAACGAAAACTTGTTCGATAAAAATGTGTCTGGTTTTATTTGATCTGAAGAGGACTACTCCTAAGTTCCCTTTTTGACTGAAAGGGAACAACAATTCATAACCTATCACTACAATATACATTATAGTTATAGTTGTTTATAGTACAATCACCACATTACACAAATCATAATATATAACAAAACTACTACAGGAAGATGTCTTCATTCAGTTCTTTGAAGTAGCTTGTAATGACCTTCACGAAGTCTACCACCCACAAAACTTTCAAGGCTGCGGAAGATCTTTCTAGTCTTAAGTCTTCGTCCGATCGTAGCAACGAACTCTTCACACCTCTTCAAATCCTATTCAGACCAGAATCTTGTTTTGTTCCACGGCTTTAGGTCAAGTTTGATTTCCTTTACTCTCGAGTTCAATTCTTCTTTAACCATCTTGAGTGTACCATCACTGAACTTGTATAGATCGCACAACCTCATTAGCATTCTTTTCCCGTATCTGTCGATAAAGAGGACTGCTCTTGGGGTGTCAATCACTGTATAGTCTTGGCGAAATTCATGTCCTGTGGCTTCCCATTGAGGTCTCGTTAGATTGACCTGAGTCTGGTAGCTTTCCACGCCAAGTTGAAAATCACCAACTCTTTATCGAATGACTAAGCCCCGGATCCAAAGATTGACAGCAGCAGAGAGAGCCTTCTTTTCACGAATAGGTAAATGATCTAGATGTCCTTGGAAGTTCAGAAGATAGAGGTCTTCAAAGTCATTTAGCAGCAAATGTTTGAAGTCGTTTTCTTCTATAACATGATCTTTCAAGTCAGCTCTTCTAAGAACAATCTTCTTCAGATAATCATAGCCGTAGATTGAGAAGATATCCACACTGATCACACTTAGAATACGTAGCTTGGATCGAACAGCTCTGCGTCTTTTTTCAGCACCATGTCTATCAATGTAGAATTTCTTCTTCTTGAACCACCAATGAGAAATGCCATATGAGGCAGCAATGTCATACACTTGTTCTTTGTCTGTCCAGAATTGATCCTGTACCATCTGTTCAAGACCGTAATCTAGGTATGTTGCAGTTTTCATCTTAGAAATCGATAAAGCTGGTCTTCTTTCTGTAGTTCGAGCACATAGATAATCCAGGTCATGGTTGAAGAAGAACTCTGATTGAATAGTCACTTATCCAGGTTCACCACCGAGAGGAAGAGGGTTGTTCACATCAAACCGATTGATCTGCTCACTGACTTGATCATTCAACATTTTATGGCATTCTTCCATATGATATTGGAGCTGATTAGCATCAGAGTGGAAGACTGACAACGATTTCAAATGCTGGGCCTTCAAGATCTTTAGGAGTGATTGACAAAATCCCCTTTTTCTCACAAAACCACTTCATAAAGCTTCCCATATCCCCTGTGTAGTGAAGAAGAGAGTCTTCTGCTGGAGCTTCATAGTTGGAGATAATGGTTGTAGCCCAATTGTTGTCAGGGATTATCGAATCAGACTCGGGAATGGACCATGAAGGTTCAGGAGTTTGAGGTTTATCTTTGGTGAGCCAGCTTTGAGTCATGTCCTTTGAAGGTGCAACTCTAGAGGTTTTAACGCGTTCACCCGAAATGTATGCATCAAACCAATCCTCATCTTCAGACGGCTTAGGGATATGTTTTGTGGATGCATCATCGTCATCGGATTCTGACTCTGTCATGACATAAGACTCTTCATTTAGCACTTGGTCTTCCGGGATAGTGGAGAAGGTGGGTGTAAACATGGAATCAACCGTAGTCCATGCCGTAGACATCTTCTGAGTACCTTGACCACCGGATGAACTGGTTTGATTAGAGGGTTTTGGTGGAGATGTTGGTGGATTTGTCATAGTAGTTGTGGTTGTGCCAGAAGATCCACCAGTACCAGAAGTTCCAGCTCCACCAGTTGGAGGAGGAGGAGGAGGTGGAGATTTAGGACCTTTACGCAACATCTCCAACACCAAAGTCCTCCTTTTCTTCTTTGCTTCTCTTTCTCGAATGTCCTCCATAAACTGTAAATGATTGTCGTGCTTTATCGATTCTTCGAGAGCCTCAAATAACTTCTTATGGACCTCATCCGGATGCTCGTTAGCTTCATACATTTTATCTAAAAGGACAACTCTCATATCTGAAATGGGTAAGTCTTTAAACCGTTGAAGCAGTGGAGCTTGCATTGCCCATTCTACAGCATCTTTAACTTCGCCTTCAATGGCGTTTGCAACACCTTCATCGAAGTTAAGGTTCTCCATCTTGGAGATACGACGCTCGAGGACGTTGATAGATTTAGGCAGGTGCCTCTCAAGAGCTTCAATTCATTTCACTGCCTTGTCGAGCAATTGATCAGATGTTAAGATTAGAGGTGGCGATGCCGGTGGAGTGTCCGTTTCATTAATTGTGACAACTGGTCCGGGTGATGGATCGTTAGTTGGTTCGGGTGGTGGAAGTGCGGTTGTTAGAGCAGGTTTGGGTGGTGGAAGTGCGGTTGTTAGAGTAGGTGCAGACATCGGAGGGATGGTTGATGTGTCTTGCTGGATGTTGACCGTGTACATAGACTCAGCTTCCTCTTTCTCATCATTTTGCTTATAAGTCTCGGTGTTTGAGGGTTTGTCATTCAAAAACTGATCACCAAATGAGAAGTCAGCATCTAGATTCTTAAGTGAGGATAAAGATCCCATAGACATGTTCGTTTCTTCAAGGCGCATGTGTTCTTCAGATCCTGGCTCAAGGATCTCCCGTGGGTCTTTCAGCAGTTCATTTTCTTCATTCTTTTTTGATTGGGTGTCACTAGATACAAGTGTGTCTTCCAGTGTATCGGACATATCCTTTTCCATTCCAGTTGGTTCTTGAGCTGAAGATGATTCAATGCTTCTTTTCTTCAGCTCAAATTGGGTAGTAGTTATTGGAGGTGGAGAAGAGATGGTCAGAAGCATATGAGCGGCTTGTTCTGCTTCTACGCTAGCAATCCCTTTACCTTTGTCTTGTGTGGCAGAAGTTGTTTGTCGTGGTGCTGGCTCTGGTTCTCTTATCACAACCCTCCCGCTGGTGGTCTCTGAGACATGTTCAGGCTATCCAGGCTTTGTTTAATCCTTTGTTGCAATGCAGCCTCGTCTTCATCTATCAAACACATGTCACTCTCTGAAACCTCGATTCCTTCATCTGTACCCTTTCCAGATTCTTTCCTTCTCCTTTTTTTCTTTTGAGGTGGAGACTCAGCAGATACTGACGTATCAAGTCTCTTCTTTCTCTTGGGAAGACTTGAGTAAGTGGACTTATATTGTTTGGATTTTGGTTGAGAGGAGGTGGATTTAGGTGTGACTTCGGTGGTTGTACTGGAGGCCATCTTTAGGTATCTTTTGAAGTAATCAACCTTCTTGATTCGATCAGTGAGTAAAGCTTCAGGAATTTTCATCCCAAAGATCACTTTGTTTGTACCTTTGGCAACATATTTCAGGTTACCAAGCAAAAATTCACTGCTGGCCTCGTGTAAAACTGCTTCTTTTCTTGGGTCGAATTGGTGTATCTGCTGCAGGTGATGTATGATTTACTTAGAGAACCGAATGCTAGGGATCACCCTATTGTTGTCTGCTTTCCTTCCCTTAACTTGATTCAGGAAGTTTTGTCTGTCGGTGATGAATGTGTCCATGGCCAATGCGAATTCTTCCCAAATGCGTTCAACAAAGTCGACATTTCTTTGTTTGACGATTCCCCATATGATCTGTAAAATTGGAGCCCGTACTCTGTCAAACCCTGACGTTTTCCTGGTTAAGCATAAGTTGAGGATGGTGGCAATAGCTCTCCAGGGTTGATGCATATCATTGGTGATTATGGAAGAGACACGTGCTAGCTTTGTTGGGTATCCCGTTCTTCCACAAAGTCCATTAGTTCATCATTATTAGGTGGTGGAACAAAATGATTAGTATGATCTCGAGGTGTGATTCCAAGTGTCTCCCTAAGAGTTTCAGTATCAATCTCATACCATTTATCATCCAGTTTGCAGGAGTATTTAGCAGTGATCTTGTTATATGTAACAGTGTTCCAGAACTGTTGCAGATAAATGGTGGGGACAGTGCACCTCATGGTTAGGGCACCAAAGAAGTTGGTGTTCTTAAGGATGTCAATAGCGATTCGATAGATAGGGTTTGGTTGATGTCTGTTCTCATCCAAGTAGCAGTTGCTCTTAGCTATGTCAACCCATTCATTATGAGGAAGAAGTTCCTCATCGGTAAGCACAACTGGTGGGGCATTGATAACTGGATTATCAGAGGAAGTAATGTTTGCCATTGTATTTCTGTAAAACATACACAACACAACAATAGTGGCCAGAAACATGGTTTGGTGTTATATAGTTACAGAGTCAATCTTTATAACAATTCCATGCCTACAGGATATAAGTGTGAAACAGACCAATCAAGACTAGCAAAATGCATGTAAGATAATACAAATCGCATTTAAGCATAAGTCGCATGTAAGTCAGGACAAGTTGCATGTCTTGACAACAAATCGCATGTAATACAGCATAACGGACAAATCGCAAGAATCAGCAAAAGAGAACAAGTCGCATACGTCAAAACGCATGAGGCAAATCGCTCAGAGCAAATCGAAAGCTACAGTAAACTAGACAAATCGCTCAATGAGTGTAGGGAGACAAATCGAATTATCTATTGATACGACAAATCGCATCAATTTTCAATAGACAAATCGCTCAACTTAGGGTGAGTTGTTCAAATTGCATACATCAGTAATAAGAGACAAATCGCTAATATGAACCATGAGACAAATCGCTACCAGACATCATGAACACGAAATTAAACCAACACACAGAGAAACACAACCATAGAACATTAACCACTACTAATACATATTCAAATCCATAACACACAACAACTCACTAACCCACTAACGAGATCAATAACACACATCAAATCCATATACGAGCGAGTTGCGCAAATTAGGGAACGAAGATCAATCAGTATAAATCTAAGCATAACACGCATGAGTCTATACATACACAAATCATACTAGCCTCAAAACAAACTACTCAAGCAAAGGTAACAAAGAATAAATCTTCAAACCTAAAGAGATTGATCGAACGAGGGATATGAAAGATGGATCTGCAATGGAGATATGTTGGTTATGTCTAATAATTGATGAATTAAGCAAGATACATGTGTCCAACCAGATTAAAAACATACCACACAACAGTTTATGCTCAAGTCGCTAGTATGAATGAGGTGGAGAGAGTATTCGTATGGTAGTTTGACTAGATTTAGGAACCTTTTGACCACACGAAAAATCGCACATCCTTTTATACTATGACTTTAACTTTAGACAAATTGAATAAATGGTCCCTGAACTAAACAACACGCTTATGGGTGACAAGTCGCATATGGAAAACGCAACACAAATCGCATATTTAAGCAAGAACACAAAGCACAAATTGCATCAAATAGTAACACACATATCGCAACACTTATCCTCAATACATTGACATGTCTCATACTAGTCATATCGAGGGTAAGCCACCAAGCACATAGCATATAAAGAAACATGATATAGCACGGAAGTCATCATTCCAAGAAGAGTAACATGCGGCAGTAATCCAGAGACCTCAATCAATTCTCCCCCTCAATCAATGTCACGAAACAAGAGTAAGTGAACATTGATTGAAATACAACCCCCTGTTTTTAAAATAGAGTATATCTTATGTTTGAACTTCATCTAAGGGCCCGTATCATTATTGAATGACATTTCTAGGACCGTAGATGTTATCGATAACAAGAGATACATCATTTATTAGATTTTGGGTAAAATTTAATTTTGAAAGAGAGACAAAAATTTAATGATATATCATCATCATTTTTTTTAAACAAGTGTAGATTAATTTGTACATGGATTAATGAGAACGAGTCCTGATTCAAGTCGAACAGGAGTCAAAGTACGAGGTACATCAATTCTGACAAGCTACAATTCCTGAGTGAGTAGTCTTCATTTCTGTTGGAAACCAGGTCATGATGTTCATGATAGAATTGAGCATTGTACCTGAAAAAGACTGAGGACACTTTGCACTAATAGCACATGTAGTATTGCAGATAGATGGATTACTGACAGGTGTATCCTCATTTTTGGATGTTGTATAGTCAGGTCTAGGAGTATCATTAATAGGAATCCCTTTAAGTCCAACATTCATGAAAATTTTACCTGTGGGCATCCACTTAAGACAAGATCTAGGTGAGTAAGTTCGTTTGGATCCTGTGAACTTACATAATCTACCAGTAGGAATCCACTTAAAACAACTGCTAGCAGAGTTAGATGTAGCCCTTTCCCTTTTCTGAACATTTGTCCTTTTGCAATTAGTTTGTTTATTAGGGGATTGGTAAGCCATTTAATGCTTCTTACATGAACTGGATGATCTTCCTATATTCCTGATCTTAGAGTGTTGAACATTTTAGTGAGAAGGATTTGGTGAGGCAACTGACTTTGGCAAAACGGTGTTCTCTTTGACTTGGGAAGGATTTCTAGATTTGAATGGTTTAATTCTTTCTGTCATAAATGCATTTGGTTGCCTAACAACAGATCGATCATTAGCTCTTTGTGAATTTGGTTTATACAGGGTAGACAATATTGCAGACTTAGTATTCCCACCATTCCTAGTAATTTTCCTAAGCTCATTTTTTAAGGCAACTATGGTGAAGCTCTTGTTCTGAAGATTGGTTTTGAGGTCATCTATGTCAGCCAACAAGGAACTAGACTGATCTAAATTTATTGTCTTATTCTCTAATTGATTCTTCCTTAAGGACTCATTTTCCCTTAACAACTCTGCCACACATAATGCCAATTCATCATTTCTAGATTTAATCTCATTACTAACTTCATTGTTAAGACAGTTCACTCCTATTTTCATATTCATGTGTAAATCTGAGATTTGACCTTTTAGATTACATATGGTTGAGTCTTTGTCTTGAAACTGAGTCTTTAACTGATTAATTTCAAAAAATTCTCAAAATTATTGGAATTTCGGATTTTGGTGAGCTTTTGTAACAAGAAAACTTTCTTCCTTTTGTTGTATTGTAATTTCTAATGAAATGCAATGTTTTTCAAGAATTGAGTATTTGTTTGAAACTTCGTCAAAAACCCTTTTATCAACCATATCATTTGTATTGAAATTATTAGACTTAGTTTCAGCCAAGGAACATTTATTAAAGTCATGTTCACCCTTAAGGTCAGCATGTTTAGATAAATTAGAAGATACATTATATTGACCCGTTAAAGGTACCTCATCACATGACACCTGTTCATTTGTCAGTCTGATATCTGCATTCACATCATAAACAAGAGTCACTGAACTGCTGGCTGTTTCGAGCTTATCTGACTCTGAGCCTCTGTATTCAGTAAAGCCGGTTTCATCATCCTTTGTTGTATCTGATATTCTGCATTCAGCATCACCCGACCTTTCAACTGAAACATTACCCGACTTATCACAACTTTCGCTTAATTTCACCTGACACCCATTCAAATTATCTTCCTCTTGAGTAGCTTCCTCAATGTACTTTTCCATATTATCCAAAAGTTGGATAAATGTATTGATGAACTCATGAATTTCCGTTCCAGTATGTTTCTTGAAAGAAATTCCAGTCACGTGTTGATCAAAGTCTCTGGAATATTCCCCATTGATGAATGGCTGAAATTGGTTGTGGATTACCTGAAGTACAACATTGGATTCATCCTTTAGTACCTTCTTTTTGGTAATTTGAAGCTTTAGTTGTTCTAAGTTCAGCAACAAGGTTCTTGTCAAGGTAGGTAGGTCGTGGCGGAAGAGAGCACTACATGTTCGATCCCCAGTTGTGGATAACAGCTGTATGAGGTGCAAATGAAGTAGTTGATAGGGCTCAATGCTGCATTCCATTTGTTTTGCATCATGTATCATTACCAAGTGTGATTCATTGTTATTTGACTTAGAATGTGAAGTGTTTTGATCATAATTTGCTGAATCAATCATGGTTAAACTTTTTGAGTAGCAAACAGTTTCTTTGTTCTGTGAAGTATCATAGAGTTCGAGCACTTTGGAGATTAAAGGGTCAGTGGTGTAAGACATTGTGATGATAGAAAATGACAAGTTTTAAATAGTCACAGATTGCTCACTTTAGGATAAATTGCTTAGCCCAAGTCGCAGAGATAACAAGTTGCTCAAACAAACAAGTCGCTAAATAAGACAAATCGCTGAAACCTACAAGTCGCTTAACCTAGTAACTCGCTAAATGGACAAGTCGCATAAATAAGTCAAGTCTCTTAAACTCACAACTCGCTTAATTAAGCAAGTCGCTGAAAAACTGACAAATCGCTTTCCCGCACAAATCGCACAAGTACAACCACTACCCGGACCAATCGCTTAAATAAGAGATTTGTAACAGACACAAATCGCTTCCTAACAAGGACAAATCGCTTGTCTGAATACTTTAACGAGACACAAATCGCTAACTTGAAAACAACACAAACGCCACTTTTAAATCCAAAAGCAATCCAACCACAGTGATTCAAGCCTTCCAAATCAAAACCTAAGCACTTATGATAATTCTAAACACAAAAGTACAATCAAAATCCAAACTTTAACACTAGAAATGGTCCAAATGATGTAAATACCACCAAACTTTTTCAAACCCAAAAACCATATAAAACCACTAGAAATCCAAGAATATGTAAGAGAGATGATCAAACCATGGCTCTTGATACCATTTGTAACATATTGGATTTCACAAACACATCATAACATAACAAATATAGGCGTATGAATATATGGTTTTAGAGAGAGAAAGTGGAGTGTTCTATAGAGATAAAACAAATGGAAGGTTAGACTACTCAATGAACATCCAACCCTCTCCCTTGAGGGGGAGAGTGCTATTTATACATAGTAGCACGCCCTCCTTCGGGCTGTGGATCAGGCATACAATGGGTAAAGACCCGTCCTTCCTCCACGGTGTTGCACTAGACTAAACTACGCTAATAACTAACTAACAAATAATGTAATTAACGATATGTCTACGAGCTAACTTATGCTAGATTATATTTGGGGTGACCGATGCTTTACTATAGAATTTCCAATTCCTAACCCAAATTCAACACATTCATTAAACATAACAAGTCTCATAGGTTTATTACATTCAGATGAAATGTCTTTCTTATTACAAAGCGGTAAATTGCTAGGGTGTTCTTCTACTTTCTTCTCTTTATTCAGGCTACTACTCTTAGAGGTAGGCGAGACTCTATTGTTCCTTGTTTTTGCTCTTTGGCTTTAGTATGCTGCTCCTAGGGGTGCTTTCTAGTCCTGTAGAAGGTAAGGCACACGCATTAGGATTCATATTTTTATCAAGATAAGTGATTTCAGCTAACAGGAATGATTTTAAGTATCTTTAGTATCTTTAGAATTCTTGTTTAAACTCATGTCGTTTGTTGGGTTTTTGGTTCTGCTAACAGGAATGATTTTAAGTATGGAACCACTGCCAGTACTTCAGATACCACGGCTAGAAGGATTGGAACCACTGCTCAAGATGAACCACTGCTAGTAGAAGTATTATACCACTGCTAATGTAATATTCCACTGCTAGTATGTTAGGTCGGTTTAACTTGTAATATTCTAGAATGTCTTGAGTAGAACGTTTTGTATTTAGATAAGTATGGTAAGTATAGTTATCTTGTAGAATATGTAATGTATATTGTAAAGGACTCCTTAGCCTATAAAAGGAGGTCCTAGGTTAGAGTTAGATATACGTATTGGTTATATCGAAGAGTCGATACACTTCAAGGTTGTAAACCCTAATACTATTCAGAGTATTCATATATTAATATATTAAGGTGTTTAGTGATAATTGATTCTTAGGAAAGAAATCAATTATAGTATTTGGGTAACTCAAATGTATTAGATTTGAATTCCCGGATCGTTCCTAGCGAGAGATGAATGGAATTTTCAAATCACGTCGCGTTATTCGGGATTTGAATGGTTTAAAAGTGATTTATAAGTGATTTCTAAACTACAGGGCAAGCAATAATGAGGGGAAGCAATTTAAACAACTAAATCTAAGGTTCAATCAAGAAATTACAATTAAGTACGCAAATTTAAACTAAAACGCAAATAACGAATTATCTAAAACGTATACTAAATTGCAAATTAATCTAATTTACCCCCTAAAAGTGATCTAATATTTTTCTACAGCTAAAAATATGATTTAAAAATTATCTAAAATTTAAAACTAATTTTTTTTGGTTTTCTTGATTTTATTTGAATTAAAAATTATTTTTGAACTTTTAAAATAGATTTAAAATGCTAAAAATTATGAAAACTTACAAGAAAATTACAGAAACATTTTTCAAAAATCTTAACTAACTAAAAATAATTTTCCAAACTCGAATTATATTTTTCTGAATTTTCTCAATTTATTATGAATTTAGAACTGATTAAAACTAATTAAATGGCTAGAGAATACTATTTAAACTAAGAAAATTGAAATTAAAACTAATTTCTGACTTTTTGATTTTTCTAAACCTAAGAAAATTGAAATTATATTTTTTGTGAACATTTTCTGAGTTATTTCAAATAAAAGCTAATTAAAAATGCTAAAAACTATTTTTAAATGCAGAAAAATAATAAATGAACTAGGAAAATATGAAAAACTACAGGAAAGTTCTAAATAATATTAGGAATCTATGAAAATTATAAAATGCAACCACTGATCACAGATTAAGCAAATGCAATGAAACTGATATGAAAAGCTAAGAGGAAAATAAGCTAATACTACAATTAAGCTACCAGAGGCTAAAGCAACTTAAAATAAGCCTAAACTATATGAAATCTATCAAATGCAACTGAAAGTGACTAATTAAGCACAAGCTATAAGCTGAAAAGCTCTAAACCAATTCCTAAGAATAATCAGCAAATCAGCTTAAGGTTCCTTGTAGTGCTTACTTGCAGATGATACAAAAGCTTGTAATAAGCTATAAAATGAAAACCAGATGTTGGAACCTTAAGTTGAATTGGCAAAGAGTTAATATACCAAGTATGAGCTTGTGAAGTCCTATTTTAAGCTTGCTAGAAGCTCTTGAAAAAGCTGTGAAAGCTGAAATGCAAGTGCATAGGGCATATTTGGGCTAACAAACCTAGATTAAGTGCTTTTTCCACTGATCTAGAAAAATCACAAAATTAATCTAAAAATCCCTTAAAGTAAATCACCAACCAAAGTTCTAAAATCCAAATTTATAGCCCAAATGGTTTTGAAATGAAGAAGTTAAAAATGTATAAGTAGGAGCATTTTACAATTGTTATGAGAATTTGACTTTCATTGAAAAACTTTGCTCTTTGACTTTTGTGAAATTTAACAGCTTAGATTTGATACTAAATAATGTTTAAAGCTTAACTAATTCCTAATTATGCAACCTAGAGTGATTCTATACCTATATGCAAATTCCCCTAAACTAAAATTTGACTGATGTGCAAGTTTATTGAATTAAAAACTGAGTTTGACTTTTCAGTGTATACAAGTGCAAAAATATCACCTAACTTGACTAATTAAACCTATAAGAGATTACTGCTAATGCAAACCATCAGAATACCTACCTCTAACACCATTCAAATCTCTGATCCAAACACTCCTATATGTAAGAGATATGAAATTTTACAAAGAAAATCCTAAATCTAAACTACTACAATCTACAACTCAGATTCTACTAATCAATATTTGCCTAAATGAAGTGATCTAAACAACAATATCACTCAGATTATCACCAATACCAATTTATGCAGATGAGATCAGATGAAAGCAGATTTTATGCACTGATATGAGTTAAACTAAGATAAAGCTAAATCTTAATCAAATAAGCTAATAAGTGACTATTATAAGCAATAACAAACAGAAATAAGCAATCAAGTACAACTCTACACTAATCAAACTAGAAAATGCAATTTAAGCTTAAAATAGAATAGAAACTTACAAAACCCTAGCACAACAAGGGCAACAAATGCTCGCAGAGCTACTCTACAAGCTCTAGCTTGTTTGAAAACAAGCTAGTGGCAGCACTAAGTCCTTCCAAATCTGACTTACTTCCCCTTTGCTCAATTGACTGCTTAATTTTGACTTTTTTACTGATTTTATGTAAATTGAGTAGAAACTGAATTTGAAACTAAGATAAGCTCACAATAAGCTATACTGAGCTTATGTGAGCTTATTCTAACTGAGCTTAAGCTTATTGAAGCTTGTTAGACATAATTTTTTTATTTTTAAAGTATTTTATAATTTTTTTGTGATTTTTGATTTAGAACAATACCAAGTTGAGATAAAATTCAAGTAAGCTTAAATGGATTAAAAACAGTAAACAATAAGCAATAGTAAATGATTCAAACAATAAATGAGAAATTATCAGGATTTGAACTTAAAAGTAAACTTTCATTCAATTGAAAAATGATTACAAACTTTAAAGACATAACTACAACATGAATTAAAAGCTTGAATACTAATTAAAAACAAAGTTAAAATCTATAATCTATTACTCAAATCTACATGCCATCACTGTGTGAATTTCGGGGCTATTTATAGCTGATCCATGAGCTTGGAAGCTTCAAGAAGGAAGGAAAGTGTGCTTTCTCTGATGATTCTCAACCCTTAGATCACATCACATCAATCATCTTTCATTTACGTCCCTTGGATCAAGCTGATGACATACCTCTAACCAATCAGAGCACACCTTGGCACACGGATTGCCAAGGTGGCATTCCCTTTGTCAGGTGTGTCAGGAAAAGTACATTATTACCATTTAATTGTACT
Source organism: Chrysanthemum seticuspe (assembly GCA_019973895.1). Lineage (NCBI taxonomy): Eukaryota > Viridiplantae > Streptophyta > Magnoliopsida > Asterales > Asteraceae > Chrysanthemum > Chrysanthemum seticuspe. The sequence goes on along the minus strand of BPTQ01000007.1, from coordinate 184,882,349 downwards.
AATTTTGGTTAATTGATCGAAGGGCAATTTAGGGTTCTTGGCAATCTGGGTAAAAGGGGGTAAATTTGACGGGTGGGGATTTTGGGTATTATTTTAACTCGTTTGACTATTTGACCGGTGGTAAGTTGGGGGTTCACATGGGGTTTTGACTGGGGGTTCATAGGGAGAAAAGGTTCACATTGTTTAAGACTTGTTGACTGGTCATGGAAGAAATAGGTTATGAACCTTTTAGTTTTATTTAGGAATTAAATGATAAGATTTATAATTAAAGGGGTATAATTTGTAATTTAGGGAAAGTACAAGGGGATTTTTGGGAAGTTTTAGCACAAGGGTATTCAAGGGTGTATTCTGCCAATATGGGAAAGATGAGGGATCATTCTTGTCAATTCTTGAAACTTCAACGGTAAATTCTGACAATCTTTGAAACTTAAAGGACTAAATCTGTCATTTCTTTAAAATTGATCCAATCTTTTGAAAATCATTCTTTAAGCATCAAAATCTTCACATTCATTCACTTCTGATTTCCTGTCTTCAGCTTTTGCACTCTTTTCCTTCTCGTGAGTGGTTTTTGTCTGATTTGTCTTTCTTTTGTGTGCTTTGCCATATCTGTACCTGCACATGCATAAACTAAGAAACCAACAAATATTAGGCATAAACGAATCTTTTCTGGTTATTTTGGGTCTATTTTGGTAAAGAAATTGTATGTGTTTTTGCACATACCAAAATACCCCAGACTAGACGATTGTCGTGTCCTCACGCAATGTAATCAACTCACGCTCCCAAAACCAAGGATTTCAACCTCTTTCTACTAAATCTATGAGAAGTAGCAAAGATTCCTCAAAAGACATTAAGAAACCCTTAATTCTAAAAATGCCCCGTTTACCTTTTATTTCACATATATATATTACGATTAAGCACAGTCCAATTATGAGTGACGGTTTATTGAACTTTCATGTCGATCAATAACTCCAACATTTTTCAAACGACATTTTTAGGATCACAGAGTAGGAAACACAACTCAGCGATGAGTGACCATACGGATAGAATACATCGTCCCTGATTTTTCACAAGTCCCCAAACTAAGCGTAAAATCGAAATCATTCTTAAATATGATTCTAGATGCTAACACTACCCATGAAAGTTACTTTTGTAATTACCTCTTGCTCCCATTTTCCTATTTTCCTCTATTTATTTTATTTTTGGTGAGAAATGAATTTCTTCATGATTTCTCGTTTCGATAATATTTATTCCGATAAAGATATAAAGCTAAAATGCTAATTAGTTTTCCATCTTCCTTCGAAAACCGTTGCACACAAGAATGAGGTCCACATCAAGGTCCTAATTTAACACGATTTAGGGAGATATCCTTTTTATTACGACCGAAACAACTCATCTACGAGTCCAGAGACAGAAGCTTTATTTAGATATCTCCCGAGATCAAAGTTTGGCTTAACACTTATTTCAGCACATTTGCATTTTTGCAATTAGGCCCTCGGTCTTTTCAACCACTAATTCAACGGGATTACCGTTTTATCAGAAGTCTGATTATGACTTTGGAATTTTCCTCCACCTTTTTGAAGTCCATGACAACGTGGGTACCGTCAGACATAGAAAACTTTTATGGCTTTGGATTTTTACTTTAATACATTTGGGCTTTATTTCATGTTAATTTTTGAGCCAAAATCCGAATCATACGACGTTTATAACAATAGAAACAATAGCAGCAAACTATCAAGAATCAGTTGTCTATTACACCGCAACACTGAAAGTACCTTGATGTGTACCCAACTCTCATAAGCAAGGATTCTCTAAAGAAGATAAAGAACTAACTATCGTCAAAACTTAACATCTTTAATTATTTATTCACAAATATGGGGTGAGACAATTTTGTGGGAGCAAAAAGCCACAAGTACCTTCGATGAGCTCTAAAGAGAACCAACTACTCCACGCTTAGCATCTAAACTCATAAGTAACTCTATCATTCCTCGATCTCCGCAAATTTAAAATCTCAAATAATGAGATCCGCGGATGCTTAGCCGATAATTAAATTATCTATGGTTAAGGGAACAAGCTAGGGCTCAACACGCCCGGTCAATTCAGAATTCTATTCCTACTCTCACCAGCAGAAAGTCAACAAGGTGTCAAAACATATATTATCTTAGCGAATGCTTCGTCAATAATCTCAAGTCTCGCATTTTTAGAGTCACCTATTAGTAACTAGCAAATCTTTCAAAGCTTCGCATATTTAAAATCACTTAGGGAAGCGTGCAAATTCTTGGCCTTGTGAGCTAGAATCGCATTTTATAGCCTCTTGTCTAAGCAATTAGCAAAGACTTTCTCAAGAAAACACATATTTAAAGTAACTTCTAAGAGACTAGCTAGGACCTTTCAATCATAAAACTAGCAAAAACTTACAAAAATATTAAAATTTTTCACATTTTTGCACAATATTTTCATTTTCTAAAGAAAAACGGGGTTGCGAGAGTACACGGCAGAGAATAAGCAAGTGTAGTCAAATCAAATCGAAGATTACCCACCCCAGACTAAAACGAAACATTGTCCTCAATGATTAAAGGCAAGGGTATCAACGAAAATCTAAAGCCGTTTATTAAGTATGCTTAAAGATAAACGTTAGTCGATAAGATAAGGATATCGGATTTCCATAAGCATCGATCATGAAACTCGAGTGGAGAAAAGACAAACTTCGAGCACGAGAGTCTTCATATCGGGAAATTCCTAGACAAAAACATCACAAACAACCAAACACAAGAAATCAAAGAGGCTAACCCCTTCACGTCACTTATTAGAAGAAAATAGAAAGCAGATACAGATAAGCATGGGGTGCCTCCCACAAAGCACTACTGTTTTTGATCACCGAGTCGCTAGCCTGACTCGTCCCCGAATTCATTTGTCCTTAGGGAAGAAAATGGTAAAGATACCAGGGTCAAAGATGGTATCCTCATTCCGGAAAGAATAAGAATGGGTGGGTTGGGTGAGGAAGAAAATGTCGGGCTCAAGCACATAAGGGATAACTCCCCCCAAACTCATAATGGTTATATTATGAAAGAATAATCCATCATCCGATGGTTTAGCGGAAGGACGAGGGGATGATGGATCCAAGTGAAACGACTCCAAAGAAGAAGAGAGTCCTTGGTACAGAGAAATGCTACTTGAAGGCTCAACAATGAAGGCATCCAAGATAGGATCCTTTTTTCGGATAACTTTGGTAAAATGAAATTCATCTATGACGAGTATCCCAGGGTTAAAAATCTTGTCCTCGGAGAGGAATGAAATCAAACTATCATCTATGGGAAAATCCTCACGAGAAGAGGAATCACTCTCGGATAAAAAATATTGTAGGACCTCTGGATCAACAAGCTCATCAATAGAAGCTTTCACTTTCTTATCTTTCTTAGGATAAAATGGATCATCATATTCTAAATCTTCCAAAAGATCATTCTCTGAAGGAATCGAGTCCGTGGGAGCAAGTTCATCGGCGAAATCCTCGAAATAAATTCACGGATCTTGATTCAACAAATATTCGATTTCTCGTAAATCGGCTCTAAAATTAAAGACGTCGTCCTCACTTCCCGGTAGAAGAGGATCAATGCGAGCGAGTTCATCGGCGAACTCCTCGAGAAGTAAATCGATAGAAGAATCCTTGAGCTCGGGCTCCGGAGGATTAGTAGACGGCTAGTCTTCTTTAATAACTTTACTTTGTTTTTCTTCCGGAGGGAGTGAATAGTCCATTTTTAGCATTTCTTCAATTAAACGAATATCTCCCTCGATGTCAATATCGGCATAATCAACTTTCGGTGAAACTGAATTACTTTTTAAATAAGCCTCAATCTCTTCCATGATAGAATCACTCCCCTCAAACGGAGTGAGGGAAGAGGAAGAACCAGAAATGATTTGTTTAGAAGAAAATTCCATTATTTCAGAAGTAGGAGTGGGATTGCCACTTAAAGAAAGCTCGACGTTATTAGGAACAAGATCAATACGATAAACAGAAAGCGGAGGTGGAACAAGTGGTGTTCTCTGTGAGCTAGCAGTTTCCACCACTTCTGTTATAGACTCCTTTTCTTGTTTCTTTTTTTGCTCAACACGTACGGTCGACAAACTCTTAACCGTAAAACGTGAAAGACTCGGATCAATTCTAGACGGTTTAGGCTCAAATATTTGGACAACCGTAGGTTGGACGTTTTTGGTAATTCCGTTATTTGTAGGAATTACCGGGTCCTTTGTCACCTCGGTGTCACTAATTTTGTCCACATCACATTGACTGGTTAGAGATTTAGAAGTATGGTTAACATTGAATGTGACTGCTTCTTTACCCACTCTTAAAGTTATCTCTCCTTCATACACATCAATCAACGCATGGCCCATCCTCAAGAAACACCTTCCGAGAATGAGGGGTACTCGAGGATCGGCATCGAAATCGACTACAACAAAATCAACAGGGAAATCGAACTTCCCCACTTTAACAAAAACATCCTCGGCTATACAGATTGGTTTCGTTGTAGTATGATCGGCTAGCTCGAGGGTCATACACGTTGGGGTTAATTCGGGAAATGAAGCTTTTTGTAAATCGATAACGGCATCAAATTTATACTCGCGCCAAGATCGGCCAAGGCGGAGCACTGAACGATTCCTTGAAAATCACAAGGAATGAGAAACTTTCTGGGGTCACCTAACTTTTCGGGAAGTTTCTTGAGGATAACTGTCGAACAATTCTCATTCAAAGACATTCTTGCCAAATCCAAGAGTTTCTCCTTGTTACTTAACAATCCTTTCAGTGTCAAAACAAATTTAGGAATGAGAAGAAGAGCATCCGCAAAGCTAATTTCGAAGTTAAGATCTTGAAAGATTTGAAATAATTTTTCCATTTGAAGATTTACTTGTTCACGTTGCTTCTGATCATTCATTCTTGACGGGTACGGAAGTGTTGTTCTCGGGTTAGTCTTTTTAGTAATAACAGGAGCATCCTTGGGCTCAGAAGTCGGGACAACCATGGGTTGGACATTCTCGGTACTCCCCTTATTAGTAGGAAGAACCGGGTCCTTTGTTACCCCGGTCTCATGGTTTACCACATGATAAAGAGATGAAGTAGTAGTAGGAGCCGTGGGTCCATCATAAGCCACACCACTTCGGGTGGTGATCTCTTTCATGTCACCTCTCGGGTTGGGAATCATGTTACTCAGAAGAGTACCGGAACCCGAGGGTTGAGAAGAAGTGGTAGAAGGTTGATTTGACTGAAAGAAACTAGTCAACATGTTCCTTAATTCATTTGTTTGCTTATAATTAGAAGTATCCATTTCCTTCTTGAATTCAACCCTCATGTTGTTGATTTGAGTCTGCAATGTTTTAATGGTGTTATTGGTGTTCTTCATGTAAATTGCAAACTCGTGATTCAGAGCAACTTGATGAGGTGGTTGATAAGGTTGTTGAGGAGGTTGTTGGTAAACTTGAGGTGGAGGAGCTTGGTAGTTTTAATTACCATGATTGAGATTAGCTCCTCGGTTTTGATTATAAGATTGGTTTTGATAACGGTTTTGGTTTTGTTGTGGAACCGGAGCAAAACCGGGTGGTCCCATTTGGTTGGCACGGTATCCTTGGTTCTGATGTTGAACCGGATTAGCGGAGGCTACAGAAGGATTTCAGATATCACCATCCATGTCTTGACAATTATAGTACAAATGGGCACCACCACAAATACAACAAGTTTCGGTAACGGCTTTGACTGGCTTAGATTTTTGATTTCTAAATTCTTTCATCATAAAATGAATAGCATGAATGAGCTCAGTCAACTCACTCTTCTGAACGTAATTGTCGTTGGTAGCGATCCTAGAAACAACCGGTTTGTTTCTAGACGAAAAAACTTTTTATTTGTTCTCAATAATCGTTCTAATATCGGCGGGCATACGACTCAAGATATTACCACCGGCGGCCGCATTAAGCGAATCTTGGTCGGTCGGAGTAAGAGCATTACAGAACGTATCAATCTGATGAAGATCGGAAAAACCGTGATTTGGGTATTTTCGTATAAGTTCCTTGAATCTATCCCATGCTTCACCAAAACTTTCATCGAATATTTGTTGAAAATTTGTTATTTGATTTCTTAAACTCGTAATTGTTGACGGAGGGAAGAATTGATTGAGGGGGTTCTTTCTTATGTTGTGAAAGTTCTTCCCATGTTGTGATTGAATGAGGTGGTTCTTTCTCTAGCCAAGTCCCGGCAGCCCTCTCAAGAGAAAACGGGAAAAACATCAACTTAATTGACTCATGAGGAATGCCCCGAAAGTTTATAATAGAAGCTACTTGATTAAACCAATGATTTATAAGTCTGAGAAGAACATTGCTAACTCATCCTCTTCTACTCAGAACAATGCTTTTGTGTCTACCAACAATTAGAACACTTAGGAAACTACCACTGCTACCTATGAAGTTTCCACTGCTAATACTAATGTTTCCACTGCTGGCGACAACATTAGTGATGGTGCTATTTGTGCTTTTCTAGCTGATCTCACAACCAGTGTAACAGTGTTGAACCAAGATTTGGATCAAATTGACCCTGATGATCTTGAAGAAATCAATCTTCAGTGGCAGATGGCGATGCTCACCTTGCACGCTAGGAGATTTTTGAGGAGGACTGGTAGAGAGATCAAGTACAATGGTCAAAGAAAAGCTGGGTTTGACAAAAGCATGATGGAGTGCTACAACTGTAAAAAGAAGGGACACTTTGCAAGGGAGTGTAGGGCTCCAAAGAGGGTTGGTGAAAACTTCAAGAAAGCAACTGAAGAACCAAAGCCTTCTTCAGCATTGGTGGCTCAGGATGGACTAGGTGACTATGACTGGAGTGACCAGATTGAAGATGGACCCAATGCTACTTTTCTTGCAAGTGAAGCTTCCAAAGTGCACAACTTTGCTCTTATGGCCTATGCCTCATCATCATCTGGTTCTGATTCTGAGGTATCTAATAGTTCAAATAGTTTTGTTTGTTCTTATAAATCTTGTCATGATACTTTAGAAGGTCTCAAAGCCGTGGTAGAAAGTCTTAGAAAAGAAGTTGAAAGACTTGAACTGGATAACTTAGGTTATAGAGTTGGACTTCAAAATGTAGAAGAGAAACTTAAGTATTGTAACAAGTGTGGGTTTGAATATGTTGATAAGATAAACATTCTAGGTGGTGAGATTGACATTAGAGATAAAGAAATCAAGGTTCTTAAGCAGAAACTTGAAGAAGCTGAAAGTGTAAAACAAGAGGCCCTAGATGACAAAGAGAAACATGTAGTTAGGGTTGAGAAACTTACTTTTGATTCTGAGCTAGTTATCAAGTCAATAGGTTGTCAATTAGTGAAAAAGGGTTCTGGCATAGGGTACAATGATGTGCTACCACCCTTGATGTAACATATTGGACTTCACAAACACACTAAAACAAAGATCAAAGAGGCGTATACTATGGTTTTAGAGAGATAAAGTTAGAGGTTGGGAACTTTAGTGAGAGAAAGAAAAATCTTATTATGAGCTCCAACTCTCTACCTTGGGAGGTAGAGAGTATTTATAGTTCTTACATAAATCGCCACCTACGGGCTGTGGATCAGGCATACAGTGGGTAAAGACCCGTCCGTCCTCCACGGTGTTACTTAACTAAATACTACTAAACATTAACTAATCTACGACTACAAGCTTTCTAACGATTGCATATACTTGAGGTGACCGACTCTTTAATAACTGGATTTGCTAAATCCTAACAATCTCCCCCTAAGGGAGGTCACCTCAAAAATACATAGAATACAAATAGATATTACAATTAGATTGTTCTTGGTTTCTTGTTAATGTTCTTTGCTTTGTAGCTCGTAGTCATTGATTCTTCATTTATGCATGTTTGGATAATCAATGTGGAGGTCTTTAACTGATCCACGTGATAATGAATTTTGAGCCAGCTTTGAGATCATCAGCAACCATAAATCTCTGACTCTTCCATTGTGGTGTTGGTATTATGTGATGTTGTGATATTTGGACCGACATGCTCACATTCTGGATCATGAAATATTCTCATCAGAGTAGCGGAAGCTTACGTTGATTCATGATATTGGCAGCAGCGTAGCAGAAGCATGGAGTGAAAATATCAGAGTCATTGATGCACTAATCATGATTACTTTAGAAATGAATGTGTTGTGTGAGCATGCGGCTTTGGATTGACCGCTTCATTCTGATCAGCTGCAAACGTCGGGCGTACCTGCATACAACATTTAGCAATAAAGCGCACAAAAGTGTCTTTGATCACTTTCGTTGAATTGAGGTACACGGCCCATGGTTCCCCGTTGATCAGTACAAGTACTGCCTGTGATCAGGTATAATTTCGAAGAATTTCCTTGACAGGATTTCGTAGCTGTTCTAGCTATTTTCAAATTGGAACGTCTCAAAGAAGACAACACGGAGTGAGTGAACCAGCGAATTGAGATTCATTGATTGATAAGAAGAGATTTGAAAACCAATCGTGTATCGCTCAATAGAAATTGTTTTTGAAATACAGCGAAGGTTTTAAAGAAAATCAATTATCAATCATTAATACCTTTTATTTTGAAATATTAGTACACAGTCGATGTGCTAAGGAAAAGGATTTTTAAGCACAATGACCGGTTTTTCAAAGGTATCCGTCAATCCATAACCTGAACCAGGATTGATTCAAAAGATTGAATCGCCCCATTGTTTCTGCTTAGTTGTCATATGGTTGATCTATTGGATAGATCTCACAGGCCACCCACCAGGAGCTTGTTTGATGTTGGCTCCAGAAGGCTTTCCATCTTCATTGTGAATATGTTTGCATATCACTCAGATGTTCTGGAAATACCACAAGGATAATACGTAGGACTCATAAGATATAATCTCTCTTTCCACATTGTGTGAAACAGAGAGTCTTCATTGACAGTGTCCTAATGAGATTTATTTGATGATCTCGTGGCTCTAGACTCAATAGTGCACATTTGGTTCTTATGCCGGAGAATTGGGAGAGGGTCTCCTTCTTCAATATCAACAAACTCTAATAGAAAGTCGATAGATAATGTTGGTTCCCCGTGAGAATGAAACAAGCCCTTTTAAGAGGAACTTGAGTAGTTTGAGAAGTTGTAGTACAGTGCTTTACTGGGTCCATGACGTCTTGTCTTCAATACCGATGTTACCTTGGTAACCACCAGTAGCATATGAATTGAACCCGGTTTCTTCCCTAAGGTTGAATAAATGGAGGGTTATTTCTTTTCACCCCTTTTCACATTCAGTTCTTTTTCATTCTTCAACCTCTTCAGTGCTTACCGAGATTTCATAACTAGAACCTTGTTGGGTTTATTCCAGTTCTAGCTCTATCTCAGTCCGCACTCTTCCCATATCTCACTTTTCTCCTTTTTTCATCATACCTAAGGACTCTACACTATCTAGTGGATTGTCCTTGGGTAGATCCCTCCGGTTCTGGCGGATCATGGGAACGAATACCTAACCTAACCATCCTTATATCACCATACATAAAGTAAATTTGGTCGGTCTATTTGGTATTGTTCATCTGCCGTTGGAACCAATTGAAAACCATTTGAAAATCAATCTAGATACTTGTGATATATTATCAAAGCATTTTGTACCTGAATTGTTTTTTATATTTTTAGAGAAAGAGCTCTCCCTCAACATGTGCATCATGTATTAGAAATCGTTTTAGCACACAGAGTCAAAAGTAAGAATTAACTTCTTAGATTACCATTTTCTAAAAGATATCAACATCACTTCCCTGATCAAATCAAGTAGATAAAGCATATTGAGGAAGGATGAGGTTTTCATAAGTTTGCTCCCCCTTAATATGTGCCTCGAGGTTTCAAAGAGTTTTGCACATATTAGAAGGAACCTGCACTTAGGGACAAATCAATCACGTTTCAATTCTTTGTGGTTTTAAAAGGATGCTCCCCTCAACATGTGCATGGAAAATTTGAAATTGTTTGGCACATGTGGGGAGGAAAGCTTGCAAAACACTTGTGAAACCATTTATCGAATCATCAGTTTAAATCCAATTTAAATCACAAATTCTCCCCCGATCACAATTTTTTACTCATTTGAGATTTGTGATCTCTGTAGATTTAAATTGATTTTAAAAGCTTTTGAGGAGAATTGTGACTTGATTATGAAAACATTTTAACTGATAAGGATCGGATTATGAGACTTTAAACTCCATTGATTAAACATGCATGATTATCTTTTGAAAACAATTGTATGACAAATAACCTTTTGATTTAATTGAAATCATTCTGCCCCTCAATCAGTGACATAAGTTGTTGATTGAGAGATAGATATTTTTGACAAACGTTAAGTCCAGATGATTTTCAAAAATAGAGACCAAGTTAATTTTCAAAGCAATTAGTTTTCATTAGATAGTAAGTAATTGTTTATAGAATCAGAGCATGAGTTTTGAAAAACAAGATAAAGCATGACTCTGTTCTTTCTTTGAAAAACGGGTTACTGCCTGAAATGACAATAAACCATATATTTCACTTTCTCCCAAATATATATATATATATATATATATATATATATATATATATATATATATATATATATACTAGGCGAGTACCCGTGCCTAGCGGCATCGGTTTCTAGCGGCAGCGGTTTCTAGCCGAGTGTCCGCGCGTAGCGGCAACGGTATCTAGCAGAGTAGCCATGTCTTGCGGCAGTGGTATCTAGCAGAGTACCCGCGCCTAGCGGCAACGGTGTTTAGTTTTCGACAAAATTCCTGCGGCGAATATTATTTTTTTCAAAAAATTGTATATGTATTGCTCGGGAATCCTTTTCGAAGAGCACTTTTTCTGAAGGCATGATTGCACAACAACGACAATAGATTATTGTGTTTTTATGAAGGTATAGGGGTGGCGACGATTATTTACCGGCAAACATCTTATTCAACATGTAATTTTTTTTTATAGATTGTTTTGGTTTATGGTACTTTTATTTCTTTATCTACTTTTTATAGATTGTCGAGTACTCGCGCCTAGCGGCAACACTATCTATCCGAGCAGCCGCGCCTGGCGGAAATGGTATCTATTTTCGACCAAATTTTGATGGCGAATATTTTTTTCAATAGATTGTTTTTGTAGCGTAAAGGAATCATTTTCCGGTAGTATTGTTTTAAGTCGTAATGTTTTTCTGATCGTATGATTGCATTGTTCTTTTGATAGCGACGTTTTAAGTTTCAGTAGTCAATTAAAACTGTAGTATATATATAACCGAGTACCCACGCTTTCAGACATAGTTTTCAACAGAATCCAGTTGCCTGTGTCGTTTCCGGTTACGTCGATTTTTTGTGTTCGTTTATTTTCTATAATAAAATTAGTAAAAAAACTATAAGAGCATGAAATAATACATAGATCTATAAAACGAACCATAAAAACATGAAAAACGTTTAGATCTAAAAATATGTCAATCCATTAAAAAATACATAGATAAATAAATAAACACTAACAAAAATACCTTAAAGATCCGGCAACTGTTTCGGTGATTTTTGTACCGGTGATGGGGTTTGTGTGGCTGCGAGGATGAGGTGGTTCAGGCAAAAACAATAGTTTCGGCGGGGGTTGAGGTTGTGGCAGCTGAGGAGCAGGGTGTCCTGGAGAAGATGGCTGGTTATTTTTAGTGAGAAGATGTGTTTTGTTTTTTGTGTGTGTAATATGTGATGAGTGTTAAATTTTTTAGGTGTTTTTATAATCCCCAGGCTCAGGAGTAGGTTCGGGTGGCTGAATCTTTTAGGTGTTTTTACATACAGAGAAAGATAACCACACAATTTAAACCTTACATACAGAGAAAGATAACTAAATTTAAACCTTAATTGTGTGGTTATCTTTCTCTGTATGTAAGGTTTAAATTTAGTTGTCGTGATAGTTGAGAATAATTTCACTTGTTACATTGATGTATGGTTATGTTATATGTTAACTCAAAAACAAAAAATGTTAAATTATTTGATATACAAATTTACAATATGAAGTAATTTATATGTCGTATTATCTTATTTTTCCAACATTGATGAAACTATACCAAGTTATCTCATTTTTTACTTTATCTACCAAATAACAATTTTAAAAGCAGTATCACCTTAATATTTCTATATTGGGAACGGGCCACCATTTTCCCCGCAAATTATCTGTTTAAAGCTAGTTTAACTTTATTGGATGGTGATTAAAGATTTATGTTATTTTTTGTTACCTTGGGTGCATAGAACGAACGTAATAACATTTATATATGATGTCACATACGGAGTATTTCATTTACAGAATGGTTTTGGCTTTTTCTTTTTTTTTTTTAACTTTTCAGTGTCAGATGTGGTTTAATGGAGGTATATACTATCAATAAATCATGACATTACTCGCTTTTTACAACAAGCATCTTCAATAGTCACCATTGTTTAATTACAATCTATTACTTGTAAGGAACATGGGGGACAAAGCATGGTATTTTATTCTCTTTTTTCTTTTCAGAGACTAATGCATATAAAGTTTCAACATTACTGATTTGAACTTTTATATATATATATATTTACAACAAGCATCTTCAATAGTTACCATTGTTACAATCTATTTATTGTGCAGGGGTCTTGCTGTCATTCACCTCATTCTTCCTTATTTGTTTAAGCTTCTATTAGGCGTGGGAGACAAGAAGACAATATATTCCCCATACTTCTTTATTTAATCTAAGGTCCATTCTAGACATTGCTAGCCAACTTTTTAGAGTCATAAGCGGTGCTTTATTGAAGCACATATCAATTCCCTTTTTTAAATATGTTTTTGAGTTTTTCAATGACATTGCTAGCCAACTTTTTAGAGTCATAATAGTCTTAGTCACATAACTCCATCATGAAGATGTACCTCAAATGACACAACTATACTAAACTTATTTTTAAACATGATGGTCCAAACACTTGGTTCAAATTTTTAACTTTATGAGAATTATAAGTCAAATTTCTTTTTTATCTCAAGCTACCTACCTATATAGCTAACTATGTCACATGCACCATTTAATCAAAACTGTCACTTGTGCCATTTAGTAACTTTTTGAGAAATCTAATTTCACATTTAAAACAACTTCATTAGTTGTCAACATCAACTTTTTCTTTTGTCATAAGATATCAAACATACAATATTACCAATAATCTACCGTATCTTTAAACATACAAAAAATTTTGAATTTCAAGAACTTTAAAAGTATCACATTTATTAAATCTAAACTTTAACTTTTGTTCAAAAAAAACTTTAAAGATACTTTAAGAAGTTCGAAATTTTCAAAAGGTTTTAAATTTAAAGAGACTTGAAATTTAAAAACTCCTAACTATCATGATGGCGGCAGTGGAGGATTTCGGCAAACAACAATGGCAAATCTGAAAGAAAAAAAATTGTTAGATTTACAAAAAAAAAATCAATAGATTTACAAAAAAAAAAATCGGATCTATAAAAAAAATTAGAACAATTCGAATCTATAAAAAAAATCATTAGATCTAAAAAAATACGCATCTATAAAAAAATTTAAAACAATTCGGATCTATAAAAAAATTTAAAATATATTACGGATCTTTAAAAGAAAAAATACGGATCTTTTAAAAAATAAATATCTATAAAAAAAAATTACGGATCTTAAAAAAATAATTAGAGCTACAAAAAAATTAATAGATCTACAATAAAATCATTAGATCTACAAAAAAAAAAAAAAAAAAAAAATAGATCAACAAATAAAAAATAATAATAAGAATACTACGGATCTTTATAAAAAAAATACGGATCTTTTAAAAAAGAATATATCTATAAAAATTACGGATTTTTAAAAATAATTAGATCTACGATCTACCTAAAAAATTAGATCTACAATCTACCTAAAAAATAAACCATTAGATCTTCAAAAAAAATTTGGATCTATAAAAAATTAAAAAAAACGAAGGATCTTTATAAAAAAAAAAAATAATAAAAAAAAAAAAAAAAAAAAAAACTACGGATCTAAAAAAATACCAAAAAAATGTAAAAAAAAAACTATAGATCTCAAATAAAATGTACGGATCTAAAAATAAAATGTATGGATGTATAAAAAACTTTAAAAACTTGATTAATGAACATAGATCTATTGAAAGAGTTAAAATAATACCTTAATACTTGAAAAAAATACTTTTGGTGGTCGGTCTTGGTGGTGCCGTCCGAAGGTGGTTAGGTCTAACAAAAAAACACCAAAAATGTTAATATACATAGATTTATATAAAAAAACTTTAGATCTACAAATAAAATGTATATACCTATAAAAAAAACACCCTTCAAAACTCAGATCTATTAAAAATACATCAAAACTTGAAAAAATATTATTGGTGGTCGTGGGTCTTGGTGGTTACTCTTGGTGGTAGTGCTACTGTTGTGATGGGATGATGGTGGAGGGTTTCGGTGGCGCTAACGTGGAGTCCGGTGGAGGTAGCGCTGGGTGCTTGTGCCGTCGGATAGTGGTATGGTGGCGTCGAGTGGTGGTGACACCGGATGTTCGTGGTGTGAGTTGTGATGGTTGGGTAGTGGAAGAGATGAGGGGTTGTTTTAGGTGTGTTTGTTTTTAGAGTGTGAAATGAGAGTATTTGTGTGTGTGGTTTTGTGAGGAGTGTGTGTTTTTTTTTTGTTAAATATAAAGTGGAAGTAAAAGGATTGGAGGATGGGTGTTTGTGGGGTATTGGTTTGTATGGTAGGTTTATATATTTTTATTGGTTTGGTAATTTTTTTTAAGATGGGAGGTTGGTTTGGTGTGTGTAAATTTAGGTTTGGATGTAGCTCCGGATGGCTGAATCTTAATAATTAGGGTCGGAGTAAGGTTTGGACTTAGGCATTGGATATGCATACATTATATGTAGTTAAGATATATATATATATATATATATATATATTTTGGAACATTCGAACAACATCTAAAGTCCCGTGTCATTCTTTGAATGACAGCACAAAGACCGTAGATATTTTCGAATCGAGAAAAACATGTCAAAAAGACAATATGTTTTTGAAAATTTTCAAGATTTTTCAAAATTTTATGGATTTTTTGAAAGTTTTATATTTTTCTATTTGCTTTTTGAATAAATATTTACAAGAGATAGATGAAGAAAGACCTTTACTCCTCGTTTTCCTCTTGAAGACTTTTGAGTGTTTCTGGTTGTAGACTCTTTAGACCAAGTCGTGGGAGGATAAACTCAAAACGTTCTCTAAGAAGAGCTTTGGTGAAGATGTCTGCTAACTGGTATTCAGTCCTCACAAAATAGAGTTCCACCACACCGTTTTCAACTTGCTCCCTGATGAAATGATGTCGAATGTCGATGTGCTTTGCTCTTGAGTGTTGTACGTTGTTGCATGAGAGAGAAATAGCACTTTTATTATCACAGTACAAAGGGATTTTGTTGAATTCAAAGCCATAGTCAGATAGTTGAGATCTCATCCATAGGATTTGAGCACAACAAGATGACATGAATATGTATTCAGCCTCTGTAAAGGAAATAGAAGTACTCATTTGCTTCTTTGAAGACCAGTTCACAAGCTTATCACCCAGAAACTGAGCACCTCCAGACGTACTTCGACGTGTATCTTGACATCCTGCATGATCAGCATCTGCATAGGCTGTTAGTGACATACCGGTGTCTTTCGAGTACCAAAGTCCCATATTGATGGTTCCTTGGAGATACCGAAAGAGCCGTTTAACCGCTTCAAGGTGCTTTTTGGTAGGCTTAGCCTGATATCTAGCACACATGCAAGCAGCGAACAGAATGTCTGGTCTACTGGCTGTGAGGTACATCAGGGATCCAATCATACTACGATATTTTGTTTGGTCTACCATGATCCCTGAGTGGTCCTCATCCAGTTTAGTACGCTCTATCATGGAGGTGTCAACAAGGTCACTAGAATCAAATCCAAATTTCTTTAAAATCTCATTTGCATATTTAGATTGATTTATAAAAATGCCTCCGGGACTTTGTGAAATTTGTAATCCCAAGAAAAATGACATTTGTCTCATCATTGACATTCGAAATTTGGAACCCATTTCATTTGAAAAACGATCACATTCATTGGGGTCAGTCGAGGCAAAAATAATATCATCAACATATATTTGAACGTGAATTAAATGTTTGCCTGACTTTCTGGTGAACAATGTCGGATCAACTGCTCCTTTGCTGAATCCAGTAGATTGAAGAAACTTTGATAGCGTATCATACCATGCCCTTGGAGCTTGCTTCAAACCGTAAAGAGCCTTCTTCAAACGATAGACGTGAGTAGGATGCTCCGGATTCACAAAGCCTTCAGGCTGGCTGACGTAAACGACTTCTTTAAGATCTTCGTTAAGAAACGCCGTCTTTACATCCATCTGATAGACTACTATGGAGTTTGATAGACTCCTTGAGATCGTTTTGAGCCTTAGGGTTTGACAATAACAATGATTATAAACATTATACGCAACGGAATTAAACAAACTTCATTATTATTGACACAAGGTTTTTCCACATCTCCCCAATTATTATTTGATCAGAATAATAACGTGTCACCTAACTGTAACAGGGATCAAAGCCTTTTTTGATCTTGGAGATAACTAAACTACTTACCTAGGCGTTTACAAGACAATACGCCTAGGACACACACACACACACCTTTTGTTTACTACATTATGGAAGACATGTATATAAAACCTACACCCATGTCCTCTTTATATACTAGAGGATTAGGGTTTACAAATCTCTACTAAGGACTAAATAATAAATCTTCTTTTGCAAGCAAGTTCTTCCATCTTTTTGTAGATTTACTTCTTGTCACTTTAAGTCCTTGATGTTTCATTCTTTATTGTTTTGTATCATCGAATCAATAAACCCAACAATCTTCCCCTATTTGATGATGACAAAACAAACACGGTTCTTGTACGAACTTCCCTAGACGAAGTAGCAGAAGTTGAGATAATTAAATCTCACCATGAATAAAACATTCTTGTCTTCCTTTGTCTTCCCCTTAATCCATGCCATCGCACTCCAACATCTCTTCCCCTTTTTGTTATCAACAAATAGAGAATGTAAGTAGTAGAAACTTCCCCTTGAGTGGTGCATGAACATTAAATGATTCTTCAAATCTGTAAGCTCCTTGTAATGATCACTTGTGAAAAAAAACCAAATATAACTAACTTGATAAAGAAGTAGAATAACCCAAACTTGTGTCTTATGTCTTGTTTATCCACGTGACTCCAAACTTATACTAACACCATATAAGTAGACCGCAATCTCTTGACAAAATCATCATCTTCAATGAGACACTGAGCACTACAATGTAACTCCTTTAAGTGATAGTTAACTAGGTCTTCATCCATCCACCCCTTGACCTATGAAAACTAGATTTTGCAAGTCTTCGTCAACATCCTTTAAGCACGAACAAGTTATCTCCAAAGTGTAACACCCACTTTAAGATATGATAAAATCACGAATCTAGGTAACTCAACAACAATATCAAATAGGTTATAATCAATCATCTTCGTAATCAACTAATGCAATAAACTAAATACGAGTTTTTTAAATCTTTTAAGAACAACTTCCAAAAACCAAACTCCTTGTGTGTGTGAACCAATCTCCTGTGTGTGTGTCTCCAAAGATCTCAATACCAAAAACTTGTACAACTTCCCCTCAATTCCAAAACTATGCGAGAACCAAAAAGCCTTCGTCGTCCGATATCGAATGATATAAGCAGTATAAAAATAGTTATCGGACAAACCATGAATCTGAATCCAATACTGCAGTGCAAACCAAATACTGCTTCAAATATCCTTGAGAAATCACGAAGTAAGCAATTTGAACACAATCGTCCCGTGTGATCAATAGAATACCAAATTAAATACTCAGAGGACCACTGTAGCATGCGCACATCTTTAAATTTTCACACAACAACTCAATGTACATGCAAAGGACAACTTGACCAAATCAAAGCTAAATAAATGCAATTTAATAATACAACCTATGCATGTAACCTTGTATCCACCAATCACAATGAGTAGCAAGAGACGCATGTGGTTCAGTGATTACTACTGTTATGTAACACAACAAGATAACTAACAGTGGAAACTCACGGCTGACAGTGGTAACGATCATGAAGGCAGTGGAAACAAATAAAGCTAACAGTGGTTACCAGTCATAGCAGTGGAACGAGATAATACTAGCAGTGGTTCGAGAAGCTAGCAGTGGATTCGTTTTAAAACTAGCAGTGGTTACCGATAAGTCTTAATAACTAACTCTTGATGATCTGCTGCTTCTACTTTTAGATACCTTCTTGTGTTTCAGAATTACTCGATAGAAACCATTAAACCATAGCAGTACTTAACTAGTTAAACCACCGACCCATGTTCTTTGAATAGACCAATCGTATAACAGCAACACCAAGTGAGTTATTGATATATGTCATGTTTAAATTCACATAATAGTATACACCATTCACCGACCCATGATAATATATCATGAATTATTATTGGGCTTAATATAAGGAATAAAATTGATAGACAATAAATTGCGTTAAAACTAAATCCCAAAAAGTGACACAATTAATAACGCAAGACGATCAACCCATTAAACTACCTTAATTAGAATTAATTAGTACGAGGTGAAAGAAATTGATATACTACTGTCCCATTAAATCTGTACGAGGTAAGGATTTGAAAGCATTGCATATGTTGACAAATAAAAACCATACGGCTGCCATCAATGATCACCAATCATAAATAAACCCAAAAATTCGAAAGTGTTACCTTCTTCTGCAGCCATATTCGACATTGAATAACTTTCAATTGTGAGCTCGAATTGACGATCCCTTCAGTGAAAAGTAAGATGGGTATATAGAGAACGTCCACCAAAAATTTAGTCACGATCCAACGGTTAAGTAAAAAGTTACGATCGTTTCAAAAACAGTGCTGCATAAAGTTGCGAATTTTGTATAACTTCGATTTTCTCCATTCTTTTTCACCAAGAAACCTTGTGAATCCCTAGGTAACGAGCTCCCCAAGCTCTGATACCAATTGTGGAGTTTGATAGACTCCTTGAGATCATTTTGAGCCTTAGGGTTTGACAATAACAATGATTATAAACATTATACGCAGCGGAATTAAACAAACTTCATTATTATTGACACAAGGTTTTTCCACATCCCCCCAATTATTATTTGATCAGAATAATAATGTGTCACCTAACTGTAACAGGGATCAAAGCCTTGTTTGATCTTGGAGATAACTAAACTACTTACCTAGGCGTTTACAAGACAATACGCCTAGGATACACACACACCTCTTTTGTTGACTACATTATGGAAGACATGTATATAAAACCTACACCCATTTCCTCTTTATATACTAGAGGATTAGGGTTTAGAAATCTCTACTAAGGACTAAATAATAAATCTTCTTCTGCAAGCAAGTCCTTCTATCTTTTTGTAGATTTACTTTTTGTCACTTTAAGTCCTTGATGTTTCATTCTTTATTGTTTTGTATCATCGAATCAATAAACCCAACAACTACCATGTTCTTACTTGCAGCATTAGCCAAGAAGATTCTGATTGCCTCGATACGAGCAACAAGAGCAAATGATTCTTCAAAGTCAATACCCTCCTCCTGACGGTATCCTTTTGCAACCAATCGAGCCTTGTTCTTCAAAACATCACCATGCTCATCAAGTTTTACTTTGAAGATCCACTTTAGAGCAATGATCATTGCATAATCTGGAGCAGGTACTAATTCCCATACATCTAGTCGATCAAACTCATGAATTTCTTCTTGCATGGCATTGAACCAGCTGTCTTCATTCATGGCAGTTTTCACGTCTTTTGGTTCGATCTTAGAGAGTACGGAGTTGAAGAAGCACCATAAGGCATCGGTTGCAAGTTGTTTCCGTGTGGATACTGGACGGGAAAGGTTTCCGATGATGTTGTCCAATGGATGATCATGTGTCCATTTTCTAATGTGTTCATGTGGTTGTTATTGAGAAACTGAAGTAGCAGAGTTGATATCTCTTGAAGAAGATGGTTTTGATGATGACTCAGGAGCAAATATGTTTTCAAATGGTTCATCTTCTGGAGGAGCAAAAGGGTTTTCATCATCTGTAACAGCAGCAACATTTTCATTGTGTACACTTGATGATTGATGATTTGTTGATGAGACAGAGTGATCAGCAGCAGGCGCTTCTTGATTTACTGACATTGAAACTGAAGGGTTAACTTCATTGACAGGGATAGAGGCAGCCTCTGTTGATGGAACTGACATATCATTAGAACGTGGCTCATAGTGTTCATCAAACATTGGATCAAATAATTTCTTCAAATCATCTTCTGAAGGAGGTACATAAGGAGTTGCTGGTGAGGGATTAGAAACAAGAGTAGAACTGATAGGACTACTTGATAAAGATTGAAATGCGGGTCCAGAACTGGTTTGTCCTGGAGCCATTTGACCGGTCAGCTCATCGAACGTAACATGAATTATTTCCATGATATTTCGGGTTCTCTTGTTGCAGATTCGGTATCCTTTTCTGTTTGGTGCATAACCTACAAATACTCTAATGTCCGCTTTTGCTTTTAGTTTACCTAAATCTTGACCGTCATTAGTTGGGTAACATAAAGCACCAAACACATGAAGGTAGGATATATCAGGTTTTCGTTTATGGACAAGTTCATATGGAGTTTTTCTATGAGAGGTGTGAATAAGGGAACGATTTTGGGTGTAGCAAGCAGTGGCAATGGCAATGGCTTCAGCCCATAGAAACATTGGAACATTTGAATAAATTATCATTGTTCTTGCAGCTTCCACAAGAGTTCGATTTCGTCTTTCAACTACATCGTTCTGTTGAGTAGTTCATGGAACACTTCTTTAATGACTGATTCCAACACTTTCATAAAACTGAATTAAGTCTTTGTTAACAAACTCTGTGCGATTGTCTGTTCAAACAATTCTAACATTATTGTTGAGTCGAACCTGAAGCTCTTTGATAAGTTTGATGATGACATCTGGAGTTTCATCCTTTGTCCTCAAAAACTTTACCCAAGTAAATCGAGAGTAGTCATCAACAACTACTAGAATGTATTTCTTCCCATTTATTGTTTGCACTCTCATTGGTCCGCACAGATCCATATGAAGGGTATGAAGAACTTCCATTACTGAGTTTGTGGGTTTTGGTTTGTGGGCATATTTTGTGCTTTTTCCCAATTGGCAAGCTGAACAAAGATGATCTTTTTCATACTTTAATCTGGGTAATCCTCTTACTAAGTCCTTTCTGGAAAGATTGTTTATAGTACCAAAGTTCAAGTGATTGAGACGACGGTGCCATAGCCATGACTTAGTTTTGGAAGCCTTTGACAGCAAGCAGATGGGTGAAGATTTCATCATATCTTCGATATAGATGGTGTATAGGTTTGAACCACGAGTTCCTCTGAGAAGTTCCACCCCATCAAGTTCTCTAACAAAGCAAGTATGTTTTCTGAAGGCCACTTCTAAATCTGAGTCACAGAATTGTCCGATAGAAAATAGATTATGTCCAAGACCTTCAACATAATATACCCTGGAAATCACACTATCTCCAACCACGTAATCTCCATAACCCATAATAGCACCAAATAGATCATTTTTGAATCTCACAGTTCTTATGAATTTACTCACGAAGTTCATGAGCCATAACCGGTCTCCAGTCATATGCTTGGAACAGCCTGAGTCCAGGTACCACATAACGATTTGAACGATCTGCAGTTGAACACAGACAAGAATGGATAACTGGATAATTGGGATCCCCATGCAAGAATGGGTTCCATTTGGTTAGTAACAGTGATTGGAACACCCACATCAGAAGTAGAAGCAATAGAATAATTAGAAATAGATGCAGTGCTAGTGTCCGTATTTGACCTATTCAAACTGTGTTCACTTCTTAAGGGAATAGTTCTACCAGTAGGCATCCATTTTCTAGTGGGCATTAACTAAGCGAATTTAGGGCACATCACATTAATCTTATGGCCAGTAGGTATCCATTGATAACCTATATTACTAAATTTCCTTCCTGTGGGTTTCCACTGTTTTCTAACTTTCTTTCGCCTTTGTCTTTTTACCTTTTTAGCTTGAATTTTAACATTAACAATTTTAGCTGGGCATTTAACAACATTAGACAAATCATTCATACCATATTCAAGATTAGTAACAGAAACCACGCAATCATCATTACATGTTTTGCCACAAGTAGCAGAATTCACATTAATTATAGTACGCTTAGAGCTAACACTAGAATCAACACGATTCGTCTTATTCAAATTCTCCCTAAGGTGATCTTCTACTCTCTTCCACTGAACATTCCTAGCATGCAAGGTCCTATCATTCTTTGTGTTGCCTTGAGGCTTTGACCCGATTGCTTTGGTGTCACTTCTTACTCCTGTAGAGGGAATTGGAACATTAGTTGGTTTTGCTATTTTTTGAATTCCTGAACTAGAAGTGCAGGGATCTGGCTACTTGAAGGCACATTAGTGTTCACTTTCTTAAAACTGGGCATAGAATGGTTTGTATGCTTGGCACTAGGCATAGAACAAGGCATCACAGCTTTTCCTTTTGCACCTAAGGATTTAGGACATGTTGCTATTAAACATTCTAGCAGCTCTTGAGATCGTTTGGCTTGAATGCACGCAAACCTAATTTCACTGTCAACAGGCTTATTTATAAAATCCTCTTCCACAATCTCACGGAGACATTCTAGACTATCCTTAAGGTGAGCACAATAGTTGTGAAACACAGGTTCATTATTCCTAAGATGAGGAGGAATATATGTAACAGTCACAGTATATTTGCAGTCTGAGGATGACTTTGATGCCACATTCTCATTAAAAACAAGTGGCAGTTTCCCCTTTTCCTGACTCCTCAGATTCTCAATTTCTTTTTGTAAAGACGTTATTTTTTCGTTGTTTTTGTCACGAGTGACTTTCATTGAATCATATGGAACCCATTCTTTAATGTGTCGTTTAACTTTTTCATTTTCTTCTAGAAAACTCTCGTTTTCCTTTTGTAAAGCATTAACTAAGTTTTGAAGATGAAAAGTTTGAGAATACTGAGAATCTAAAGGAGGAGGCATTTGGGAGCCAGTCACATTGTTCTTTTCACCCTTTAATTGAGAGATTTGGGCTTTCAACTTTCAGATCGTGTTACAATGAGCTTGAATCTGTTCGTCACGTTTGTTTATCTGAAAAACTGCATCAAACTCTGGAACATCTGAGGATGTCTTGAAATTTGAGGTTTTGACATTTTCTTTAAGATGTTGATATTTTAGTTGTAAGTCAAAATGTTCAACTTCTAGTTTAGAAAGATGTTTTACCAAATTATCGTGATCATCCTGATCAATTTTCTCACTTAGTTCTGAGTTTTTGTTTTCAAGCTCAATGACACGTTCATGGGAAACTTTCAATGCGATAGATAATTCATGAAATCGAGAAGCAGTAATAGAGTGCTTAGTAATAGTATAAAACACATCTTGAGCAACACAACTCGAAATCAAATTCTCATTTAAGATGTGCAAGTTCTTCCTTTCAACTTCATTATATTTGAGTTCCTGTTCATAATCATTGACTTCAACTATCATTGCATCAAATTCCTTTTCCATTTCTTTAATATCAGAATTAATTCCCTTTTGAAGACTCTCAAATTGACCTTTTAATTTTTTAAAGAAGGGCATGACCTTAGTTAAATAACATTCTTTAGTTTGCTCAAAACCCCTTTCCCCCCTCAGTTATCCCTGTAGGTGTGATTCTCTTCTTACATGTTTTCTCAAAATCAACAAACAGCTGATAAACAACATACAGGCTGATTAAGGTCTTGCTATTAGTGGCAATAGATCTAGGAACTAGATGCATTGGTGTATTTGGAGGATACACAGTAGCTGCAGGCATTTTTCTAAGGGGAGTGTTTGTTTCAACAAGTATATTAACTTTTAGCTTATCCATATCTTTCTTCCAAAAGATCTGTTCTGGGGTTAATTGAGTTTGAGGCTTAAACATGTTCAAGGATATCCAATTTTCCTTAGTGTAATCATGGGGTTTGATCGTTATGTTATTCTCTTTACACGCAGGATTGTTAAGCTTCTTATTCATTTTCTCCCTAGATGCATCATCTAATTTTCTATCTTCCTCAGTGCACTCAATGCAACTAGGTTTCTGTCTAGGTTTAAAAATCTCATTGCCATCATAGATTACATTTTGAGCAGCTTTTGCTTTCTTACCATACTCAGGGTTGGATTCCTTTATAATGGGGGTACTATGCTTATCGCTGAGAACTCTATGCTTAGTGATCATGTGAGCAGTCTGAATGGTATTCCCTTGTACATACAACTTATTTTCAAGCTTGTTTTTCAAGGTTTTTAGATTAGAAAAATCATTCAAAAGTTTTGATTCCTTAGCACTGAATTCTTGCTTAAGCATTTTAACATTTTCTTGAAGTTCTTGTTTTTACTTAGCAGTTTTAGAAAGCTTTTCATGTAAGGAGTTTAACTCTTGTTTTAATACTTCTTCTCTAAACTTACTTTTTCTAATAATTGTACACATTTGGTCATCCATTTCCTGCTCACGGGTGGTTAACTCAAACTTAGCACGTTGTTCATAAATAGCAACTTGTTCTTTATAGGTATTCAGTTCAGAAATAACAGAATCATCATGGGCACATGCAGTGTATTCATCAAAAATATAGTCATCATTGACTGCAGAAGATGCATCAGTTGGTACAGTCTCACTTTCACTTTGTTTCACATATTGATCATATGGGACAGCATTGATATTACCCATATTTTCAATATCTGACTCAAAAGTTCAGTTGATTGTACATTGTCATGTATCTTTTGCTCATCAACATCATCGTATAGTTTTAATACCTCTGAGATGATTGCTTCTTTGGATGGACCAGCTTGCTGTGGTGAGGGGACCTTTGGAGAGACCATTGGAGAAATGCTAGCCATGAAAATTGTCTGTGCAGTAGGTTCATCATCAACTTCAGAGTCGTATGCATCACAGTCGGCGACTTGAAAGGTATTCTGATGATTATGACCTATCTCCTGAATTGGCTGCTCATCCACATCTGCATCATATGTCTTAGCATTGCCCTCAGCAAGAAACAACAACTCCTCTTCATCCAACACAACTCCATTATCCTGAGCTTGCACAAGTAACATCTTGTCTTTGAAGTACTCTGCATTTTGAGGGCGTTTTGGAGAAGTGCAGTTCCTTGCTATGTGTCCATCACCACCACAGTTGTAGCACTTAGTTGGCTTAGCTTGACCCTGATTTGGATTCCTTCCACGATTCTGATTAGCCACATATCCTCTACCAACTCCACCTCTTCCCTATTCATACTGCCTTTCTTGAACTGGTTGCACCATAACCTTCCCATCTCTGACAGTAGCTTGATTGTGTGGATTGGATGCAGTTCTGAGGTTATTGTTGATGTGTGGGAGAGAGTTCATGTTTTGACTAACCATGAGAGACAGTTGATTGATGAAGTTTTCCATGAATGTGTTTGGGTCAGGAGGCTTATATGCTGGATCAGGGATGAGCTTGTAATTACCATTACCCATGGGTATGACTTGAGAAGCTTTGGTGGTAATTCCAACATTTGTGTAAAAAGTTGTAGAGTCATTTGACGAACTTGTTTCTCCCTGGTTGGTTTTGAACTGTTCAAGAATCCTTTTTTCAAACATAGCATGTCTCTCATTCTGAAGAAGGAATGCATAAAGTTGCTCATAGTTGGTGTTCTTCAATCCTTTGGTTAGCTTCACAGAGGTGACAAACTTATGCCATTCGGGATTCATGTTGTTCACAAACTTTGAGTTCAGCTGAATGTTTGGCATGGTCATTTTGATGTTCCTCATATCATTCACAAGCTTATGGAATCTCACGTAGTACTCATAGACACTCTCATGTGGTTTCATCTTGAAATGCTCAAACTCATCATACATTTGTGATTCTCTGTCTTCCTTGGTTAATTCACAACCTGAGAGGAGCATCTTGACATTATCCCAAACTGCCTTGGCTTCAGTGTTGTGATTGATAAGCTTGTAGATGTCTTTTGGAAGACCCTGAAGTATAATGTTAGAAGCCCTGATGTCTGCATCGAATCTCTTTTTCTCCTTATCATTGAGCTCATCATACGTCTTTGGTCTATCTAATCCATTAATCATTGTTCCATCTGCAGCTGTATCAATTAAGTCTCTTGTAGTCTCAATCTGATAAGGTCCTTCATCAATGGATTTGAGAATGTTGACCCTATTTTCCTTTCCAAGACAGTACAATCTGATTCGCTGAGCCCAAGAGTCGTAGTCAGTTCTGTCAAGCATAGGTGGACGAGTATCTGAACCAGCTGCTTGAACATCCTCAGCAACAGTGGAGATAATTGTAGGTACGTTGGTAGACATGTTAACAGATTACACGGGATTTTATAACTCTATGATTAAACCGGGAAATAGATTATTTCACGGGATTTTACTAAATCAAGAGAAAACCGTATTACAAACAAAAATCAACCAAGTCGCTACGAATTCTTGAACCAAGTCGCTAAGTAGCAACTCGCCAAGATCTCAAATTCCTGTGAACCAAGTCGCTAAGAACCAAGTCGCTGGACACAAGTCGCTAATGCACCAAGTCGCTACACAGTCAAGTCGCTAAAGAACAACTCGCTAAGGTCCAAGTCGTTAACACCAAGTCCCTAGACACAGTTAAGTTGCTAAAGAACAACTCGCTAAGATCCAAGTCGCTAACAATTTACACTACAACTCGCTAACAATTTCGGAAGCAAGTCGCTAACCTCACCAAGTCGCTAGCCGTAGTGGAGAATCCACTAACTTGTACTATTTTTCAGCTAGTCTCAATAGACAAGTCGCTAGGCTCAATTCGCTAACAACTAACACTGTAACTCGCTAACTTTTACTGAAGCAAGTCGCTATGATGAAAAACTACGAGAACCAAGTCGCTAGCAAGAAAAACTTCAAAAACACACTTTTCAATCCAAAACAAAATCAACCACAGTGATTCAAGCTTACCAAATCAAAACCCAAGCACTTACAATGATTCTTAAGACAAAAGTACACTCAAAATTCAAACTTTAACACAAGAGATGATCCAAATGATGCAAAAACCACTAAACTTTTTCAAACTCAAAAACCATCTAAAACAACTAGAAATCCAAGTATATGTAAGAGAGATGATCAAACCATGGCTCTTGATACCATTTGTATCATATTGGATTTCACAAACACACTAAACCAAAGATCAAAGAGGCGTATACTATGGTTTTAGAGAGAGAAAGTTAGAGGTTGGGAACTTTAGTGAGAGAAAGAAAAATCTTATTATGAGCTCCAACTCTCTACCTTGGGAGGTAGAGAGTATTTATAGTTCTTACATAAATCGCCACCTACGGGCTGTGGATCAGGCATACAGTGGGTAAAGACCCGTCCGTCCTCCACGGTGTTACTTAACTAAATACTACTAAACATTAACTAATCTACGACTACGAGCTTTCTAACGATTACATATACTTGAGGTGACCGACTCTTTAATAACTGGATTTACTGAATCCTAACACTTGATGATGAAACATGCATGTAGGATCATACATATTATGTTGTTTGATGATTCGGGTGGTCTAGGGAGATGATTAAACAAGTATGCCATGTTAGAGAGATGAAGAGAGTTGAGAGGGAATTCTAGAGAGATAAAACAAGAAAATGAAAGGTTAGATTAAGAAGTTCCACCTTTTCCAAGGATGGAAGGGGTATTTATAGTTACAACTACTACGTCCTCCTGTCAGACTGTGGATCAGGCATACAGTGGGTAAAGACCCGTCCTTCCTCCACGGTGATACTCTAAGCTAAACTAAGCTAATAACTAACTAATAAACACGTAAATAATGATATGCCTACGAGCAATCTTTTGCTAGATTATATTTGGGGTGACCGACTCTTCACTATGGAATTTCTAATTCCTAACAATCTCCCCCTAAGGGAGGTCACCCCATGTTTTACATTTCGAATCCTAACATTCTATTTTATCTTCAGTCTTGAGCTCGTAGACTTTAATTCTTCACTTCCGCGATCTTTGTGCTTTAGCAGTGACTCTTCATAGTTCGATTATTTTGTACTTTCAGTGGAGGTCTTTGAACTGATCCACATCTTGATGATCTTTGAGCTTTCTTTGAGATCATCAACCACAGTAAATCTCTGGATCACCTTTTATTGTGTTGCCTTCATGTGATGTTGTGACATTTGGACCGACATGCTCACACTTTATGGATCATGACATCTTTTCATCAGAGTAGCGAAAGCATCTTTGTATATCTTTGATTGTCATGATTTTTTTCAATTAAGTGTGAATGCTGTGAGCATGCGGCTGTGAATTGACTTCTCAATATCGATCAGTTGCAACCGTCCAATGTTCCTACAAACAACACTTAGCAATAAAACACACGAAAGTGTCTTTGTTCACTTTTGTTGAATACATTTACAAGAACTACGGTTCCCCGTTGATCAGTATAAATACTGCCTGTGATCAGGTAGAATTCCGAAGAATCTCCTTGACAGGGTTTCGCTGCTTGATCTAGCCATTCTCAAACCGAAGCATCCCAAAGTAGACAACACGGAGTGAGTGAACCAGCGAATTGAGATTCACTAATTGATGAAAATTGATTTGAAAACAATCGCGTATTGCTTAGAAGAAAGAGTTTTGCAATACGACGAAGGTTTTATAAGAAAGATCAATTTTCAATCATAAATACTTTTTGAATTTGAAAATGAATACACATTCGATGTGCTAGAAAAAAGAAGAGATTTGCACATCGAACGGTTTTTCCAAAAGTATTTTTTCAATCAGAGATACTTTTTGTGTTTGAAACATGAATACACATTCGATGTGCTAGAGAAAAGAAGATTTGCACATCGAACAGTTTTTCCAAAAGTATTTTTTCAATCAGAGATACTTTTTTTGTTTGAAACATGAATACACATTCGATGTGCTAGAGAAAAGAAGATTTGCACATCGAATGGTTTTTCCAAAAGTATTCGTCAATTCATTTCCTGGACCAAGTTTGATTCAAGAATGAATCGTCCCATTGTTTCAATCCAGTTGTCACAAGCTTGATCTTTAGAAAAGATCTCACATGTCACCCACCAAGAGCTTGTTTCATGTTGGCTCTAGAAGGATTTACATCTTTATCGTGAATACTTTTACATATCACTCGGATGTTCTGGCAATACCAGAAGGATAATGCGTAGGACTCTCAATATATACTTACTTTCCACATTGTGTGAAACAGCAAGTCTTCATTAATTTTTTGTCCTAATGAGATATTGTGGATGATTTCTTGGCTCTAGACTCCATTGTGCACATTTGGTTTCCTATGTTGGAGACTAGGGAGAGGGTCTCCTTCTTCAATATCAACAGTCTCTAAGAGAAAGTCGATTGATTATGTAGGTTCCCCGTGAGAATGAAACAAGTCCATTTAAGAAGAACTTGAGTAGCTTGGGAATTTTAGTGCAGTGCGTCACTGGGTCTATGACGTCTTGTCTTCAATACCGGCGTTACCTTAGTAACCACCAGTAGCATATGTATTGAACCCGGTTTCTGCCCTAAGGTTGAATTATTGGAGGGCTATTTCTTTTCACCATTTTCACATTCATTTCTTTTCCATTCTTCAACCCCTCCATTACTAGAACCTTGTTGGGTTTATTCCAGTTCTAGCTCTAACTCAGTAGGCACTCTTCCCATTTCTCACTTTTCTCCTTTTTTCATCATACCTAAGGACTCTACACTATCTAGTGGATTATCCCTGGGTAGATCCCTTCGGCTCTGGCTAGATCGTGGGAACTAATACCTAACCTAACCATCCTTATAACGCCATGCATAAAGTAAATTGGTCGGTCTTTTGGTATAGTTCTTTCCTTCTTGAAACCAGTTGAAAAATCATTTGGAAAAATCAATCAAGGTACTTGTGATATAAAATTAAAACATTTTGTACCTTAATTGTTTTTGATCATTTAGAAATGCTCCCCCTCAACATGCGCATATGATTTTGAAATTGTTTAGCACATGGAGGCAAGAGTTCTTTGAAATAATTTATTGATCACAATTTCCGTAGAAAAAGCCATTTGAATTTCTTGGTAAATTCTCCCCCTCAAAATGTGCGTTGGTTATTTGAAATCATTTTACACACAGAGGAAAGAGGTTTTTGAAGTACTTCCACGATTGCCAATAGAAACCATTAGAAAATCAATCAAGGTACTTATGTTGAAACATAGAAATCTTTGTACCTTGAAAGTTTGTTTTCTTTTGAAATGCTCCCCCTCAATATGTGCTTCGAGATTCGAAAGCGTTTAGCACATATGGGAGAGCAGCCTGCACTTTTGAATCAAATCAATCATCATTTATCAGATTTCATAATTAAATCACAAATTCTCCCCCGATCAAAAATATCAAATCCTTTGAGATTTTGGATCCCAAGTGATTTAATAAGGTTTAGAAAATATGGGAGAAAATGTGGCCTTGTTTAAATTCTCTTCTGGTTTTTGGTTAAATGCTCCTCCTTAATCATGTGCATCATGTGTTTGAAATCTTTTGGCACATGAAAGAAGGAGTGCTTTTGAAACAATCACCCTTTAAAACAGACTTGAGATTTAAATCATGATCTCTCCCCCGATAAAAAATTTCAAACCTTTTGAGATTTGTAATCTCAATTGATTTAAATTATTTGGTAAATTTTTGGGAAAGACGTGGCTTGATTAAAATTTTGAAATTGACTGATGAGGACCAATTTTAGACATTAAAGATTGTTAGTGTCCGGTATGATAGTTTTAAGAGATCTTTAAGTAAAATAAAACAATTTCACAATCAAACAAGAACAGAAAAAATTTCATTTTTGAAAGATCTTTGAGTTTTAAAGAAAATTATACCATGACATAACATTAAATTTTTAGATCACCACTTTATTTCGTACAATTGGACTCTGATTCGTTTGATGATATATTGTTTGAAAATATTTAAATTGAAATCACTCACCCCCTCAATCGATGACCATAGTTGATGATTGAGTGACTTAAGTTTTGATAAAATGAAGTCCGGTTGATTTCTAAAATTTGAGTCTAATTTATTTTCAAAACAATATTTTTCCATTTTCAAAACAATATTTTCAAAATTGTTTAAAAAATGTTATCATCCACTACTTGTCTAGCAAAAAGATACGTGGTGGTTAAGCTGCTTTTGTTGTTGTTGTTGTAGGGCATGAAGAAAACCATCTGCTGATGCAGCAAGACCTCTGACGTTGCATATATCATGCCAACTCTTAATAGAGATCCAATTAAGCTCCGTTTCTTCTTTTGTCGACCCAAGAAATAGTTGCCATTTCCTTTCGGCATCCAATCATCATCATTTGTGGGATCCGGATCGGGAACATTCTTATAAACCCTCTTATCTACATACATTAGTCAACACAAACAGATATATGGTGGTCGACAACACCCAAACATCAATCGACTAGTGCAAGTCAATTCAACATATCAATCAGATCATGTAAAGCATGGGAATAACGTGTTTATCAAACTATAGTCATATAAATCTAACAATCATATCTTAGATTCCTAGTCCTTCGACATAGGCAAAAATCCTTTACAGTTAAGCACGTAGGATAATTAGATAAGCCCGATGGATGATATAAATTTGAAAACATTATCCCCCTCAATCAATGACTCGTTCTATGAAAAGTTTTAAATAATCTAAAGTCATTGATTGGGTTTCGCAAATTTATGAAAACTTGATTCTGATTGATTTTCAAGCAACTCATTTACCACCGTTTTGTTAAAACAAATATTTTTCTGAAGAATTTTAGAAGGACAAATATTTGAGTAGGAACAGCAGTCCTTCGACACAATTTCCTCAATTTTTTTAGGATAAGTGCACGAAATGTTTGTGAAAATCATTTAAGTGTAGCACTTTCCTTTCATGAAAAACGGGTTGCTATTTGAAATAATAGCAAACCATGGTTTAAGCACGGGTTACAATCTGAAATAATTGCAAGCCATATTTTGAGACATGTTTTGAAAAGAAATATTTACACCTCCTGCTCGAACTTCATCTATGGTCCTGTGCCATTATTGAATGACATTTCTAAGACCGTAGATGTTATCGATACCAGAAGACATGTCTTTTAAAAAAACAATATTTTTGGTATTTTTTTTCAAATTTTCTGATTTTTATGGGTTTTTTGTTGGTTTTATATTTTTCAATTTTTTTTGTTGGTTTTATATTTTTGTATATTTCTTTTTGATAAATATTTACAGATAGAGTAGATGATATTGTTTAGGACGATGATGATACGAGTACCGAGAAAAGGATATCGAGCAGCCTCGTTGTAGACGATAGAAGTCATCATCTCTTAAACATTCACCACCAAAGCTTTCGAGGCTCCTGAATAGAGAGAAATTGAACCATCTGAAAGTGAGACTTTGGCAGCTTCCCCCCAAACCGTAAATCCTTTTGTTGAGCAGATTCAAAGCTCTATTTCAAGCTTGCCTTAGTCAGGTGCACAAAGAAGCACACCATTATCATGAATATTGCTGTTTCTTTTAAGAACGATCATCAATTCTCCGTTCGGGGTTATATCATCAAGGTAGAAGAACAAAAACGTATCATCCCACATTTAAATGATCTTCTCAAATTCCTTTTCCACTGAAGTATGAAGCGATCCATACAAAAAGTTGTGAAGAGACCACTTCCCCAAGTAGATGAATTAATGCAGTCAGTCTCTTAGAATAGAGCTCACGAACCCGAATACACATATACCCAAAGACAGAGAAACTTATACCATCGAAGTAGCAGATTAAGTCCGATAGCCAAAGAATAACCCCAATGTATACTTTTCTCTCCCCTGATGATAGTGTATGAAGCTCAAGAGCCCGAAGTACCCAAATGTCCATTCAATAGAGAATAACCGATAACATTGAAGTAGCAGGCTGAATCACTGATTATCTCTGCGGATGTCAACTCCGGAATAAGTGATTATTACTGAATCACTGATTAAGCCCTTAAGTGAAACATCAGTGCATCCCCCATGTACACAATTCCTCTCCCCTGATGATTTTGATGACATCGAAATTATCATACACATGTGTACCTCTTTTATCTTCAGAAACTAACTCTTCCATCTCTTCCCCCACATAGTTGGAATAAGAACACTAAACGCCATGAGTCAAACCTTTAGTTTCTTTGCAGTACTGACATTTGTCTTCCCGGGATATCTTCAATCACTTAGAAGTATTAAGTTCATCAAGTTTACTCGCGTTTGGATACGTGTCTCCTTCCCCCTTGTTGGTTTTGATACATCAGAATCAGCAACACATTGTAAGCCCATATACTCGAAATCTTTTGAGAAGAACATCATTAGCTCAGATGTATATGTGATAATCAAGTTGTTGAAGAGCATTGTGAGCAAGTCTAATTGGGGATTAAATCTGACTTTTCACTCTCCCCCAATTAGTGCTCTCCCTTAAACTGACAATGCCAGGAATATGAAGAAGTCTTTGGATAATTGATTGATCTCCAAACAGTCAAGTTTAATCACACAAGCTAACCACTTGTGAATGGTCAACCGTAATAAACTTAAAACAGCTCAGAAAACAATACAATTAAGATCAGAGGAATATAGTGGATTCCTGGGTCGTTAAGTCCCACGGAGGATGAATGGTGTTTGAACAAATTCAGATGTCGAATAATCACTAAGGATAGTGATCAATAAGGATTTTGGAATATTTATACCTAAAGAAAAATTTTATAAATTATAGGGGCTTAAATGCAAATTAAAGAAAATTAAAAAGCTAAATTATATTAAATAAACGCTATCACTATATTTAAAGTGATGTTTTTCTAGATTTATAAAACAAAATAACTTAAATAAACTATTTTAACTAAAACGTAAACCTAAATTATCTAAAAACGTGACTTAAAATGAAAACGTACGTTATGTATAAAAATTACGCGAGTGCGCAAGTAAAAACGTAAATTTTTTGAAATAAAAGTCCTACGAGTGTAAAAACAATTTTTTTACTTAATATATGACAAAAGAAAATTTTAGAAAAAAGATTTATATTTTTTTGACTTTTATATTTTTTATTATGAATTAAATACTATTTTAGACTAATTAAATGTTTAAAAATACTAAAACTATTTAGAAAAATCTGAAACTTTTTTATAAATTACTTTATACTAATACAAAGCTAAGAAAAATACAAAAGTTGAAAAAGCTAGTTTGAATAAGCTGAAAATAAGCTAAATAATACGTATAAGCTAAAATGAAAAAAACGGGTTAAGTATTAAAGTGTGCGAAGTTAAACCAGAAAAAGACCCAAGGGCAGTTGGTGAGGTGTGTGTGTGGTGAGCTGGGTGGCCAGGGTTCGAATCCCAGCAATGACTTTTTGCAAACTATTTTATTTTTGGATTTTTTCTTTTTGGAACTTATTAAGCAATATAAGATAAGCAAATTGTATAACTACAACTTTTTACAAAATCAACTAATAAGCTCAGTTTGAGCTTATTTTTCTTAACAGTTGGTGAAAAATGGAATAAGCACAAAGATTAAGCCAAATGGCTTATAAGCTACTCAATAAGCAAAATGAAAAAATGGAAATAAGCTAAATACTGATAATAAGCTAGTTTGACAACTGAAAAAGCTAAATAACTAAGAAATAAGCACCGAATAAGCCAAAATAAGCACTAGCTTAACTGTTACACAGGACACTTTTGTTTTTACTAGGCACTTTTAAGCTAATATTTAAGCACTTTAATAAGCTAGAAAATGAAAATAAGCACTGTAACTAATAAGTTGACCAACTCAGCTTTCCAAAAAGCTAAAGCTCTCACTGTGGGATCCACTAGAGAGCTTATGGTGAGCTTGAGAAAAAACTGAAAAACCACTGAGTGATAACTCAGTGTATGCTGAGAAAAATGGACAAAATTAAAAGCTATGAGCAGCCTAATCAAATAAGCTACAAATTGGAAAATTAAGCTTGTGACTTTAAGATAGCTAGGTTGGCTTTCCAAAAATTCAAAATACACAAGTTTAGGCTAATTAATAAGTTCTGTGAGAGCTTATGAAACTAGATGGCTCACTGGTGCACAGGGCACATTTTTGAAAAGGGGTCTGAAATAAGCTAAAAGATAAGCTATTAAATAAGCTAATAAGGAAATATAAAAAATACAGTGATGAAGATGAGCAACTAGATTTTAATAACCCAAAAGCTCAAATCTTGAAAGCTAATAATAAGTCCTATAGAAAATAATCTAGTTTATTCAAAAACGACCAAACTAAAAAATTTGACTTTCTAAATTACACTATCAAGTTGACTTTTATGAGTTTTGGATTGATCTCAATCACTGATTATGTTGTATTAAGGTGGATTAAGACTGATTTGATCAACAATGACAACTTATGAACACAAAAACAAGATCATGGATCATAAAAATCCAACAGTTAGCTAACAAGGTGGGATCAAAGATTATTTTGACTTTTAAACTTATGAGCACTGGTTTTCTTTGTTTCACTAGGTTATTTAGACCAAGTATAACAGATAACAACCAAGGACAAAGTTTTAAACAACCAATATCACAGTTAAACAAGTAAATCCAAACATCACTTAATGAGAATGTTTTGAAGATTTTCAAATGATTCCAAAGATCAAGACCATGAAATTGATTGCAGACCTTATATAATCATTTACTAAGACTAAAGAAACATAAAACAACAGTACTAACAACATGAAACTCAAGAATGGTAATTATGTTATTATGACTGTCAAAATGAGATTTTTATTAACTACAAATTAAAAAGAACAAGTGACTGTTTTTATTGTTTGATTATGCTTAACTACAACTAATGAACATAAAGACACAGAGATTTAAGCTTATGAACACTTAAACAGTGAAATGCCAAATTAGATCAAAAAGGCTTACAAATTGGATTATGCACAAGACTGAGAACTGAGGCATACAAACACATCCTATAGCTTCCCAATAAGCACTAAACCCAAGGGCAATCCTTTATTAACCCTGCTCCAGCTTTGATCACCATCTTCATTGCTTTTTTATTTTTAACTAATTTTTCTTGATTTTTATGAATTTTTACTTTTTGCTTCTAAACTGAATTTTAAGAGTTTCTAATAGCTTAAATAAGCTATCTAGGAGCTTATGTGGGCTTATCAGTCCTTAATAACAACTGCTTAACAACATTCAAATATCATGAAATTTTTAAACTTGAAAATGCATAAACTGAAATTGAAGCTTAAAACTTGAAATTACTTCTTGCAAAAGTTGTTTAATAAACTGAAATTACTTAAACAAGTACTTGAAAGATTAAAATTACACTGGAGATTGATATTTAAATAAAACGACTAAGATATTTTAAAATTACACTAGATATCTCACTACATTGCTTCTCCCCTCATCTTTATAGACTTTTGAGACTCTGTAAACATCTCTGAATCTTTCCCACCTCAATCCAACCATTGGATTGGTCAAAGTCATCAGAATCGTCCATGTGGAGTTTTTGGCGCCAAAATAGTCAAGAGCAGGTTTCTGCATTTAAAGAAGTTTGGGGAATTGTGGAGGTGGAGGAGAGAGGGTATACAAGTGGATAGACAGGAGGAAATGTGGAAAAGTGGTGGAAAACCACACTGGTTTTGGTTTTACAGGCTTGGAGAAGGAGATGTACAGTGAATGGTTTTGGGCGCGTTTTGACTTATTTTGACCATTTGATATAATAGACGGGGGTTCATAATTGGGGGGGTCACAGGTGTTTGACAGGGGGTCTATTGGGTTTGACAAGGGATCAAAATACAAAAGAGGTCCTAATGGTTTGTTTAATAATACAAGGACCAAAGTTGTAATTTTCTGTTTTTGAGGGGCTGAACCTGCCAACAATCCAAAGATATCACAAGGACCAAACTTGACAATCTTTAATAGTACAAGGACCAATTTTGATTATTTTCCATTTTTTAAAAATCCAAGGACTATTTTTGACACTTTTTAAAGTTGAGGAACTAAAGTTGTCATTTTGCAATTTTAAATTTCAAAGATCAAATTTGACAACTCATGAATCCCTAGGGACTTTAAATAACATTTTTCTTTATTTTGAATTACTAGGGACTATATTTGACAACTTTTGAAACTTGGGGGACTAAAACTGCCAATTATGCAAACTTGATATGTTTTTCATCTGATTTTGATATTTTTGCATTTAAAACACATAAAACACTTGTTTGTGATATTTTTATCATTTTGATGCATTTCTGAGTGTTTTCAGATGTTTTTGGCATTCTAAACAGTACAAAAATGATGAGTATTTAGACACTCGTCAATCCCCCACACTAAGATATTGCTAGTCCCTATCAATGTTTTGAGAAAAATTAATGGATTTCATCTCTTTACCAAAAGCCATTACTTCTGGAGTAGCCAATTGTTTCAGTTCAAGTAAGAACTTTGGTACAATGATAACCAAATGATTTTGAGCAAATCACCAGCTTTCAACGGTTTTGATTTGTCTTTACCAGAAGCCGTTTGCTTCTGGACTAGCCAACTCTTAGATAAATTATCAATATTATCTTTGGTGAGTCGATTACCAATTATGGCTTTCCAACTGCCTTTACCACAAGCCATAAACTTGCGGGCTAGCCAACTTTTCACTAATTAAAGATATGGTGAGTTGAACACCATATAATTTTGGGCAAATTGCAAGCCATAAACGGATTTGAGATATCTTTACCAAGAGCCGTTTGCTCCTGGATTAGCCAATCCTTATGTGGGTTAGACATGGTGGACTGATTACCATTTGCTGAGTAAGTGAAAAACACTTACCCCAAAAAAAAATTTTGGCCAAAAACGGGGGAATTGGGTGGAATAATTACATGATAAAATTCGTGAGAATTCCCCCCCACACTTAGAAATGAATATTGCCCTCAATATTCAAAGTACCGGCGGTTATGCCGAAACATAGAACGTAAAAGGGAAATACTACGGCCATTATTTTGTTTTTGATATATACACATTTTTTTTTTTATTTTTTTAAAGAGGTTTATATACAACAGCGGGGGGGGGGGGGGGGGGGGGGGTGGGGGCAACTCCCCCACACTAGGGTGATACTCACGGGTGAAAACCCATGTGGTGTGCTACTGTTTTTGATTACCGAGTCGCTAGCTTGACTCGATCCCCGCATTCATTGGTTCATGGGGAATGTTTGTAGATCCGGGACAATCACAGGTGGAATGTCCTCTCCAAAATAATGCTTTAATCGATGACCATTTACTTTAAATTTGGACCATCAGGTTGAGATAACTCAATGGTACCATAAGGATAAACCTTAGCAATAGTAAATGGACCAGACCAGCGGGACTTGAGCTTTCCCGAGAATATCTTCAATCTAGAATTGAAAAGAAGGACTCGATCACCGACGTTGAAAACGCGGTTCTTGATTTTAGAGTCATGAATCTTCTTTGTCTTTTGTTTGTAGATCAAAGAGTTCTCGTATGCTTGATCACGGAGTTCATTTAGTTCATTCATTTGAACTTTTCTGTGATCACCAGCTGTCTGAATATCAAAGTTGGCATGTTTTAAGGCCCAGTATGCCTTGTGCTCAAGCTCAATCGGAAGATGACATGCCTTTCCGTACACTAGCTTGTATGGAGTACACCCGATGGGTGTTTTGTAAGCTGTACGGAAGGCCCAGAGTGCGTCATCCAGTTTATCCGACCAGGATGCACGATTTTCGCCTACTGTCCTTTCCAAAATTCTTTTAATACCACGGTTGGAAACTTCCACTTGCCCACTTGTTTGTGGGTGGTATGCAGTAGAGAGACGGTGGGTTACACCATACTTTTGCATGACACGATCAAATTGATCATTGCAGAAATGTGTACCACGATCACTAATTATAGCTCGTGGAGTTCCAAACCTAGCAAAAAGAGATTTTAAGAATTTCACAACTACTCGGGCATCATTGGTAGGTAAAGCTTTTGCTTCAACCCATTTTGACAAATAGTCAATAGCCACGAGTATGTATTTGTTACCTCAAGAAGATGGAAATGGCCCCATAAAGTCAATGCCCCAGATGTCAAATATCTCACACACTTGAATGGCGTTTTGCGGCATTTCATTTCTTTGAGAGATATTTCCGTGACGTTGACAAGCGTCACATGCTTTGACAAAATCGTGGGCATCCTTGTAAATTGTGGGCCAATAAAACCCAGAATCAAACACCTTTTTGGCAGTGTAGTTTGGACTATGATGGCCCCCGGTAGGTCCAGCATGGCAAGCTTTGAGAATGTCCATAGCTTCTTGTCCATAAACACACCGTCGGATGACTTGATCCGCACAGATTTTGAATAAGTAGGGGTCGTCCCAGAAGTAATGTTTAACATCCTTGAAGAATTTGTTCTTCTGTTGGGTCGACATCCTTTTCACTATGAAGTTACCCGCATGGTAATTTGCGAAGTCAGCAAACCATGGGGTTGTAGAGTTTCCACGAAAAGAAACCTCATTGAGTGTCTCGAGAGGAAATGTTTCATTTATTTCCTTTTTCTCGAAAACATCTTAATGAGGGTTTTCTAGACGGGACAAATGATCAGCAGCTAGATTCTCAGCTCCTTTTTTATCACGTATAATGATATCAAATTCCTGGAGGAGGAGAACCCAACGGAGCAATCTCGGCTATGCATCTTGTTTTGCAAAGAGATATTTAAAAGCCGAGTGATCTGTATACACTACACATTTGGTCAAGATTAAGTACGGCCGAAACTTTTCAAATGCATACACCACGGCTAGTAGCTCTTTTTCTGTGGTGGTGTAATGGGTTTGAGCTTCTGTCATAGTCTTACTCGCGTAGTGGATAGGCTGAAAATGCTTGGATCTACGTTGCCCTAAGACTGCACCGATAGCAAAATCACTTGCATCGCACATGAGCTCAAAAGGCAAGTCCCAGTCGGGAGCAACTAGAATGGGTGCTTCAGTAAGCTTTTTCTTTAATGTTTCAAAAGCTTCGATGCACTCGGGTGAGAAGATAAAAGGAGCATCTTTTTCAAGAAGATGGGTCATAGGCCGGGCGATTTTAGAAAAATCTTGTATGAATCTGCGATAGAAACAGGCATGACCTAAAAAACTCCTAATACCTTTGACGGTAGTAGGATGAGGCAGTTTAGCAATAACATCGACTTTTGCTCTATCGACCTCAATCCCATTTTTGGAAATCTTATGTCCAAGGACTATGCCTTCTTTGACCATAAAGTGGCTTTTCTCCCAATTTAGACAAAGATTGGTGTCTTCACACCGTTTGAGCATTTTATCTAAATGGGAGAGACATGTTTGAAACGAATCCCCAATGACCGAGAAGTCATCCATAAACACCTCCATTGTTTCCCCGATCATGTCGTGGAAAATGGCCATCATACATCGTTGGAACGTGCCAGGAGCATTGCATAAGCCAAAAGGCATACGTCTGTAGGAAAAAGTTCCGTATGGGCAGGTGAATGTAGTCTTCTCTTGATCCTGTGGATCAATGGGGATCTGAAAATACCCCGAGAAACCATCAAGGAAACAATAGTATTCGTTTCCTGCTAATCTCTCAAGCATTTGGTCCATGAAGGGTAGAGGAAAATGGTCTTTACGGGTGGCGTCATTCAACTTACGATAGTCAATGCAAACACGCCATCCCGTAACCAGCCGAGTTGGAATTAACTCGTTATCTTCATTTGTGACAACAGTTATGCCACCCTTTTTAGGAACACAATGAATTGGGCTAACCCAAGGACTATCTGAGATCGGGTAAATCAATCCTGCATCAAGAAGTTTGATAACCTCCTGTTTGATAACATCATGGATTTTTGGATTTACTCTTCTCTGATGTTGAACTGCTGGTTTGAAGTCATCCTCCATCAAGATTTTGTGAGTACAAAATTCAGGGTTGATACCCTTAATGTCGG
Source organism: Chrysanthemum seticuspe (assembly GCA_019973895.1). Classification (NCBI taxonomy): domain Eukaryota; kingdom Viridiplantae; phylum Streptophyta; class Magnoliopsida; order Asterales; family Asteraceae; genus Chrysanthemum; species Chrysanthemum seticuspe. Next base: position 184,841,314 of record BPTQ01000007.1, on the reverse strand, counting down.
AGAGTTTCCAAGCAATTGCTTGCTTGTGTGACTTCAAGACCTTTATGAGAGCAGTCTTTTCATCTTTACTCAAATCTCGAGCAATAATGACGGGTAATTTATCATCACCTTCAAGAAATGCATACTCGAGATGAGGCGGTAAGTCCTTAAGTTCGACTTCAGGAAATTCTTCAGTTTTCTCAACTGACTTGACTTCCTTGTTATGAAGCTCGACGGGAGGGAGTGATGATGGATCATCATTAAGCAGCTTCTCAATGAGAAGTATGTCCCCCTCAATGTCGATGGGAGCGTGATCAATTTCCCATGGAATAGAATCAGTAGATAAGTAGGCTTCAATCTCTTCCAAGATGAAGTCACTTTCCTCAAACGGAGTGAGAGAAGGAGTAGAATTGGCAATGATGGGTTGAGATGAATGAGTGAGATTATCACTCGAAGAATTATGATCATAACCAAGAACTTCTTGAGAGTACTCTTCAGAAGCAACATCAATGATATCTATTCGGTTAACCGACTCAGAATCATAGTTTGCGGAGTACCTCGAAGTTTGATCAAGGTTAAAGGTGACAACTTCATTACCAACACGTAATGTGATTTCTTGCTCAAATACATCAATGAGAGAACGGCCCGTTCTCAGGAATCCTCGTCCAACAATGAGAGGAACCCGATGATCGGCATCAAAATCAACAATCACAAAGTCAGCTGGAAAATGGAACTTTCCTACTTTCACAAATACGTCCTCGGCAATGCCAAGAGGACGGGATATTGTACGATCTGCAAGCTCGAGAGTAATGCATGTAGGAGTAAGTTCCGGAAGAGAAAGTTTCTTCCATACTGAATAAGGCATCAGATTGATGCTTGCACCAAGATCGGCTAAGGCAAAGCATTCAACCATTCCTGGATATACACAAGGTAAGAGAAATTTTCCAGGATCTCCAAGCTTTTCTGGAAGCTTCTTCAAGATAACTGCAGAGCAGTTCTTGTTCAGAGGAGTTTTTGCCATTTCAAACAGCTTTTCCTTGTTGCTTAACATGTGTTTGAGAGTTGATGCAAACTTGGGCATCAACATGATAGCATCCGCAAAGCTTATGTCAAAATGTAGTTCTTGGAAAATTTGAAAAAATTTGTCCATTTGATGACTGGCTTTTTCGCGGAGCTTTTGCTCATTCAAACGTGATGGGTAAGGAATAGAAGATTTGGATTTGGGGTTTTCAACGGGAGCTACTGGAGGTTCAAAAACAACTCCTGGATTGGATTTGGGTTTCTGGACAACTTGAGGATGGACATCATTGGTTCCTCCGTTATTATTAGGAAGTTCCTTGTCCTTTGTCGCCTCAGGTTCACTTTCCACTACCTTCGGGAGAGAAGAAGAAGAGGTAGTAGGAATAGCGGGTCCATTGTATGAAACACCACTTCTGGTTGTGATCGCCTTTGCATCGCCCCTCGGGTTAGCGATCGTGTTGCTCGGAAGTTTTCCTGAGCCCGAGGGTTGATCATTTAAAGACTTCTTTAGATCAGCGATCTGACTGACCAACAACCTGTTCATTTCATCTTGGGATTTCATGAATTGCTTCAACAACTCATCAGATGATGGTACTGGAGGATGTGGAGGGAAATTTTGAGGTCGTATGTTTTGATTATGACCTTGTTGTTGAAAATTCCCTTGATTAGGATTCACATTTCCCTGAAATTGATTCCCTCGATTGAAATTGTTTTGATTAAGGTTTCCTTGATGTTGGAAACCTTGATTGGGTCCGGGATAGAAATTACCTTGGTTTTGATAACCTTGGTTCATTCTAGGTTGGTTCTGATTCCGGTTTTGTATGTTAGGATTCTGGTTAAAACCGGCTGGTGCCTGATAAGTATTAGCACGGTAGTTTGGTTCATTTTGAGGACGATATTGATTACCTCCCTGATGTGAAGTACCGGCTATAGCATTGGCTTCAAACGGACTACCATCGGTGGCAGTACAGTTGTAGTATGCATGAGGGCCACCACAAGTAACACAGACTTCAACTTTCTTCACTTCACCATGTGATGGTGTCTGTGTGAAAGTGACTTTCTTTTGGTTTGCAAGAACCAAAGCCTGAACAATATCCGTGAGTTTGTCAATCTTAGCATCGGTGCTAGATGTACTCACGGGAGATGAAGTAGAAGGTCCAGCATTAGACTGAGATTGATATGTCTTTGTGCGGAAAGGGCGGACCTGGGACTTGTTTTCAATGATTTGCAAGGCTTCTTTTGTGGTCTTGCTCAAGAAATTACCTCTCGCGGAGGCATTTAGAGAGTCTTGGTCAGCTTGTCTCAGACCATTGTAGAAAGTATCCATTTGCATTAATTCGGTAAAACCATGATGCGGACACTTGCGGAGCAATTCTTTGTAACGATCCCATGCCTCCCCGAATGATTCATCAAATCTTTGAGAAAATTTCATTATCTCATTCTTAAGGCTTGTAGTTCGGGATGGAGGATAGAATTCGTTAACAAACTTAGTGACTAGATCTTCCCATGTCTCAATGGAACGAGGGGGTTGTTTCTCAAGCCAATTCTGGGCTTGTCCCTCTAGAGAAAATGGGAACAGAAGAAGCTTAATTGCTTTATGTGCGACATTCTTGTATTTGATGGTAGATGCAATCTTGTTAAACCATCGAATATGTGCATGAGGATCGTCCCGCTCAAAACCATAAAATTGGCTTTGGGTTACAAGATTAAGCAACCCGGTTTTGAGCTCAAAGGTATCAGCCACAATGGCTGGGACAATAATGGCATCTCCGTAACCCTCGATGGGTGCTTGGAGAAGCTCATTCATAGGTTTGTCTTCTGCCATTACGACAAGGGGTGGTTGTGCTAGACGTTCCTCAGTCACGGCTGAAGGAGCAGAACGTCCTCTACGTCTACGAGGAATATTTGCAAGCTCATAAAGTGGACTTGTATAACAGGAAGAACGAGTGCGCATGCACTAAGTATAAAAATCAGTTTTTAAAACAAATGCGAGGCAAAACGACAAGTGAACTTAAACCAATAATCACAAATGAAATGGCTTCTTTGAAAAAGGTACACCAAATCACAAGGACACAAAGGCAAGTTTTAAATCTGTTGTTCGGGAACTTATTAATGGTCACACCCCCAGTTGGTAGGTGTACTGCCTTGATTTGCGGTGGTTGATTTTTATGTATTTATTAAGTACCACTGAAAAGACGTAGGTATGGATATGTGCTAAAGGTTTAAAAACTTTTGGACAATATTTTTGGTATCGTCTCGTTTAACCAAATCGTATCTCTTTAAGAATCACCTTAAAGGAAACACAAGCTAGAAAACGTTACGATTGTTTTGTTGTTTTATATATTTTTGGTGTTGTTAACACTTTAGGAAAAGTGTTAATGAACTTTTTGATTTTGTTTAACTTTACAAAAAAATTGTTTACAAACGGTGGTATATGTGCAAGTACGGGTCTGAAAATGCTTAAAACACGCTTACAGCCTCCCCGGCAGCGGCGCCAAAATTTGATTGATCTCCAAACAGTCAAGTTTAATCACACAAGCTAACCACTTGTGAATGGTCAACCGTAATAAACTTAAAACAGCTCAGAAAACAATACAATTAAGATCAGAGGAATATAGTGGATTCCTGGGTCGTTAAGTCCCACGGAGGATGAATGGTGTTTGAACAAATTCAGATGTCGAATAATCACTAAGGATAGTGATCAATCACTAATAAGCTGTAGACTTAAACAAGTTTGTGGTAAGTAGGAGGCACCCTGAATTGCTGGGTCCTTAGGTGATATAAGGAGACTAGAATTAACATAACAAAAGACTCGACAAAATTCAAATAATGCCAACTGGTAAGTGTTCACCAATCGAACACACTAATTTGAACTGACAAACCTCTAGTTAGTTTAAAACCGCGGCGACGGCCCCTCCGACATTCGCACAAAATTCGTAAAAGTCTGGGCATGAACGTGTATATGGTGGCAAACATTTGTTAAAAAAACATTTCAATTTGTTTTAGTTTTTCAAGTAATTGTGAAAAGGATTTCACAATTGTTGTGGTTTTTATATATTTTGTTGTTTTGTTAGC